>CM053769.1:1191631-1233687 GCA_028658325.1 Potorous gilbertii
CCCCAGCCTCAGGGCTTTTGGCGGCAGGCCTGACTGCTCTTCAATGGGAGCTTATCTGCTGGTTCTCAGGTGGGGGCAGGGCCGCCTCTCGGGCTCAGTTCCCTCAGGGGGTTTATGCCGAGAACTTTTGTAATGGAGCTTCGGTCGAGCTCCAGCCTGCTCTGCCCGTAGCTGCCTCTGCCGCAGTGGCGGCCTCCCAGGGGGTCCGAGTCCCGGAGATACCCCGCTCCCCACTCAGCCTGTCTCTCTCACTGACCTGTGCGTCTGTGGGTGGAGGGACCTTCGCAGCTGCCGGAGATTCAGGTCCCTGATGCCTCCTTGGGTCTGCTCGCTCCTCTCAGTGCCGCGTGGCCGGGGCGGGGGAGGGGAGCGCTCGGCTGGGCAGGGCTCCGCTCCTGTCTGTGGTACCTTTGCGGTTGGTTTTTCAGGGCTCTCTGTAACGGAAATCTCCTTCACTGTGTTTCTGCGTGGCTTTCACTGTTCCAGAATTTGTCAGGAGTTCTTTTTACAGGAAATCTATGGGCTGTGGGTTCGGACCTAGCATAGGTGAGTCTTTCTACTCCGCCATCTTGGCTCCGCCAGATAACATGATTTTTATTGGACCCAGCCAGAATGGTGATGTGATTTCCTCAGTAGTACAAGATGGAAAGATGAATGGTAAGAATGAGTCATGGTGGATGGAGATCGAGGTCCTCCACACTAAACATTCTCCAATATCCTATACTCTTAAGTGGGCAGCTAGGTAGTGCAGTGGATAGAGCACCAGTGCAGGAGTCAGGAGGACCTGAGTTCAAGTCTCACCTCAGACACTTGACACTCACTAGCTGTGTGATCTTAGGCAAGTCACTTAAGCCCAGTTGCCTCATCCTGGGTCATCTCCACTCATCCTGAGGAATATCTGGTCACTGGATTCAGATGGCTCTGGAGGAGAAGTGAGGCTGGTGACCTGCACAGCCCTCCCTCACTCCAAACAAAGTCAAATGCAAGTCATGTCATCATTTCTCTGATGGCATGTTCTTTGGCAGTGAAGGACGAACACACACACTCTTAGGTAGCTAGTTTTTTTCAGCCAGTCCTCCCAGTGGAATGGTCTCCATTGCCCTCACCATTGTGGATGTCCTTCATTTTGTCAGTGTCCTTCTGAAAATGTGGCATCTGGAACAAAAAACTATTCCATATTGTGATCCGATTGTTTCCGTCCTCATTGCTAACCCCTAAAGTCAGGTTAGATTTTATTTTTTGATTTAGTTTTATTTGGGTTCCCTTCAGTCCATAGAACTGCTTAACGTTCCGTCCTCCTTCTTTCTTTTTCTCTGTTCATAGAGGAGACAGTCTCCTGACTCATTAAAGGGAATCTCTCCTTGTGCTATAGGTTCCATTCCTTGATGTTTCTGGCACTTACTTCATTTGTCTCCACTCCCTTTCTTTCCACTAATTCCTTCTCATTTATCTACAAACAGTTTCAGTTCTTCCCATTCCTTAAAAAACTTGCCTTGGCTCTTCTGTCGTTCCTAGCTATTATCAGTCAGGTCCCTGTTGTATGCCAAGCATTGTGCTAAGTACTGGCCATCCAAAGGACAGCACAAGCCATTCATTCCCTGTTCTCAAGGAGCTCAGAGTCTAATGGGGAAGACAATATGCAAACAACTGACTAAACAAGATCTACTTGGGATAAATTGGAGGTAATCAACAGAGGGAAGGGACAGAGCATTAAAAGTAGGATCAAGAAAGCCTTCTTGCAGAAGGCAGAACTTCAGTTAAGACTTGAAGGAAGCCTGGATGGGAAGATGAGAAGAGAGTTCTGGGCACAGGGACAGCTGTCGAGAATACCTAGAGACGGGCTATGGAATGTTGTGAGTGAAGAATGACAGGGAGCTCATTGTCACTGTGGTAGATTGGGAAGAGCTGGAGATCAGATGTCAGAAGACATCAGATGTCAGAAGAGGTTAGGTTATGGAGGACTTTAAAAGTCAAACAGAGAGGTTTGGATGTAAAAGAGAGCTCCCAGAATCTATTGAATGGGGGAAGAGGCTGTGACATGGTCAGACTTATGCATTAGGAAGATTATTTGATTATTTGATAGCCGAGTAGAGAATGGACTGGCGTGGGGAGGTACTTGAACCAGGGAGACTAAGAAAATGACTTTTGCCATTGTCCCAGCACGAGATGGTACACAAGTTGGGTAATTATATCATTTGTGAGAAATGTCACTAAAGTAGAAATGATAGGTTATGGCAGTTAATTGGCTGTGAAGGATGGGAGAGAGTGAGGAATCAAGGATACCTAGGCTGTGAGCCCTGGTGACCAGTGCCCTCAACAGTAATGGGGAAGTTTGGAAGAGAGGAGAATTTGTGGGGAAACATAATGAGAGCAAATGATGCCTACAGTGCATCCAATTTGCCTAATAGGCAGCCACTAGTGTTGGAGATAGGAGGCTAGAGAAGTAAATCTAAGATTCTTCTACATAGAGGTGATAGTGAAATCCAGTGGGAGCTGATGAGATCTCTGGGTGAAACACTATAGAGGGAGAAGAGGAGATGGCCTGTGACAGAGCCTTTGGAGACGTCCTAGTAATGTGTTTGATTTCGATAAGATACAGCAAAAGAAACTGAGGAGGAATAGCCAGACGGGGGAACTAGGAGAGAACAGCATGGTGAGAACTTGAAGAGACGACGGGAATTAACAGTGTCAGAGGTTGCAAAGGTCGAGATGAAGGAAATGGCGAATAGGTCATTAGATTTGGCAGTTAAAAGATTATTAGTAACTTTGGAGAGAGTGAAATCCACAAATCAGAAGCCAGATTGCAGATTGAGAATGAATAGAAAGGAAAGGGAGACATCGTTTGTAGACAGCCTCCTTAAAGCATTTACAGCTAGCAAGGATGGGTGGATCATGGAAGAACTTTTTGAGGATGAGGGAGATAGGCATGTTTAGGGACAGTACTGTCCTGTCTCTGGCTCCCCTTTGCTGCTAATCTTGGAAAATATTCTCTACACTTTTCCCTTCTACTCCCTGATTTTTCCGTTCCTAGGGATCTGACTTATGGCTACACCATTCACCTGCAGCTGTTCTCTGAGACCACCTGTTGCCTCTTCCCAATCACCTGATCTCATGTTCTTTTTGCAGCCTTTATCCTTTGATCCCTACCAGATACTTTCTTTTCCCTTGGTTTCAGAGATATCCTGCTCTCCTGATTCTTTTCCTGCATTTTTACACTTTTCCTTTTCTGGTTCCTTTTCTTCCTTTCTTCCCAAGCCCTCAGTGTGAGTGTTCCTCAGAATGCTTTCTCTACACTTGTTTCTTTGGTGATGTCCTTTTCGGCCGTGCTTCTACTGTCACACTTGTCTGCTACTTCCAGATCTTTCTATCTCTAGCTTTACCCTGTCATCTTCCAAGGGTCACATCCACCCCTCTTGTCTCCAGGACGTCTACGTCAAAATGTCCTCCTCTGGGACCAAGATGGTAATTTTTCTGCTAAACTGGGTCTTCCTTTCACCTTCCTTGTTGTCTGTCTGGAATTCTACCACTCATCTCTTCCCTAGCACTCTTCACTCTGATCAGGTCAGAGTTGTGGATTGAACCTCATCCACACCACTCACATTTGTCCTTTCCTTTCTCCTTGCATAGGTTCTTGCCATCACTGGCCTATACTATTGCCGTAGCCCGCTAACAAGTCTTCTTGTCTGCACCATCTTCCTCTCTGCTGCTGGAGTAGTCTTTCTTCTCTATGGATCTGGTTATGGCGTGTCTCTGCTCAAAAATCCTCTGTGGTTTCCTTTTGCCTCCTCAAAAATTCCAACTCTTCTGGCCTTTCGAGTCCTCAGCAACCCAGCCTTGTAACTTTTCTCCACTGCACCTTATCTCCAAAATGTCTTCCTCTCTACCTCTTTGTTATTCTATTCCTCCCTGTCTTTTCAGCCCACTTCAAATGTTATCCCTTCTGTGGTGCCTTCCATGATTCTGGTTTTTCAGGTACTTTATTTCCCATTTTTCCAATGTACTTATTGTGTACCATAGTTGTCTCTTTGTGTCTTTCCCCACAACTTGAAAGCTATTTGAAGGTAGAGACCATCGCTTACCTGAAGTTTCTTATCACCCCTAGCGTCAACTACATTGCTTTGCACACTGTAAGTACTTAATGTTTGAGTGAATGTTGACTATAATTATATTAGCTAGATTATGAGAAGGGTCATTAGAGGGAAACAAAGTGCTGCAGAGATACTCAAAGACCATAAAAGCAGGTAGAGACAGATGTATAAAGTTAGTTGGTACTGAGCAGGATTTTAGTTTTTCTTTCAGAGTAACCCTGTATAAGGAGCAAATTCATAAAAGAGTATAGAGTTAGAGGTGCCTCATTGTAAGGTATCTCTGCTACCCTCAGCTGGCACAGCCTGAGGAGCTTTTCCTACCAGGCATAGGAGAACTTGTTTCCTGCTGAAAAATGGATCCTTTCCTTCTGTTTGCATTACAGGAAAGCTCTCCTTATCAGGAAGAGCTGAACTAGTTAAGAGTTTGCTGGAGGAAGTACACTACCTAAGGAGAGAGGTATGCATCATGCCTGGTCCTCATCAGACTCCTCAGGCAGTCTTGTGGCTCTAGGCCCAAAGCCCAAGCCTGCTTTGGCCAGCTAGGGACTCAAAAGGTGGCGGCATTTTCCTTCAGAGTATATGTGTACTTTTTTTATTTTAAAGCCTCAGCCCAGAGTTGTTTGTGTGTATCTGGAAGTTGCAATCATGTGTCGCCTGTAAGCTGAGCTGAGAAGATCCATTACTTGATGCTTTATGAGTCATCTACTTGAAATGTTTGCAAACAGAAGTACTGTTCCTGCTGTTCCCCTTGAAGAAGGCTTTCCTGTGGTGAGAATCCTGATGCAGACTCAGATCTGAGAAATGGAGTCCCACCCCCTGCCTTCTGCAACAATGGGCTGATTTTATCAAAATAACACAGCTGATAGAATAGATCTGCAGATAGGAGGGCTGCTCTCTGCCTCCTTGTGCAGCCTTTGTCCTGCTCTACCAGGTAATCTTTCAGTCCCCCTTAACTGAATTCAGTAAAGTTGTTTGCCTGTGAGTACAGTTCTGCTATTTTTGCTTTGTAGGTATCAGTTGCTTGAAACCTTTTTTTTTAAACTTCAGTACCTCACTCACACAGAACTTCTTTCTGTTTGATGATCAGACTGAAGTTGGGAATGAAGCTTGAATCTCATGCAGCTATTGATTTGTTTGCATTATTTTCCCTGTATTTATGGGGGTGATGAGGAAGTAGGCTGGAGTTTGTGTTTTCTCCCTTTTGCTGCTTCCTCTTCTCCTCTTCCGTGAGATCTCTGGGTGAAGATGCCAGAGAGCCTCTGGGGTCTCTTAGCTCAGAGGTTCTAAGTGAATCTGTGTGCTACAGTTGGTAGGAGGGAAGGAGCTTTGGGCTTATTATCATCTGCAAACTAAGACAGAGTATTTGTCCACCTGGCCATTTAGAATCATTCAAATGCTTTCCACATTTCTGTCAAGAGTCAAGAGGTAGGCTTGCCCTAGCCCCCTCCACAAGAGCTTTGAACAAGTTAATGTAATGTAATGACCTTAAGTCACAGAATTTCAGAATTGGAAAAGACTTTAGTAGCTGTCCAAGCCAGCCTGTATCCACACAGCATCTCTGTAGCACCCCCAGTGGGTGCTCATCTGATCTTTACTTGAAAGATTCCAGTGGAATTTGGGGGCAGGAGAATGGGGCATGAATGAGTCACTATTTTTTAAGGCAACCCAGCCCCCAGATAAACTAATTGTTAGGAAGTTTTCCTTATATCCAGCCTGAATGTTTCTCTCTTCTTTTAAAAATTAAATTATTTTATTTGTTTTCAGTATTCGACAATCACTTCCCTGTATCTTAGATTTTTTTCTCTTCATTCTCCCCCACCTCCCTACTCCCATCCTGAAATGGCGTACAATCTTATATAGGTTCTACACAGTTTCCTATTAAATACATGTTGCGCAGAAGAATTAAAATAAATGGGAGAAACCATAAAATAAAACACTTTGAATGTTTCTCTTTTCCATGCTCAATATCACCATTCCCTTCACTTAATCTTCATTTAGAAGGAACTCAAGGCCCCTCCTATCCTGGCTACTGTCTTCTGGACACTCTTCTGCCTATCAATATTCTTCCTAAAATATGGTGTCTGGAACTAACCTGAGTCCAGTGGTATTCTAACCTCCTTAATCAATCAATTATAAGCCTTTATTAAGCTGAGCACTGGGGACACAGATGCCAAAGTGAGACAGTTCCTGGCCCCTAAGAGCTTTCATTCTAGTGGGTGAAGGGGAGCAACAAAAAATACATTCGCTGAAAACAGGATGTAGGGAAAGTGATTTGGGTGGGCAGGGTGCACTGACAACTGGGGAAATCAGGAAAGGCTCTTGAAGGAAGGGGCACTCAAGCTGAGCCTTGGAGGGAGCTGCAGATTAGAACAGGCAGAAGAGGGGAGGGATAGCACTCCAGGTGTGGAGAACCTTGGATTAGTTTTATTAATTTATTTTTCATTTTTTAACATTCACTTCCACAAGAACTTGAATTCAAAATTTTCTTCCCTTCTCTCCCCACCCCCCACCCCAGGACAGCATGTACCCCATCCACTCCATCCTCCAGTCTGTCCTCCCTTCTATTACCCACCCTTCTTTCATTCCCCCTTCTCCTCTGTTTTCCTGTAGGGCAAAATAGATTTCTATACTCCATTACCTGTATAGCTCAATTTCCAGTTGCATGCTGAAACAATTTTTAACATTCATTCTTAAAGCTTTGAGTTCCCTATTCTCTCCCTCCTTCCCCACCCACCCTCACTGAGAAAGCAATTCAATGTAGGTCATACAAGTGTAACAATGCAAAGCACTTCTGTATTATTTATGTTGTAAAAGACTAACCACATTTCCCTCTGTCCTATCCTGACCTTCATTTATTCCATTCTCTCCCTTGACCTGTCCTCCCACAATAGTATTTGCTTCTGATTATCCATTTCCCCGATTTGCTGTCCCTTCTATTATCTTCCCTCTCCTATTATCCCCTTCCCCCTTTCCTTCCTTCTGGGTAAAATAGATTTCCACGTCCAGTAGAGTGTGTGTTATTCCTCCTTAAGCCAGATCCCATGAGAGTAAGGCTCAAGTATTTCCTTTCATCTCTCCTCTCTTCCCCTTCATTGTAGAAGCTCACTCTTTCCTCTTGTATGTGAGAGGATTTGCTACATTCTACCTCTCCCTTTTTCTTACTCCTAATACATTCCATTCAACAGTAACTTTTATTTTTTTTAGGTATTCTCCCTTCATATTCAGTTCACCCTGTACCCTCTGTCTATATACATACACACACACATATATATACATACAAACATACACATGTACATATACATACCTTCATATATATAATATATTCTTATATACACACATACCCATACACACCTACATATATATGTATATGTGTGTGTGTGTGTGTGTGTGTGTGTGTGTATTCCCTCAAACTACCCTAATACTGAAAAAGATCTCATGAGTTACAAATAACATCTTTTCCATGTAGGAATATAAACAGTTCAACTTTAATGAGTTCCTTAAGATTTCTCTTTCCTGTTTACCTTTTCATATTTCTCTTGATTCTTGTATTTGAAAGTCAGATTTTCCATTCAGTTGTGGTCTTTTCAACAAGAATGCTTAGAAGTCCTCTATTTCATTGTAATTCCATTTTTTCCCCTGAAGTATTATACTCAGTTTTTCTGGGTAGTTGATTTTTGGTTTTAATACTTTGACTTCTGGAATATCCTCTTCCAATCCCTTTGATCCCTTAGTATAGAAGCTGCTAAAATCCTGTGTTACCTTGATTGTATTTCCACAATACTTGAATTGTTTCTTTCTGACTGTTTGTAATATTTTCTCTTGGACCTGGGAACTCTGGAATTTGGCTACAATATTCCTAGGAGTTTTCCTTTGGGATCTCTTCCAGGAGGTGATCGGTGAATTCTTTTCATTTCTATTTTACCCTCTAGTTCTAGAATATCAGGGCAGTTTTCCTTGATAATTTCTTGGAAGATGATGTCTAGGCTCTTTTTTTGATCATGGTTTTCAGGTGGACCAATTATTTTTAAATTATCCCTCCTGGATCTGTTTTCCAGGTCAATTGTTTTCCCAGTGAGATGTTTCACATTGTCTTCTATTTTTTTCATTCTTTTGGTTTTGTTTTATAATTTCTTAGTTTCTCATAAAGTCATTAGTTTCCTTCTGCTCCATTCTGATTTTTAAAGAACTATTTTCTTCAGTGAGCTTTTGAACCTCCTTTTCCATTTGGCCAATTCTGCTTTTTAAAGAATTGTTCTCACTGGCTTTTTGGACCTCCTTTGCCATTTAAATTAGCCTACTTTTAAAGGTGTTATTTTCTTCAGCATTTTTGGGGGACTTGCTTTTCATGATTTTCTTGCATCACTCATTTCTCTTCCCAATTTTTCCTCCACCTCTCTTACTTGATTTTCAAAATTCTTTTTGAGCTCTTCTGTGTCCTGACATTGCATATTTTTTTGGAGGTTTTGGATGTAGAAGCCTTGACTTTGATGTCTTCTTCTGAGGGTATGCTTTGTTCTTTTTTCATCTGAAAGGATGGAAGAAAATACTTGTTCACCAACAAAGTAACCTTCTATACTCTTATTTTTTTTCTCTTTTTTGGGCATTTCTCCAGCCAGTTACTTGACTTTTGAGTCCTTTGTCAAGTGGAGGGTATACTCTAGGGACCTATAAGTTTTCAGTCCCTCCAAGATGGCATAAGCAAGGGAGAGGAGTTTGCTTCTCTCCTGGCATGTGCTCTAGTCTGGGAGCAACCCCAAGCTTTTCTGCCTAGGATCTGTGAGTAGGATTTCCTCTCCAGTGCCTCCACCAGCTCCACCTGCCAGTGCTCTTCCTCACCCCAAGATCTCCACTCAGGACTGAGACCCAAATCAGCAGCTCAATTCCCCAGGGTCTTTAGTCTGAGAGCTCCAAAAGTGGATGCTTCTGCTGGGCTGCTGCTGCCCAGGGGTCAGCCTGGGGCCAGACTGCACTCCCCTCTCATCCGAGTGAAAGAGCTTTCTCACTGACCTTTGAAGCTGTCCTTGGCATTTGTGGGTTGAGAAATCTGGGAACTGAAGCTGCTGCCCATGATTCTATATCCTGAAGCCTGCTCTAGTCCTGTCCATGCCTGCCATGCAGCCAAGCCTGGGCTGTGTTCCACCCTGAGCTCGATGTGATAGACCTTTCCTGTCAGCCTCCCAGGCTGTCTTGGGCTGGAAATCTCTTTCACTCTGTTGTTTTGTGACTTCTGCTGCTCTATAATTTGTTTAGAGTCATTTTTTACAGGTATTTTATGGGCTGGTGGGGGAGCTAGAACAGATCTTCTTTCTACTCTGCCATCTTGGCTCTGTCCTCCCTCCCCATGTTTTTATTAACACAAGCAAAATGCTTTCTGTCTATCCTTTTTATATTTCATTTTAGTAGGTTTGGTGTTACAGGGTTTAGCCTATTGACATCTTTTTGAATCCTGCCTCGTCTCTAGTGTGTTAGCATCCCCTCCCTCTCTTTCCTCTCTTTTCCAGGTAGGATTGAGAAACCTGGAGTAGGTCCAGTTAGGAAAGCCAAGGTGGCCTTGATCACTCTGAGAAACCTGACCTTTCTGCAACCAGAATGAATCTTCCCCCCCAGCCCTTCCCTACCCCAAGCTCCTCCATCCTGTTTAGCATTGGATTTTTTCTTATGTACAAAGTTGTACTCTAGTGGCTTGTTTGACAATCCTTTTATGTCCTTGAGAGAGAGTAAGTTTGCTTTTTAAAAAGGATTGGGAAAATGACCCCAATGACCCATTTCCCCGTAGGCCTTTTCTCTTGTGACCATGACCTGAGACATAATAAAGTTCTTGTGTCCTGCCCCAGTCCAGAGAAGCAGCGCAAATGCTGTGCTTAGTTATTTATCTTTTCTCTTTTTTAATTCCGTTCTTCCTCCACTCAAAAGAAAAACTGTTCCTTTCTATATGATCCCTTTGAAACTCCTTGGTTAGACAACCTTTGTCAAGAGCCCTAGGATGCAGGAACCCCGTGTATTCAAGATGAAGGTGACCCTTGTGATCTGGCCTGGGTCTAGGGAGCCTGAGCACTTCACTGTTCTTTCCAGGACGCCAAGCTTTCTCTCTGCTCTTTCAATACTTGTACTTGGCTAGTTAGAGATCCTGATCTCATGTGTCGGTGGGGAAACATACAGTGATTGAGGCTGGCAGAGTAGGGATGCCTGACCAACTGTCAGGAAAGGCAGACCCCCTGAATCTGTACCCTTTCAGACTTCAAGACCCTCAGGACAGAAGCAGCATTGTGGTAATCATACCATACCAGTCAGAATGCCTGGCTTCAAGTTCTGGCTCCATTACTTACTAGCAGTTTGATCTTGGAATGGTTCAGCCATCTTTCTGAGCTTTATGTTTTTTTCTGTAAAATGGGTACTCCTATTTTGCTTCCCTTATGAAAGTGTTGAGGATCCATTGAGATAATAGATTTGAAAGCACTCTGTAAACTCCACAGCCCTATGTAGATGCAAGGTCTTGTCCTAACTGCAGTACCTTCAGACGGGACCTCTGCTGATCAGAGGTTGGGTCCTGTCCCTCCTCACCTGCACCTACATAAGTTATTTTCCCTCAGGGTTACAGAGCAGGTTTCCGAGTGTTGCTCACTGTATTCATTGTATCCTTGCTGAGATCATATAACTGTCCCTTTCTGATGTAACTGTAACCACGACTAGCCTGTTAATCTATTACTAGCTAACAGGGATGGTGCTGAGGGATACAATTGTTAAAAAAAAAAATTGTGGAAAGTGTATGGGTTTTGGGTTTGGGTTTTTTGGTAGTGGGATGTGGGCATCTAGCCCAAGTCACATTCTCTCAACCAGTCAGTCAGCTCTCAGCATGGGTGTGAGAGACTAGATGTACAACAGGGTTTGAAAATTGTCAAGTATGTGAATGTTTATGAGTTTGTTATCATCATTTATGAAAAATGTGTCTGCCTTTGATTTAAATCTGATTAGATAGCAAAATATATGAATAAAAGGATAATTCACAGTACCAGGAAGGGTATTCAGTAAATTTCACCATGGAGAGAGGCCTCTGACTGAGGCAGTCAGGGAAGGTGCTGTGAAGGGGCCTGATTGGATGGGCTGGATTTGGACATTACTGTTAGAAGAGCCTTGGGCAGTATAATCAACAAGTAACTTCTGTTGGCATCTCATTGTTATCGACTCTGTTATAACATTTGAAAGGGAAGTGAATGGGTGAATAAGGGTTATTTAAGCACCCTTCTGAAACAAAAAAACAAATCTTTAAACATTAACATCATTTCAGGGCCCAGGGCATTTATTATTCTCAGAGGGTAGGCATGGCTCCCAAGGACTTTGTCCTGGTCACCACCAGTGATTGGCCAGGCAGGGCTTTCATTTGACGTCTGCCAGCATCTCCATCCTGATTCCTAATTCTCCAAGGCTGGTCCCATAGGTCAACTAAGGGCCTTCCCTTGCCTGCTCTTTAAAAGTTGGTGATTTTATAACCGTCATTATTAGCAGTAATAATTTCTGATAAAGTTTACAAAAGCTGTTCTCATTTGTTACTTCTTTGATCTTCACAATAGCCAAAGGCCATGCATTTTACAGATGGGTAAACTGAGGTTGTCACTGGAGAGATTATGGTGGTGTTAGTAGAGCCCTGGACTTGAAGGGAAGAGGACTTGGGATCAAATCCTTCCATAGAACCTACATTTTCTCTGTGTCACTCTGGGCCAAGACACAATGTCCCTGAGATTCTATCTCCCCACCTCCAAAATAGTGATAGGAACAGGTTCTGCCTGCCTCACAGTGATAATCATGAACTCTTGTTGCCTAAGGCCTCACAGCATGTAAGTGACACACCCAAGACTTAAACTTGCCTCTTCTGACGCCCTGACCCGTACTTTTTCCACTGCGTCATGCCCTTCTGTGTTTACCATCCCCAAATTGAGAAGAATCCAGGTTTGCCTGGTGGGTCTGTGACAGTCTGATGTAAGTGAATGGGCTTTGCCTGTATCATTATCTGAAGGTAGTAGTGAGTTCAGTTTTCTCAATCCCTGGACCCCTTCAGCAGAATCAGAGTCAAGAAGTGTTCACTCTGTCCTTCTGGCTTACAGGGTTTGCCCCATTGTGACAGGTGGTGTCCTTAAAGTATCCTAAAAGATCTTGTGGGTATTTCTGTCATGAAGCCAGGGAAGTCATTTCTACCACTGTCAGCTACTTGGAAATAGATAATGGAGGAAGGAAACTTTACACAAGTATGATTTGCTTTTTCTTTTGGTATGAGATGAATTTTTGTACTTGGCTACTGATTAGAAACAGAAGTGTGAGCTTTCTTCATGGCTCTGTGTGCCCAAGTCTCAGGAGTCTTACTTTGTGACTTTCAGCTCCTTTGATCGATGGATTTGTGGACTTTTTCTGAAATGGGCCAAGAATTATATAAAGATTACCAAAGTCTGTTTAAAAAACCCTAGCAGGCATTATGCCTTTGTAATTGTTTTAGGCCAAAATGTCCATTGTCCTTTTTATTAAAGTAGACAGAAAACTTAGGAATGGAAAATTACTGAATTTGAACATATCAATCACACATCTTTTAAGGCTTTCCAGAAAAGGGAATGGTCTTGGTCTTTTAGCTGTTACAACTATATAAAGGCATTCACTTGTGTTTCTGCTCTGTACCCTTGGCACGTTCTGTCTAGCAGGGCTGGGGGCCTATTGCTCAAATGCTCACAAAGAGGCTGCTTTATAAATAGTGGAATCATGTGACCAAACTGTCATTTTCTTGTTTTAGCCAAGTTTTTGTTCTCAAAGCCTGGTCCCTGGAGCAAGTTATCTATTTCTGTTGCTTCTCAAATGAAAACTTGCTTAGTCTGTCGGCTTCTGCCTCTGGGACCAACCTCCCCAGAGCATGGATCAGGTCTTGTCTATAAGGCCAGCTCTGCTAGGCACAACAATGCCAGTGCTCCAAAGACAGCTGGGCAAAGTGCCTGCCATTTGTTCTCTAGGGGATTCTGAGCTCTACAAATAGTCTATTTCTTCTGTTTGTAACTTAGGATCTGGCTTGATATTTCTAGTAGTTGCTGATCTTCTGGAATTCAGGTCCTCGGTACCAGTCTAGTTGTTCTGAGATGACATTTGTAAAGGCACTTTTTAATAAATCCCTCCGTCCTTGCCTCACCTCCCCTCCCTTCCCGTCCAACTTACTGCTCTCTGAAACTGGGACTCCGTTGGGGCCCTGCCTGAGGGTACTTCTGGACCCTCCTAGCTTGAGAGTGATTATCAGTTGTAATTGTCACTGTTTCCCACCCAGCCTGGTGTCTTTGTAGCCATACCCTGGCTACTTCTTAAACAGGCCTGTTCAATGAACAGGCATTGCCTCACCCTAAGTGACTGCCTACAAAGACCTTGAACTAAATGGCCCAAGGTCTCCCGCTGCATCCTGGGTCATCTCCAGTCATCCCAAGGAATATCAGGTCCCTGGATTCAGATGGCTCTGGAGGAGAAATGAGGCTGGTGACCTGCACAGCCCTCCCTCACTCAAGACAAAGTCAAGTGCAAGTCATATCATCATTTCTCTGATGGCATGGTCTTCTTCGGCGACGAAGGACAAACCCAATCCCTGATTAAGTAGCAAGACCCAGGGCCAAGGTGACGCACTGTTCTCTCTTCCACTTGCTTTGAGAGTTTCTCTCTTCTCCCTTTGAATCCTCCTTTTTAGTCATTACCTTTTACTTCCATCCTCTGCTAATGAGCCAAGGCCAAGTCTGGGAGGTGACAAGTCCTGATTTCTGTCCAAAGGGCCAGGGTGTGCGACAGAGTATTGCCCAGGTTCCAATAGCTTCTTTCAGGATTCAGAAAAAGAATGAGTTAGTTACAGATATTAGGATCGATAGTGGCTTGAAAGAGTTAACGGTGGGTGAAAATAATAATCTGTTTAATACGGCTTCTGGTGCCAGGCCACTCATTAATGTGCAACCAAGTACAACAGACCTACTGTTCTAGAGCGCCAACCAGAAACACCTTGGAAACCTCTCCAGGCAAGACACAAGAACAAAGCCCACTCAGACTCCAGATTAGGAAATCTCTGGCCCTTCATGTCTGAAGCAGTAGGATCTGTTTGTTAGTGACAGTTCTAATAGTTGTTGCTTTTTCATTAAGACATTGGAATCTCTCACATGGGACTCGTGTACCGTTTAGGATTTTAGTTAGGAGGCAGTGTGCTGGGAGCATAGGGCAAAGAGAAAAGGGAGCATGGGGGAAGGGAGATGAGGAGATGAACTGGAAAACTTCTCCATGTTCTTGGGGGAGTGCCCTTTGTGTGTATTTAGTGTCTGCCATTGTATTTGCAGGAGACCCACTGCAATGTGGTGCCTGGGTTGGGCAGTGTGCTCTGTACATCGTGATCATGATGTTTGAGAAAACCATCATCATCATCGTCCTCCTCATACCTCAGTGGAAAAAGGTTTGCATCTCTCTTCCCGCCTCAGATGGTTCCCCAAGAGCATCACTGGCCAAAGGAAATGTGTCTGTGAACAAGATAGGCTATTGAGCACTGCTGCAGCAGCACCTCTGCGATTCAGGCTTGTCTAGGTGTTTCCTTCTCTGAGTATCTTAGAAGTATCCCCAAATTCAGTCATACTCAACAGTGGACTCCTCATTCCTAGGGCTGCGCACACCCCTCTCGGTACCCAATAGCGTCAGAAGAAGCAGTACTGTTAGGGGAGGTGTTATTCACTTTTATTGAAATTCTTCCTTCTTAGTGACAAGTGCTGTTTTCCAAGTAGATTAACTGGTTTTGTATGAAATGCCTGAAGCTAAGCTTTAGTTCACTGGCCCCATCCTGTGACTTGTAATAAGTGGAAACCTAGTTCTACCTAGCTGCGTGGTTTTTCCCTTGGGATCTATGCCCATACTCTAAATCTAGCCAAGATCTAGTGTTAGCATTATTTCCCCATGTGCCAGTGGGAAGGATGGTTTAGTTCTTGGCCTACATGGCTTAATTGCAGCAGGTTCTAGACCTTCTGGCCCATGATGCAGGCTGGCCTATCTGGGCATTTATTGAAAAGAGGTCAGCTAAGCCTGTAGAAAGGAGAACCACCAACCTTACCAACCACATGAAGATGATGACCTCTGAGGAAGGACCCATGTAACTCTGGCCCAGTGCTAAGTTGCCGCAAGGGTTGCCGATAGCCCATCTGGTATGCTCCTGCTCTGATTTTCTTGTCTCTTCACAAAGAAAACTAGAAACATGGGCCCTGGCTCAGGAAGGCCAACTCTCCTGCTCACTGAGCAGTCCCTGTGGGCATGACTGGAGAGAAAGCCAGCAGGTCCAGGGGCATGCTTAGCCATCTCCTCCCTTTCCTGCCTCAGCTTAGGCTCAGACTTTCTGCTGACTAAACTGGACCCTCTTCTTTTCCCAGGTAGCTCTTCTGAATCCCATTGAGAACCCCCAGCTGGAACTGGCCATCGTCATGCTGATAGTCCCTTTCTTTGTCAATGTTAGTATGGCTGACTTTTCTCCTCACTAATAGACCCAGGGTTGAAAGCTTGAGTCCTATGAATAGTATCCTCATAACTCTCCAGTCCTTTTCCTCTGACTTGCTCTATACTTGCTGTACCACCCCTTAAATCTCAGTAGGCCTCTGGGTGCTTGTCATGGAACTACCCATCCTCCCCTCTCCCAGGGTAAAGGTGGGGAATGGAGCCATGTCAGTGGTCTTTCTTTGCCCTGTTCTGGCAGCCACATACGGTTTTATACAGTGTTGACCCAAAGTCCTCACTTTGTCGCACAGGCTTCTAGCAGAGTGTTCTTGAGATTCTTTTCTCCTGTAAGGTCTCTTCTTGCTGGCCTGTGTTTTTGAGATTTCACCTGAACTATCACCAAAATTCTGTATTGGAGAAGGAGATTAAAGCACCAGACATGGAACAGGAGTGCTTACCGTGTGAGGAGCACAGTAAGCATCTAGAATGAACAGAAGTCTAAATTAGTATGTAGGTGCCAGAAATGGCGAGGAGAGGCCACGGATGGTTGAGGGTAATAGTGGAAACTGAAATAGGAGTCTAAGGTTGTGAGGTCTCATGTTGGCTCTGTTGTAAAGTTACCTCTGTGACCTGGAGCAAGTCCCTTCCAAGAGTTCTGGATTTAGAGCGAGAGCCCCTGAGTTCAAATACTGAATCTGCCGTTTATTGGCTGTGTAACCTTGGGCAGGTCACAGCCTCTCTGGGCCTCAGTTTCCTCATCTGTAAAATGAGTGGGTTGGAGTAGATGACCACTTGGGTTACTTTCAGCTCCAAGTCTCTGATCTCCCTTCTACTCGAGCTTCAGTTTTGTCATGTGTTTAAATGAAAAGGACTGAACTCGTAAGGTCTGTTGTATTGTTCTAAATGGTCTCTTACAAAAACTTGACAGAGTAAAGAAGGGGGTTGAAAATGACCTGTTCCCAAGTGACTGACACATGCCAAATCATCACTTTACCTTCCCTCCTCCTGCAGGCATTAATGTTTTGGGTTGTGGATAATTTCCTTATGAAAAAGGGAAAGACAAAAGCCAAGCTGGAAGAAAAAGAAGCCAGCCTGGACTCAAGAAATGGGAGCAAAGTCCGGTACAGGCGGGCTGCGTCCCATGAAGAGTCAGAGTCTGAAGTAAGTAGCATTACTGATTGTTCGTGGGAGTCTAGAACTTGCAGGGCTTAGGCCGGCACATCCTCTCTTTTCACACACACTCTCAGCAAGCGCTAAATTAGGAGAGTTACTTGTTGAGTTAGCATTGCCTGGAACACACGACCATCCCCAGCCTTTCAACTGCAGGTGCCTTACTAATTAAGATGGAAAGGAAAGGGACTGATCTCTCCTGAAGAATCCAGCAAGGCCTTATCTATCTAGTATTTGGGAATAAATGTGCTTATCCTTTCTTATCCTTCTCTCTGCCCCTGTCCCCCAGCCAGGGAACAGTGTGATTAAATCATCTAGAGACTCTTAAGGCACCTCATCATCCTAGCAGTGAATGGACTTAGGAGAGCATGGTTATGTATTGGCCCTGTATAGCCCCATAACTGGGCTCACCTGTTCAGAACAAGTAGCATTTGGTCAGAATTCCGGTGGACTCCCACAAGCTCCTCCTTGCTCTTGCCCTTTGGTACATTCTCCAGATCAACTGGGTTTCAGGGCTTTTGCTTTCCCAGGAGTGAGGGGATCTCTGGCAGATCATACCCTGCTTTGTGGACCTGTCTCACAAGCCCCAGCTTCTCTTCCCCATGGTCAGGAGGCCTTGAATCACAAGCATAAGGCTCCAGGTCTGCTCTGCATATGAATAAATGAGATTCGGGTGGAGATGACTGAGTCCCAGGGGATTGCCTGTATTTGAGGATGGGGGGGCCAACACCTGTGGTTTGCCTATATAAAGATTTATTTCTGGACAGACAGTATAAACCTGAGAAGCCCTTAATGGGGTTCTGTCTTTGATATGTATCACTTTTGATTTGAGGGGTGAACTAGACCTATGGCTTTCTCAGTAAGGAACCCTTGACCAGTGCAAAAAGATCGTCCCGTAGTATTAGGGTACCAAAATCATAGAGCCACAGTGTGTCATCTTTGGGGCTTGAACCTCTGTCCAGTTTTCTACCTACTGAGCTACACTGCTTCTTTTGATAAGTCTACAGCACAAACTCCAAGAAATTCTCCTCCTCATCCCCTGGGCTTTCCCCTCCTGCTGTTTTAGATCTTTTACTCTGCAAGGTGAGCTTGTAGTTCTTGGGCTTAGAGGAATGCCTGGACTTCAAGACTGGGCCTGTCTACCAAAATGACATTGGTTGGCAGTTATTTTGGTGCTTGTCTAATTGGATTTTTTTTTTCAGACTGAGTTAGTGTGGAGGAAAAGGCCAGGAAAGGATAGGATTCAGATCATAGTACACCCCCCTCCTCATTTTAGTACAGATGAAAAAACTGAGGCCCAGAGGTCCAAGGTCTCCCAGGCTACTAGTTAAGTAGTAGAGTTTAAATAGTAGTAGGATTTAAATTTAGATCACATGATCCCAACCTAGTGAGAGGGTCAGAGTGTTGTAGCTGTCATGTGTGGCACTAGGAAATGTGCTCTTGGGTATAGGGCTGGAATCTCCCTGACCCTCTTCAAGGAGGCTCAATCCTGCACCTGCTTTGGGCAGTCAAGGACATGGGGTGGATAGAGCTGAAATCCTGCCACCTCAGACTTGGTCCTGTGACTCAGTTCTATGCCTTTCCATTTCCTTGCCAGATTCTGATGTCTGCTGATGACGAGATGGAAGAGTCAGACGCAGATGAGGACCTCCGAAGACTTACCACCTTGAAGCCTGTGAAAAAAAAGAAACACCGATTTGGGCTGCCTGTATGACACACTTCCTGGCCTGGGGCCTGGCAGGTCTGGGGGCCACGGTCACTCCTGGATTGGCAGGTTTTCATTCTCCAATGTCCCTTGAGCTTTTCCCTCTCTTCCCCTTATCTCTGCCCTTCCCTTTACCTTTTCCTGTCTTCCTGCTGTCCTGTCTTCTCTGACACCTGTGACATGGAACAAGGGAAGAACGGGTGCCCTGAAGAGGCCGTGGCATCGAAGGTTACAATTCAGCTGCACTACAGATACTGACTGATATGCAACAGAGGTTGGGCTTGGGTTTTCTTCATCCATCCAGTGTATCCAGTGTTGTAAGGAACCAAAACTACACCGGTCTTTGTCTGCCTTGACAGAGCTGCCAGAGAGGATGAGCAGTCGTGTGTGTGCTGGCCCTGTACAGACACGCACGTTCACGCTCTGCAGATGTCTCCTTTCAGTTCTGTGGGGAATGACGAGATATGTAACTTTTGGAGGAAAAGTAATCAGGACTGATCAAGTTGGAGCCAGTGTGTTTTCTTACTAAAAAGTGGCTTTTGCAACAATTAATTTCTATGGTTTTATGGTTATGAGCCTTAACCATGTTGATGTTTTTAAGTCTTTGTGTTTGTTTCCTACAAGGTACCTATAGAATTGATAGGCAGAACATAGATTTTTTTTTTTAAAGTCTTCTCTATCCTATTTGACTTTTACAATTTAAGTTATATTTTCATGCTGTTCTATTTAAGGATTCGTTTAACCACCACCAAAAAGAAGAGATGGTCCGTTTACCTTTGAAGTGATGTCTAAGTGGGGGAAGGTTAAAAGGTTTGCTTCAGAATAATTGAATCATTTCATGACTACAGTTAGGTGGAGGAGCCTTTCTCAGCTGCAGTACATGCTAGACGTTAGCCCCAAGCAGCGGGCTCCCTGTTCTGTCTGGCCAAAGTTCTCGTGCTTTCTCTGCAGATTTAGGCCACAGGCACCTTCTAGTAAAAATGGCGTGACTTCTGATAGGGTACAGAAGACTAAAATCTCCATGAGAATCAACATTCCCAATCCACATTTCCCCATTTGTTCCTGAACTGCTAGAATGTTCTCAAACCTGCTTCCCTTTGAATTCTTCCTTCATTCTGCCCAAATGCAACCCCGCTCTCTCCTCAGCCCGCAGAGCTGGCCTGGGGATCCACATCGTTAACTTCCCTTGATGCCTTCCTGCATCCCAAGATTTCCAGTCTGTTTTGCACACCCTGAGCACTCTCTTCCCAACCTCCCCCCAGGTGACCTCTTCCCCATGCTCTTTGACTCTTTTGATTCACCGAGGTGAGATGGAGCCCCGGGGTTCTTTGGATCTGCAGATAGGAGCTTCCAGGTTGGTTTTTGTCATTTTCACAAGGCAGACTCATGTGCTCAGTGTGGCTTCAGGAACCTGGACTTGGTTCATACGTACCAGACCAATTTGCAGAAACCTTTTCCCTGTATGGAGCCTGAGGCAGGGAGAAGCAGCAGCTGAGACACCCAGGTGACAGTGTAGCAAAGAAATAGTAGAATGACTCTCTGCTCTCTGGATAGCAGCTGTTCCAAGCCTTAAGCCAAATAAATTCAATGAATGACAAACAACTCAGAGCTTTTTAAATGGTATTTTTAAATGTTTTACATAGACATATTAGGTCCGAGTACTACTTGGGATCCCACAGGGACCTCAGAGAATATTGAACTGTGTATTCTCATATTCTCTTGCTGTTGTAACATTCCAATTTGTTGACCTGTGGGTAACAAGCAAGCCTTGATGGAGATTTCCCAGCTGTACTGCTAGGCCTCATCTGCCAAGCACCCAGCAGGGACTTGTTCCCAGCCCTGACCCAGAGAACCGAGTAGAACCGCTGACCTGTAACTGTGCATTCACACATCCTCTTCGCAGTAAGAAGTGATCCATTGTTCCTGTGTAATCTGTTCCATCTGACAGCGTGGTTGCAAAGAGCTGAGAGTGAAGGAGAATCCTGCCCTTGGCTTTATTCCTTCCACCATTCCCTTATTCTACACTCCCTCTGCCCCCGTGGCTATCTAGGCAGCTTCTCCTGGGGAGGAGAGAAAACAGCGTTTGGGGAAACAGTTCCAACGTTGTCTCTGGATAGTCATCTGGGAGATGCAGAAAAGAGACTCTGTGTTCACAGGCACTAGGAAGACTGGAGCTGATTTTCCTACCTGTAGGAAAGTGACACATGGGCCCTCTAAATACCCTTTTCTCTGACCATTTTACGTGGTAGTTTGAACAGCACACATACTACTTTATTCACTGTTTCTTTGAATTCAGAGCATACAGGGTGTCTGATTCTGAGCTTTGTTTTTACCTTGGGCTAAGCCTACAGAAACCATCTATTCCCTATTTTTAAAAAGCCTTAATCATGTAAAATGTGTTGAATGTGTGTTAACACAGATCTCAGATGATCCAAAGCTCAGTGTGAGCAGTGATGTTCTAGAGAAAGGAAAGAGGAGGTGGAGAGAATTGGATATATATTTTCTCTGTTTTTTAGTAAGTGCTTTGAGATTGCTGGGTTACAGTCCTATAGCTGACTAACAGGGTGATGTTGTAAGGCCTTGCAAACCAAAGACCATTTGGGAATGTGGGTTCCCTGATCTTTGAGGATAGGATATAGTGTTTCCTTAAAAGGCGATTGGTTTATCCGGCATGACTCCACCATTTTTGGTAGCCTCTAGCTTTCAGTGCAGTATCCCAAGAAGACACTGGAAAGCAGTGGCCAGGGCTTCCTTCTATCCAGGATGCCCTTTCTTTAATAGAATGAGTTCTCTGAAAGCCTCCTGTATGAGATACCACATATGGTAGAGCTGTTCACTCCAGTGGTGCTCATTCCCCTTCTTACAGATAACGTGAAAGAAGCATCACCCAACATGGTAGTGCTGATTGAATTCTGGTTAGGAGCTGATCCATTGTCAGAGTTTGGGTGATGTTCAGTGTCTTGGCATAAAGCTTGGATTCAGAGAGTATTGTTCTAAGAGAAAAGCATGTGATCCTGGTAACTGGGATATATTTGTGGCAAACCAGGGGACAGGACTGTCACACTCATTTGGTGAGATGTGAAAGTAGCGTAAATCTATGTATGAAGCCTAGAGCAGAGAGGGCCGTCCGAGGAAGCTTCATAGGTCAGCTGAACCACGTTCCCCGTCTTACTCTTTCTTCACTGGATTGTCATGTGTTAATGTCAACGTATCTTGCCTTTTTCTTCAGGGAAAAAAATAAAGGCTTTGAAGCGAGGCTTCTCCCAGACAGTGCAGATCGGTGCCTTTCACTGGCACTAGTCCCAGACACAGCTTGCAGCCAGGCCTCAGAAAGCTGCGTTTGGGGGCGATGCCCACCGCTGCGCTTCACTAACTGGCCATCCATGGGGCTTTTTTTTTTTTTTGCAGCAGAATAAATAAGGGTGGAGCGACCCAACTGTGCTACAAACTAGGGGAAATTGCTTTAGGAAAGTTTCCAAACATTCCCAACGGAGAAACAGAATCATCGGGTTGTGCAAAATGCAGCAACTGTCAGTTTTCCAAAGGGATCACTGTCCTTT
The DNA here is from genome assembly GCA_028658325.1 of Potorous gilbertii. NCBI lineage: Eukaryota > Metazoa > Chordata > Mammalia > Diprotodontia > Potoroidae > Potorous > Potorous gilbertii. Next base: position 1,213,618 of record CM053769.1, read on the forward strand.
GGTGTGGGACCTAGTTCTTGATGGGGGAATAGGTTGGGTTTTGTCTCATTTGGTTTGGGGTTATTGGTATCTGAACCTTGGGCTCTCAAAAGGTTTTATTTGAGCTTTCTTTTGATGAGTAAGTTAGGGGTTGGGCCTTTGTGTGAGCAAAAAACCACAGTAGAATACTGCTGCATTTAATGGTATTGTCCAATCAGTGCTGTTACATTTAAAAAAAAAAACACATTTTTTTTTAAATGTAAGGAAAGATAATGTATTTACATTGTATAATGGTTTACAATAAAGTTTGACATCTTATTACCAATTTTTTTAAAAAAAGATTTCATTGTATGTTCTTGTTAGTGTTAAACTACAGGTAGGGCAGAAGGCATGGAATGTCAAAGCCAGAAGTGGGTCCCAGAAAGCACCTAGTCCAGTCCCTTATACAGAGAGGAGAAACAGGCCCACAGAGGGACTTGCAGCTGTGTTTCTGGCTGAGTCAAGGACCAACTGCAGAGTCAGCAAAGGGAGCCTACAGGGCTGATGAGAGATTCCCAGAAAACTCATGGCACAAGGAAATAAGGGAAAGGATGCCATTGTCTCTTATGTTGCCTCTCCTTTGGGGAGCTGAAGAATTGTCTCCTCCAAGGAATGAATTACATTAATGAGATAGGAAGCAAAGGAATGTGGAGAGAAGCCATCTGAAACCTCATGGAAGCATTTTTATGTAGATGGAAAAGACAGGAGCCACCCTTTGCCAAGTGGGATGGACAGAGTGTCAGTCTCATGTTACAGTCAGGAATTAATCACCTGCCCAAAGAGTTACCCCATAAACTCCTGCCCTTGGGCTCTAGCCTAGGAGATGGGGGAGGGGAGAGCTATGCCACAAAGGCTTTCTCCAAGACACCATGGAATGTCCTCTTTTCCTCTGGAGAAAACCTTCAGTCTTTATTTTATTTTTAGTTTTCAACATTCACTTTTGTAAAATTTTGAGTTCTAAATTCTCTCCCCGCCTTCCCCAAGACAGCATGCAGTGTGATATGGGATATACATGTGTAATCGTATTAAACATATTTCTCATTAGTCATATTAGTCATGTTGTGAAAGAAGAATCAGAACAAAAGGGAAAAACCATGAGAGAAAAAAATAATAAAAAAAAGAAAATAGCTTTCTTTGATCTGCGATCAGACTCCATAGTTCTTTCTCTGCATGTGGAATGCGTTTTCCATCATGAGTCTTGGAATTACCTTAGATTGCTGCATTGCTAAGGCTAGCAAAGTCAGTGATCACACAGTATTGCTGTTAGTATATACAGTTTTCTCCTGGTTCTGCTCACTTCACTCAGCATCAGTTCATGCAGGTCCTTCCAGGTTTTTCTGAAATCTGCCTGCTCACCATTTCTTATGAACAATAGTATTCCATCCCATTCATATACCTCAACTTGTTCAGCCATTCTCCAGTCGATGGGCATCCCCTCAATTACCAATTCTTGGCCACCACAAAAAGAGCTGCTGTAAATAGCAAACATTCAGTCTTAAACCCAAGTGGGCCAGTGCCCCAACCCTACACAACAATATGTAAGATGGGAGTTAGATGAGATCCTTGAACTTGGACATAGAGTTTCTTTAACCTGGAACCTCAACTGGCTCTGGCTGAACGAGGTAGGGACTGGGTGAAAAGAAGTTAGATTGGTGGTATGTCAGATGAAGCTACATATATGAGAACTGGCTTCTGGATTTAACTCCATCATTCTGGATTCTTCATGGGTAAATTTCAAAGTAGATTCTCAAAGCTGGAAGGGACCTTGGAGGTCATCTAGTCTCTTCCATACCTCACTCTAAATTCTAAATGGTGGTGTACTCCGCTTGAAGACATCTGATCAGGAGTTCACTATTGTCATCACAAATTAAGGAAGTTTATGAGCAATCCCAATAGTAAGCTGCTCATTTAATCACTCTCTAAAAGAAGAGTTTAACACAGGCTGGAATGTTCAGAGACATCTTTCTGGAGACAGAGATACAGTTTGATAAAGGCCTTGCAGTGTAGGTAGGATGTGGATGATTATAGAGGATGGGAGACAGTCCATAGCCTGCCTCAGAGAATCACTGCTAATTCTAAAGGATCATGTTTTGTGGCAAAGCGAGGACTAGAATCCGAGTTTTGCTTGATCGGTAATTTTGCTTGACGATGGTCATTAGAGACCCAAATAGAAAAGCCATCATCCCCTTCTCCCTCTGAGTATCTTGCCTTCTCCAACAAGTGGGTGGAGAGTAAAAGAATACAGGACCCCTGGGAAGTAGGACCCTAAGATAGATTAGCCATCAGTTCCAAGTCCTCTGAGTCCCCATCTCCCCTCCCCAATCCCACAAAGATACAAAGTTCATGGAGAAAGTGCTTTGAAAATTGTATTTCCTTTTTTTGCTCAGAGGAAACTGGGTGAAAATGGGTGGGGAAAGAAAAACAAACCATGGTATTCAGCTCCTCTCACGGTTTCTTTCCTACACGCACACACACACACTCACTACAAACACAAAAACTTTTTTATATACAGACAGTTCTCAGGAGCCTAAGCCTCAGCTATAAATAGAACATCTTGCTCCCCAGGGACTGGGGTCCCCCTCAGCTGTTGCTTCTCATCAAGGCGCTGGGGTCCTAGCTGGCCAGACCCCCAGTCATCTCTAAGAATAAACTCAGGATCCAAGCAGCCTGTGTGGACTTGACTCATGGTGGGGGGAGCCAGGCCAGAGAAGTGACTTCACAGGGATGGGCTGGCTATATAAGCCCCCACGAGCCCAGCTCCTGCTTAGATCACTGTAAACAAGGACACTTCCACAGGAGAGAGCCAGACTGCCAGTTGCTGGCTCCCACACCCCCCAACTTACAGCAATGTCTCAGGTAGGCAAAGACCCAAAGTTGGCCACAGCCATCAACTCCCTCCAGTTAGCAGGATGGGATTTACCTTCTTGAGACTTGTGGGGGTAGGGGAAATAAGTGACAAAAATGTGAGGTCTGCTGGGAGGGAAGGTGTGAACAGCTCAGCTAGCAAGTGAAAGAATGCAGGTCCGCTGGGAAAACATGGTTATTTTTGTTTTGGGGGGAACTAGTATGTGTAGCTGTGTACTTGTATATCTGAATGTTCATATGTATGTAAGGGGAGAGATTTGGTCCTCCCCCTCAGCCTTACCTTACCTGAATCCTTTCTTTGTGTACTTAAATAATTGGGATTTATAGTTAATATGTTAAGATTGTGGGGAATGGATGGGGGATAACTATGGGTAGTTGTGAACAGTCTCTGTCTCTTCTGTGGCTGGGAGATACTAGTGGTAAGCCTCACAGCATACAGCTGGATCCACTCCCACCTCTCCACATAGGAAGTAAATGCTGCTTTTCTCCACCCTTGTTCTGGGTATCGGTACCTAAATCTCCAGGTTCCCTACAACACAAAGATTCCAACAGTACAATCCAAAAAAAGAATTTTTTTTTTTTATTAAGCACTCAGTGGTGTACACCTAACTAGATACTGTGCTAAGGTCTGGGGATACAAGTAAGAGTAAGACAGCCCCCTCGAAGCAGCTGCAGAAAGAGCCGAGCGCAGATGGTGATCATAGAAAAGGAGTCAGAACTCACATGGATTGTAGAGACCTTACAGAGAACTATCCTCATTTCTGAGAATGATCCTCAGATGGGGAGCCAGAAGGGACTCTGGAATATACCTAGTGCAGAGATGTTAAGATAAAGGCACGACTCAAAATGGGGGCCAGAACCTAGAGTCTTCTGCCCCAACTTAGCTTCATTAGGGAACTTAACCACTTCTGCCCATTCCCAGTCATGGCTTGAGCTTTCTGAAAAACAAGTCCTGGTTACCACTCTACGTAGTCGAGGCCTGTTCTCATCTAAAAATTGGGGCTGGACTGTTGTTGTTCAGTAGTTTTTTTTCAGTCACGTCTCTTCCATGACCTCATTTGGATTTTCTTGACAAAGATGCTGGAATAGTTTGCCATTTCCTTCTCTAGTTCATTTTACAGGTGAGGAAACTGAGGCCAACAGGGTTAAAAGACTTGCTGAGGAACACATCTGCTAGTAAGTGTCTGAAACTGGATTTGAACTCAGGTCCTTCCAACTGAAGGGCTCGTGCACCATCTACTGCACCACCTGGTAGCTCCAGGACTGCCTAGATGATCGTGAAAGTCTTTCCAGTTTTAAATGTGTTCCTGTGATTACCTCTTGCCTGAACTACTGTTATATAATTCTTATATATAGTTATATATACATAACTATGTAACTCTCTGTCTCTGTGTGTGTCTCTCTGTCTCTATGTCTGTCTCTCCCCCCTTTCTCCCTCCCTCTTCCTCTCTCTCTCTCTCTCTCTCTCTCTGTCTCTCTCTTCCTCAGTCTCCCTCTCTGTCTGTCTCTGTCTCTCTCTCCCCCTCCCTCCCCCTCCCTCTCTCTCTCCTTCCCTCCCTCTCTCTCCCTCTTCCTCTCTCTCTCTGTCTCTGTCTCTCTCCCCCTCCCTCTCTCTCCTTCCCTCCCTCTCTCTCCCTCTTCTTCTCTCTCTGTCTCTGTCTCTCTCCCCCCTCCCTCCCCCTCCCTCTCTCTCTCTCTGTCTCTGTCTCTCCCTCCCCTCCCTCCTCTCTTCCTCAGTCTCCCTCTCTCTCTGTCTGTCTCTGTCTCTCTCTCCTCCCCCTCCCTCTCTCTCTCCTTCCCTCCCTCTCTCTCCCTCTCTCTCTGTCTCTCTCTGTGTCTCTCCCCCCACCCAGTCTTACCTCCACTCTAATCCATCTTTCACACAGATGTCAAAATAATCTTCCTAATGCATATGCCTTGTCATGTTGCTCCTCTGTTCAAAAAACTTAAGGGTCTCCCTACTCACTGCCTCCAGGACAAAATCCTTTAGCTCAGCATGTGAGCTCTTCCGGTCTGGCTCCAAACTGCCCCTTCAACCTTATTCAGTCTCTCTCCACATCCTCTAAGTTCCAGCAAAACTAGATGCCTGACTCCTGGATAATCATATACGGCCCCCACCTACTTCCTGCGTTGCAAGGCACTTCTGTCCTTGTAATCCATGACTTCCTCATCTCTGCCTATGGAAATCCTTTCTTTAAGACCCGCCTTAGGGCAGCCTTTCCCAAGAAACCTTCTCTTCCCTCCCTCCCCCAATGAACTATTCCCCCTCAAATTTTGCTACCGCTTTGAATGGATATCTCCTCTGCCCCCCTCACCCCTTAGCTTGTCTACTGGTCAGGTACATGTCATATTCTTCCAATAAACTGTAAACAGCTCTCCTGTGAAATCAGTGTTGAATTAAGAGTCAAACATCGCTCAGGTGCCATATGTACCAGCTATCTCTGAGGAGCAGGGGAGACGAGGAGAAGGATCTGGGGTAGGGGACAGATGGAGAGGTTCAGCCCAACATTGAGACTGGAACCTGTGGCGGAGGCAGGAGGTTTGGGGAGTCACTCTTGGTCCCCCTTACCCAACATCTAGGATCAGAGCCCTTGAACACAGCCCTACAACCTGACCACTGGAGGTCCAAAGTTACCCTTGACTCCCTAGACAGCCTGTCCCTTCTGGGGACAGATGCTGATGAGGAAAGAATTCCTGAGGACAGAAAAAGGTAGCTTTACCGTATATCAACCTGACTCAGGTAATCAATGAAGTTGCTCACAAAATGTTCCCAGGCTTCTGTGACAAACCAGTAAGACAGGAGGGGTGTTTGGAAACAGGAACTCAGGAGCTCTGCATCAGCTTCATTGCGTTAGACACCTACACCATCTCGCTGGCTCACTCAATGAGAGTCAGCCTTGGAGCCCCTGCCAGCCAGATGGCCAGGCAGGGCTGGCTAGGCAATTCTAGCCTCTTGAAACAGGAAGATTCTTGGTCTCTTTTAATCTACCAGTCAGCAGGTCTCTGAGTCCTGAGTCCCTGTGTCCAAGTTCCCAGTCAGTCAACAAGCATTTATTAGAAGCATCATTTCCCCAATTAGTAAATGGCCAAATGATATAAATAGGCGGTTTTCAGAGGAAGAAATCCAAGCTATCAATTGCCATGTGAAAAAATATCCTAAATACTAATAGAGAAATCTAGTTATTATTAAATTTGTTTTTATTAACTAAATAATGAAAATTAACATAATTAAAATGAAATCTAATTATTAAACTAAAACATCTCTGACCCATCAGATTGACAAAGCTGACAAAATGGGAAAATGACAGATGGAGGGGGGGCTATGGGAAAACACATTATTAATGTACCATTGGCAGAATTGTCAACTATTCCAACCATTCTGGGAAACAGTTTTGTAACTATGTCCCTAAAGATTTCACACTATGTGTAACTTTTGACAGTGTGGCCACTACCAGTTGTGTACTGAGGAAATGAAAGAGGATTAAGAATCTCTTTTCAAAATTATACCAGGTTGTTTTTTTTTTTTTGTGGTGGTCACTTAGGGGTGTTCATCAATTAGGGAATGGCCAGATAAGCAGTGGCATAGAAATGTGATGGAATATTATTGTGCTTTAAAAATGGATGAAAGTATTGGTTTTAGAGAAACCTCAGAAACCTTTTATGAACTAATGCAAAGTGAAGTGATCAGAACCAGGGGAAAAATTTATATGCTAACAACAATATTCTAAAGACAAACTTTGAAAGACTCAGGAATTCTGATCAGCATAAATGAACAATCCCAATTCCAGAGGACTCCTAAAGAAAGAGACTCCATGCCTCCAGAGAGAGGGGTGATGGATTCACAGAGCGGATCAAGAAGGTTCTTTTGGCCATAGGCAATTTGAGAATTTGTTGATACAAAACAATGTATCATTTATACCAGAGGATTTTTTTTCTTATGGGGGTTGGGGGAGATCAGAGGTAGGAGGGAGAGAACTCAGATCTGAAAATAAAATAACAAATTTTGAGAAAAAGCAAAACCAGAAACAAGCATTTTTAGGTGCCTACTCTGTGGTAGGCTCTGTGCTAAGTGCTAAGTTAATGCAATGATGATAACTAGCACAATTTTGAGGTTTGCAAAGCACTTTCTGTGTTATTTCATTTGATGTTTACAACTACCTAGTGAATAAATACTATTATAATAATAATATTATATATTATATATAAATAAATATATATAAATATATAAATAAATATATATAAATATAAATAATATTATAACAATAATATATAATATAGATATAATATATATAATTATAATATGATTATCTCCATCTTACAGGTAAAACAGGCTGAGATGGTTAAGTTCCTTGTGCAGGATGCCTGTGGCAAAATTTGAACTCAGGTGTTCCAGAGTCCAAGTCAGGTGCTTTACCCCTGGAACCACTTAGCAAGGCAAAATAGTCTCTCCCCTAATGAGGGAGACAACTTGTAAATAGGTGGTGGTGGTGGTAGTTCAGTCACATCTCACTCTTTGTGACTCCATTTGGGATTTTCTTGGTCACGATATTGGCTTTTTTTTTAACAGATGAGTTAAGTGATTTGTCCAGAGTCACACGGCTAATAAGGGTCTGAGGTCAAATTTGAACTCAGGTCTATCCACTCCACCATCTAGCTGCCCCCAAATAACTAGGAACAAACACACTATATACGGAGTAGAGTGATGTGGGAAAGACCCCCCAGAAGTCTTTAGAGGAGGAAGAGGGGAAACAGACTTTATGCTCTGAGCCAGGGTTCTGCAAGTCTGGAGGAAGCAGGGGACTTGCCTCTGGGCTCTCCCAGTCTTGGGAGAGACAGGAAGAATAAATATATAAAGACCCCACCCCTATGGAGATCACAGTCTGTGCAAAAGGGCTGATCAGAAAGGTAACTCAGAACTGAATCTCTGCACTTGGTTTGAGTCTTGTAGGCTTCTGAAGCATAACACTCTATAAGTGTATTTAGTTCCCATCTAGGGCGTTCCTTGGGTATATTAGAAGATGGCTTCTTTTGCTTAGAGGTATAAAGGCAGAGAGAACTGGGCCTGGAATCAGAGAGCGATAGAGACAGAGACCTAAGTTCAAATCTGGCCTCAGAGACTAATGCTGTGTGACTTACCCCTGGAAGTACTTAGCAAGTCACTCACTTTCTGTTTGTTCAACTGTAAAACAAGGGTAATGATAGCACTTAGCTCCCAGAGTTACTGTAAGAAATAAATGCTTAGCACGGTGCCCAGCACACAGGAGAGGCTTGATAAAGGCTTGTCCTTTCCGTTTTTATTTTGCTGAGATTCAAATATTTTTCTCAGCTGCAAGTATTCAGGCTAACCAAAAATCAAGTATAAGACAGGTTTTATGAATCCACGTGTCTGAGTGCAGCCTCATACTTCACTTAAAAGGAATGCCCAGGGGAGTTACTCTGGTGTGTGAGGAGGTCACTATTCCTGATATAATGGAAGATCCAATTTTCTTTTCTTTTTGCCTCCGTAGGAAGCCCCCATCAAGAAGAAACGACCTCCCATGAAGGAGGAAGACCTAAAGGGAGCCCGAGCTACTCTCACTAAGAACCAAGAGATCAAATCCAAGACCTACCAGGTCATGCGGGAATGTGGTAAGTTTCCATGTGTGATGTGATGGTGTGTGCATGTTAAGGACCGTGGAAGGGAGGGAGTACGTCATTGCTGGAAGAAAACAGGGAAGAACCGATAGAAAAACGTGTCTAGGGCTGGGGGGAGATGGAAGCTTATTCCCTGCCCTTGGAGCCTTTTCTGGTTGGAACAACCAGCCAGACGTGGGTCCCTGAATGCTTGGGAATCCCCTAGGGACTCGCTTACTCACCTCTTTCCCACTCTCTTCTGAAAGAGGAAGCTGGCTCAACTGCCCCATCTGTGTTCAGCCGAAGTCGGACAGGAGGAGAGACCGTCTTCGAGAAGCCCAAGTCTGGACCCCCCAAGAGTGTCTTTGGCTAAGGATCCATGCTGCTTCCTGGCCCTGTTCATCTCCACTCACCCACATATGAACCCCAGCGCCAGCCCTGACATGGACAGAAAGTAGACACCTTTTTTTTAAGAATTTTTTTTTAATACCTAAAATGTCCACTACATTTTTCCGTAAAGTACAGGGTCCAGAAGCTGGGCTCCGGTCCAGAAAGTAGTCCCTTACTTCCCGTGATTTCCCAGAACGGATCCCACTGACGCAAGGATGTCTGAAAACCTTGGTTTCGATCATCAATAAATCACAGTAATGAGAGCTGTTCCGCGGCGCTGTTCTCTCCTGGCCTTGGTCTAGACCCAGAGCGGGCCAAGAGCCAGGAAAGTAAGGGAGGAGACTTCAAACATGAGTTGATCTCTTTACAGGAGAATCTGCAGCTGCCCTTTGGTCCCAGCCCCTTCCCTCCTTCTCTCCCTCCAAATCACCATCTCTCTCCTCCGTTAGTTGTAACTGGTTCCCCTGCCATATATAAAGCTCGGGCCACCTTGGGGGAGTCGGCACACAGCAAGTGACACGAGCCGCTTCCAGTCTGACTACATAGAGAAGCACATCTGGCCGCATAATAAAGGAGAAACTGGTGTGTGAGATTGTTGGTAGAGTGAGGGCATTGGTTAGGCTTTTTCCCTGTTTATTTATTTATTTTAGTTTTAACATTCACTTTTACAAAATGTTGAGTTCTCAATTTTTCCTCCCCTCCTCTCCTCTTCCCATCGCATGTAATCTGATAAAGGCTCTGCTTATACATTCATATAAACATGACCGTATGTGAACAAGAATGAGAACCAAAGGGGAAAACCACATGGGAGGAAAAACAAACAAGAACATAGCCTGCTTCGCTCTGCGCTCAGGCTCCAGAGCTCGCTCTCTGGCGGAGCACGGTTTTCCATCTTGAGTCTTGGGGTTGACTTGGAGCCTGGCTCTGCTGAGAAGAGCTAAGTCTGTCAAAGCTGCTCATCACATAATGTTGCTGTCACTGTGTACACTGTTCTTTTGGTTCTGCTCACTTCACTCAGCATCTGTTCATAGAAGTCTTTCCAGGTTTTTTCTGAAATCCCCCGGCTCATCATTTCTTATAGAACAGTAACGTTCCGCTACGTTCGATGCCACGACCTGTGCAGCCATTTTCTGATGGATGGGCATGCCTTCAGTTTCCAATGCTTGGTCACCACAAAAAGAGCCCCTTTTAGTGAGGGCATTTGGATCTTAAAAGAGAGAGGGATCCCCCGGCTGAGGAGACTAAAGAAGTCTTATTGGGGAGTGTATATCAGTGAGGTCTCCATAGATCAGGGTTAAGGGAGAGCAGGAAAGAGAGTGAGAAAAGGTGGGGGAGTCCGGGGAAGCTGAAATGTGTGGGGAACGAGGACACTGGCCCGGCAGGAGGAAAGGGCTTTGTGTAGGAGAAGCACAAAAGGTGAGTCGTTCACCAATGAGAAGGATCCAATGAGATGATATTTGTAAAGCACTTTGCAAACCTTCAAACGCTACCAAATGTTAGTTACTATTAGTTATTATCTGACCCTGAACTAGATTCTCCATCTCTTTTGTTTCCTCAGCCTCATTTTTCTTGTCTGTAAGAGGATGATATTGGACTATAGCAGTGGTTCTTTTATTTGGGGGTGGGAGAGGCAATTAGGGTTAAGCGACTTGCCCAGGGTCACACAGCTACTAAGAGGATGAGACCAAGTTTCAACAGTGGTATTCTATCCACACCTAGCTGCCCATCAGAGGAGAGGTTCTTAACCATTTCGTGTGATATGGACCCCTTTGGTACTCTGGTGAAACCTACTGACCCTTCTCAGAGATGCAAACTTTCCACAAGTGGTTAGCAAAAATAAAGATGTAATTTTTCCCCAGCCAAGTGCGCAGGTCCCATGAAATCTATCCACCAACCCCTGGGCTAGATGGTCTTTCTAACAATCAAAGGAGAGAGAGAGAGATTGTGTGTGTTTGTGTGTGGACCAGTCCTCATTGCAGGGTTAGGTATATGCTCCCCAGAGTCCCTGGGATTCAACCTTTCATGTTTTATTCTTTTATCAGAAACCACTCTTACCTGGCCCAGAAGTTTGCCTTCCCTTTAGCTGCCCTGAAGAAAGTATGCTTTATTTTTCCCTGAAAAGGGCTTTGAAAGATGCTAAATATCATTTAAAGAAAATAAACTACTGATAGAATTATTAACATAGAAATGCAAGTCATCAGTCCCAGGACTTTATGAAATTAGACAGTCACAGGATCTAGAATGTAAGAATTAGAAGAAAGGGGAATAGGGGATACACATTGATATAGAACCTACTGTGTGCCAGGTACTGTATAGGGACTTTTTACAAATATTATCTCAATCTCATGCTATCATTATCCCCATTTTACAGTTGGGGAAATAAAGGCAAATGGAGGTTCCATGACTTGGTTGGGGTCACACACAGCTAGTGTTTGAGGCTAGATTTGAACTCAAATCTTCATGACTCCAGATTGAGGTTCTACCCACTGCACCACCACCTGCCTCTGAAACTTGTAAGAAACCTTAGAGATCATCTAGTTCAACTCCCTCGTTTTACAAATGAGGAAACTGAGGAAAGTCACACAGGTAGTAAGTGTGATGAATCCAGGTGCTGGGCTCCTTAAGCCTAGTGGCCTTTCCCCTGCTTTCTCTAGTCTTGCAGCCTCCTACCTCAGAAGGCTACTCTGATCAGTATGTGTAGTGCTAGCCTCTCTCCTGGTTCCAATCATGTAGCACCGCCTGCCTAGTGAACATTTCTAACTGGATGTCACAGAGACATCTCCAACTCAACTCATCCCCACTTCCAAGCTTCCCTAACCTACCATCCTTCCAATTTCTCATCCTTAAGTGTTCATTCTTCCTCAGCCTCCTTCTGTCCAACCCATGGCTAACTTTTGGAGTTTCTACCTCAACAACATCTCTCATACCCGTCTCCTCTTCACTCATACATCTCATCTTGCCCATCATCCCCTCTTGCTTGGGCTGTTGCAACAGTTCCTAATTGGTTTCTCTGTTTCAAGGCTATTTCAACTTCAACCCACCCACCCCATGGCTCCCAAAACTCAGGTCTGATCATATCATTCTCCGATAAACTCCAGGGTCTCCTGTTACCTCTAGGAACAATCATCAATTCTGACACTTAAGGCTCTTCACAACCTGTCCCTAACCCACATTCCCATGCTCTTATGCATTTAATCTCTCTTCTACACTTTACAATAAGGCCAAACCGCCTTCTCTCTCTTCCTCACATGCAGTGCTCTCTCTCTTGCACCAATTCTCCCTCCTGCCTGCAATTGCCCTTCTCCTTGCACTGGCTCATAGAACCTCTCTCTTCTCAAGCACAAGATTTCCTGATCCCCTAACTGCTGGTGCCTGTCCCTCCCTAATTACCTTGCATTTATTACTTACATACATACATACGTGTGAGTACGTAAAGTGTTTCCCATTTTGTCAACCAAATCGATATGCTTGTGTTCTCTCCTCTGATAGAATGTATGCCCCTTGGGACTGTTCCTCTGCATCCATATGCTCTGCACCTAGCACTTAATAAATGCTGGTTGATTCACTGACTGATTGATTCTTCTGAGTATATCCTGCATTTCCTTTCTCAGTCTGCCGTATAGGTGTGGGAACTGAGTGAACCACACTGACTCCATCCATTGTGACTCAATTCTGGATCTGCTTAGGTGCCTTTCTCTTCCGTTATGGGTCTAGTCCAATTTTGGTCTTTTGAGAAAACTTTTTATTCAATTTTGGGAATTGTGAGAAAACTTTATCGCATTATTTGAACCTAACCCCATGTAGCTGGGAAATTGGATCACCTCTACCTGTTGCTTGGAGACCTTTAACAAAGGACTTAACTTTAACTTTAACAAAGGACTTTGTTGACCAGAAATTCAGTACATTTGAAGATTGATGCAAGGGGTTTTCTCACAGTTTTACATCTCAAGTAACCCATGTGTTTTATCTGAAAACTGGTCCCATATTAGTCAATCAGTTACCCTTATTTCCTTGCTTGACTATAGACACTTGGGGTGGGAGAGGAAATGGGACATCTCTTTTTCTGATTCTGTTTACTCTTCCCCTCTCAACTCACAAAGCCCCTAATCTTTTCTCCAATAAGAAATCAGATGACCTAATCTTGGCCCCTGTTTCATATCCTGTTAACTGTTTTCTTTTACTTCATAGAAATCTACTTCCCCTTGTATTTGAGGGTCCAGTACCAAGTTGAGGAGGCCTGGTCCTGATTTACTTTGCAATTGTTTGATAAATCGATATGTTTGGAAGCTCAAACTTTTGTTTCCTCAATTCAGATGTCACCTCCCAAGTTTTTGGCAGTCAGCCAAATAGAATCAGGACTCCAACCCCCAGGATGATGGACTTTTGGAAAAACTCTTTTGAGCATGCTGGACCTTTCTCTGTGGGACTTCTTCATGAAAGCCTACTACCTTGGAGGCTGAACTTCTCTGTTGATTTCAAATTCTAAGATACAGTTGGGGCAGCAATGTGGTACTGGGTCTGGAGCCAGGAGGACTCATTCTCCTAAATTCAAATCTGACTCCAGACACTTAACAACTGTGTCACCCTGGGCAAGTCACTTAGCCCTTTTTGCCTCAGTTCTTCATCTGTAAAATGAGCTGGAGAAGGAAATGGGAAATCACTCTAATATCTTTGCCAAGAAAACCCTACATGGGGTCCCAAAGTGTGGGACATTGGGACATGACTGAAAATACTAAATAATAACCAAGGCAAAGTTTACCTGCACACTGCAGGAGATAGTTTACCCCCACCCTGATGGATCAATAGATACTCTTTTTAAGGGAATGATGGGCTAAAAGACACTCTGCTTAAGGGAGCAATGGATTCTGGTAATCGCAAAATGCTGAAGGATTCTTCCTTGGTTAAAATTTCTTTTAGCATGAGACCAGGGGAGGAGTGTGCTGTTAAATTGATACCCCCTTAGAGAATTTCTTATTGACCTAGAACTTCCCATACAGGAGTGGAAGAGATAATTAATAGACTGAGCTGTTAAATTATGCTAAAATATATAAAAATCCAAATGGGTCCCAAACTTGCAGCAAATTAAAGACTTTGAGATTAGACTTTCACTGGAAAATAAGGAGGATAGTGAATATGTGTTTATTGTACTGTTTTATTTGAATTTTTGTTTCTGGTAAAGTGTAGGAAAACCTTCATTTTGTTTCATGTTTAGTGTTTGTAGATTTTGATACTTTGAAAGATTTCTAAAGGGAAAATGCAGCTAGTCAGAAAGACTGCTGAAAAGCTGTAACCAGAGTATGCTGGGTAAGATTAAGGAAGTTTCACACTTCAAGCAGTTCTGGATTTCTGTAATTTGATGCTAAACTCTCTGTCCCAATAAACAGGATTAACTCCCACTTTGTGCTTTCAGTAGGTGATTAGATTAACTATCACCCCCCCCCCAAAAAAAGAAAAAAAAACCCTTCAAGATACTTTCTGGCATTCTATGTTAAGGATGCAGAAATAAAGTCATATAACCAAAGAAAGGAAAACTTTTTCCTGGTTTGCAGGAATTTGTAGCATTATAGATGAATTAAGAGATTCCAAATTATGAAAACTGCTAAAAAAAAAACCAGTTTAGTAGATTTTGGAGGTTTAGAGATTAAGAAAATTGGAGATTAATCATTAAGGAGTCTGAAGATTAATCATTTTAAGATTGTAGGGTGGGGAGAAGATTCCTGGGATTTTGGGTAATTCCAGGAATTCTTTCCTTTCTTTTTGTCCTATCTGATAAGGCACTTAGTAGAAATTTAACATATTTTCCTGAATTTGAAGGTACTACTCTGTAGAATTTATTTTAAGGAAAAATAAAAATTAAATTTTGTAAAAGTTTCGGGGATAAAAAAGCACTTAGATCAGTTTTTCCTCCTGAAAACTGATAGCGCTGTTGTTTTGGTGTAGTGAAGCTAGGCAGTTACTTTGAAAGGAATCCTGGAGTGAAGAACAAAAATAGTTACATGGGTTGCATTGTAAATTCATGTGAAACTTAAATAGCTGCCTCTTATTAACCTTTTCTTAACGATGAAAAGAGAAAATCTTGTATAAATCAGGAAACAATTTAAAAATGAGAAAAATTTAATTAAGGAATGTAAAGGGTGATTTAAAAGGGGCACATGAGGAGATACTCTCTACCTCACTGTTTTCTGGGTCCAGACTCTGTTGTACATAATGAGAATAGATTTTTAAAATGACAGGAAGGAGAGAAGAAGGTGATCAGGAAGTAGGTCTTTTGGGAAAACTGAAATAATGCTTTCAGAGCTTTATATAACAAAATAATTGTTTAGGTAAGCTAGAAGAGAAGTCACCAAAGAAAATGAAAAAGAAACCATGCATTTGTAAGTTATTAGGAGCTCAAAAAGGTGACAGTATTGCAATTAATCAGAGTTGTGCAAAATTTTGGGCTAAATTGCAAAGGAGAAATTCTGTGGAATAAAAATTAGGTTTTTTTAGATAGTTTAGGGTACAATTTAAGTAATATGTACTCTACTCTGAAAGATCATTCCAGGGGTATATTCCTCAGTCTTTAAAATCTTATGAGCTCCAAAGTAAAGTAGATAAAAATATGAAGCAGTTACTTGGAATTTCTCCTTATCTCTTGACTGGGGTTAAAACTGAAAAGTCTCTGGGAAAGAGAGGGTGGGATTAGGTTATGAACATGAAAGCAACTGGTTTGGCACTAGGAGTGATTTTTGAAAAAAAAAAAACTTATGGAAAAGTGAAAGTGCTACCTCAAACCTTTGAAAATGAGTTAATTGTTAACTCTGGGCTCTAAATTCGAAAGCGTGGGTACCTAATAGCCCTAGAAAAATGAAATTTTGATTTTTTGATTGTAAATTCAGGTTGAGATTTGTCCTATAACTAAATTATGTGGTAAAATATGTTTTCCTATTAATTATGGCATCAAACGCAAAAAAAAAAAAAGGAGGGGTGCATAGATCAGGGAAATCTGAGTTATACTCCAGTCTCACAAAGGTATTAGCTATATGATCTTACATAAGTTGTCTTATCCTTGTTTACCTTGGTTTCCTGATATGTATAGAAGAAAATAATAGATTTGCAACCATGTGGTATTTTCAGGAAAATGTTTGTATTTTTTTAATAGGCCTTTGAGACAAGGGTCAGTTTGGGATCATTAAAGGCCCTGCAAACCAGCTTACTTACTTTTTCCAGTTCTGGTCCCAATTCCTTGTCTCTCTGTCATCACTGTCCCAAATATATGTACTGATGGACTAGTCACTCAAATGCATGTCATGGTCCAGACAATAGGCATTCTTCAGTTATTTAATGTTTCCTATATGGATTGTTAGACTGTTCTTTTTTTATGTCAATGGCTAGAAATTTCACTCAGGATCCTACTGAGGAGGTCCCGTGATATTCTGGAGCTTTATGCAATGATTACACTGTCCAGAAGACTATGTCATCCACAGAAAAACCTTCTTTTTGGACCTTGTACAAGACATTCTCTGCATCAGGGCTGAATGCTATCTTAAGGAACATTCAAATGACCAAAAAGTCAATGGAGGAACTTCATGGTAGGTGTCAGGAAGCTGTAGCATATTTCCAATGATGACTAATATGCAAGGGACATCCCTCAGGGAAAATTTATGATTAGAAAATGAGACAGGTAAGGCCAAATGGTGAGGGATAACAGATGGACAGTTCAAGTCCTGCAATGATGTCTATAAAATGTAAAAAGACCTAAAGGAAGATTTCTTGCATGTTAGAAGGATCTTCTGTGGAGACGCTGAGGAAGAGCCTCAACAAGAATTGTAGAAGCTGAGAAAACATGGATGGGTTATGATCCGCCCCAGTGGAGGCAGAATTCATCCCAGTGAGGTCACAGATGCATTGAAATATTAAAGTAATGATCCTGTGTGGGTATAGCAGTGATTTTTGTTGCTCGCAGGAATAAAAGACAAAAAAATTGCAAGCTCTTCCTTGCCCCTCCAGGGTCGCCAATTAAAACTTTTTGGTTGGTGAGGGGAAAGGAATTTTCTCATAGTCAAATAAGGGACTGAACTTGTAGACTGGTCATTCAGATAGAATGAAAATTTTTTTTTTGAGATATACGTAAAATGTCTAAAGGGCTTTTCTAGCTAGCTAGGTATACCTGTCTGGGGTCTGCATCACAAAATAGCTAAAGATAGCCCTGGGACTATAATCTAAAGATCCTACAGATTTCTTTACCTCCTTGCTCCAACTCTCACCAACCAAAAAGACCTAAAAGGAAGATTTCTTGCATGTTAGGAATGCTGATCAATCTATAGATAGAGAGCTGATCGTCTCATAGTATGGACAGAAATGTTTGTAGGGGAAAGGGGTAGGAGGCAGAGAAGCAACATGTATATTACCTTTTAAAAATTCAATTTTATTTTATTTTTTGGTCGGCTTTCTCTCTCTTCCACTCACCCTTCCCAACCCAATTAGAAAGAAAGAAAAACAAAACTTATTTATAAACATTTAGGGTCAATCTAAACAACTTCCTCCATTGGCGATCCTAACCCTTCCCCCCGCAAACATTTCCATCCATACTATGAGAAGATCAACTCTCTATCTATAGGCGAATAGTACATTTCTTTGTAAGTCCTGTGGAATTGTAGTTGGTCTTTGTGTTGATCAGCATTCCTAAATATTTCAAAATTATTTGTCTGTATAATATTATTGTTATTGCATTGTTTTTCTAATTCTGCTAATTTGACTTTGCATCAACTCATATGATTCTTCCTAGGTTTTTCCTTTACCATTTCTTATACCATGATAGTATTCCATCACATTCATATACCATAACTCATTCAGTCATTTGCCAATGGATGGGTACCTCCTGAGTTGCCACCACAAAAAGAGGTGCTATAAATATTTTAGTAACTATGAATTCTTTTCCTCTTTAACTTTCTTGGAATATAGATTTACTAGTAGTATTTCTGCATCAAAGGGTATGCACAAATGTAATAGCCTTTTAGGCATGGTATTAAATGGCTTTCCAGAATGACTGAACCACTTTCTAGTTGTACCAATGGTGCATCAACATACCTGTTTTCCCCCTTTTGTAGTTTTCATTTTCTTTTTTTGGTTAGCTTTGACAAAAACTTTTGCTTGATGGGTGTGGGATAGAACTTAAAAGTTTTAATTCATATCTCTCTAAATTATTAGTGATTTAGAGCATTTTTTTAATGTAGCTGTTGGTAGCTTGTATTTCTTTGTTTGAAAATTACCTATTAATATTGTCACAACTGAAAATTTAATAAAAAAGTAAACCAAGGCACATTTCTCTGAGCAAGATAACATTTTATTTATAGGGCATAAACCTGAGAACAAAATGGATCAATTGCCTTAGTTGCTAGCCAAAGGTCTAAATCTAAAGGATAGCTTCCCTTTTATAGGTTTTGGGAAGCACAGAACAAGGAACAGAACAAGGTAGGTGACAATGTGGGGTTGGGGGCAACATGATTGGCCACATCACTGGAGGAGTGGGGAACAATATGATTGGCTGGAAGTTGGAAATGGAGACTACAACAACCCTGTCCTTCCTTCCTGTGACTAAGAAGTATTCATTGTTAGAGTCCACCTGTCATTGGTTACAACAAATGGAGAAGTTTTGAATGCTGTGGACAAGTTCACTTACCTTGGTAGTGTACTTTCCAGGGATGTACACATTGACAATGAGGTTGATGCATTCTTTGCCAGAGCTAGCTCAGTATTTGGGAGGCTCCAAAGAAAGGTTTGGGAGAGAAGAGGTGTTAGAGTGACTACCAGACTGAAGGTCTACAGAGTCACTGTGCTGACCTTGTTGTTATATACTTGTGAAACATGGACAGTCTACCAGAAGCACGACAGGAAACTGAGTCGCTTCCACTTGAACTGTTTTAGAGAGATTCTGAGGATCACCTGGCAGGACAAGGTACCAGACACTGATGTCCTTGCTTGAGCTGTACTGCCAAGTATTCAAACTATGCTTCAGAGAGAGCAATTCTGATGGGTTGGCCATGTTGCTCGAATGCAAAATGTATGCTTGCCAAAAGACTCTTTTATGGAGAACTTCCATGGGGCAGGCGATCACATGGTGGCCAGAAGAAATGATATAAGGACACTCTCAAGGTCTCTCTTAAGAACTTTGGATTTGATTGTGGGACATGGGAGACACTGACACAGGACCACCCAGCATGGTGTGCCCATGCCAGAAAAGGTGCTGTGTTGTATGAGAAAAACAGAATTGAAACAGCACAAAGGAAATGTAGGATGCACAAATTTGGAGTAATCACCCCAAATATTCACATGGACTATCTGTGCCCAACCTATTATAGAGCATTCTGAGCTTGTATCAGTCTGATCTATGCTTCTCTGATGTTACTTTATCCCTAAATCATATACTCCTTTGAAGTAGGTCTATGTTTAGTTTCTAAACAGTGTTTTCCAGTTTATCCAACAGTTTTTGTTGAATATAAAGTTCTTGCCCGAATACTTGGGATCTTTAAATTTACCAAACATTACACTACCATGCTCCTTTGAGTTGGTATATTGTGAATCTACTTTTTTCAATTAACCAACCTCTCCTTTTCTTATCTTGTACCAAATTGTTTTGATGATTCCTACTTTGTAGGATAGTTTGAGATCTGGTATTTCTAGATCTCTCTCTTTAACACTCATTTTTCATTAATTCTGTTTATATTCTTGACTTTTTGTTTCTCCAGATAAAGAGTCTGAAAATATGTATAAAGTACAACACTTACGGGCCTCCCACCTTATATCACAGGATGTAAAATGGATCATGTTGATTACATGAAATTAAAAAGGTTTTCTACAAACAAAACCAAACACAGGCAAGATTAAAAGGAAAGCAGAAAACTGATAAAAGCCTCATTTCTCAAATATAGGAAATGGAGTCAGATTTATAAGAATAAGGACTATTCCCTGGTTGCTGTGTGTGTGTTCATCCTTCAATGATGAAGACCATGCCATCAGAGAAATGATGACATGACTTGCACTGACTTTGTTTTGAGTAAGGGAGGGCTGTGCAGGTCACCAGCCTCACTTCTTCTCCAGAGCCATCTGAATCCAGTGACCTGATATTCATCAGGATGACTGGAGATGACCCAGGATGAGGCAGTTAGGGTTAAGTGACTTGCCCAAGGTCACACAGCTAGTGAG
>CM053769.1:1234187-1251878 GCA_028658325.1 Potorous gilbertii
GAAAATTCATGATCCTTCACTTCTTGGGATCGATCACCCCTGCCCAGGAGAGGATGAGTCCCCCACCCCTTTTCTGTGAAGGGTAGATCAGTTTTCTAGTCACCAAGTTCACAGCTCTTCATTCACCCCCACTGGATCCACATACAATCAGTTGCCAGTTTTTGTTCATAGAATTTCTCTCTCATCTGTTCCTTTTCTTTACTCAGGTTCAGGTCCTTATCTCTTCTGACCTTGGCTGTTTAGATAAGGCATGGACTCTCTCCCTCTGCAATCCATTCTAGATGGCTGATAAATAGTCAAAGGATATGAATAGACAGTTTTCAGAAGGAGAAATCAAAGCTATCAAGTCACATGAAAAAAAATGCTCTAAATCACAGCTGATTAGAGAAATACAAATGAAAACCACTCTGAGGTACTACACACCTGTCAGAGTGGCTAACATGGTAGAAAAGGGAAATGACAAATGCTGTCGGAGACATGGAAAAATTGGGATACTAACGTACTATTGGTGGAGTTGTAAACTAGTTCAATCATTCTGGAGAACAATCTGGAGTACACCCAACAAACCCTAAAACTCTTTGACCCTTTGACCCAGCAATACCACTACTAGGTCCGTATCCCAAAGAGATATAGGGCAGCTAAGTGAAGCAGTGGATAGAGCACCAGTGCAGGAGTCATGAGGACAAATCTCCCCTCAGACACCTGACACTCCCTAGCTGTGTGACCTTGGGCAAGTCACTTAACCCCAATTGCCTCATCCTGGGTCATCTCCAGTCATCTTGAGGAATATCTGCTCACTGGATTCAGATGGCTCTGGGGGTGAAGTGAGGCTGGTGACCTGTACAGCTCTCCCTCACTCAAAGCAAAGTCAAGTGCAAGTCATGTCATCGTTTGTCTGATGGCAATGAAGGACAAACACATACATCCCAAAGAGATAAAAAAAGCTTATAAATGCTTGTTACTACTGCTACTTTCTATTATTTTAATTATTTGCCTTCTATGAATATATTGCTAATGGGGTGCTTGGGTGCATGTGCTTGGGCCCCAATTCTAAAATCACATTATTTCTCCCTAGCCTCACAATCCTATCTCAGGCAGTTTCTCCCCAGCCCAAGGACACAGCCTGCCCTAGCCACAACCATTATCTCCTTTCCTGATACAGCAGTGAGCTGCACCTATAGAATTTATTAATTTGAACCAGCTGGTTGAACTCACTGTGTACTAGATCACAGAGATATTTACTACTCACTGACCAATCATTTGTATCCTAGACTTAGACATATGTATGCTCCTTTACATTTTTCTTCTCTAACAAGACATTGATGGGGTATTTCTCAGTCAACCCTGACTGTTAGTTGACTTAGTGATATTTCAGACCCAAAACCACACCTCCATGTAGCCCCACCTTGGGCTATTTCCCAATGAACTCTGTGCTGTAGATGGGTAAAATACCTGTGCAGCAGATACCAAAAGTGCATGTTCCTTTAAGAACTAGCCACTCCTTAACCACTCCCTAATCCCCCCTGAGTCACCTCATGTTGGCACATGTTTTGCTATAGAATATCCTATTTACTTTCCCTGTACCCCTCTAAGGTTACAGATTCCCTAAGAAGTCTTGCCCGCTGAAAAGCATAACAATAAATCTTTACCTTGACCTTAAGGATGCTGGAGTCTGTGAATTCTTCTCCAGAGGACCCAGGCAAGGAGTTCCAATCTTGGCATTCCTGTACCCCTCCCCCTTCCAGCCCTCATCATTGCCACATAGAGATCCAGAATCTGCCATTCTGTAACTTCTGAAACCAAGAAGAATAAATCTAATCCCTCTATGTTTCAGTACTTGAAGACAGCTATCATTGATGTCCTCTCCCTCTTCCTCCTCTTCAAGTCCTCCTTTATCTAAGCTAAGCATCTCCACTTTCTTCCGTGATCTTCACGGACCCTACCAGTGTGGTCACATCCCTCTGGACATTCTTCAGCTAAACATCATCCTTCTAAGAATGCAGCGTCCTGAAATGAATACATCACATGTGGTCTGAACAAGGCAGAATACCTCCCTACCCTGGGGAGGCACACTGTGCCTCTCAGTACCATCATAGATGACATTAGCTTATCAGACCCCTCTGTTCATGTGGACCTGCGCTGACCTGGCCATTCACTAACATTCCCTTCTCTATCAATCTAGCTATGCTACCACCATCTTTGATGTATGATGCTGAACTCTGGTTTTAAGAGCACAGACTGACAGAGTATGAGATCCTTGGATTGAGGGAAGTAGCTCAGATGGACACAATATTAGGTAAGAAAAAAATCACTGTCCTGGGTCAGAAGAGACCGTAGAGACCATTTAGTGTAATTCCATATTGTATAGAGGAGGAAACACAGGTGAAGCACCTTTCCTAAAGTTTACCAAATAAACAGTCATGATTGTTTTCTTCATTTGCAGCCCAGGGCTCTTTCTGGGGTACTGTCCCAATGCTAACAAATGGCTCGTCTGAAAGGGCACGGACAGAGTGGGTAGGGAGAAGGCTGGGTTGGTATGAAGTGAAGTCCTCCAACAATTTCTCTCTGCCCTCCCATCCCTCCCCCATGAATACCTGAAATTCCATTGTCAGTGACGAACTCCTTTGGGCTCAGCCATTGACCTTTGCAGGTCTCTCAGGAGCCAAACAGAATAGGTCCAGTCCCTCTTCCACAGTACTAGAAGGCAGCCAGCATATCCCCTGAGACTTCTCATGTAACAGAGCTGAGAACATTTGTACAAATTGTTCCGTTTTTCCCCTTCAACTTTTGTCCTTGGGCTACAGCCAGTGGAATTCCTGATAGTGGGATCACTGGGTCAAAGGGCAAAGCCAATTTTATGATCTTGACTCCTCTTGCCAGATGGCTTTCCAAAACATTCCTCCAGTTTACAAGGTCATCAGCAATGTGTGTTTCTCCATAGTCCTGCTTCTCTGTTTGTTTCATACACACACACATGCACACATATATTTTCTGTTATTATTGTGTATTATGATGTATTATCTTCCTATATATTTCCTACATATACACATATATCATACACATATATTTCCTGTATATGGCTTTTTTGTACATATTTGTTTGCTTGTTGTCTCCCCCACTAGACTGTGAGCTCCTTGAGGGCAGGAATTGTCTTTTGCCTCTTTTTGTATCCCCAGCACTTAACACAGTGCCTGGCACATAGTAAACACTTAAGAAATGCTTTATTGGCTGACTGTCAATATCGCCTTTCATTGCTTTTGTTTTCAGCCAAAATGACTGGCATAGAGTGACTGAAATCTCAAAACTAACTGTGACAATAGAAAGGATTTTTCTGGTGTTATGGACTGGAAAAATCAGAATTAGAGTGGTACATTGGTTTGATCTTTTGGAACCTACTGAATTTTACTGCCAGAAAGCTGTAACAGCTGTAAAAGGGAAAGGCTACCCGGAGATTTTAGGGACTTTCAAACTTCCTATTTGTCAACAGAGTGCTATGCCGGCCAAGAGCATTCATCTGATGCTAGACTGACCTAAGAGAAGCAAGATGTCCAGGACTAAGGAAGGTGAGAGTTACGCTGTATTCTGTCCTGGTCAGATCATATCTGAAGTATCATAATGGTTCCTGGGCACCACATTTTAGGAAAGACACTGGTAAGCATCCACTGTCTTTCAGAAGAGGCAGGTGACCAAGACTGTGAAGAACCTTTGGGTCATGCTATATGAGGGCCAACTGAATGAATCTGGGATATTTAGTATGAAGAGGGGGAGAGTTGGAGCGGGATAGGGTGGGGGAGGGGAGACAAGCAGGGTTGGAGAGAACGAAAATTGTCTTCAATTATAGGAAAGGCTGTCTCATGGAATACCCGATCTAGTTATTTCTTCTTCCTTTCCCAAGGAGTTCAGTACCTGTGTTAGTGTCTTTCCCTCCGTGTCTGTGCTCAGATGGTCCCTTTTCCCTGGTCTCCACCTTTCAGAATAAAGGTTGACTCGGATGTGCTGATATGTATTTAATAACAGAGCTCTCTGGAGGAAAGATGTATGCACACAATCACACACCTATTGTATTTTTGCTCTATTTTATTCCTCTAATTCTTTGTTCGTATATTATTGTATAGCTAGCCTGGACGACTCTCTGTAAAACAGTAAAGATCACAATAACATCCCTACTTGGCTCCCAGTCTTATTGGAAAGGACTCTAGCATTTCTCCATTACATATAATGTTGGCTCCTGGCTTTTTGTGGTTGATCGGTTGTTTCCTCATGACTCCATTTGGGGTTTTCTTGGCAAAGACACTGGAGAGGTTTGCTATTTCCTTCTCCAGCTCATTTTAAAGATGAGGAAACTGAGACAAATGAGATGAAGTGACTTGTCCAGGGTCAACAGCTAGTAAGAGTCTGAGACCAGATTTGAACTCAGGGAGATGAATCTGACTCCAGGTCTAGTACTCTATGCACTGTGCCACCTGGTAGCCCTCTTCACTTTAGATAGATGCTATTTACCATATTAAGGAAAGCTCCATTCTTCTTGTCCTTTTTAATGTCTTTAACAGAAATAATTCAGTTTTTTAAGAAGTTTTTCTTCATCTATTGACATAATTATATGGTTTTAAAATAATTTTTGTTATTAACATAGTCTGTTGTGTTTCAAGCTTTCCTAACATTGAACTCTCCACTCCTGGTATAAATCCAAGCTGATCATAGTATAAAACCTTTTAATATTGTTGTAACCTCTTTGTTACTATTTTTATTTAACGTTTTTTTGTTGTGATAGTCACAAGGATTATGAATTACAGTTTTTATTTTAGGTTTTGTCTTTCCCTGGCTTCCAGGTCAGGAGCATACTTGTAGTGTTTGATTTTGGTGGTCCTCTTCCATTTTTTGCAAACATTTTATAAAATACTGGATTTAATTATTTTTGAGCATTCATTAGGATTAGCTTGGAAATCTATTTAGTCCAGTTTTTTTTTTATCACTGTGTAATTTCTTTATAATTTTTTCTATTTCCTTTATCTGAGATCTGGGTTATTTAAATATCCTGTTTGTTGCTCCATTCCACTAGTATTTTATGTTTATAAGCATTTATCCCTTTCATCTGTTTGCAATTTAATTGGCATATAATTGTAAAAATTAACTTCTCACACTTTTTTCATTTCATCTTCAATTTTGAGAATCTCCTTTTTCATTTTTGATACTATTTGATTCTTTTTTTTTTAAAAATTCTGTCTATTTTTTTTAAATCAACTCAGTTTTATCTATCAATTCATGGCTTTTAAGTTTTCAATGTAATTAATCTCTTTAGATTTTAGAATTTCTAATCTAGTGTTTACTTGAAGTTTTTAAAATTTGTTGGTTTTCTGATTTTTCTTAGTTGTGAACCCAATTTATTGAATTAATCTTTTTTTCCCTTGTTGATAAAAGCGTTTAGAGAGGAAATTTCCTTTAAGGATAGCTTTGTTTGCTTCTTTGTATTTTTAGAGCCTCTTTGTAATTTCCTTTGATGCGGTTTTCAAGCTAAATATATGACAATTATTGCTTTTGTTTATTATCTTTGCCTACAGTCACCAGGCCTTCAATCTGAGCTTTCTCCTGGACTCCTGCTGGGCTCAAACACTGGTTCCTGGGGTGCAATGGTAAGTGTTAACACTAGGCTCTCTGGGGGAAATAAATGTGTGCACCCACACTTTACAGTTTACTTTGCATTAATATCACATCTTTAAGTCTAGACAATCAACAGAACAATACATCAAATGCGGATGTGTAGCATTTGCTGGTTTCTGAAGTGGAAATGCTCTCACTGAAAATTTGACAATCTTGCAAGGAGTTAGAGAGCTGGTTCCGGAATATTCCTGCATACTGCAAAAAGGCTTTAAATTTGATTCAGGGCTAAGTAACTTAAGTTAAAAGAATGAGTGGGTCAAAGAATATGGAAGCAGAAATTTATACATCTATAAACATGTTTATAATATATAAATATTAAAATAATACATAAAATATAGAAAAAGAAAATTACAATAGAGGCTCTAAAGATGCAAAAATTCAAACAAAACAGTTCTTAAGGGAAATGTTAACTCTAAATGCTTTTATCAATGAAGGAGAAAAAGAGCATTTCAATACACTGGGTACACAACTAAGAAAAATCAGAAAACCAACAAATTAAAAAAGAACTCAATTAAACATCAGATTAGAAATTCTAAAATCGAATCACGTCACCCTATCCTCAAAAAAGCCTCCCATTTGACCCATCCAAAGCTCTTAGTTAGCACCACATATTTCTCTTCCCTTTTGTAGCGACACTCTTTGAGAAGACCCTCTATAATAGGTGTCCCCACTTCCTTTTTCCCCCACTCTTCTTAACTCTTCGTAGTCTGGCTTCCGAGACCCCGTTATTCAATCAAAATGACTCCCTCCCAACTTACTAATGATCTCTTAATTGTCAAATTTCATGACTTTTCTCAGTTGTCATTCTTCTAGATCACCCTTAGTCTCTTTTCTCTAGGTTTTCATAACACTGCTCTCTCAGGGTTCTCCTAGCTACAGGACTACTTTTGTTGGATCTTGATTCATTAATCACAGGTATACCCCAAGGCTCAGTCGTGGAGACTCTTCTTTTCACCATCTATACTACTGCACTTGGTGATCTCATCAGCTCCCACTCGATGCACATGACTCAGATTTATTTAACCAGCCTTAACTTAACAACTTGACTGCTGGCCTGTGGTCTCACATCTCTAGTTGCTTATTGGGCATCTTGATGGACACCTTAAACTCAAAATGGACAAACTGAACTCATCATCTCTCCCCTACTGCTCCCCAAATCTCCCCTCTTCCTCTCTTCTCTATTACTATCCAGGGCACCACCATCCTCCCAGTCACCTGGGTATCATCCTCAATCTCTCACTCTCTTTCATCATCAAGTACTAGAGATGTTATAAAGGTAAAAATCGATTAGATTGCCATCTGTCTAATCGATTTTTACTTTTGTCTCACCTCCAATATTTGTCTCCTCTCCTCCTGACACTGTGTAAACCCTCATCTCCTTACACATGAAATGTTGTAATCGTCTTTTGGTTGGTGACCCAGCTTCAAGTCTTTCCTCACTCTCGCCCACCCTCCACTCAGCTGTCAAACTAATCTTTCTAAAACCACAGGTCTGACCATGTCACTCTCCTAGTCAATAAACCCCATTGGTTTTAATCACCTTTAAGATCAAATAGAAAATTTACTTAGTGTTCAAAGCCCTTCTTGACCTGACCACTGTTTATCTTTCCGGTCTTATCCCCTCCTGTTCAAGTGCTTTCCCCCAAGTGCCCTGCCATCCAGTAGCACTGGCCACCATACTATTCCTCATATAAAACACTCCACTCAATCTCAGCTCTGTGACCTTTCCCTGGCTACCTCTCAGGCCTTGAATTCCCTTCATCATCGCCTTCCGGCTTTTCTGGCTTCCTTAAAGTCCTCAGTAAGATTCCATCTTCTATAAAGAAGCCTTTCTCATTCCCCCTTAATGCCAGCACCTTCCCCTCTTGATCATTTCCAATTTATCCTGGACATAGCTTCCTTGTACATAATTTGACTATTGTCTTCACCATTAGACTGTGAGTTCCTTGAGATCTGGGCCTGTTTTTTACCTTTCTTTGCATCCTTAGGCTTTAGTTTTCTTATCTATAAAGTAAGAGACTGGACTAGAGGATACGTAAGATCTCTTCTAGACCTAGATCTATGATGCTAGAAAAAAAAGTTATATTTGGGGAAAGCATTTTTATCTCATATAATCTGATTAAATTCCTGCAGCCAAAATCTTTAGGGAAATGACGCAAATTTATAAGATTAATAGTCTCTCCTCAAGGGATAGGTGGTCAAAGGATATAAACAAATAGGCTTCAAGGGAAGAAATGAAAACCATCAACAGCTCTCTGAAAAATGTTCTGTGAATGATGAGATATATGCAAATTAAAATAGTACTGAGTTATTACCACTTCACATTGGCAAAGACGCTAAATGATAGAAGTAGTCAGTGCTGGAGGGAGGTGGTGTCGTGGTACCAAGAAGACAAGTGTTTATTTCTCAGCCTGTTTCTTCAAGTTTGTTTGTCACAGTTTTGGAGCTAGGGGATTCACTGGCTGTTCAGAGCAATGTTGCCTGAGTGCCAGCACATAATTTGGCAAGTGTATACAGTTACAGGCAGAAGAGAGCTATGCCAGAGACCAGAAGTGAGTAGACTTCAGCGAGGTCAGAGGTTTCATTTCACATGTAGTGTCCACCCTCACCCCTGGGGTCCACAGTTCTGGGAACTGACCCTGAGCAAGAGATAGGTTTGGGATTTGTTGTATGTCACCTTTCCCAGATGAGAAAAGGACAGCTGTGTGACTGCATATGTGGGAGCAAATCATGTTTGAAAGATAGGCCTAAGCTCTCAAAAGCAGAATTTACAAGAATACAAGGAAGAGACAGTGAGTGCTCTTGGGTATCTGAGAAAAAATACTTCTGTCCACTTTGCAAGTTTCCACTTAAAGATTGATTTCTTCTTCAGTTCCTTCAGAAGAGAAAAAAAAACCCACTTTGTGCATTAAGTTAAAGACTGATTTTTTTTCTTTTTTTTATAGCACAGAGAAAAATACATTTTGTGCATTAAGTTAAACTTTGGTCAAAATATAGAGCATAAAGCAATACAACAAATGGGAAAGCAGGTAAGACTGATCTTAGATACAGGGAAAGGATTGTTTTTCTATTCCAAGACTATGGGAAGTTAAATGCACTAATACATGGTTGGTGGAGCTGTGCCTTGATTCAACCATTCTCAAAGCAGTTTGAAATTATTTGAGAGAGATTACTAAATTGTTCACCCTTCTTGATCAGGCAGTATTATTTCTGGGTTCATAATACAATGAGGCCAAAGGCTGAAGGAAAAGTTCCTTTGTGTCAAGATACTTCTGGTAGAGCTATCAAATTGTGGAATATGTATACATGTGAATGTAATGGAATATTATTTTACTGTTAGGATCAATGAATGTGAAGAATTTGGAGAAACACAGAGAACTTGTGCAAATTGTTACAGTGAATGAGAGACAGAGACAGAAAGACAGATAGATGGAGACAGAGATAGAGACAGAGACAGAGAGAGTGGATCTTCACCACAAACCCATGAGGTTATAAGGACTACTCTTATTCTTGCAAACTGAGACTCAAACGGGTCCAACGATTTGCCCAAGCTCTTGTGAGAGAAGTAGACGAAGCCCACCACCCCACTGGAATCCCAATCACACCCACTTCAGCTGTTTTGTTGTGAGATAAAGGACAAAGCTGCTGAGGCTGTATGCTAAGTGCCTCCTTCTCACCTCTTATCTGAACCGAAAGACTTCGTTACTGAAGGTGGGAAGATTCCAGAATCCCTAGCAAAGTTCTCCTCCCAGTCTTTAAGTGACAGAATCGAATTTAGGGTTAGCTATATAAACCTCTTTTCTATCTCCTACAACTAAAATACACACATTTCTCCCACAAGTATACTAATCTTTTTGTATAACCATCTTTGTTTTATGAATAGTCATCTTTCTTTGTTTCACACAATGTTACTTTGATTAATGCCTAGCTTATGATACTGCCCTAATAAACTGAATATAAGGAGACTCTTATGTCATGTTTAAGGTAGTTTACCATCCACCTTGCTATCTACCTTGGCTGCCGGAACAAATAGCCACTTGCCTCACTCTTCATTGACTCTGTCACTGATATTTTGCAACCCTGACTTCTAGAATCCAGATTGGTCAGTGATGTGATGGGTCACTAAAAAATGTCACTACTGTACCTGCCAGGAAGCTGAATCACTTTCATCTGCATTGTCTTAGGAAGACTCTGAAGATCATCTGGCTGGATAAGGTACCAAACACAGGTTCTTTCTCAAACTTTACTGCAGAGAGTGCAACTATGATAAGCTGGCCACATTATTCAAATGCCAAACATGTGCTTGCCTAAAAGACTATTTTATGGAGAATTCACACAGGGCAAGCACCCACATGGTGGTCAGAAGAAACGATACAAGGATACTCCCAAGGTCTCTCTTAAGAATTTTGGAATTGATTGTGTGGCATGGAAGACACTGGCACAGGACTGCTCAGCATGGCATGCCCTCATCGGAGATGGTGCTGTGCTCGATGAACAAGCAGAATTGAAATAGCACAGATTTAGAGAAGCCACTCCAAGTGTTTCCCTGGAGTATTTGTGCCCAACCTGTTGCAGAGCTTTCTGAGCTCATATGATCTGATCAGTCAGTCAGATGCATAGTAACTTGACTCTAACGTAGTGATGCCATTTTGGTTCTCTTCCAGAACCAAGGACAAGAACCAGCTGTCATAGTGTCTGGAGGTAGGATGTGAACCCAGGTCTTCCTCAATCCATGTCCAATTTTCTAACTCCTTTGCCTCATTGCATCTAAACATGATGTCCATGATGACTATAAAATATATATTTAATATTTATTTTTCCCTAATTAAACATGAAAACAATTTTAACGTTCTTTTGGCTACAAAAATATAGATGAAGACAGAGATAAAGGATAACAGAACTTAGGTCAAATACAACAGCCTATATGGGCCGAGGTAAAAATTCCCCTTCCTTACTATGTGAAGAAATGATCAATTTCTCAGAACGAAATCACGTGTGTTATCAGTCACAATTGCTAAATTAAATGGTTTTACTTAACCGCCTTTTTACGGTAAGCTTCTGGGTGTGTGGGTGGATTGAGCTGGTGATTGGGAAATGGTGCTTGTGTTGAAACACAATGTGACAGAATTGATCCACCTTCATCGGACTTCACTCTTTGCTCAGAAGATGATAAAGCGAAGAAGGGGGCACAGCTCATGGAGCGTACCTGGGGCTTGTGTATTCAAGTCATCTATGTCAGCTTCTTTTCCCTGTACTGGTCTGCGAAGGGGAAACCTTGTCTTGTTGAAACATTTTTATATCCCTTAGGGTCTCTCATTGGTTGGATGTTGAATAAAGAAAGGTTCATTGAATTGCATTGACTTGAACTCAGTTCTTTCAATTCTGTTGAAGCTTGTGATTTCTCCTTCCTTGACTCCACCTCCCCGCCATCTCCAGCACTTGGGATAAGCTAGCCTTGGTCATGGGGTATGAGGGAAGGAAGCAATGTCCTATGTCCAATAGCATGAAGACAGGGTTGGTCTGTGGGTGGTGCAGTCTAGGGTGCAGAGGGACAGGGGAGGAAACTTCGTGAGACTTCCCACTTGAGGGGGTGTTTTCCAACAGTCGCAAGGCCTGCTGGGAGGTCCCTGTCCTGCAGTCCAGTATTTGGCTTACTAAACCCCTCCCCCTTCCCAACTTCCCGTAATCACTGCTGGGGGTGGTTATTGATTGACGGAAGCCTCTAAAATCCTGACCCATTCTACGCCCTTGCCTCTGCCCAGTCAGAATGGGGGCCCTAGTTCACATCCTGCCTTTCTCTCTCCTCATCCTTCTGTTGGCTTCCTTTGCTTCTGTGGCTGCTCAGAAGGTACTTGGGTGTCTGTGATTAAGAGCATGTGTGTGGGAGAAAATGGATTTTGAGGGCATCTGTAGGCATCTAGAAATACAATGGACTTGGGGCTTGGGGATCTGGGTTTGACTTCCAGGTCTATCACAGTATGAATTTGGGCAAGTCACTTTATCCACTGGCCTCAATTTCCTTTTCTGGAAAATGAGGTACTTGGACTAGATGACCTCTCAGTGTCTCCAGGCTACTGTGATGACCTTAAATTGGCAAAATGGGCACAAATGAATGTGGGTGTGAGTATTCCAAATGAATGGCTGAGCTGGCATGTGACTATTGGATGTTGGTGCATCAGTAACATGGGGCTAATAACAGCACCCACTTTCCAGGGCAGTTGTGAAGACTGATTGAAATATGTGTAAAGTGATTTACCAGCCTTAAAAATAGCTATTACATTGTCATTATCATTTATTATATTATGAATATAGAAAAGTTTGACTGAGTTTATTCTTACTGAGAATGAGGTGGGGTAACTCCAGTCCCCTACTGTACAGTCCTTACTATACTGGCAAGGACCCCGAGAGCAGAAAGGCATGACTTGGAAACCCTCATCAGAGAGAGTTCTGGTGACTTGGCCTGGCCCTGGTTTCCTCACTCACTCGTTCTCCCCATCATTAAAAATAAAAGACTAAGTGAATTCACTTATTCAGTCACCCAGAAACTTGTGCAGAGGAGGAACTAAGACCTAAGTCTCTGATTCTTCACTCAACTCATCCTTCCTATATTAGAATACACTCCTGACCACCCCCATAGGAAATAATATTATTCCCCTCTCTCCTAATTGGCTTACGTTGAGAACTTGGGATCTGTTACTTCTTCCATGCAGTGACCAATGGCAATTGTGAATTGTTCCTGCCTGCTGGGTTCAGGGAACTGGGGATAAGACTGTGGAGGAGGCAGAGTCATGGGCCAAATCTTCTCCCCTTGGTGACCTCCCCATTCTCTCAATCCCACCCTAGAATGGTATTGACATCTACAGTCTCACCCTGGACTCCAGGGTCACATCTCGCTTTGCCCATACCACCATCACCAGCCGTGTGGTCAATAAGGCACAAGAGGCCCAGGAAGCTATCTTCCAGGTAGAGCTGCCCAAATCAGCCTTCATCACTAGCTTCTCCATGTAAGTACTGATCCTGGATGACCTACTCCCCCTTCCAATTTTCCTTCTCTCCATGATGCCCTATCCCCCTTATCTCAACTTTGTCTCCTTCCTATCTCCCCTATGAAAAGTCTAAGGAGCAGGACTCATGGCCTGATGTATATGCACCCAACATGCAGAGTATGGTTTATGACATTTTAGTGCAAGGAAATAAATATGACTTCATATGAATCACAAAAACTCAGTGGAATGAGATCCATAACTGGAGCCATTAGGTAGGAGAAGACTGAAAACCTATCTTTCTGAAGCCACCCAAGATAGATTTATCACCAACTTTCCCATTAAGGTAACGAGTCTGGACCTCCCCCACCCCATGCCTCCTCTCCCCTCTCTGTGACATACTTCCCACACACCCACCAACTTCTTGTGTGCCCCATATCTCAGAAGAGCAATGATTCATGAGCTCCAGGATCTGTACATCAATGAGTACGGTATGGATTATAAATCAAGTGACCTTGAGGTTTTAACACAAGGAAGAAAGTATAACCTCATTGGAATCACGTCCTTTACTGAATGGAAATTCATGAACATGTGGGTAGCAACGTAAATGATGAGCATTTGGGCTAGGACAAAGAGAGAAACAGAGGAACGTTCGTTTTAAAGTATAATACTACACACTGTTGGGTCAGATCAGGGCTAAGGATGATGTTTTCCTAATTTTAATGGACTGAGGTATTCACCACCTTTGTAATTTCTAGGGTAGAATTACTAAGACTTGATAGTTGATTGTATATGATGGGTGAGGCAGAAGGGAGATTCGGAGACTGAAAAATTGGAGACTGAATCGTGTGTAGAGGGAAAAACTGAATTTAGGAAGAACAAATGAAGGGGGAAAGATAATGAGTTCAGTATTGTACATACTGAGCTCATGACATAGATGGGACATCCAGGTGGAGATATCCTGAAAGCAGTTGGAGATATTCTGGAGCTCAGAGGAGAGGTCTGAGCTAGAGACATAAACTGGGTGTCATTTGTAGATGGGAGAGTGAATGAGCATTGGGAGAGAAAGAAGAGAGAAAAGAGAGACCCTTAGGGAGCAACCTCCTTGAGGGGGTTAAAAGAGGAAAAGGAGCCATTGAAAGAGACTGAGAAGAAGAGGTAGGAGAGGTAGGAGGAGAACCAGGAAAGCCGGGTGTGTCTGAAGTCCAGGGAGCTGATGTATGGGGTTGGAGGGAGGCTGCCGTTGTGTGGAGATCTGTGACCTCAGTGGTGGCTTTGACCTTGAGGTTCTTGATTTCCACGGTGCCCTCTTCTCTCCAGCACCCTCTTATTACATTCTTCCTTGTTTCTCCTCATCAACCTTTTCTCCTAGAGATGCCTAGAGCAGGAAAGTAGGTGAGCAGTGAGAAAAGTGGCAGATTATCCCAACTCAAAACAAGCTCTCATCTCTTTTCCCCTCCATTTTTTCTCCTCCCTTCCCTTATCCTCTTTCCTCTCCTCATCAGGCTGGTTTTCAGATAGATTTTGTAATGTTTGTAGTGGGGCAGTGAATGACTTCTCTGGCCTTCCCTGGGTCATAGCAGGAAATGGGGGAGGGGCAGAGGACCTAGGGCATTCGACAAAAGGAAGCAAAGATGAGGAGCAGAGGGCATTGCCAAGGGAAGTCTATTACAGTAGCTGAGTCTCCAGGAAGAGCCTTGTCTAGACAGGTCCCAGTGCAGACACAGGAGTTTGGATCCTGTGACTTCTGGATGTCCCCCCAGGATGATGGATGATTCTATGCCTAGGCAGGAAGGGGAGGCGTGGTGAGTCATACTAGTCCTGAATTCTACTGTCCTTAGAGCAAGCATCTCACCCTCTCTGGGGTGGGAAACAATTTTTTGGAAATGGAGAAATGAGAAATGAGAACAAATCCTTGTCTCCACCCTGACCCACAGAGATGCTTCTCCCACACTGACTACACCAATAAGTGATACTAGCTGCCTGGAGTTTTGTCCTCCTGGTTGGGAGCTCCTAAGCTCAAGGGCTGCTCATATCTTTTGACTTGCTGGGTATTCCAGGGACTTGTAGCCTCTCTAGCCTCAGGATCTAGCTGTGTTTACTTCACTTTCTGTCAGTTCATAAATATTTTCCATGCTTCTCTATATTTTTCTTATCCATCATTTTTTAATGCCACAATGATATTCCATCATATTCATGTACCACAACATAGCCAGCCATTCCCTGATTGATGGGCATCTATTTCATACCTAGTTCTTTGCTACAAAAAGTGTTCCTCTAAATATTTTGGTGTAGACGAGATCTTTCTTTTTAGGGTCAATTTCCTTGGTATGTATGTCTAGCAGTAGAGCTTCTGGCTCAGAAAGAATGAACATTCTAGTTCCTTTCTTAGCATAATTTGAATTGCTTTCCAGAAGCATTGGTTGGATCCATGGTTCCATTAATGATGCATTAGCACACCTATCTATTTGATGAGAATTGCTGGAGAAACTGGGTAGACTAGCAGAAATTAGGCTTAGACCACCATATTATGCTGCTTGCCACAGTAAATTCAAAGTGGATAAATGACCTAAATGTTAAAGAGCATATCATTTAAAAAATTAGGATTAGAGGAGAAGATCAGATACTTTTCACAACTTAGGTGAGGGAGAGAATTGTTAACCAATCAAGAGCGAGAAACTGTCATAAAACACAAAACAAATAATTTTGATTTCATGAAATTAAAAAGCACTTTCAGGAAAAAAAAATAAGACAAACAGGTTAGGGGAAGGGATTGGGGGAAAAATCTTTGCATCATCTATCTCTGATAAGAGTTTAATATCTGATACACACAGGGAACAAACACTAAGATCAAAAATCATTTCCAATGGATAACTAGTCAAAAGGAGAATTGTAAGTGATTAATGACCATGTGAAAGACTGAAGCAAGAGAAATGCAAATCAAAGCAATCCGAGGTTTCATTCAGCAAGCTGGGCAAAAATGACAAAAGATGAGAGGAGTCAATTTTGGAGGAAATGGAGAAAGGCAGGCACAGTCTAAGGCATTTTCAGTCCTTCTCAACCTCGCTCCAGCCGATGTATCTAGACTTCCTTCATGTTACTGTCCTTTGCACTCTCTAATTTCCAGCCAAAGGAATTACTATCCCTGAATAGGACATTCCATCTGTTACTTCCACATTCCTGGGATGCTCTCCCTTCTCACTCCCAAGTCTCAGGATCCCTACCTCCCTTTGGGAAGCCTTTTTTGTTTTTCTCAGTTGTTAGAGCTATCTCCACTTCCCACCCCCTCCTCCCCATCACACATACAAACATTGCTTTGTGTGTACATATGGTCACCCTCTAGCAGACAATAAAGTCCTTCAGGACAGAAATTGCTTCCCCTTTGCTGCTCAATCCCAAGCAACTGGCCCAGTGCCTTAAACAGAGCAGGTGTTCAGTAAATACTTGTTGAGTTGAATTAAATTGAATTCAATTTTCTCAAGAAAGCCCCTGAGGTAGAGCCTAGGAAAATAGGGGGCACAGGAAAAAAATCCAGATTGTCTGGTTTGTCCAATGGTTTTCCTCTCATCTGAGAGTTCATGGTCTAGTGGGGGACATAGGACTTCCATTTGGGTCAATTGAACCAGTGTTTATTAAGAAGCTACAGTATGGTGTTGCTCTCTGTCCTGGATGCTGAGGAGGATGGGGTAGAGTAGCTGCTCCAAAGAAGTTGAACCTCTAAAGATGAATGAGTAACTATGACTTAAGAGACAGAGCTAAAAAAAAGGGAGAAATCCAGACAGACTCGTGAGAAAGGAAGGCAGCAGAGACGGGTTGGGAGACAGGAGTCAGCAAAGGCTTCACAGAGGAGACTTCCGTGAGCAGAGATGTAAGTTAGGGGAGTTCGTTCCAGGCAGAGACCAAAGGCACCAAGATGATCCAGGACAGAGTGAGAACACAGAATGAGGAGCTGTCTGGTTTGGGTGGTTCCGAAGTGGGTGAAGGCATCTTGGCGCTGCTAGGTGGTGCAGTGTCTACAATTCTGGACTGTGAGTCAGGAAAACCTGAATTTGAACCTGTCGTTAGGCACTGACAAGCTGGGTGGCTCTGGACAAGTTACTAAACTGCTCAGTGACTCAGTTTCCTCATCTGTAAAATGGGGATAATAAGACCTAACCAACAGAGTGGTTGTGAGAATATATGTGTGTGTCTGTGTGTGTGTGTCTGTGTGTGTGTGTGTCTGTGTGTGTGTGTCTGTGTGTGTGTGTGTCTGTGTGTCTGTGTGTGTGTGTGTCTGTGTGTGTGTGTCTGTGTGTGTGTGTGTGTGTGTGTGTCTGTGTGTGTGTGTGTCTGTGTGTGTGTCTGTGTGTGTGTGTCTGTGTGTGTGTCTGTGTGTGTGTGTGTGTGCATACACATATATATGCAGCACATATAGAAGTTTCTTTGCTAACTTTAATGAATTATATACATATTCTTAATTATTGTTATTTTATATATTGTACTATAAGAATATACTATAATTAATGTTATATTATATGTCACACATAGTATATGAATATATGATTATATACAGGGAACAGCAAGTGGTACAGTTTGGCTATAAAGTATAGTTTGTGAAGGAGAGTCATGTGTAATAAGCCTTGAGGTGCAGCTTGTAGTCAGAGGGTGAAGGATTTAAAATGATAAAGAGAGGAATTTGTATTGGAACCTTCCAGAACAAGGAAGGACAATCTGGGATGGTTAGGTTGCATCATGTACATTAAGAATTCATGTCCTCTGTCCCTCCGGTCTTTTCCCCTCAGCATCCCTGAGGGAAGGAGCTCTTTCCCCAATGTCCCCAGCTCTGGCTCCTCCCTGGGGCCTCCCTATGTCCCCCTTCTCTCTCTCTCCTCAGGATCATTGATGATGTGACCTACCCAGGGGAGATCAAGGAGAAGGCAGCTGCCCAGGAGAAGTACAGGTCGGCTGTAGCCAGGGGTCAGAGTGCTGGAATCATTAGGTAAGGTCTGTGGCAGGACTTGAGCTGGGGCAGCCCAGGGGTCAGAAAGTCCTGCCTGAGAGCACCTCCTGC
>CM053769.1:1252378-1287219 GCA_028658325.1 Potorous gilbertii
CCTCCCAGCTTCCCCAGTTCTTGGGCCCCTGGAAGGACTTGTAACTCCTTCTGGCTCCTCAGCAAGTTCTCAGCACTGAATTCTTCTCCTCCAGGCTCACATACTGTTCAAGCCATCTCTGACCCAGCAGCAGAAGGAGCCTGGGAAGCTGGACACGATTCTGGACGGTAACTTCATTGTCCGTTATGATGTGAACCGGACCACTGCTGCAGGGGACATCCAGGTGAGGGCTGCAGGGGGTTGGCAATGAGAACAGTGCACTCTGGGAACCCCATGGGAAGGAGGCAACTGCTTTTCCATTCAGGAAAGGTAGGTAGGTGCATGGGGTGGTTCGAGTTCTGGGTCTGGAATCAGGAAGAACTGTCTTCACAGCCAGTCTCAGACACATACTAGCTGTGTGACCTTGGGCAAGTCATTTAACCCTTTTTCTGCCTCAGTTTCCTTGATTGTAAATAGGTGTGATAATAGCACCTGCCACCCAGGGTAGTTGTGATGTTGAAATTAGATAATATAAAGCACTTAGCACAGACCAGTAGGCACTGGGTGGATGCTTCTTCCTGGGCCTCCACCCACAATCCTCTGATTTTATCACCCCTGGAGACTGGGGGAAATTAATCAGTCAGCAAACGTTGCTAATCTCTTTTGTGTTTCTCATTTGTGCTCAGTCCTAATGTGAGGAAGACACATGATGTATAGACCAGGGCCCTGCCCTCTGAGAGGAATAACATATACATCCATCCATATGTATATACACATATGTATTTAAGAATATATCCATTGCTATAGTTTGCTTTTTCTTCTCCATCCATTTCCAATATATCCGTTCTGTTTCCACCCCTTATAACGAAGAAAAAAGAAAAAAACGTTCATTAAAGTCAACCAACTTCTCAGCCAAGCCCAACATCATATATCATATTCTCTACCCATAGTCCTCCACTTCTGCCAAGAAGGGAGGGAGAAGCATTTTCCTTTCTTCAAGGCCAAGCTTGGTTAATATCATTGCACAACATTAGACTTAGATGTTTTGTGGCTGCTGGGTTTTTCTGTTTGCTTTATTATATTCACTAAATATATAATTTTCCTTCTTTTGCATACTCTACTTTGAAATAGGGCCCCTGAGTCGTTCACCACGATCTTCATGCTTGTCACTTCTTATCGTAATGTCCCATTACATTCATGTTCCACAGTTTGTGTAACTATGCCCCCCTTGATGGACATCTCCTTTGTTTCTAGTTTTTTGTTTCATTTTTTTTTTTTTGCTATTGTAAATAGCACTGCTTTAATTTTTTTTGGCATCCATTGGACTTTCCTTTCAGTCACTGACACACTTGGGATATATGCTCACCAGTGTGATCTCAGGGTAAAGAACCCACTGTAGTCACTTTCTTAGCAGTGTTCTCACTAGTTCTAGCTCTTTGGTGGTTTGGCTATTTCAATTATGTCTGACTTTTCTGTGACTCTATTTGGGGTTTTCTTGACTAAGACACTGGAGTGGTTTGCTATTTCTTTTTGCAACTGATTTTACAGATGGGGAAACAAAGGCAATCCGGGTCACATTGCTAGTAAGTGCCCGAGGCCAGATGTGAAATCAGGGAGATGAATCTTCCTGACATGCTCTATCCGCTGCGCCACCTCACCGTCTGTCCGGGGTTACTTAACTAATAATTAACTGTGAGACAGAATTTGAACTTGTATTTCTGATTCCAAGTCTAGTACTTTATCAACTCACTGCCTCATTTAGCTCTGAGGCCCTCATGTCTCAGAGAAGGACAGAGACAGAGACAGAGAGAGACACAGAGAGAGACAGACAGAGAGAGGGCAAAGGAGTGTGCGGAGGAAGGACAGCTGGTTCTGATATTGCTGCTGACAAGGATAGAAGGTATGTAGATATGTGGGAGATGTAGCTCTAACCCATGGCTGTCTCCACAATGTAGATTGAAAACGGATATTTCGTGCATCACTTTGCCCCAGCAGAGCTGTCTACACTGCCTAAGAATGTGGTCTTTGTCATCGACAAGAGTGGGTCCATGTCTGGTAGGAAGATTAAACAGGTAAGCTGGCTAGTGTATCCAAGGAAGGCCCCAAGGACACCACAAGTCAGTTTGTTGTCACTCTGATGCCCCTTCTCTATCAGCAGTTTATGACTGGTAACTCTATTGCCACCTTTGGTCAGAAAATAGCCCACGTCACATGGCAACAGACCACTGTCTTCCAGTCTCTACATTCACTGAGGCTTTCAACCACCTCTGTTCCTGATCATTTGTCATGCCCCTTCTTTGCTCCCTGAGCTTCTCTTCCCTTTCCTTTCCTGACCTCTTAGACCCGGGAGGCCCTGGTAAAGATTCTGGGTGATCTCAAACCAGAGGACCAGTTCAACTTGGTCATCTTTGATGGATATGTGACCCAGTGGAAGCCAATGCTGCTTCAGGCTTTACCTGAGAATGTGGGAGAAGCCACGGAATTTTCCTCCTCTATCTCAGCCAGAGGTGGTGAGTGAAGGTCCAGGGCTTCTGGGGGTGGGCAGTGTGGCTGCTCTGATGGCTCCTAGCCTAGCTACTTAGCTGAGAGTTTCTGGGAAGCCTAATATGGGTGATTTAATAAGAAAAAACCAAGCAAACTGGGCCTGTTGGAAAGGTATTGAGAAGAGTGTTGGCATTTCCCTGATCCCTATGACCCAGCTTCATTAAGGACATTGGACCAATCAGCTATCTTTCCTCCACCTCCAACACACACACTTGGTACTCAGGACCTCGACCTGCACTAAACTGGCCAATCGCCTACAATCCAAGGGTGAATTTCAACTTCTCCGATGATTGATGTAGGCCCTTGTTTGATGCTCCTGGAAATGTTCAAGATACACTTTGCTAACTCGACCTGGTCTCTTGACCCTACTTCCTTTCTGACTCTAGTTTCTAGTCTCCCTCCTTTTCTACTGTGCCCCCTAACCTCACTTAATCTCTCACTCTACACCTGGACAAGCCTCCATCCTTCTCTTCCTCCTAGGCCTCTAACCCTCCACTTGTCTCAGTTGGTACCAAAGCTGAGGCAGGTATGAGCAGATTTCTCTCCCCAGCAACCAACATCAACGAGGCTGTCCTTGTGGCTGTGAGAATGCTGGATGAGAGCAACAGGAAGGAGCAGCTGCCTTCAGAGAGTGTCTCCATGATCATCCTGCTCACAGACGGGGATCCCACTGAGGGTGAGGTGGGGGTGGGGAGGACTCTTTCTGCTTGGCTCACTCACTTGGCTCACCTCTCCTTCTCATTCTCCGGGTGACTATCTCTGGGCCTCAACTGTGTCATTTGCAGTCTGATGGAGTTGAATTCCCTCAGGATGGTGTGGTTTTTTTTGGGGAGGGGCAGAGGTGTTGTGAAGGAGATGCCTACCCATATAGAGGTAGAGGTGGCTGTAGAGTCAGAGGTCATGTGTTCAAATCTCATCTCTGATACTTCCCAGCTGTGTGACCTATGGCAAGTCATTTTGCCTCCATGGGCCTCAGTTTCTTCTTGTATAAAATGAGGGGGTTCTGAGGTCCATCCTAACGCTAGCTCATTTTATAGTCTATGGTCACAGAGGTCCCTCCCAGCTCTGACATCCTCTGATTCCAGCTTAATACTCACCTGCTGAATACCTAACCAATATTTCTCTTCCCTCTCTGTCCATTCGTTGGCCTTTGTTGCTACAGGGGAGAGAAATCCCCAGAAGATTCAGGAGAATGTGAAGGCAGCCATTGACGGTCAATACTACCTCTATTGCCTGGGCTTTGGCTTTGATGTCAACTATGCTTTCCTGGAAAAGCTGGCCCTGGAAAATGGTGGGGTGGCCCGGCGCATCTATGAGGACTCAGATGCTGACCTGCAGCTCCAGGTACCAGCAGCTAGGGAGACCTCTCAAGGCAAGTCATGTACCCTTATGTGTGGGATGCTATGTCAGGTACTGGGGAATGGAAGAGTTAGAGGGGGAAAGAGGAGCCCCCAGCACCTTGATTAGAATTTGCCACTTGGAACTTGTGTGACTATGGACAAGACCTTTCCCTTCTGTAGGCTTTACTTTCCCTTTTTTGTCCAAGGAGAGAGTTAATTGGACCCCCCCTAAAACCCTGTCTATCTCTAAAGTGCTAGAGATCCCAGGCAGCTGTCCTGCCCACTGTACTTCAGTCTGCCCTCACCTCTCCCCTCTCTCCCAAAGGACTTTTACCAGGAGGTGGCCAACCCACTGCTGACCATGGTGAAGTTCCAGTATCCAGAAAATACTGTGGAGCAGCTCACTCAGGACAACTTCAGGGTCTTCTTCAAGGGTTCTGAGCTTGTGGTGGCTGGGAAGCTCCAGCCCCAAGTCCGGGATTTGCTTTCAGCCCAAGTCAATGCCCAGTCGGTGAGTGAAGCCCAGAAATCCTTAGATGGGAGAGCCTTGACCTGAGAGCCAGGAGACCTGAGTCCTAGTCAAGGCTGTGCCTCTGCCTGAGATTCATCAATCTATTCACTATCGGGTCTTTCCTAAACCACAAGAATTTCCTTCTCCTCTTTGTGCCCAAATATGTGCTCCTCATTGATGGCTTAGTGTAGAGAGAAACAGGTGTAGATAGAGATAGTATTCATTTAGGAGACCACTGGAGAATGATCCAGTAGAATAAACAACCAAAGAGGGTGGCAGAACATAAAGTCAACAGACAGAGAAGCCCCTATGGGCTGGAGAGTGAGTGAAAGCTGCACTGCAGAGCTGAGATTTGAGTTGGCCTTTGGAAGAAGAGTAGGTTTGTTCAGGTAAAGGGAAGGGAGGGAGGGATTTTAAAGCTTAGGGAGTGGAAGGAAAATAAGG
Organism: Potorous gilbertii; assembly: GCA_028658325.1. NCBI lineage: Eukaryota > Metazoa > Chordata > Mammalia > Diprotodontia > Potoroidae > Potorous > Potorous gilbertii. The sequence continues at coordinate 1,257,197 of CM053769.1, forward strand.
GGATTCTTCTATAGGATAAACTTTAGCTTTACATTCCTGGAAAGTCCTAGAACCCTTTACTAAAGGAATAATTTGTGAACAGTTAGGAAGGGAAGAGATGATAGAAGAGAGCACTGTGAATCAATTAAGAACAGATCATGCCAGAATAACCTCATTTCCTTTTCTATGCAGTTATTAGGTTGTCAGATGAAGGGAATCCCATGGATGTATTATACCTATAGTAAGACATAATGCATAGAGAGCCAGTCACAGACACAGGACTATCTGCCTGCATTGATAGGTTGGTAAAGGACTGGACAAAGTTTCTGTATCAGTCAGTCAACAAACATTTATTGAGCATCTACTATGTGCCAGATGGGGTAGCTAGGAGGCACAGTGGATAGAGCACTGGGCCTGGAATCAGGAAGACTCATCTTGCAGAGTTCAAATCTGGTCTCAGACATTTACTAGCCATGTGACCCTGGGCAAGTCACTTAACCCTGTTTACCTCAGATTCCCCATCTGTGAAAAAGAGTTAGAGAAGGAATGGTGAACCACTCCAGCGTCTCTGCCAAGAAAACTGCAAATAGGGTCCTGAAGAGTTAGGCACAACTGAAATACAATTGAAGACTAGGTTGTGCCAGATACCACGCTAGGTACTGGTAATACAAAGACAGAAATGAAGCCATCCCTATCCCCAAAGAGCTGGCTCTGATGGACAGGATCAGGCAATGTGGGGTGGATGATACTGCAGCTGGGCCACCCCCAAACACTGGCAGGTAAGGAATTTATGACAGCTCCAGCCACGTAAGGTAATAATCCGTTCTGGGAAATATTTTGTTCAATTGAACAAGCATTTATTGGGTATCAATATGATCTGAGCACTATACAAAGTACTGGGAATATAAGGCAAACCATGAATCAATCCCCTGCCCTTTGGAAGCTTCCATTCCCCCGAGGGGCCACAATCAGACACAAAGAAGAACTTCAGGGAGGTCTGAATAGGAAAAGTGACAGTTACTACCCGAGGGAATTCCCTGTAGGTTTTTATGCTACTTTTTCCTTTGCAGAGGTATCATCATTCTCATTACAAACCCAATCCAAACCCTAAAATCATAAATGCAAAGTTTCCAACCATGCTGCTATTGATGGATGATCTTACTTTGCCTCTTTTACAATTTTGTTTAACGAGTATTAGTGGCACGTAATTATTTCACCGCTTATTCCTCTATATTCGTGCTTAATTTGTTTAGCATTAATGATTTGCTAAATATAATTTTATTTCACATTTATTGAAAAAATGGAGCCTGATGTATTGAACGAATATCGTGAGTTGATTAGGGTAAAAACATAAATAACTATGTAAAAACATGCCATTTAATGTTAGCAGTAAATCCCAAGTGTAAGTATGAGGACACTATACAATTATTTTAAAAACCTGAAAAAGAGTTGAAGAAATATAAAGTGGTTATTTGCAAAATAAAACCTGGAGGAACAACTTAGTCAATATTTTGTAAACAATAAGACTGGATAGCATTTTGAAATTGACCCCTAAACCCATCTGAAAGGTAGTTTTTTATTAATGAAAGATTTCATGTGCAGAGATTTGCCAGTAGAAAACCATAGAGTTTTAAATCAATGCTGAGTATAGATTTCTTGTATCATAAAAATATTATATGGCCATGTTAGGAATCTTTTTAGGACAAGATCTCTTTCCTTCTGGGTAAGAGTCAGTAGAGGTTTGGACTAGGTATGCAATAGCATTATTAAAGAGGCTGGAAGATGTTTAATTTAATGGAAAATGTCCAAAGACTCATTTTTTTAATTTTTGAGTTCTCTGAGATCAGAAAAACCTAAAGACAGTTTTAGGCACCCCAGTTTTAGAGGCAGCCAGGTAACATTATAGTGCACAGAGCCCTGGGTCTGGAGTCAGGAAGGCCTGAGTTCAAAACTGCCCTCAGATACTTATTAGCTGTGTGACCCTTGTCACTTAACTGCTGTGTCCCTAAGGCATGTCCAGTGCTAAATCTATGATCCTATATCTGGCTAGAAAAGAAGATGTGTTAGTAATGTAATGAGAGTAAAAACAGTAAAATGAAATTTGGGGAGTTTCTAGAACTCTCCAAGGTTCTCTGGGATGGTGACCCCTAGTGGGGTATGGTGCTGTTCACGGAGCTCCTCCTTAGGTGATAATTGGACTATGGATGTGCCTTGAGGCACCTTCCAACTGTGGGTCATGGGGACAGAGCCACTGGGTGAAAGGGGCAGAGAGCATGGAGGGCACGGGCTGGTGAACCAGCACCTGCCCAAGGTTCGGAAGGAGGAGGAGACAGTCACACCTGGTCCTAGAATATGCCAGAGCCAGTGACTTTTGGATCTAATTGGTGAAGATTTTGGTGAGGTGAGAGTGGACATAAGTCAAATGAGATGTAGAAAGATGGAATGTAAATGGTCCTTCTTAAAACGAAAAAGGAAAAGAGAAAGAGAAAAGAACGATGATCTCAGTGTAGATTCCCTGGAGAAGCAGAAATGTCTGAGCTCATCAGTGTGAAAGTCATCGCCCAGAACTGCGGGCAAGAAGGCAATACTTGGGGGCAGGAGGGTAGCTCCCCCAGCTACTGTTGAAATCATAGGACACACACTGAGAGGTCACTGACCCGGTTTGTTGATTACTGCTAGCCTTCCCAATGAATTAATCATGCTCAGTAAAACCAACCAAACACACAGAAATCCAAGGACACATCAAGTCAGGTGCCAATCAGCTGCAAACCTTCCTTCCTTCTCACCTAATTCCCTGAGGTTGCCTTACAACAGCTGGGTTTGTGCTGTGTCTCTACCCCTAGATCTGCGCACTATTTCCCTTGCTAGAATATAAGCTCCTTGAGGACAGGAGGTGTTTTGCTTTTGTCTTTGTATAATAGGGCATGGCACACAGCAGGAGCTTATAAAATGCTTATTGATTGGTGGATTATCCCCAAGCTCTAATAAAAGAACTGAAATGAAGGCGCTGGGCATGTTTAGACGAGGCAGGATGGCTCAGTTCTCTCCAACTGTACGAAGGGCTGTCATGGAGACTGAATAAGCTTGGTTCTTCTTGGCCCTAGAAGACACTTCAGTTCTGAGGAGATACTGGCTTGTTTAGAAGCAGGGAGAGAATTCCAGCTCTGCTTCCCACCAGCTATGTCGCCTTCATTCTTTTTTGTTATTTGGGTTTCAGTCTCCTCATCTACGTTATGAGGATATTATAATAGATGATTCCTGAGGTCTGTTTCCAGGCCTGTGGATGGTAGGTGTGCATGCTATTTTACATGTTTTAACCTTTTAAAAAGACACAGAATGGCCAAGTAGATCCAACAAGTCAGCCAGCAAGGGCCTGGGAGATGGCAAAATCTAGCAAATGGACTTGGTGTTTTAGGAATTGCTGTTCAGAAATGCTTTGATGATGCTCTGTCCAGTTGGGGGAAAGGGAAAAAGTGGCTGGGGCTCAAGCAGAGCCCCAGGCAAATGCCTGACCTCACCCCCATCTCCCCTCTATTCAGCACACCCAGAACTTCACCTTTGAAACAGAAGTAAATGTTGCAGACAAGGAAAAAGTCTTCCAGAGTCCAAAGTACATTTTCCACAACTTCATGGAGCGCCTGTGGGCCTACCTGACCATCCAGCAGCTGCTGGAGAAAGCGTGAGTAACCCTAACCCTGTGACCTTGAGGAAAGCATTGAGGATCTCTGCAGCTCATCTGGGTCACTGATACCCATGAGTGAGGGTGCTCTCCTCCTGGGCAATCTTTCAGTCTGGCTGTAGGGTAGAGGGGGGATGAGGGATTTGGGTGTGTCTGTTATATCCTGTAAGGGAGAGAGAAGCCCCCTGCCTCGTTTCCAAAGCCCTGGATGCTAGAGTAATGAAACAGAAAGAATGATTGATGAGAGGGAAAGAGGCCAGCGTTGATGGCCTCGACTTTCAGTGTTTCAGCCTCAGATAATGAGCAGAAGAATCTGAAGTCTCGAGCTTTGGACCTGTCCCTCAAATTCAACTTTGTCACTCCACTCACATCTATGGTGGTCACCAAACCAGAGGGTCAGGATCAGGCCCAGGTGGTTTCAAAGCCAGTAGAAGCAGGTGAGCAGTGGGTGGGGGTTTCCTGGAGGTCAGGGGCATTCCAGGAACCAGACATTTCCAAGTTCTTTAACCTTCATTGCCCCCATTTCTGCCCTGCCCCAACGGCTCCTGTGCTCTGTTTGTCTGAGGGCTTGGCCGCACTCGTGGTTTGGGAGCAAAGCCAAGGAGAACCTGGGGACAAACCTCTTTTTCCTTTTATTTTTTTCAGATAATGATAAGTCATCGTCATTTTCAGTAGTGTCAAAATTTCCTATGACAGGTAAGGACAGGATCTCCTGGAGCAGAGCCCAGCGGCCACATGTGGCTGTGTGATTGAGATTATCACATGAGTTATTATATATATAATATATTATTATATTATATATATACTATATTATGTTATATAGTATATATAATATTATATATATAAACTTATCACGTTTAGTGTCACAACTGTCCACAGACAGCTTTCACACCAAATCAGAGTGAGCTCTGACCCTGCCCCCAAATTCAGCCCCTACTCTGACCTCAGCCACAAATGGGCTTCAATTAACCAGTTCACAAAGCGGATAGAACCATCATGTGGGAGGGACCTTAGGGGTCGCACAGTCCAGCTTCTGCCCTTCTCACCCCCAACACATATGCACAGAATATCAAGGACTTATTGTTCTCCAGCCTTCAGTGGTACATTTCCAATGATGGGAATTCAGTGCATGCCATTGTTAAGTCAAGTCCCTGCTATGTGCCAGCTGCTACGTACTGGGGATACAAGAAAGGCAAAAAACTCAAGCAAACCAAAAAAGCCTTAGTCCCTGCTTTCAACGAGCTCCCAATGTAATTGGGGAGGCAACATGAAAGTGACTGTGTAGAAATAAAATATAGATAGCATAAATTGGAGATAATCTCAAAGGGGAGGAAATAAGGAATCCTCCTGAGAAAGTGTAAAAGCCATTGCCAGAGATGTAACTTTGGGACTTGTTTTAGCTTGCTTAGAGAGAAGGAGGTGGGGAGACACAGATCATTTCCCACATTTCATGTATAAGGAAACTGAGGCAAGGCAAAGGAAGGTGAGTGACTTGGCCAATATCACACCAGAAGTCAGTGGCCAAGGTGAAATGAAGCAGAGACAGTCAGGATTGGAGAGATGCCTAAACTTCCCATCATGTCCTTGAAAAAAGCAAGAAGCTTCCCCTGGGCTGGGTATCTTGGGAGACGTTGGCAGGAGCAATGTCTCAGAGGGAGATGTCTTAAAGCTTTTACAGTTCACAACTGTGGGGGGGGCACCCTCTCTGGAGCTTGTCAGATTATCCCTCCTTTGGAGGCCAGGCCCTGGGAAAGAATTCTTGTCCAATGGTTCAGGCATTGTAGGTCTCTGCTACACTGAGGGATGAAGCCTCTGTGGGCCTGCCTGACCATCCAGCAGCTGCTGGAGAAAGCGTGAGTGACCCTTGTCCCTGTGACCTTGGGGAAAGCGTTGAGGATCTCTGCAGCTCATCTGGGTCACTGGTACCCATGAGAGAGGAGGGTGCTCTTGGAGGAAGCCTCTGTTGGATCGTCTTCCTGGGAAGTAAGAGAAGATCTTGCTGCCTGTCTGTGGTAGAGTCCATCTCTAACTCTCCCTTCCTTTCCAGGTTTTCGCCTCAATTCAAAGACCTTGCAGAGCCAAGACGTCTTATTATCACGAAGGCCTTCAGGTTTTCCAGGTCTTCCAGGTCCTCCAGGTCCTCCAGGGGGTGTTCCAGGCGGTGTTCCAGAAAGATTCTTTCTTAGGACTCCACCCACATTTGGTAGGACGTCAACTAACTCAGCCTTGAGACCTTTACTACACCATTACTAACATCACCCTGGGACTATCACTTTTATCATTAAGGGGATAGGAGTGGGAAACCCTGGGTCCCAAGCAATCCCAGAAGACTCTGAGGAGGAGGTGAAACGCCATGTACACTCTATTCCATAGCGTGTTGAGTGTACCCAAGTGGATATGAGCAAGGTACACTCAACATTCCTTACTGCCTGCCCTTGGCATTGAGCGTTGCCAGACCTGGACATCTCTTCTCTGTCTGACCCTTCTTCTCCCTCAGATGTGGGCCAAGACAGAAAGAGACACACCTTCCACTTTCTTTTCTCTCTCAGCTGTGTATGACCGATATTTTTTCTTTCCTGGTGGTTCCATGATGTCCCATTGGTTCCCAGCTTTGCTTCGATCTGTCCTCTGACTTATCTGGTTTTGAAGTCTAAGATTTTCAGTCATCAGATTAGCTGAGAGCAGGACCAGACACTCAGAAAATATGCGCCAGGACTCTTTGGGGTCATCTTGTCCAGTCTCATCATTGTACAACACCAGCACCCTAGCCCATACGGCACTGGGCCTGGAGTCAGGAAGAGCTGAGTTCAAGTCCAACTTTGGACACTTACTAGCTGTGTGACTCTGGGCCAGTCATGTAACCACTTTTGGTTTCAGTTTCTTCATCTGTAAAAGGGAGATGCCGATAATACCACCTATCTTACAGGGTCACTGGGAAGATGAAATGAGATGTCATAGAAAATGTTTTGCACACCTTAAAGTGTTAAACTGGGGTATGCTGAAACGATTTTCAGTAGGAGCTGGAAATCTGCAAATGCTACAAATCTTGATTTATTTGTTTTGTTGATTTTCTAGATTTAAGAAAGTGATGGAGAAACTGTTAATGAAAATTAAATGTAAAACTATATCATGAGTTCATTTTTTTTCTTCCAGAGAACCAGTTGTTAAACATTTGCCAGCATAACTCTGGCACTGTAGTGTACAGGGAAGGAAACTGGCCTCCAGAGAAGGGAAGGAGCATGTCCATAGTGCTAGGAGCCTTACAAATACTGTCTCATTTAATCCACACAATAACCCTGAGAGGAAGATGCTGTTATCATCCCCATTTTACAACTGAGGAAACTGAGGCAAACAGAGGTGAAGTGACTTGCTTAGGATCACACAACTCAGTTTCTGAACTTAGAGCTTCTTGGCTCTAGGCTCAGCATTCTGTCCATTTTGCCAGTGAACATCTTCAGGGGGAGTTACCTGCCCACAGTGGCACAGTGGTTTCTGGGACTGAGAACTCTGCTCTCCTGAATATGAACTCTCCAGCTACCACCCTCTGTGAAGTCTGACAAATATGCTTTGGAAGGGAAAAAAATTCAAATTTCTCATTCAATCATTTAAAAGGTTGCAGTGGGCTGCTTAGATTTGGGAACTTGCGTGGAAAGTGTTTGTTTCTTTTGTGGCTAAGGGGAAGAATTGCTGGCTCCCTTAATGCCAGCCTCCTCTGTCCTCTGCTTTGGTACCCTCGGGACGCTACCTGGTTGACTGATCTCTCTCTCTCTCTCTCTCTCTCTCTCTCTCTCTCTCTCTTTTGTTCCTAGGGAGCCCTGACCATGACACTGTAGCCATCTTATCCAAAGGATTAGGTAAAGCTGATTAATGAAAGAGCAGAGGGAATGTGAAGGGTTGGATGGAGGAGACTGACCGGGCCAACTGATCTGTCAACACGAGGGTCAAACACATGACCACGCTGTCCATAGTCAAGTCAAAAAGTGCTTGTTTGGAAGGTTTCTAAACCAGAGAACAAAGCTGGGGGGAGCATAGAGGTTAAGATGAGCCCCCTACCCCCACCCCCACAGCTTCCCACCCTCTTCTCTTCCCCATGCTTCTGAGATGATTAGATCTATACCTGATGGGTTCCTTTCTCACAAATCCTAGACTCCTCCATTACATTCCCTCATACCCTGTTCATCAAGATGAAAGTCTAGAACACAGAAAGGCCCAAATCCAAACCCTCTGCATGGTCTTTCCTTTTTATTTTCTTTAAAATTAATTATTTGACATTTTAACTTTTCATATCAACTCCCTTTGTATCTTTCTTCCTTCTCCCATTCTCCCTTATAATAAGCAATATAAAAGGGGTGGGGAAGCCATTCAGTTAAGCTAATTAACCCATCATTCAAGTCTAACAGTTTATGGGATGTTCTGTAACCCTAGCCCCTTCCTACCCTTTTCAAAGAAAGGAATCCTTCTATATTCTGTTTTCTCAAGGGATTTGATGGGGAAAGGGGTAAAAGAGGGAAGGAAAAGTGGAGGGGAGACTCAGAACAGACCTGAGGACCAGAGAGGAAGCAGATATTTTGGTGTCTTACACCGCTGTCCTAGGCAAGAGGCCCATCCCTGCCTGGAACCAGTTCCAGGGTCTCATAGAAAGAACACTGGTTTGAGATCCTGGGGACCTGGTTCAAACCCCAGCTCCAATGTGTGTTCCCTGTCCTTGGGCAGCTCATTTAATCTGTTGGAGCCTCAGCTGATTTATCTTTAAAATGGGCATGATGATACTACTCAAAGAGTTGTGGTGGGAAAAGAGATTTGTAAACTAAAACATTACTGTTCTTTTCTGTTTCTTCCTTAGATTTCTTTCCATCTTCACATCACCCAGAGTCTTCTCGTTTTAGCCCTCAGATAGAGTTGCATGAGGTTCCAGTGGAAAAGGCCTCTCATTTTATCTTGCTGAGAAACAACCGCACTGAAGATACAATGTGTGTGAATGTCAAGGGATCACCTCTGACCCCCCAGAGTCTCTTCTCAGATCCTGTCCAAGGTGACTGAACAGATAGAGCTATGTGCATAAACACACACACACACACACACACACACACACACACTCAGAAGTTTATATTTCCCCTCAGATCTTCCACCCTCAATTGTTAAGATTCTCCCATTTTCTTGTGATATTTTGTTCTACATTGGAGAGTTCTGTCTTCTGACTGGGAACTCCCTGAGGGCAAAACTGAGGTCTTCTCCTCCCTTGTGCCTTCCACATCTTGGCTAAAGAAATATCAGTGCTTTATGGGCTTGGGCTCTCCTGGAGTAGAAAAAGATGGGCCCTTTACAAAGCTATTTACAGATAGACACCAATGAGAATAGACCAAGCCTGAAGGAAGAGAAGAAATGCAGGGGAGATCAATCAGGGCTGAGAGGGGCATTCCCAGCAGACTTCCCAAGAGGACTCCCACTTCCATGGGGAAGGTTTTCCACAGGGAGATGATTAATCAGCATAGGCTTCCAGAGGAGGTGACTAGCTGCTTCCCTGAGGACTGCTCTCAACCTTTCTGATCTCTTGGGTTTCCAGGCATTGAGCTGACTGGACAGTATGAGGGGAGCACAGATAAGTTTGTCTGGCTCCAGGTGAGCTACAGGACTCCTGAGGTGAAGGTGCATGTGACCCAGGACAGCATCGTGGTGACTCGTGGTAATGGTGGGAAAAGCTCTTCTTATCAGTGGCAGAGGACACTGTACTTGGTGATGCCTGGGTAAGCCTGGGGTCATTAGGGAACTCAGGATCAGGGAGGACCTTTAACCCAGGCCTGGTCAGCTCCTTGAACCAGCAGAAATGGGCAGGATCCACAGGTGCCAGACCTTGAGGCCCCTGGGAGTCTGTGAACTACAGCCAATCCCTGCATTTGGGGTGGAGGGTATCTTCACTTGGACATCTGCTTCCCTTGCTCTTGGACAGGCAGAAATTCCCTTTTCTGACTAATGTGCCCCAGACTTTGAGCTGTCCCCCTGAGCCTCCCATCTATCCTACTTAGGGCTTGGTTTCTCTGTAGGCTGAAGCTGACCTTGGAAAATGGTCTCTTGCTGCTCAGTGACTCAGACAAAATCACCATTGGCTTAGTGTCCTTGGGCCCTCCCACTGCTGGACTGCGGCTCTTTCTAAATGATCCAGGTCACTTCTCCAGCCAGGCCAGTGGAGTCCTTGGTATGGCCCAGACACTGTACACAGCAATCTGTGACTTCCTGATCAAGTATTATCTTCTTTCACCCCTCCCCCCTTTTTTTTTTTAACATCCTCTGTTTCCTTTTTCTGATCCCCTCCTTTCTGAATGTTCCCCTCTGGGATCCCCTCACTGGTGACTCTCTACCTCTCAGAGCATGCCCTTACCCTTCCCTGCTCCTCCAACCAGCCTAAGACTCTATTCAACCCACTATCCCCCCTCATCATCCCTGCCTTCCTATCATTCTCCAACTAAGCTCCTATTCCAGCTTCCTGACATCCTCTTCTTCCCATTTGTGCCCATTGGACAATCTGCCTACACCTCCTAACATCTATTAATCCTCCTCTTTCAGAAACCCTTTCCCCAGGACACACTCAAGTTACCTCTTTCTGGGAGTTGAAACCTGAGTTTCTGCTTCTTTCCATCTCTCTGCCTTATTCTTCTATTCTCTCTGCCTTTCTCTCTGCCTCTCTTAGCTCCCTCTTTCTATCTTTGTCTCTGTTTCTTTTTCTTTCTCTGACTTGTTTTGATGTTTCCCCTTCTTGGCTTCTTTTCATTTCTGTGTGTGTATGTCTCTCTCTTTGTGTGTCTCCAATTCTCTGTCCCTCTTCCTCTAACATGTCTCCCTGATCCCTTGCTTCTCAGGTCAGTTTTACCAGGACTTGCAGTGGGATCTTGCTGGGCCAAGCACAGTTGAAGACACACAGGAGCTGACTGTAAGGGGAAAGACATATACAGTCACCAGGTAACTATTAGTTAGCCTACTGTGACCCCAAGCTAGACTGGGCATGAGGGTGTCTGGGTTCTATTCCATTGATCCTTTCTTTCCATGTTCTCATAGAGAATCACAGGTTTGGGCATCTTATGCCCAAGTATAGATCTGGCCACTCAAGGCAGTGGTGACATCTTTGGTCAGGTGGGAAACAATCTGAGCAGCACTACCATCCCCAGATAATTCAAAATCCAGAGATCTTCCAAGTATCCACAAAAATGAAAAACAAAAATGATCTTTGAACTCCATTCTTAATTAAACAACATGTACTGTAAAGAGCAAACAGTACCGATAACGGGAACAAAAAATAAGGGAGTGGGAACTAGGAGAAACAAAGTACAGATCATCTAAAAAGATGCATTATCTGAAAATCACAGATAACTGAAGAAAAAAAAGAAATAGTTTATGTAACACCAGAGATATTAGATAATGAACAAAACCCTCAATAATTAGTGGAGGATTTTCTGACAATCTGTGTTCATGTATTTTGCAGAAAATCCATGGTTGATTTCCAAGGAAGCAGAGATACCGTCCCAATGCCAAAGTTATCATGCTTGTTCCTAGAGCAGTCTTTATGAGATAAAGGAGAATCAGGACCAGCTACACCCTTCTGAAGGCCCCCATACCTGGCCGGACAAGGCCAGGAGCTGCCCCTGGGACCAGGTCAGGGGAAGCTATAAAGCAAATTCTTTGTCAGCACTTCTGTGTATGATGCCTCTCATTTCCTGTGGGACAGTGGTGGGAGATGTCCTTGGGGACTGAATCCTATAATGAAATGAGAAGTCAGTCATGGAAGAAGAAGGTTATCGATCTCAGGGACTTATTCTGGGTCAATTTAGGATGCAAGTCTAAAATTCACAGATATCCCAAAGACTTGAATAAGTTGAACCCAAAGGGATTTTTCAATCAATTGATCAACATTTATTAATACCTGCTGTGTGCCCTTCGCTCTGCTAGATTCTGAGGATTACAGATACAAAGGATTAAATAATTTTTCTCTGCAGACCTTTGAAAAAAAGAAATGGTTAATGAAATCCTTGAGTTTATCAGGAAATCAAGGTAGCCCTTCCTCTGAAGCTTCCCCTTCCACTTCCGCTCTCTTGTCTTTGTGGCTTCTGGTCTTTTGTTCTCGAAGAGGACAGATGACACCAGGGAGGTGCTGTCCCAACTTGTAAGAGAGGGAGGGCTGTGCAAAGTCACCAGTCTCACTCTCTCCTCTAGAGCCTTCTGGGAGCAGGGGTAAGATACAGATCGAGACGACTAGAGATGTGCCCCCCCCCCCCCCCATGAAAGCATGGAGATCTTGGCCTTTTTAAGTTAAGGTCTTTAACAGGTCCCAGTTTGACTGAGGCAACACCCATTCAGTGACTAAGACTGAGGTCTCTGAGAAGGCAGAGAATGGCCTCTTTACCTAGTTAAAAAAATCATTTGGGAAGGGAAGACTTCTCTCAAACTTTTGGTTTGGTCCCCTTAGAGGAGTTACTACCTCCTTGAGCTCAAAGGTCCTTGGAGGGTGGTGGCTGGGTGAAGTTTTACTTCTAAAATACTCCCTGATGCTCTTTGAATTATTAGTCAGTACAGGGGAAAAATGACCTCAAAGTCAAGGTGATGAGGGTTGGAAAAGAGTGGAAGTGGCGAGACACCCTGCTAAAAGACCAGAGTACAGTAGGGTGGGGCTCTCCAGAATGAATTCGCGGACTCAAACATTCTTGAAATCAAGGTGGTACAGATTTATTATGGTTTTCAGTGGGCAAGAATTCTTAGGGAAACTGTAACCTTAGAGGGAAAATGGTTAAAGTTACATGGTACATTCTGTAGTATAACATGCCAAATATGCTAACTAGGTGGTTCAGGATGGGATTAGGGAGTGGTTAAGGAGCAGTTAGTTCTTAAAGGAACATACATTTTTAGTAGCTATTGCACAAGTATTTCATCCAGAGTTCAGCAGGGAAATAGCTCAAGCTGGGGACTACAATGAGGAGTAGATCCGAAACGTCACTATGTCAGCTAACAGTCAGGGCTGACTGAGAAATACCCAGGCTGCCCCTATCGATGTCTTGTATCCTAGACGTAGGGAGTATACTTATGTCTACGTCTAGGATACATGGGATTGGTCAGTGAATAGTAAATATTTTCATGATCCAGGGCACAGCCAGTTCAGTCAGTACACAGATGATTCAAACTAATAAATTCTGTAGGTGTAGCTGGCTACTGTATTAGGAAGAGTGAGCTAGGGCAGGCTGTCCTTGGGCTGGGGAGAAATGTGATTTTTAGAGACGGGAACTAAGGGCAGTCACCCAAGCATCCCCAAAAGGCATTTACTATAAGGGCATAATAAGAACAGTAAAGTTCCTTCATAAACCTGAGGCAGACTCACAAATACACACATTATCCGTAGAAATATTGGGTACAATTTTAAGATAAGACAACAGTGTCTGGAATATGCGGTTCTCAACTGTGGTACCAAAAAGCTGTGATATTCTATCACTTCCAGGTTTTTTCATCTTGCTCCCTTCTTCCAGTCAGCCTCCTTTCCCTGATCCCCAGCCATGCCTATACACTGAGCATCCCACCTGGTTACAGCATTTCTATTAGGTGTTCCCTCCTGACACACCTATCTGTCTGTACATCCCTAGAAAAAGCATTATTCACTTATGATCTGTGAACTTCTTTTTAAAAAGTGGTTTGATAGCTGTTTTCCAATATAATTGGTTTCCTTTGTGATCCTATGTATTTTATTCATTTAAAAATACTATTTGAGAAGAGATCTATTGACTTTACCAGAATATCAAGGGAATCTAGGATACACACACACACGAAAGTTAATAACTCAGCCCTAAAGAGCATGTCCCATTTTGTAAAAGTCACCAGGAATGTGGCCTTTTACGTGCCCAAAGCTAGCTATTCTCTGGTTCTATCAGAGACAATTTGATACTTCATAAAGATGTAATAAGACTTAGCCACTTTTATCAACAATTCCTTCTGTGATTTCACTAACTGGACTGGGGGAGATGGGGTAATTGATCAGGGACAAATTTTCCACCCCACCCTCAATAAATAAAACTCTTACATACTTCATTAAAGATGAGGTGTGTGTGTGTGTGTGTGTGTGTGTGTGTGTGTGTGTGTATGTGTGTGTAGGACCATAAAACACTTCAGCCTTCGAACCCTGCAACTAGAAGGTCTTAGGAAGAATTCTAATCCAAACTCCTCTTGAGTAAAAATCCCTTTTGTAATAACCCTGAGAAGTAGTTATCCAGCATTTATAGGAAGACCCGAAATGTTAGGGAATATTCTACTCCCCAAATAACGTTCCATTTTTGGACTGTATTAAGAAACCTCATTGTGAAGTTGTTTTTAACATTAAGATATGGTTAAGATTTTTTTTGACTACTAAGTTGTTTATTATCTTATTAAGAAGTTTTTTCCTTCCATTCAATTAAGTCTTCACAGCATGGTTTCTGGTTTTGGCAACAAGGCAGCTGACTGGCCTAGAATGATTACACCTCAGGTGAATAACAAAGCAGGGGTGGCAAGGTCTCAAGATCTCATACAAGGCAACAGTAACCACAGGCGTGGTTTAAAAAGAAACTGTGTCATGCTTAAATAAACCTTACTATCTATGCACAGAAAGGCACTCATTTAAATATTTGAAGATAAACTAGAATTACAAGGAGAAATACATAGAAAAACTATAACAATTCATTCTTTGCAAGCTAGATAAATCTAAGAAAAGCATAAGAGAGGTTAAGGATTTAAACATAATTTTAGAAAAGATAGATGTGACATGATAGATCCTTTGTCATTAATGAATGAGAATCAAAAGGAGCATGAGTATTGATCAGTTTTATGCCTTTATAAGAACTCTTTCTAGGACATAAAACCTCAAACAAGCACAGAAAAAGAGAATTATTAAATACATCCTTTATTGACTACAATGCAACAAGATTATAATTACCCTTTTATATAAAGAGTCAAAAGCAAATGGAAACTAAATAATATAATCTCAAATAGTATGTAGGTCAAAGGTGTTAAAACCAATAAAAATCAAAGAAAATGAAACAACATATCAAAATTTTGAGGATGCAGCTAAAGCAGTTATTTGGGAAATTTTAACTTCTAAAAGCAAAGGTTGGTTCAAGGTTCACTGAAGGCAGGTTTATCAAATCAGATTTTTAATTCAATCACCACTTTTATTCCAGGAAAATACCTCCGCTTATCCTATCCCTGCCGCATTAAATAGAGATTATTCAAAAATGTGTGTGCACACTTATTTAATTATACTATTAGAAATTAATAAAAACCACATTTTGTTGTTCAGTTATTTCACTCGTATCTGATTCTTTTCACTCATATCTGTTTCCATTTGGGGTTTTCTTGACAAAGATACTGGAATGATTTGCCATTTCCTTCTCCAGCTCATTTTACAGATGAGGAACTGAGGCAGAGTTAAGTGACTTATCCAGGGCCACACAGCTTGTAAATGTCTGAAGCAGGATTTGAATTCAGGAAGATAAGTCTTCCTACTTCCAAGCTCAGTGTTCTATCCACTGCTTCAAAAAAAAAATCCCCCAAAAACTCCAACCCCTCAAAACAAACAAACAAAACATTAAAGCAACCAGAAAAGTTTAGGAGCCCATGGATCCTTCCTAGACCAGGCAGCCAAAAGCTTCCTTTCTCTACACAAAAGTCAAAACCTAAGAATCAATCAACAAGTATATATTAAACATCTACCATGTGCCACAGTATATTAGGGGTTAGGGATAGTGATAGTAAGAATGAAACAACCCCAACTTTCCATGAGTTTATATTCTAATGAGAGAGAGAAAAATTGCTTGTTAAAATATATGTGTGTGTGTTCGTCTTCGTTGCCAAAGAAGACCATGCCATCAGAGAAATAATGACATGATTTGCACTTGACTTTGTTTTGAGTGAGGGAGGGCTGTGCAGGTCACCAGTCTCACTTCTTCTCCAGAGCCATCTGAATCCAGTGACCAGATATTCATCAGGATGAGGCAGTTGGGGTTAAGTGACTTGCCCAAGGTCACACAGCAAGTGAGTATCAAGTGTCTGAGGTGAAATTTGAACTCAGGTCCTCCTGACTCCTGCACTGGTGCTCTATCCACTGCACCACCTAGCTGCCCCATTCAAATATATAGTTATATATAAAAATATGACTATATAAATATGAAGTTAACAAATACGTCTACACGCAGCAATTAAATATAGTGTACTAAGGGTGGGGTGGCAGCTAGGTGTCACAGTAGATAGAGCACTGAGCCTTCATCTTCCTGAATTCAAATCCATCCTCATGTACTTACTATCTGTGTGACCCTGGGCAAGTCACTTAACCCTGTTTGCCTCAGTTTCCTCATCTGTAAAATGAGCTGGAGAGGGAAATGGCAAACTGCTCCGGTGTCTTTGCCAAGAAAACCCCAAATGGGGTCATGAAGAGTTGAACTCTACTGAAACAATTAAACCACAGCACTACAAGGGGAAGGCACTAAGCAGGTTGGGAATGGAGAAAGGTTTTGTGCAGAAAATGGTGCCTGAGCTGCATCTTAAAGGATAAGAGGCTCTTTTTGAGATATAGGTAAAAGAGGGAGGGCATTTCATGCATGGGAGACCGCCAGTACAAAAGCACAGCCATGAGAGATGGAATTCAAAAGAACAAGGTTCTGGTACTCACATTCATCTCTCCCACTCTCAAGTAGAGTAGGGAACATATTAGCCCCTGCTGGAATCCCAAGACCACACGGAGATAAGATAACGGCCTGCCCCCACCACACTGCTAATCTTCCTCACTGGATTTTGACCTTTCTGGTCCTGCTCTGTTTGCTTCTGTGACCCTTGACCCATCTGATCTGACTCCCTCCCACTCCTTATTTGTGAGGATAGAAATCCCTCACTTGCTTCTGAGCCTGGTTCATGCCCAACGCATATAATCTCATTACCTTACCAACTTTTCTGGTGACTTCTGCACCCCCAACCCCATTCCCCTCCTTTCAGGGCCTCACCCCTTTGGGATATGGCAAGAAGGTACAGGGTAGAGTAGGGAGAGATGGCTGTATACCTACTATGTGCCACAGTGTTAGAGGGACTGTGAGAAGACAGCTGTATTAATGCGTTGTTGGTAGAGCTATAGATCAATACAACCATTTTGGAAAGCAATTCGGAATTATGCAAACAAAAATGAGTAAAAGGTCCATATGCTGTGACCTAGAGAATATAGCCCAAGGAAGTCTGGTGTTGTAGCCCAAAGAATTGATTTCCATGCTGAGAGAAATTTTGGTGATTATACCTTTTATATATATGTATATATATATATCAATTTAGCAAAACTAACATATTGACCAATTGTTTAAAAAGGATAAGGAGAAGTGTATCCCTGCTCCCAGCCCTGGGAGCTGTAGATGATGGTATTTTCAGGAGATGGCTAGGTTTACTTGAGCACCAGAACATGGGATTAATGTGAAAAGAGACCTAGAATGAAGGGGATTTTCTTAGTCACATGCTGTGGTGGAAAGGGAGGGCAGAGAAAGGTAGATGAAAATGTAGGAAGGGGTGACCGGAAAAAAAGGGGTTTCATCGAGGCAGAAAGTGGTTCTGAATCATTGGGCCTAGGGAAGCAAGATGAGGCGAAGGATGGAAGCATTTATATAGTGCCTACTATGTGTCAGGCACTGTCCTAAGAGCTTTACAAATATAATCTTTCTATTGTAGACTCAAGGGGCAACATTTGCTAACCTAGTCGTAGGTCAATGGCCATACCAAGGTAGAGAGGCAAAATCTACTCCATAGTTCTAATCAGATAGATGACTAAATGTCTCTGCACTCAGACCCTGACTCAGAGGTGGGGGAGAGGAAATGGGGAGAGGTGAGTAGGATGATTTCTTTTGACAGGAAACAGTTACTTATCATAGTCATTGACGAATATTTATTGCATATCTTTTTCTGTAGGGGAGAGATACCCTCCTTGCATTCTAAGAGTTCACTGAGAGATGGGGAGAGATGGTGGTGAGGCTGAATTAATCTTTCTACTTTTCTGGAACCAATCCTTAACATTTCCTGTAATGAGGGTCTAGGGGCCCACAGAGGGTGTGGTGTGTGTGCACGTGTGTGTGTGTGTGTGTATGTGTGTGTGTGTGTGTAATGGGGATAATACATCCTGGTAGGAAGGCAGGCCCGAGAGGGCAGGATGGTCAGAGTATCTTAGTAGGTAGCAGATCAAACCTGGGAAAGGAAGTGGCAAGGTCTGAGCATATACTTTCTGCGAGAGGTCAAGTGGACCAAGTGCCCCTTTGCCCTTCCCTCTACCCCATCTAAAGACGAGCATCTGAAGCAAACCCCTGGTTTTCTCATTCTAGCTTTGTCTTTGTCTCCCATGATTTTTCAAAGATCACTTACAGTGATCTAGCAATAATAATGTGTGTGTGTGCGTGCACGTGTGTATATGTACATGTGGGTGTGCACGTGTGTGTGTGTTTGAGGGAGGACAGCATACGAAACCTTGTTTGTGCTGTTTTTCATTAAAAAAATTTTTTTTGATGCCTTCTGTTCCACAAATTGTGGTCACATATATGCACATATACATGTGTATGTGTATATATGTGTATATGTATGTATATATCTATCTACAGATATGTATATATGTGCATACACATATACATATATGTATGTATATGTGTAATATATATACATATTTCCCCTATATATAATCATATACATATATGTATATATACATATCTCATTTTCCAGGCATGTCTGACTCTTTGTGACCTCATTTGGGGTTCTGGAGGGGTCTGCCATTTCCTACTCCAGCTCATTTTACAGATGAGAAATCTGAGGCAAACGTGGTTAAGTGATTTGCCCAGGGTCACATAACTAGCAAATGTTTGAGGAAGGATTTGAATGCAGGCCTTTCTGACTACAGGCTCTATCTGCTGTACCTCCTAGCTGCCATATAAGTGTTTGTGTGTGTAGTGTATGTATTTATATGTGTGTGTGTGCATGCATTTGGTCCCATTGCCAACTTGCCAATTTGGCTTTTCTCTTTTTTAGAAAGTAGTCTAGTTGTGGTATATGATTATAATAGAATACTTCTATGCTATAAGAAATAATGATGGTTTCAGGAAAATCTGGAAAGACTTACATGAACTGATTGATACAAAATGAAGTGAGCAGGAAAACACTGTATACAGTAATAGCAACAGTGTAAACGGTCACCTGTGAACGACTTAGCTCGCCTCCAAAGGATTCAGGATTAAAAGTGACATCCACCTCCAGAAAAAGAACTGAGGGAGTCTAGATGCAGATCAAAGCAGAATTTTTTTAAAACTTTCTTCATTTTTCTTGGTTTTTTTGTCTGTTTTATTTTGCAATGTGGCTCATATGGAAATGTGTTTTGCATGACTGTACATAAATAATCTATATCAAAGTGTTTACCTTCTCAAGGATAGGGGAGGGAGGAAGAGAATTTGGAATTATTCTTATGACCATTTTCTAGGGGAGGAAACGCAGGCAAACAGAAATAAAGCTGGGAAGTGTCTGAATTGGAACTCAACCTTCCTGCTGCTAAGCCCAGTACCCTGGCCATTGCACACACAGACATTGGTACAGCATTCAATAAATCCAAACCCATAGCTACTGGGGTCATATTCACTATTTGACGGAAATTCCAGGGAAAACTGGAAAGTAGTCTAACAGAAATTGGGTTTAGGCTACCTTCTCATCCTGTATGCCAGTATAAACTCTAAAGAGACACATGGGTTGGGTATAAGAGGTCACATCACAAACAAATTACAGAAGAGTCTGGACACACTCTGCCTTCAACTCTCCCCTTTGTTCAGACCATTCCAGGGGTGTGGACTGTCCTTTCTTTCTCAATTTAGTTATTGGAGCCTCCTCTGAATTTTCAAGTTCAAGTCAAATGCTGTCTCCACCAGGAAGTCTTCTCTGATCCCTCCCACCCACAAGCTCTTTTCTCTCACATTCATGTAGTGCTTTTCTTTGTATCTTTCTGGTGCTTATTTTCTTAGACAAGATGCATGTGTGTGCATGTAAAGTATACATGTCAACATGGGCTGTCTAAATGTGCAGATATAAAGCTTGTGGGACTTATGAATAGTTAAGGCCCACGTCCTCTCAAAGGGGGAGCAGGAGAAGGGCCATGGCTAGGCACTTGGTCCTTCCCTCATCTATCTCCAAGGTGGGTGTTAGAGTAGAATTGTATCTGCTGCCTCTGTAAGTACTGCTGGTCTAGGGGTACAGCTAAGGTTCAGAACTAAAGTTGTTTCACTAGTCGCTTATCCTCAGCTTACCTTTGCCAGATGCATTCACCAAGCACCAGTTACACAAAAGACTATAACCAATAAGAAATCCATAGCCTGGGCCTGGAAGGGCAGTAGTACCCTCCATAGTGATCAGGGAGTTAGGAAGAGGGAAGCACATGGGAGCAAAGATAATGGGTTCTGGTTGGGACAAGTTGAATGGAAGAACTCTATGGGTCATCCAGGTGATACATCCAATAAGCCGTTGGTGATACAAGACTGGAAATAAAGACAGATGTTAGAGCTGAATAAGCATGTCTGAGAATCCTCTGGAAATAAATAATAATTGCATTCACAGGCACTGAAGGGATCATCAAAGCTAGACCATGTGGGGGGTAGAGGACCAAGGATGCTTGGGGGACAGCCAACAGTTTAGTTGTTGTTGTGTTTGTCCTTCATTCTCAAAGAGGATCGTGACATCAGGATGACGATATGACTTGCAGTTGACTTTGATTTGAGTGAGGGAGGGCTGTGCAAGATCACCAATCTCACTCTCTTATTCTGAGCCATCTGGGTCCACTGGCTTGATATTCATCAGGATGGCACAAGCTGGAGAAAGATCCAGTACAGGAGGCTGAGAAGGAGGACAGGAGAAGAGGAACCGGGACAGGGCAGTAACACAAAACCCTGGAGGGAAGTGAGTATTCAAGAGAAGAGAGTGACCAACAGGGAAGGCAAGGGTAATGAGGATTGAGGAAAGGCCATCAGTTTTGTCAATCAAGGGCTCATTGACAACTTTGGAGAGAGCAAGTCTCAGTTGAATGATGAGGTCAGGAACCATATTGCAGAGGGTTTAGGAGAGAATAAGAGGAGAGGAAATGGAGGCACCAATTATGGAAAGCTTTCTCGAGTGATTTAGGCGCAAAGGGGAGTAGAGGTATAGGGTGACAGCTCCTGGGAATGTTCAGATAAAATGAGGAGTTTTTTAAGGACAGGGGAAGAATCTAGCATGGAGCCAGGAGACAGAGAAAGATTGAAATCTTAGGGGATGCAGAGCCACTGAGAACCTAGAACCTAGAAAACTTCCCCTGTGAACTATTCCTGTGAGTTGGGAAGTGGCTCCTGGTGTTATGGATATTTCTGAACAGATGTGAATTGAATTAATTTTGATACTAGTCTCTCCTTAATTTTTATTGAGTACACGGCTTCTTATTTCCTTTTTTTACCTTCTCCTCTCCCTTGGTGTAACCCAACCCAAGTACTGGAGTTAAGAAAGTTGTATTGGGTGGGCCCAGGAAGGGGAGTTCTCTGGGTGACATAGTCTGAGCCTATAGGGCAGCAGTGCAAGTCATGTCATCATTCTCTGGTGGCATGGTCTTCGGCAACAAAGGACGAACACACAGGGCAAAGAGGAGCTATGCTAGGTCTTCCACTCTGAGTGTGTAGGGAAGAGGGGAGATATTTCCCAACAGATCAAAGGCCCTCTGGGAGGTGGGTATTGGCAGCTTATCCTGAGCTGTTGGCTGCATTTAGCTAGTAAATACACATTACCTTGGGACCAGCTTCCTGGAATCTATAGGAGTAGGGGGAGGGAGGGGAGCCAGGGGAGAACTGGGAGAGAAGTGAGTTACTGATTCTAGATCCTGGCACCTCCCTTTTCTTGTCTAGTCAAAATGGAGCCTGCAGTTCATACCCTGCTGCTCCCCATTCTCCTTCTTCTGGCCTCCCTCAGCCCCATCAATGCCCAAGAGGTATCTATATGTACTCATAAATGTGTATGACTATATGTTTATGAGAGTGTGCATGTACAAATGTGTGAATGTGGACATTTGTGGACATAAATGAATATAAGACAGTATGAGTGTGTTTTAGGGGACTTGGGGGAGAATGTCATGGACCTAGGAATAGATATCTGATAATGACTGTGTTCCAGATATCAGGGGTAGTGTTAAATACATCAGGAGTTTAGTGGGTTGTCTTTACCTCTCTACCTCTGTGGAAAGAATCAGAGCACAACTTCCACAGAGTTTGGGTAGGTGGGGGAGGTCTGTCTATGAACAGGGAAAGGCTTTGGCATAAACCCTGAACACATGACTTGGGTTCAGCTTTCTTATTGAGAGAACTGCAATCTCTCAATTGGCAGAGAAAGGAAATGTTCTGAAGGCTTCACCCCCCGCCCCCAAATGCTTCCTTTTACCCATTATGCTGCCATTAGCCCTTGATAAGAAATTATAATAAAATATCATTACAGTTTTCCCCAAGATCCCCAGATCTAGATTTCTAAAACATCCCAGCTATCTATGCCAAAATATGATCCTGATTTTTCATTCCTAGACCTTAAACTATATCACATCTATACTTTGTTACCTGATTCCCAGAGTATACAATGGGACTTGTGAACAGACTAGTCAGGGTTAGCGAGGGGGAAAACTATCAAATATTCTTCCATTGTGTTTCCCTATTCTGGCAATCCTGTTCTAGGATGGCATTGAGCTCTACAGTCTCATGGTGGACTCCAAGATCACAATGCGCTTTGCCCATACCACCATCATCAGCTGTATGGTCAATAAGGCAAAAGAGGCCCAAGAGGCTATCTTCCAGGTGGAGCTGCCCAGAAGAGCCTTCATCACTAACTTCTCTATGTAAGTACTGTTCTTGGATTGCCTACTCCCTCAAATTTCCCTCCTCTCCCTAACATCCCATCAGCCTACACTCCAACCTCCTTTGCTCCAATATTTTAGTCTGGGAAAGGCTTAAGGAACAATACTTATGACCTAAAGTCTATACACCAGTATTCAGAGTATGGATAATGAGTAGAGTGAACTTGACATCTTAGTACAAAGAGATAGATGTATATGACTTCATTTAACTCAAAGGGGTTTTGTGGGATAGGACTCATGAGTGGAGTGTTGCATTGCAAAGCCTACCTTGTCCAAAAGAGATGGATCTGAGGGTCTGCATCTGCAGGAAAGTTTGTGAAACCAGGGTAAAAATCTTGGTGCAGAGTATTTGGACAAGGATTGTAGGGATATGCTTATAAAGAGTATAAAGATATATATGAGGATAAGGAGTAAGAAGGTAACGAAAAATTTCATCCCACAACTGTTTGAGGTATGTGTGGCAGATATTAGTATTCACATAAGAAGGTAAGGAAACTGAGGCTCAGAAGTGAAGTGGCTTGCCAAAGAACATCCTGTAAGAAAGGCTTTGATTGTTCTTGAGCATAGATCCAATTCTAAGGAAAGTGTTTTTTGTCTATCCATGAAGCAGCCTCCAGAACACAAAACTGGTAGAGAGGCAAGTTAGAGTCATGGTAAAGGATGCCAATTGTCTCTACATGTTCAAAATGGTTTTTTTTTCTGCTAGAAGCAGACTATCTACGAAATTCTTCATTTGCCTCATATTTTTAATCAACTTGTTCTGTTCAATATTCCTCACAATGATTTGGATGAAGACACAGATGCCGTTGGACACCTTTGCAGATGGCAGTCACCTGGGAGGGATGGCTGAGTATATTGGACAGAAGAAGACTGGAGATTCAAAATGGTCGCTATAGCTTAGAAAAAATAGGCTGAGACTAGCAATATGAGACTTAGTGAAAACTTTGAAACTTGAATAAAAATGATCAGTAAACAAAGACAAGGCGAGAATTAAATGCTAAAAATCATCTGAGATTCCAAGATGGACAGAAATAACATAGTAGCCCAAAATAATGACATCGTATTCAGCTACATGAGGGGAAGCGTTGGTTCCATAATGAAGAGGAAGGGAATTCTATCTTTTCCTCTGGAGAATTGTTTCTACTTCTGGGAACCACATTTTGGAAAGGACATTGATAAGCTGATACATAGCCAGGGGACACAGGATAGAGGAAGAGGAGAAGTGCACTTAGGATTAGGAAGGGAAGGGAAGGGAAGGGGAAACTCAGGCACATTAATGTGTCAAAGAAAATGAGCAGCCATTGAAAGATGCAGGAAAGGAGTGATTAGAGAGTTAGGGAGGCAAAGCATGGAAGTGAAATGTCTTTGAAAGGAAGGAAGGAGAAAGCATGTAGGAGGACATAAGATTATAGATCTTAGCTGAAGGGGACCTTAGAGACAATCTGATCTTATCCCCTCATGTTATAGAAGAGAAAACTGATGCCCCAAAGTTAAGTGGAGTAGGATAATAGGAGGCAGGGAGGTGGTGAGCATGTATGTGTGAACCTATCCAGAACACAGGCTCTTCTCCTCCCTTTCCCCACCCCCACTTCCTGCTCTTTCTCCTCCTGTTCCAGAGTTGGTTTCCAAACATTTTTTTTGCAATGTCTGCAGTAGATACAGAACTCCTGGTCCATTCTTTCCACCTAACCCAGAGCTAGGAGAGGAAAGAGGGGGTTGAGGGGTAAAGATGAGTAACTGAGATAAATAACAAAAGAAAATGTGGCAGGGCATTGTCAAGGATCCTTTGGGGAAGGACAAAGAGGAGAGCTCAGTGTCAAGACAGAATCTCCTCTGACCAGGATGGAATAAATGATGTCCCTACTTGGGGGCAGAAGGGTAGACTCAGTGATTTTGGGAAGTCCTTTTAATGTTACTCCTTGTTCCCTAGGTCCCACAGGGGTTGGAGACCTGCGGTCTCAAGGCTACATGTGGCCCTCTAGGTCCTCAAGTACAGCCCTTTGACTGAACCCAAACTTCACAGTTTGGCCACACCTGAGGCCTCTGATTTTATAACTAAACTGGTGTGGAGTTGGGGAATTAGGGGAAGGAAGGAGAGTTATGTCAGGACCGTAGGTCTGTTGCCTGTAGAGCAATTCAACCTCTCTCCAGGATGGGCAATAATTTAATCTGCTAGCACATGAGACCAAAATCTTGCCAGGACTTGACCCAGCAGAGATTCTTAGCCTCAGACTGGGCCGCAATAGGCCTGCCAGTCACGTGGAGCATAGATGCTGGCTTAGACGTGGACCCTCCAGGTTGGAGACTCCCAGCCAGATCTTCTGTTGGTCAAACCCTTTTACTGTATAATTTCTCTTTCCTTTGACTTCAGAAACACCATTCTATCATGGTTCACCTGCCTCTCTGTGTGGAGCTAGAAATAGGCTATAGAAGGATATTGAGTCACTCTCTTTCATCTTTATGGATGTACTTGGCAAAGTGTTTTACTAATGTTATTTCATTTGGCAGTTAAGTGACTTAATGGAAAGTGTGCTGGACTTGGAGTCAGGAAGACCTGAGTTCAAATCCTGTCTCTGATAGGAACTAGCTGTGTGATCCTCAGTAAGTCATTTAGCTTCATCTGGAAAAATGAGAGGGTTGAACTTAGTGACTTGTAAGGTCCTTTCCAGCTCTAAATCTGTGAGTCTATGATCACAAGGTCTGGTCTTGTCTCTTAACTTCCTTTGTTATCTAGGGTCACATAACCTCTCTTAGGCTGAGGGTGTTTTCATCTTTGAAACAGGAAATTAGGGAAATGTTTGCCGTAAGCTGACCCACAGCAGAGGTGCAGTCGGAGGGGACTAGAATTTTCCCTGAACCCTCAGTTCAACCTCCAGAGAGACATAGATCCAGGCCCCAGAAAGGAATTTCAGCTATAAGAAACCTTAGAGATTCTCTGACCTAATCTCTTCATTCTACAGATGGGGAGACAGAGTCAGATAAGACAAAGACCTTGTAGAAAGTCTTGGTGGCAAGTCTGGGAAGATTTCCTAGTCTCCTCACTCCTTGGCTCAACTTTGGCCCTAGTTAAATTATAATCTCAATTCAGGGGAGAGGCCAAGTCCAGACTCCTCCATACCTCATCCCTAATCCTTGTCTGGTTTTTAATTCTGATTTTGCTGTAGATCGTAGACCCATCAAACCAATGGCACTTTTGTATCTGTTTATATATTGTTTGCATGCCACGAATTTACCAGGCATTTTCCTCTGTGCACCCAGGGAAGCGACCCAAAGACTTAGTTATTCTAGAAACTAGTCTGTCAGCTCCTTTGTACTTGGAGCTAACAATAATTCATGCTGTATGTATTTGGCATATACTTTTTTTTTAATATTAGTCTTTCTTCTTTGAATATAAGATCCTCAGGAACAGGGACCCTGTTTTCCCCTGTCTTTACCTCCCAGCATTTAGCATTGTATCTGTCCCATTGCAGGCTCTTAATGTTTATTGAGTATAACCAGCTTCTCCAAACTGGCATATTATCTTCCCTCTCACTGACTTTGTACTAGCTGTATACCATGCCTAGAATCTCTCCAATCTTATTTCTACCTCTTAGAGTGTGTAGTGTCTGTCCTCTCTCCTTCAGTCTCAATTAGATCTATTGTATCCAGAATTATTGTGTAGAGTTATAACTTAGTGAACAGTTGTACAACCCTTGGTGTAGGCCATGGGTACCATCTTGCTGAGTATCACAGGTCCCATGTGCCTCAGGGACAGCAGCAGTCCACACTAGCCTTCTGTAAGGCAACAGAAGGCAAGATATCAATTTGCAATTAACCAGTGAGGAAGTAGAATATATATTTTACCCACCGGGTACAAATATATTCTCATCATCAAAGAATAGTCTTATGGGGTCCAGTGAAAGTCTCTGAAATATGGGCAGTAGATTCCCTCTATGCGCATAGACCAGTCACTCAACTCTGCAAATGGGTACTTTAAATGGTTGGATCAGAAAGAAACCCTGTTTTCTGAATTTAGACTACAGTATGTTGAAATGTGGTTCCAAACTATTGGAACATTACAGGTCTAATACCCACTCCCACCCAGGCAAGGGGTGGATAGCTTTTTTTTTCTTTCCTAAGGGACAGCCCTGTGCCACATGCTACCTTCCAGGAACATAACTCCTGATTATCTGAGAGGCTGTGAGATGAGAGGCTGTGTACCTTCATAGGAGACTTAATTCAGTTGGTTACAGAGACTTTGAATGGGTGAAGGAGAGAGAGGAAGATGGTAAGAGAGATGTGACAGAGACATAGAGACAGAAAGACAAAGACAGAAATAAACACCACATTGAGACCCTTGTTTCCCTTATCCCATCTGCCACCCTCATTGTTAAGTCAGCTCCTAGAGGAAGGCTTCCTCATATCTTCAGAGTTCTAGGAATAGCCCAGGAACTTGGGTTATTCTTTTAAATGGGAGCTTGAGCTGCCATTCCATTATATTCTCCTCAATATAAATGCCTATTACAGTTAACATATCTCCCACAGCATTGTTTGACTGAGCAATTGGTGCCTCAGTGTCATTTAACTAAATAACATCAATTAGCTTTTACAAAAATATATTTATTGAGAAGATATAGAAGAAGAAAATTGTAAAATATTCCTCCAAACCACGGCACAGTCTCCCCATTCCACTTCAGTTCCCTAGGGAGAGTGAACTCACACTTACAATGCTTACCCTCATTGATTGATCCTACATTACCAATGGGAATCAATGGATCACCACCACACCATATCTAAGACTTTTTCCAACTCAATTTTAACCTTTTCCTTTTATAACATACAAGTAAATAACTTTTCATGGCCACATACTTTATTAGACATGGCAAAAGTTGGAAAGGTAGTAGACAAATGTTCCATGCCTACATTACTACATCCAATTGTCTCCCAATTCCTCCTATCACAACTTCAGATCATGACAAAGGAATAAAGGAATAGGGGTGCTGCTTGTGTGTGTATGTGTGTGTGTCCTAGAACCTAAGCCTGGATGGACCTTAGAATTTAAACAGCAGGGCAAGGGTGATGAACCTTTGTGTGCCTTCCCTCTCCTACATTACTGCTCCTCTATGTTTCAGTCCCCTGAAACCTGGATTTGGCCTCAGTAGCCATGATCCTGAAATCTTAATCAGTAGTTCATATTTCTGCTCCAGTTTGGAACTCAGATCTATCTACCCCAGATACTACAGAACCTGTGATGCTGTCAATCCGAGAGATCTGATTTCTAAGTCTCTACCCCATATCAGACCCTCTCTCTAGAATGAGAAAATTGTTGGTAACTTCAGCGGAAAAAAGAAGTCACCCACACCCCAGTTCCATTCATCTGCTTGAGAGCCAAATTAGCTTTTGACTTGAAAGGCACAGTCAGAACACATTTACAAACGATTCCCCCTAACCTGACAGCTATAATCCCACATCACCTCAGTCTCTGGGTTTGGCTCAGTTCATATATAGTATCATCCCAATGAGTTCCAAGTCCAGAGTCCTTCCTGGACTCTGTTCTGACACCTTGGCTCCTCAAGTCTCCTTGAAAGGTTCTTCCCTTCCTAGTATGGCAGCAGCATTCAGTCTGGGATTCTCCCTCCAAGATCAACCTGGCTCCAGTCTGGGTACTTCATCGCCTTTGACTAGAAAAAAGAACTAACGAAACAGACCAAAACCCCAAGACCAATTCTTCAAGCTACAGGGCCTAAAGAGAGAGAAAAGTGAACCATACATCGGAAACACAGCAAAGACTCTTCCAGTTTGGCAGCTTTAAAGATACAGCATGTTCTGTCGATGCAAACCAATGAAAAGAGGCTCCTCCCTCTGTCTCCTTCTGTCCAGTGGTAGAAGAATGCAGGATGTCTTCTCTAAGAAACAGATGCCTACTATCTACCACATGGGTGCTGCTATCTTAGGTGATTTGGGCATATGCAGCAAAACCTTTAGAGTGTTATATTGTTTTCCCATTAGCAACTCCCTACTGAACTGGATGTCCCCTAGGCATATCAAACTCAAATGTTCAAAACTGAACCCATTATCACTTCCCTAAAACCCTTCCCTTTTCTCAACTATCCGATTTCCACTGAGTCATCACCAACCTTCCACGCAGTCCCCCAGGTTTGCAAATTCAGAGTAATTCTTAATTTTGCCTTCTCCCATCTTACCCACATCCCATGTCATGTCCTATCAGTTGTCAAGTCTCATCCATTCTACCTCCACAACATCTCTCCAATTGGAATCACAGTCAATCTTCTCTCCTCTTGCACAGCTACCAACCTAATTCATGATCTCACTCCCTCTGGTATAATAACTTCCAACTGATCTCTCTGCTTCCAACCTCTTACCTCTTCCATCTGTCTTCCACACAGCTCTACAATTGATATGACTAAAGCACAGGTCTGTTGGGGTAACTATCATCAGGCATGTGAGCAAAGGCACTAAGATGGACAAGGACAAGGTGAGATTAGGGAACAGTGAATTTATTTCAGCTGCAGCTGGACAGATATGTGGGAGCCAGAGTACGGAGGACCTTGAATGATAGGAATGGAAGTTTTTACTTTATTAAGTCAGCAAGAGGGAGCCATTAAAAGTTTCTGGAGACAAGGACACATTAGGAAGATTAGTCAGTGAGTATGTGTGGGATGGGTGGGGAAGGACAAGACGGGAGCCAGGAAAACCTTTTAGGAGTCTCAATAAGCACTGATTTAGCACGCTCTATGTATCAAGTACAGTGCTCAGTACTGGGGTTCCAAAGATAAAACTGAAACAGTCTTTGTCCTGGAGATATTTACATTTTTTCAGGATAAGAAACACATAGAAATACAAAAGTGTTACAAGGCAAATACAAAAATTTCAGGGAGAGATCAGTTACTGGGGAGATCAGGAAGGGTTTCATGTAGGAAGAGACATTTGAGTCAAGCGTTGAAGGGATCTAAGATTTGCATGTAAGAGGCAAAGGTTGGGTAGGAGTTATGTTCTAGGGGTGGGGCATGCTGGGAAACAGAATATTGTATTCACACAAAAGCAGAAGAGCAAATGGGCCAGTTTGACTGAAACAAGAGTTTTGAGAGGAGGAGTCTGGAGGTGCAGCCTGCAGTCAGAGGGTGAAGGATTTAAAATGATAAATAGAGGAATTTCCAGAACAAGGAAGGACAATCTGGGATAGTTAGGTTGCATCATGTACATTAAGAATTCATGTCCTCTGTCCCTCCGGTCTTTTCCCCTCAGCATCCCTGAGGGAAGGAGCTCCTTCCCCAATGTCCCCAGCTCTGGCTCCTCCCCGGGGCCTCCCTATGTTCCCCTTCTCTCTCTCTCCTCAGGATCATTGATGATGTGACCTACCCAGGGGAGATCAAGGAGAAGGCAGCTGCCCAGGAGAAGTACAGGTCGGCTGTAGCCAGGGGTCAGAGTGCTGGAATCATTAGGTAAGGTCTGTGG
>CM053769.1:1287719-1305355 GCA_028658325.1 Potorous gilbertii
GCAAGTTCTCAGCACTGAATTCTTCTCCTCCAGGCTCACATACTGTTCAAGCCATCTCTGACCCAGCAGCAGAAGGAGCCTGGGAAGCTGGACACGATTCTGGACGGTAACTTCATTGTCCGTTATGATGTGAACCGGGCCACTGCTGCAGGGGACATCCAGGTGAGGGCTGCAGGGGGTTGGCAATGAGAACAGTGCACTCTGGGAACCCTGTGGGAAGGAGGCAGCTTTCCATCTTTTGACTTTAGCAGCACCAGAGACCTTTGGGGAAACCATCCATCCAAAGTACTGAGATCTCTACCAAGTAGCATTGTGGGGGAGACACCAGATATGCAGTCCAGGCCCTGCCTTAAGGGAGTCCCCAGTCTGAGAGACATCTCTACCTGAGTGCATATTTCCATTTTATTTATGCTCATTGCTTGCTGTGTGTCCCTAAAGAAATTGTCTCCTGTGCCTGCCTCTTAGTTTTTCCCTCTGAGTAATGAGCAGTTGTACCCGATGGTTCCATAGTCGCTTCACCCCAATGATGTGAATCCATGTGATCTGTTAAATGGTGATAGTAGCACTTATATAACCTACCTCAGGGAAACTCTCTTTTTAAACATTCATATATCATAGGTATGTGAACTATTAAGATTGCCAGGATAACACTGAGAGATTGGGGTAGGTGTTGCTCAGTTGGCAGGCCGTGGGTAAGATTTATAGATGCTCCTGGTCTGAGAAGAAAGGAAGGAGAAGATAAAGAGGGCAACTCACTAAGCTTTATGACCCCCCCCCCCATGTTTCATCAGAGTAAGGAAGGGTGGTGGCAACAAACTTGAATCCAAAACTACTGTTGGCAAAGGTGGGGAGGTGGGAAATGGGATGTGCAGCTCTGACCCTTGGCTGTCTCCACATTGTAGATTGAGAACGGATACTTTGTGCATCACTTTGCCCCAGCAGAGATGTCTACACTGTCTAAGAATGTGGTCTTTGTCATCGACAAGAGTGGGTCCATGTCTGGTAGGAAGATTAAACAGGTAAACGGGTCACTTCAGACAAGGGAGAACTCACATTAACCACAAATCACTTCTTTGTCCCTCTGGATGCCCCTTCTCTCTCAGCCTCAGGCTCAAAGATGACCCCAGCCCTGCAACCATGTGTCAGAGAAGGGCCTAGGTGGGAAGAGAGCCACATCCTCTAGGCTCAAGTTCCTATTCCCTCAGCCCCATCTCTGCCCCATCTCTCCTTCCTGCTTTCTGAGTTTCCTTTCCTCTTAGACTCAGGAAGCCCTGGTAAAGATCCTGAGTGACCTCAAGCCAGGTGACCAGTTTAACTTGGTCACCTTCAGTGGGCATGTGAGCCAGTGGAAACCAACACTCCTTCAGGCCTTAACTGAGCACGTGAAAGAAGCCAAGAAATTTGCCCACCATATCCAGGCACATGGATGTGAGTAAAGAATCAGGCCCCAGAGGGTGGGCAATATGGCCGACCTCATGTCTCCTACCCTGGCTGCTTATTTATTTTCTTTTTTTAAATATAATTAATTTATTTGCTTTCAGTTTTCAATAATCACTTCCATAAATTTTAAATATTTTCCCCTTCCCTCTCCTCTCCCTCCTCAAGACAGTATCAATTTTATATGGACTCCACACATACGTCACCATTAAACACATTTTCACGTTAGTCATGTTGCGCAGAAGAAATAAAACAAATGGGAGAAATCATGAGAAAGAGCAAAACCAAATTCCAAGTTAGTCTCTGTTCACGGAGGCAAGCTCCTGATCAGATCCTGAAAAATGACACAATTATACTCCTCTAACCTGCCATAGTCTCTTGGCCACCCTCCCTTTCTGACTTACCTCTCAGCTTGCGGCCTCCATCCCTCTCTGCTGTGCTTCTGCTCCTGGACAAACCTCTATCTCTCTCTTCCTCCCAGGCCTCCCTGTCTCAGTTGGTACCAAAGCTGAGACAGGGATGAGCAGATTTCTCTCCCCAGCAACCAACATCAACGAGGCTGTCCTTGTGGCTGTGAGAATGCTGGATGAGAGCGACAGGAAGGAGCAGCTGCCAGCAGGGAGCGTCTCCATGATCATCCTGCTCACAGATGGGGATCCCACTGAGGGTGAGGTGGGGGTGGGGAGGACTCTTTCTGCTTGGTCACCAACTTCCTGGGGAATTCCTTAATGGTCTATGTGTCCTGGGAGCTCATCCAGAACAAGAGCTCATCCCAAGATGAGAGTAGCTGTTTAGGGGAGACAGAGGAGGAGAAGACCCTGGCCCTACCCTCAGAATGTACATGGTCTAGGAAAGAAAGAGAATGAGATCTGACCCTTTCTCGCAAGGAATTCTGAGCCTGAATGAGGAGATGAGATGCACATGACAATAGAAGAGGAGGAAAGAAGGCAGGCAGAGGGCTCAGGTGTGTGGCCCTCCTCTTCTCAAGCTCTTTAGGAGACTGGAAGAGGGGTGGCAAAGTTAGAGAAGATCTCATGCAGCATGCTTCAGAGAAGGCATGTCTGGGAGTCAGGAGTCCCTAGTTCTAAGCCATCATGCCACTAATTCTCCAGATGGCCTTGGTCAAGACAAGAGCTCTGGGCTTCAGCTTTGCTCTCTTCAATCTGAAGGAATCAAGCTCGTTCAAGGTTTGAGAGGGAGGGCATTATGGAGGAAATTCCTGTTCAGATAAAAGTAGAATCATATAAGTAAAGTAGAAACCAAACTGGCTCTAAAGTGAAAGCAGTTGGTTTCCAGTCCCACCTCTGATGCTACCTGGGTGATTTATGGCAAGTCCCTTTGCCTCCAAAAGCCTCAGCTTTCCCAGAAAAGTGAGAAACTTGAATTAGATGGCCTCTAATGGCTCTTTCTTCTCTTTTCTACCACTATCTTTCTCTTTTTCCACCCCACCTTCAGCATAATTTAGATTTCAGAAACGTAGCTATTGTCTGTATAAGAAATCAAAGATTAAAGTTAGGGCTCTGTATTAAAGTATTCCATGAAGCTGCATATTTGAGGCACAAGGAAGATTATGCTTGAAATGAACAGTGTTTGATTTAGCATGGAAGGTTTTTCCTCAGTGTGGCATCACTTGCTTTCACTAAGCATTTGCGTTTCTCCTGAATTTGTGTTTGCATGTCAAATTTCCTATTCAGCTCTAGTTTTTTCATCAGAAGTGCTTAGAAATCCTCTGTTCTGATAAATACCCATTGTTTTCCTTATGGGATTATACCCATTTTTGCAGAATACCTTACTCTTAGGTGTAAGCCTAAAGCTTTCACCTTTTGAAAAATTTAGATTACAAGATATCCTCTCATTTACAGGAAAAGCTGCTAAGTCTTGTATGATCCTTTCTGTGGTTCTTTGGTACTTCGATGGGTTTTTTTCTGGATATTTGCAGTATATTCTTTGATATAAGATAATAGTATCTATGATATTACAGGAACTTTTTCTTTTGGAGTTTCTTTTAAGAGATGATTGGTGGATGCTTTCTATCTTTACATTGCCCTATGATTCTAACAAATTTTTGGTAATTTTTTTAAAGGATTCCTTAAAATATAGTGTCCAATATTTTTTAAATGTGGTTTTCGAGGTGTATGATGATTCTGCAATGAACTCTCCTTTAACTGCTTTCTAGGTCCGTTGTTTTCAATATCAGATAGCTTACATTGTCTTCTATTTGTTCCGATATTTTTTGCTGTCTTGTAAAGTTGCTGAATTCTGTTTGGTCTATTTAGTTTTTAGGGAAGCTCTTATTTGGGTGAGCTTCCCCATTTTGTCCTCTAAGCTTTTTATTCTTTCCAATTCTTTCCTCCAGTTTTTACTTCATTTTCCCCCTCCTGCTTCATTTCTTTCAGGTATTCATGCAGTCCATGTGGCATGTCCATTTTTCTCCCTCTGGGTATTTGTTGTTATCAAGTTACTTTCTTTTTCTTTGGTGGGATTTCTAGATTTAATGCATTTTGTTTATAGTAGCCCATGTCTTCTGGGGTTTACTCATTTCTCCAGTTTTAGTTCCTGAATTGGGGCTTTGTACTAGCCTCATGCTAACTGTCCTGCTGAGGTAGTGGTTGTGTTTTTGGAGCGGGGGAGAGTGGTCTAGGAGTTGGTCCTGCTTGAACCCACTCTGAATTACTTCAGTTCCTCTGCTGATCTCCCAGAGTTAGATACTCCCCACTCTCTGGTCTTTGAAGTTAAGGGTTCTGAACCTCAGACCATCTCTGCTATCTCAGAAGAAGTAATTAGGGATCTCCAGAGCCCTGGGGTATCCAGGTTCCAAACCACATTCCTAGTGGATCCTGCTACACATACACAAGTCACTGCTGCTCCTTTTGGGTTCTTTTGGGGAGAGTCCAATGCTCTTGATGCTTCCAGACAGAAAACATTGCAGGCAACACTAGTCTCAGGGTCTTCTCTGGTCCCCCTGGGGAGACTACTGGTTTGTCTGCCTATGCTAGGGGCCCTCTTTCTTATTGCCCATGGGCTGTTGACCAACTTTTTCTATAGTTCTAGGATGAGTTTCTCACCGGATTTGTTGATTTGTGTTCAATCTTGAGTCAATTGCAGGTTTTTGCTGGAGTATTTTGTGGGAGAGCTAGGGGGTCGCCTTCTTTGCTCTGAAGTGGGGCTGTGGTGGAGGGAATTCCTACTCATATCAAGATACACAGGAAAGAATACTGGCCATGCGGAGGACTTTATTCATATCCTACCTCTGATACTATCTGTGAGCCATGACAAGTCACTTGGCCTCTGTGGGCTTCAGTTTCCTCATCTATAAAATGAGGGGTTTAGAGTAAGGAGTTAGTCTCAGAGGTCCTCCCAGCTCTGACTTCCTATGATTCCAGCTTAATATTCACCTGTTGAATAACTAACCAGTACTTCTCTCTTCCCTCCCTGCCCATTTGTTGGCC
Source organism: Potorous gilbertii (assembly GCA_028658325.1). Lineage (NCBI taxonomy): Eukaryota > Metazoa > Chordata > Mammalia > Diprotodontia > Potoroidae > Potorous > Potorous gilbertii. The sequence goes on from CM053769.1 coordinate 1,292,606, forward strand.
TCTGTTGCTACAGGGGAGAGAAATCCCCAGGAGATTCAGGAGAATGTGAAGGCAGCTATTGAGGGCCGCTACTTCCTCTATTGTCTGGGCTTTGGCTTTGATGTCAGCTACGCTTTCCTGGAGAAGCTGGCCCTGGAAAATGGTGGGGTGGCCCGGCGCATCTATGAGGACTCAGATGCTGACCTGCAGCTCCAGGTACCAGCAGCTAGGGAGACCTCCCAAGGGAGGTCATGTACCCTTATGTATGGGATGCTATGTCAGGTACTGGGGAATGGAGAAGTTAGAGGGGGAAAGAGGAGCCTCCAGCACCTTGATTAGAATTTGCCACTTGAATCTTGTGTGACTATGGACAAGTCCCTTCTGTAGAATTTACTTTCCTTTTATTTGTCCAAGGAGAGAGTTAATTGGACTAGACCATCCCTAAAACCCTGTCTATCTCTAAAGTGCTAGAGATCCCAGGCAGCTGTCCTGCCCACTGTACTTCAGTCTGCCCTCACCTCTCCCCTCCCTCCCAAAGGACTTTTACCAGGAGGTGGCCAACCCACTGCTGACCATGGTGAAGTTCCAGTATCCAGAAAATACTGTGGAGCAGCTCACTCAGGACAACTTCAGGGTCTTCTTCAAGGGTTCTGAGCTTGTGGTGGCTGGGAAGCTCCAGCCCCAGGCCCGGGATTTGCTTTCAGCCCAAGTCGATGCCCAGTCGGTGGTGAGTGAAGCCCAGAAATCCTTAGATGGGAGAGCCTTGACCTGAGAGCCAGGAGACCTGAGTCCTAGTCAAGGCTGTGCCTCTGCCTGAGATTCATCAATCTATTCACTATCAGGTCTTTCCTAAACCACAAGAATTTCCTTCTCCTCTTTGTGCCCAAATATGTGCTCCTCATTGATGGCTTAGTGTAGAGAGAAACAGGTGTAGGTCCTATTCTTAAGGAGCTCAAAGTCATGAGAGGAGATGAGAGAAGGACCCAGGCCCAGACTTCAAGGAGTGGACAGTTCGGCAGACCCAATGGAACTTCTAACCTTGGGCAGCTGACCTTCTGTGAGAAGGGAGTAGAAATTGAGTCCTGTCTTTAGCAAGCTGAAGGAGACAGAGAAAAAGAAGACCGTTTCTTTTTTCAAAGAGCTTATAGTCTGAGGGAGACAGCAATCCCCAATGAATTCACTGGAGAATGGCAGAGTAGAAGCAGTCAATGGCTATAAAATGTAGCACAAAGTCTAAAAAGAGAGAAGTCACTGTGGAATGGAGTAGATAACAAAGGCCTCCTTGGAGAGAGAGGATTTTTTGAAAACTAGTAGGATTTGGAAAGATAGTGGAAGTGGACCTAGATCTTGGAGGCCAGATCTTTGCCCAGTAATCATCACTGCCTTTCCCAGAATTCATTATGAAAAAATGTTTGTGAGCATTTAGAAAAGGAAGGGCTAAGAGCAGTAAGGTACCAAGTACTAAGACCACTAAGTAAAATCACTAATTGTAGTGTGGGTTAAGAATAGGTGCTATCAGGCTGACTTCATCTTAATTGGTGGGGGTATATTGTAGATGGGGCTCCTACTAGGTATGGGTTGAATTTTGTGTGCCCTGAAGTCTTTTCCAAATCTGAGATTTCATGAATCAATGACATTCTCTGTAAGAGGAGACTCAAGGAATTATACATGTAAAATCATGCAAAACATATTTCTACATTAGCCATGTTGCAAAAAAACACAAACAAAAATAAAAATAAAGTTGATTTTTTAAGAGTGTGCTTCCATCCGCATTCAGAATTCATCAGTTCTCTCTCTGGAGGGAGATAGCAATTTTCATCATGAGTCTTTTGGAATTGTCTTGGATCATTGTCTTGATTGGAGTAGCTAAATGTCCTCACAACATTACTATTACTATGTACAGTGGTCTCCTAGTTCTGCCCACTTTATTTTGCATCAGTTCATATAGGTCTTCTAAGATTTTTCTGATAACATCTTGTTCATTCTTTCTTGTAGAACAATAATATTTCATCACAATCCTTTATTACAGCCTGTTCAGCTATTCCCCAGTTGATGGGCATCCCGTCAATCTCCAATTCTTTTCCTCCACAAAAAGAACTGCTATAGATATTTTTTATATATACATACTTTCCCCTTTTCTTTGATCTCTTTGGGATAATGGGTCAAAGGCATACAAAGTTTTATAACCCTTTAGGTATAGTTCCAAATTGTTCTCCAGAATGTTTGGACTAATTCACAACTCCACCAACAATGCATTAGTGTCCCAATTTTTCCACGCCCCCTCCAACATTTGTCATTTTTTCTGACACATTAGTCAGTCTGATCATTGTGAGGTGGCATCTAAGAGTTGTTTTAATTTGTGTTTTTCTAATCAATAGTGATTTAGAGTACTTTTTCATGACTATGGATGGCTTTTATTCTTCTGAAATCCGCCTTTTCATATTCTTTGACCATTCTTTTCAGTTGGGAAATGGTTATTATTTTTATAACTCTGACTCAGTCTCCTATATATTTGAGAAAGAAGTCTTTATCAGAGAATCTGGCTGTAAATGCCAACACCCTTTCCTATTTTCCTTCTAATCTCAATTGCATTAGTTTTGTTTATGCAAAAGTTTTTTAATCTCATATAATCAAAATTGTCCATTTTACTTCTCTAATTCTAATTCCCTCTATCTCTTGTTTGGTCAGAAACTCTTACTTATCCATAGATCTCACAGGTATATTTTTTCCATGATCCCCTAACTTACTTACGATATCACACTTTATGTCTAAATCATTTGTCCATTGTGACCTTACCTTGGTATACAGTGCAATCTATACCTGTTTTCTGCCAAAGTGCTTTCCAGTTTTCTGAACAATGTTTGTCAAATGTTGAGTTCTTACCCCAAAAGTTTGGATCTTTGGGTTCAACAAACACTAGATTACTATGGTCATTTACTGCCATTCATAATCTATGGAATCTATTCCACTGCTCCACTGCTCTGTTTCTTAGCTAGTAGCAAATTGCTTTGGTGATTACTGTGACTGTAACATAACTCGATGCCACCAACACTGTGCCACCTTCCTTAACATTGTAATGTTGATTCTATTGATATTCTTGACCTTTTATTCTTCCAGAGGAATTTTATTGCTATTTTTCTAGGTCTATTAAATAATTCTTTGGTATTTTGATGGGAATGGCACGGAATAAATAAATTAACTTAGGTAAAAATGATATTTTTATTACATTGCCTTGGACTACCCATGAGCAATTAACATCTCTCTAGCTGTTTATTTATGTGAAGAGTATTTTGCAGTTATGTTGTATAATCCCTGGGTTTGTCTTGGCAAGCAGACTCCCAAGTCTTTTATATTTATATTGTCTGCAATTATTTAAAATGGAATTTCTCTTTCTATTTCTTGCTGCCTAGTTTTGTTGGCAGTATGGAGAAATGCTGATGATCTATGTGGCTTTATTTTATATCCTGTAGCTTTGTTGAAGTTAATTATTTCAATTAGTTTTTTAACTGATTCTGAAGAATTTTCTAAGTACACCCTTATACTATCTTCAAAGAGGGATGGTTGTATTTCTTCATTGCCTGTTTTCATTCCTTCACCTTCTTTTTCTTGTCTTATTGCTATAGCTAGCATTTCTAGCACAATATTGAAGGGTAGTGCTGATAAGGCCATCCTTGCTTTACTCCTCATCTTACTGGGAAGCCTTCAAGTTGATCCTTGTTACAGCTAATACTTGCTTTTGGTTTAGATAGCTATCACTTAGCATTTTAAGAAAGGTTTCCTTGATTTCTATGCTTTCTTATAGTTTTAATAGGAATAGATGTATTTTGTCAGAGGTTTTTTTCTGCATCTATTGATATAATCATATGATTTTTGTTAGTTTTTGTTATTGATGTGGTCAATTATGCTGGTCAATTTCCTAATATTGAACCACTCCTGCATCCCTGGAACAAATCCCACCTCGCCATAGTGTATGATCATTGTCACATATTGCTGTAATCTCCTTGCTAGTATTTATTTTAAAATTTTGCATTGATATTTATTAAGGAAGTTGGTCTATACTTTTGTTTTGTTTTTAACATTTTTATTTAATGTTTTGAGTTCCAAATTCTATCCCTCCCTGAGACAGTAAGCAATCATATATAGGTTATGCATGTGCAATTATGCAAAACATTTCCATAATTGTAATCTTATACAAGAGAGCTCAAATAAAAGAGAAAAAAATGAAAGTGAACATAGCATACTTCAGTGTGTATTCAAACAATATCAGTTCTTTCCCTGGAGGCAGATAGTATGCTTTGTCATTAGTCATTTGGGATTTTCTTAGACTTAGACCATTGTATTGCTGAAAAGAGCTGTCATTCACAGTTCTTCAGTGAGCAATATTGTTGTTACTGTGTACAACGTTCTCCTGGTTCTGTTCTCTTCACTATGTATCAGTTCATGTAAGTCTTTCTTTCTAGGTTTTTCTGAAATCATCCTGCTTGTCATTTCTTATAGCACAATGTTATTACATTGCAATCATATTCCATGTCTTGTTTACTCATTCCCTAATTGATAGGCATCCCTTCATTTTTGAATTCTTTGCCACCACAAAAAGAGTTGTTATAAATATCTTTCCCTTTTTTTGGATATCTTTGGGATATTGCTGGACCAAAGGGTATGCACAGTTTTATACCCCTTTGGGCACAGGAACTGGGGATGTTTGATCTGGAGAAAAGAAAAATAAGGGCATAAGAAGGACTATGACAGAAAAGAGTAATGAAACTGCTTCTGCTTAGAGGAAATGCTGGTTTGTTCCAGTGGGGAAAGAACCCAAGCTTTGCTACTTACCCTACATGACTTTGGGCCGATCACTTAACTTTCCTGGGTCTCATTTTCCTCATCTGTAAAATGCAGATGGCATAACAAGTTACCTCTAAAGTCCTTTGAAATTCTAAACTCTATTGGCCTATGAATGGTAGAAATATAAAATAGCTTTTTGTTTTATGATGAATTAAAATGGTGAAATTAAGTTAATGGAGCCAACAAGCCAGCCAGCAAGGGCCTGGGAGATGACCTGGAATTGCCATTCAGGCATGCTTTGATGATGCTCTGTACAGTTGGAGGAAAGGGGAAAAGTGTCTGGGGCTTGAGCAGAGCCCCAGGCAAATGCCTGACCTCACCCCCACCTCCGCTCTACTCAGCACACCCAGAACTTCACCTTCGAAACAGAAGTAAATGTTGCAGACAAGGAGAAAGTCTTCCAGAGTCCAAAGTACATTTTCCACAACTTCATGGAGCGCCTGTGGGCCTACCTGACCATCCAGCAGCTGCTGGAGAAAGCGTGAGTGACCCTTGCCCCTGTGACCTTGGGGAAAACATTGAGGATCTCTGCAGCTCATCTGGGTCACTGATACCCATGAGTGAGGGTGCTCTCCTCCTGGGCAATCTTTCAGTCTGGCTGTAGGGTAGAGGGGGGTGGGTCTGTTATATCCTGTAAGGGAGAGAGAAGAAGCCCCCTTCCTCGTTTCCAAAGCACTGGATGCTAGAGTAATGAAACAGAAAGAATGATTGATGAGAGGGAAAGAGGTCAGCATTGATGGCCTTGACCTTCAGTGTTTCAGCCTCAGGTTATAGGCAGAAGAATCTGGAGTCTCAGGCTTTGGACCTGTCCCTCAAATTCAACTTTGTCACTCCACTCACATCTATGGTGGTCACCAAACCAGAGGGCCAGGATCAGGCCCAGGTGGTTTCAAAGCCAGTGGAAGCAGGTGAGCAGTGGGTGGGGGTTTCCTGGAGGTCAGGGGCATTCCAGGAAGCAGACATTTCTAAGTCCTTTAACTTTCATTGCCAGGTATCTGTTGCACCCCCATTTCTGCCCTGCCTCAAGGGCTCCAGTGCTGTTTCTCTGACAGTTTGGCCACACGAGGGGCTTTGGGGCAGAGTCAGGGAGAACCTGGGAGTCAACTTCTCTTTCCTATTTTTTTTCAGATAATGGTCAGTCATTTTCATTTTCACAATCATCACGAAATACACGGATATCTCAAGGTAAAGGCTGGATTTCCTGGAGCGGAGCTTAGGGGATACCAGTGACTGTGTGACCGGGGTTAGTCTAGGGTTAGATCTTAATGTGAATGAATTCAAGGAATAAGGATTGGTTGTCATGTGGGTCACATTGTCTCCTGACTCAGGCCTCAGATTAAACCCTCGGTTTGAATGGCCTGAACTCTTAATTCAGGCCCACACTATACCCAGAATCCCCCCTAGCAGCAGCTCTGACTGGTTCAAACATTTCCAATGATAGGGAACTTACTCCATGTAATTGGTAAGAAAGGGATCCAGTCAAGGTATTGTGAATGGTTCTATGGAATCCATACATAGTACTTAGAGATGGCTAGGTGACCCAGCAGATAGAGTGCTGGGCCTGGAGTCAGGAAGACCAGAACTTCACATCCAGCCTCAGATATTCACGGTTTATTCTTGGGCTGTTCACTTATTTTTCCTCAGTTTTCCCATCTGTAAAATGGGAATAAAAAAAGCAACTACCTCTCAGGGATGTTGTAAAGATAAAATGAGGTAATATTTGTAGGGCATGGAACCTGGCACATAGTAGGCATTGTTTATTCCTTTCCCCTCCCACTTGCCTCAGAGTATATGTCCTGTTTTCTCTCCATTCACCGTTTTCCAGATCATTTAAGATACTGCCTCTTGGGGCCCTTAATAGAACAGCCCAGGTCATTTCTCCAAGCTTTATATATGAGGAAACTCAGCTGAGGGGAGAGGTAACTGATGCAGCCAAGGTCATAGGGTAGATTATTGGCAGAAAGAGGGATTTGACCAGTGTGATGGTAAGGTTGGGAAATACCACAAATCATTGAACTCCTTGTCATCTCACCTCAGTAGAAGAAAATACCTAAAGACTGTGTTGATTTCATCTGGATTACATAGGCTCAGTGACGGTATTGTGGCATATGAACCAGAGCTAACTACTCTGGGGAGATGCCTTAGAGATTTTATAGCTAGCATCTGTGCATGGAGTGTGGTGACACTCTCTCTGGAGCAGGTCATCATCCATCCCCTGGAGGCTGGATCCCAAGGAAGAGTTCTTGTTCAATGGTTGAGCCATCATAGGACCCTGGTGTCCTTCCTTTGGAGAAGGGCCTCAGTAGAGGAAACCCCTTCTCTCTTGGACCCTCTCTCTGGGGCACCAGAACAGATCTGGCTGTGTTCCCTTGTTCTCCCTTCATCCCCCATCCCCTTCATCTCTGTCTCGTTTCAGACTCAAAGACCATCAGGAGTAGGTTAGTCTCCAGGCCAAGACCAGCACTTCGCTTTAAAAGTAAGGTACCCCAAGACATTCAGAACAACCCTTGCTGCCTAGCTTTCCGGAGCCTTTGTTTCTCATTTCTTACTTATGTACGACCTCTTTCGATGCCAAATGCAGGCACATCAAGGACCATTATTATGTATCTTCAGATCCTGCGGCTGGAGAGGATGATGTTACGTAGACCAGTGTTACATTGGTCTAGTCATTCAGTCTTTCTGAACCTAACTTTCCTCATGTAAAATGGATATGACGATACTTTGTAGCGTGCAGACCGCAGGGTTGTTGTGAGGAAGGAATTTTGTAATGTTCAACTACTACTGGTTTTTACTCCTTAGCTGTTCACAGTCGTCATAAAATGGATCGGGAAGAATCACATCCCTCAGTTCTCTCCTCTCCTGGTCCAATGGAAAGGGGCCCTCATTTCGTCTTGTCCCTGCCCCATCTCCAGGAGGCCTTGTGTATGGATATCAGGGCATCATCCCAGATTCCTGTGAATATCCTCTCTGATCCCATCCAAGGTGAGCAACCACTCACCACCTCCAACCACCATACAGTTTATGCTCCCTTAGTCTTCTCCCCATTGGACCAACTTGATCCATATCGGGGAATCCATTCTCCCTAAGACTTGGGCTAGGCTTGGGGAATCAGCTCCTCCTCTGTCTCCCCTCAACTGGGGTTTGAGGAAAGGCCTAGAGTCTGTTTCTCTCTTCCATAGCATGGCTAAACATAGGGGTGGGTATAGGAGGGAGATAAGAAAGGCTGGCTGACTTGAGAAACTGTCACTATCCATAAGGAGTCCCAGGTCTATTAGAGGCAGGACTCCTCCCTAGAAAAAGATTGTAGGACCTTTACAAAGCTATATACAGATGGACACAAATGAGTGTAGACCAAGCCTGAAGGAAGAGAAGAAATGCAGGGGATATCAATCAGGACTGAGAGGGGCATCCCCAGCAGGCTTCCCAAGAGGACTCTCACTTCCATGGGGTAGGTTTTCCACAGGGAGATGGTCAATCAGCATGGGCTTCCTAGGGGAGGTGACTAGCTGCTTCCCTGAGGACTGCTCTCAACCTTTCTGATCTCTTGGGTTTCCAGGCATTGAGCTGACTGGACAGTATGAGGGGAGCACAGATAAGTTTGTCTGGCTCCAGGTGAGCTATAGGACTCCTGAGGTGAAGGTGCATGTGACCCAGGACAGCATCGTGGTGACTCGTGGCAATGGTGGGAAAAGCTCTTCTTATCAGTGGCAGAGGACACTGTACTTGGTGATGCCTGGGTAAGCCTGGGATCTTTAGGGGTCTCAGGATCAGGGAGGGCCTTTAACCCAGGCCTGGTCAGCTTCTTGAACCAGCAGAAATGGGCAGGATCCACAGGTGCCAGACCTTGAGGCCCCTGGAAGCCTGTGAACTACAGCCAATCCCTGCATTTGTGGTGGAGGGCAGGGTGTCTTCACTTGGACATCTGCTTCCCTTGCACTTGGACAGGCAGAAATTCCCTTTTCTGACTAATGTGCCCCAGACTTTGAGCTGTCTCCCTGGGTCTCCCATCTATCCTACTTAGGGCTTGGTTTCTCTGTAGGCTGAAGCTGACTTTGGAAAATGGTCTCTTGCTGCTCAGTGACTCAGACAAAATCACCATTGGCTTAGTGTCCTTGGGCCCTCCCACTGCTGGACTGCGGCTCTTTCTAAATGATCCAGGTCACTTCTCCAGCCAGGCCAGTGGAGTCCTTGGTATGGCCTGAAGACTGTCCACAGCTCTCTGTGGCTCCCTGCCACTTACTTCTCTGTGCCCCTACCTACAGTCTCCACTTCTGAGTATCCATCCCCCTCTTGGCCCATCAACCTTATGACCCCCTCATCCTATGACCACAGTCTCCTTCTAACATGTTCTAGCCCTCAGAGCTTTCCTTACCCCTGCTCATCATCTGCCTTCTGTTCATCCCACTTGAAACCCTTAAGACTTCCCTTCTTCTGTTCCCCCTTTCTGTCCCTTTCTAGATTCAGCCCACTCTGACCATCTCCTGTCTATCTGACTACACCCTCTCTGATTATCTGCCCCTTTGATAAGCCCCCCCAAATCTGAACAGTTATGCCAATATTTCAGAAAAAACACAATAAACCCTTATCCTAATATACACTTAAACCTTACCTCTTTATGGGAGTCTGAATTCCATTTCTTCTGCCTCTGTTTATCTCTTTTCCTGCTTCCTGTCATGTCTCTTTCCTCCTCTTGGTCTGTCTTCCTCTCCCTCTCCCTCTCCCTCTAGATCATTCTATCTCTGTTCAGATGTTTCTTTCTTGGTCTGTGTGTGTGTGTGTGTGTGTGTGTGTTCCTTTGCCTATTGTCTGCTTCTCTATCTCTGTTCCATTGTGGCTCTTTTTCTAACACATCCCTCTGGCCTTTTGCTTCTCAGGTCAGTTTTATCAAGACTTGCAGTGGGATCCTGTTGGAATGAGCATGGCTGAAGGCAAAAGGGAACTGAATGTGAGGGGAAAGACATATACAGTCACCAGGTAACATGGAGCAGCTTACTGAAGCCAGAATGGACAGGAATCAAGGGTGTCTGAGTCAATCCCTCCCTCCTACTCCCTCCCCTCTACTCCCAGTGCCCAAACATGAATCTGGCCCCTCAAGGCAGTGGTAGCACCTTTGGCCAGGTAACTTCTGAAGATCTGAGCCAATGAGAGGGTACCTTGCTACCCCTAGATAATCCCAAACTCACAGATACTCCGAATAACAAGATGTTGAAAACCACAGTTAATTCTAATCACATGGAATAGAGAAAGCAAACTAAGGAAATAGCTGGATGTGAAGAAGAGAGAATTAGTGGGAAAAGGCAGAAATCATTTTAGAAATGGATGATTCTAACACAACAGATAACTGAATAAAAAGATGATTTGAAAGACAGTTGAAAATGAAAAGAAGATTATAAAATTAAAAAAAAAACCCTCAAACATTTGACTGAGAATTTTGATGAACACACTCTGTCTCTGTCTCTCTTTATGTGTCTTTCTCTCTGTTTATTTCACAGAAAGCTCAGGGTGGATTTTCGAAGAAGCAGAGGACCTAGCCCACTGCCAACATTCCCATGCTGGTCTTTGGAGCAGCCCTTATAAGGTGAAGATGAATGGCCAGCGCTGCTTTCCTCTTCTGGTCCACATGCCTGGTGCAACCCAGACCAGTCAGAAGCTGCCCCTGCCCTTTGTTATTTGTCTATCTGGGACAAATGGGGAGGCAAGAAGGGTAGCAAGATGTTATAAAACAGGTTGTATCAGTACCATTCTGTGTGATGTCTCTCATTTCCTGGGGACCAGCAGCAGAAGGCATCCCCAGTCACTGAATTCCATAATGAAGTACAGAGTCATAGCAGACCTATCTCAGGGACTTGCCCTGGTTCAGTTTTGGATGGTACTCTTAGATCTGTAGAATGATAAAAGGCTAGAACCTTGGGATCATATCATCTCTGTGGTAGATGGACTTCTGAGGGCACTAGATTCAACCTGGGTTTGAGTGAGAATCTCCTTTACAATAACTCTGAAAAGTGGTCTTCTAAAATTTGTTAAAGACCTCCAAGACAGGGTGCTCACCTCTTCCCAAGCATATCATTCCATTTGGGGACAGATCTGATTATAAAGTTTTTCTTTCTAGTGAGTCCAAATCTATTTCTCTGCAATCTCCCTAAATGAATATATTCATATATTCTAGTTTCGATTCCTCCAGATGCACTTCATCTTGTCAATAGTCTTACTAAAATATGGCATCTAAATTTGAATATCCTACTCTAGAGCTTCCAATCTGCTAAAAAAAAAAAATCAAAACACATTTACATAGCAGTCTTATATGGGCCAAGTCCTTTCCCCACAGCAACATTTTAAGTGGTACCATCCCTACATTTCTCTCTCTCTCTCTTTTTTTTTTACCATATGCTCTTTAGCTCTAGCTTGTCCATCAGCAGCACTTGCTCAAGTTGATTTATTTATTTTTATTCATTTTTTTCATAACCACAGTGAGAAACTTACTTGTGATTATAAGATAACTTTCCCTGATTTAATGGCCACATTGTTAATAATTACCTAATCATTTTCAGTAACTGATGGAAAGTATAAACCTTGGACTCCAATTGGTCTTTCTAGGTGTATTTCTTGTTACTCCCATTCATGTGCTTTCCATTCCAAACTGGCCCACTAGTTTCCCCCTGATTTTAACATTCTATTGAGAGGAAGCTGTGGAAAACTGACCTTAGAGTTAGGAGCCCAAGATTATTTCACCTCTGACACATACAGGCTATGTGACTAGGGGCAAATGACTAAAACTCTCAGAACAAGCCTAGAGGCAGCTACATGGTACAGTGGATGGAGAGCTGGACTTGGAGTCAGGAAGACCCGAGTTCAAACCCAGCCTTAAAAACTTCTTAGCTGTGTCATCTTGGGTAAGTCATTTAACCTTTGTTTGCCTTAATCTACTAGAGATGGGAATGGCAAGTATCTTTGTCAAGAAAACTCCATGGACAGAGGTACATGGAGTCATGAAGAGTCAGACATAACTGAAATAACTGAAAAACTCTAAGTCCAATATGTCAAATACATCCATTGGGGGCAAAACTCCCAGAGTGCAGCCTTTGTGTGATCAAAAAGTAATTGGGAAATACTTAACAAGTAGTGTAATATTTAACAAATATTTTAAAAAACAAATTCTCTTAAGCTGGTTATCTTTTAACCAGATTCAATGTAATAGGAAAATATTTAACAAAATAGAAAATACAACAGACTGTAGATAATGCTAACCTGTGGTTGTCAAAATCAATATGCAGCCAACAGCATCCTTCTATTCGGTTTAGTGGCCCCTTTTTATTCTGAATTTGACATGACTGTTCTAAACAACTCTCTGAGGCTACAAATTGTAAAGAATGTGCCAACTTTCTTTGCTAGTTTCCTCATCTAAGATTTTCCTGTGATCAGATCAAATCACAAGTCCAATCTCTCCTGTTTGCAAATTCTATGTTGCCCAGAATGTATTCCTCCTTCAGCTCTGCCTCTCAGAAATTTTGGCTTTCTTCAAGGCTGCTTCTTTGTTGAGGCAGCTAGGTGGTATAATGAACAGAGAATTGGACTTGCAGTCCAGAAGGTTCAAATCTAGCCTCAACCTCCACAAGCAGCTGCATGAACCTGGGCAAGTCAACCAACCACAGACTCCTCACCTGCAAAATGGGGACAGGAATAGCACCTGCCTCCATGAGGATCAAATGAGACATCATTTGTAAAGTGCTTTTCATACCCCATGGATTAATTGAGTCTCATTTCAAGTGTCATCTAATACAGGAAGTCTTCCTGATGCCCCATTCCTTAATATCCATTTGAAGAGACCTTCAAATCATATTGTATTTATTTATCAATTTACCTGTCACTCCTGCAGGAGAAGCTATGCTTCTTGAGGACAGGAACCATTTCATTTTTCTTTTTTTCTTTTTT
>CM053769.1:1305855-1383431 GCA_028658325.1 Potorous gilbertii
CCTGTCTCTCTCACTGACCTGTGCTATTTCATTTTTCTTTAGTAGTCCTAGCACCTACCAAATGCCTCACACATAGTAGGTCCTTAACAAACAGTTCATCTATTTTTTAAGCTTTAGCCCACAGAAGTTGCTGCTGACCAGTTACCTAATCTTGTTTACTAAGAACTAAGGGTTGTCAATCATTTATTTTGGCTGTTATGCAGCCCAACACCAAAGAGAATTCTGGGAGAGGGCAGAATGCCAAATTCTTTTTGGTTCCCCAATCTCCTACTCTTTGCAGGTAGCAATACTTGACTCATTGGTCTGAGGGTTTAATGGAAGTCTGTCCAATCAGGCTCTTGGCTCAACTCCTGTTAGTACACCAGCAACACTCCTCTGCTCATTTTGTCTCTGTTGCATTTCAACCGAGGTTACTAATAAAAGAAAAGAAAAAGAAAATGGTATATAGCTATATACATTGCCTTAATTATGCCATTATAAAGGAAGGAAACCAAATACATTAAATCAGTGGAGTTAAAATCCACAAATACTTCTCAGACCAGGCAAGTCAAAACCCAGGAACTCAACATAGTTCAGGTAGTCAGCCTCCCTCCCCTCCTGAAAAGGCCTCTCGAGCCCCCAAATTGGACAAAGGGCTAGTGGTCTTGGCTTGATCCCAGCATGCTTCTATTCTCTTGTTAGTTTCCAATTTGGTCCTGCCCTGTTCACTATTATTTTTTCTTTTAAAAAATTTATTACTTAAAAATTTCAACATCTATTTTTTAAAGTTTTTGAGTTCCAAATTCCCTCCCACTCCTTCCCCATCCATTGTGAAGGCAAAGAACGTGATATCAATTATACATGTTTAATTACAAATAGTATTTCCATATTAGCCATGTTGTGAGAAAGAAGCAACAAAAATAAAGTGAAAAAATTTGTACTTCTGTTTGGATTCAGACACTATTAGTCCTTTCTCTGAAGATGGATGGCATTTTTCGTCATAAGTTTTTTGTAATTGTCTTGGATCATTGTATTGATCAGAATAGCTGAGCAGACACAAGCTATCCCAATTGATTTTTATAGCTATGTATGGCATTCTCTTGGTTCTGCTGACTTTACTTTGCATCAGTTTATATAGTGTGAGGTGGTATCTCAGAGCTGTTTTAATTTGCATTTCTCTAATCAATACTGATTTCGAATATTTTTTTCATATGACTATAGGTATCTTTTATTTTCTTCTTCTGAAAACTGCCGATTTATATCTTTGACCATTTATCAATGTGAGAATGTCTTATATTCTTATAAATTTGACTCAATTCTCTCTGTTTGAGAAATGAAGCCTTCATCAAAGAAACTTACTATAAAAAAGAAGTTTCCCTAGTTTTCTGCTTACCTTCTAACCATGGCTGCATTGGTTTGGTTTGTGAAAAAGCTTTGCAATTTGATGTCATCAAAACTAACCATTTTAATACTCTTAATCTCTTGTTTAGTCATAAATTCTTCCCTTCTCCATAGATCTTACAAATAAAATTTTCTATGCTTCTCTAATTTGCTTAAGGTATCATCCGGTATGTTATCATAGAGATTTTATATTATCATAGTTATCTGCAGGCACCTCTGACTTCTCATTTAACTCCATATACTATACATTGCCTTCTTGCCCCTGAGATGTTCATGCTCAGAGGAGTGTGTGGCCTCAATATAAATTCAGAAAAATGACTAGTAGTGAAGGAGAGATATGTCCATTCTGCTTCTCTCTCCTTTTATCTTTTCTAGAATCTTATCCAGTCCAGCCTCAGTTTCTTCTTCTGGAAAAGACTCCTCAGGAAAGGAAGAGTCTTGGTCACTTACTCACCTTAAACCATTAAATTCTGCCCTAAGCTTACTGTTTTTACACCAAAAATGTCTTGAGGGGATGGGTAGAATGAGGAGTTTACCAAAGGGATAAACTTTACTACTTTGCCAACAGAGTCTCAGCAGAGGACAAAATCCAAGAAAGAAACTAGTGGTAAAAACCATGGCCTCGATTGTCTCTACACAAACAAGACTATGTCTCTGAATGGGGGTATCGTATTCAAGAGAAACATGATATGTAAAGGGGGTTGGGTGGGGGGGTATAAGGTATAATACTCATGTGAGGAAATCAGATGAGGAAAGCATCACGGAAAGTGTTTGGGTAAAGATCAAAGGAGAGAAAAACAGAAATGGTTTGGTTATCTAAGTATACCATAAGACTTGGACAGAAAGAGGAAATAGATGCCAAGTTTGGGAAACAGATGAAAAGTCTCGTGCAGAATCATGATATAGGAGTAATGGAGCACTGCAATTACCCAGACATCTGCTGGTGTTCTCTCTGCGCCAAAAGCAGAGCAGTTAACAACTTCTTGACTAGCCTGAATAATCATTTCATCCTTCAGAAGGTAGTGTAATCAACAAGGGGAAACTATGTTCTTGATCTTATTCTTATACACAAGATGGATTTGGTGGTTACAATTGGAGTGTTGAGAACTTTAAGGGGAAGTGACTACTCTTTCCTAGAGGTCATGATAAAGAAGTAGAGGAAATATCTGCACTCTTATATGACCCCTAGATACTAGGAAAGTAGACTTCAAAGGGTTGGGAGGAAAAATAAGTAGAATTCCATATATTTCAGTGAATGTCAGCCCAAGATGAATGAGAGGTGTTCAAGAATAAAATTTCTGAAGACCAAGAGGGAACAATTCCCATAAAGAGGGAAAATAGGCTTTGTCTGATGAGAGTAATGTGGATGTACAAGGAACATATCAATCAATTTCAATTTTCAAAAGAACTGTACGGAGGCAGGAAACAAAGCTGGATAACAGAAGATGAACGTAGGGGAAGATGGCACTCTGTAAAAGGAGGAATGTTAATTCTAGGATGAGTTAAGACTGACGAAACAAGTCTTTTTTCAAGATATATTGGGAGAAAAAGGGATGAGACCTATAGATAGGATGATGACAACTGGCAACTGAGAGAAGGTAGAGTTGTTTAGTTATTATTGGGTTTGTTTTCTCTGCAAAGAATAGCCTCTTACATTGAGTATGACACAATCAAATGACTAATGGAGCTAAAACCCAAGCTAAGTTAGGCTGAATTAAGAAAGTATCTGTTGTCTTTGATAAATTCAAGTCATTTGGCCCAGATCAGCTATATACATTTGGATTCTTGAGGTTCTAAGTAATTAAAGAGGTGTAGAACAGTGGTATCACATGCATATAGAAATGAAGTCACAAATCTGTATAAAGAGTGCAGAAATAGGTTTTGAATGACTTTTATATGTAATAAGTGCCATATGTCTTGCCTTTTCAATGGGTAGGGGAAGGATAGAACTTGGAATTGAAAATAAAAATTAAAAAAAAAATGTAATGTTACTTATGTGCTATTATTTTTATTTGTTTTAAAGTATTTCCCAATTACATTTTAATCTGGTTCAGGCTGTGTTTGGGAGTGTTGCTTACATGTTTGATACCTCTCATGTGGAAGGATTGCTTTGTTGCAATGAAGGACCACATGAGATTATGTAGCATAAATTTATGGCGGATTCAATGAGCACAATTTTCTTATTTTCTCCACTTCCAATCAGTGATGTGTGAGTAGAAGCAAAAGAGGTGGATGGTGGTAGTATCCTGCATTGGGATTTGGGAAAATATAATTGATCATATGAAAAAGTATTCTGGTCTGGATCTAACTCAGGCCAATCCCCCTATTTTAGGTTAGATATTGGAACAAAATGAGACACTCACTAAGTCATTTGACACTTAACAGAAGAAAGTTTACTTAGCCATAGCAGAAAAGAATAATATTCTACAAGAATAGGCATTGAACAAATACTAGTTGATTCAAACAATCAAAGCTGCTAGCTTCATTGTCTGTATTAACTATCATAATCAATCAGCCAGATCTCTAAGAACAAACCTCCCACCCCATGTCCTTTGGTTATTTTGTCTTCAGGTCAGCACTGGCGTAAAATGATATCAACAGTCTAAGCCCTGAGACCCTTTAGCCAACCAAGGCTTCAGGGAATATCTCAATATCTTTTAAGGGAAAATTAGCCTAACCTGCATGGAGGGAAGATTAAGATGTTATTCCTCCCATGGGGGGCAAAGGATTCAAGAATTTAACATAGAGTTTAACTGAGTCGCTAAGAGGTCAAGATAGGAAAGAGTGGAGAAAACAGTTAGTTCAGAGATAATGGCTTGAGCAAGGACAAAGGGATGGAAGGAATAGAGGTTACAATGAAGATGAAAAAGGGATTGGGGTCATAAGGCATAGGGAAAGTAGGAATGATAGAAGGTTATGATAAAATAAAGGCATTTTAGAGTTCATGAACATGGAAGTGGAACAGTTGTGGGTGATGACTAGATCCAGGGTATAACCACTTGTGTATGTAGCAGACTTGAAATGGGCGAACAGGTCACTGAACAGGGAATTGAGCAGATTGATAAGAGTATTTGAGAGAGCATTGATAGTCATATTGAAATCCCCTGGTCTGAAGGAAAGACTTGTGACAGAAAGATCGTGAGCTAGTCACTCCACTCATTGAGATAGAAGAGAAAATATCCATAGAGCAGTAGGTAGCAGCTACCAGGCACTGGATTGGGTGATAAATTTAAATTGGATGAACATCAAGAGAGGAGAAACTGCTTAGTCATGGTGGCAGAGGGAGAGTCTGGAAATGGCAATGAGGAGCAAAGAGTTTCCAAGTCCCTGACCATGCCTAGTGGGTCTGGGCTGGGGCAAAGAGGAATGAAAAGGGCAGGCAGGAGTTCAACCTCTTTAGAATGAAGTCAACTCTGGTGAGTGCCACAAAACTGAAGGAGTGAGAAAAGAAATGGTTTAGGAGGAAAAGAAGTTTGTTAATTGTGGAACAGATATTCCAGAGAATATAGTGGAAGGAACAGGCAGGTCTGGAGTGGGGGAGAGAGGTTGAGGGGTATTGGAGTAAGGGAGTAGACATCTGGGAAATGGGAAATGGAGTTTGGACATAGATAGTAAGTATAGAGTCACTAGGATTTGGGGGTCTATAAGAGAATGGGAGTATGTTAGCCCTTGAGAAGTGAGTTCAGGTGGAGTATCTGTGATTGGAGGGAAGTCTACTCAAGGAGGTGAGTGATTAAATTGTTAAAGTACTTCCTCAAAATCCAACCTCATGGGCAGGTGGCAATATCGTGTCTTGGTAGGCCAACCTCAGAGCAGGCACAACCAGAGAGAGTTATGGCCTGTGGTACTCTGATTGGGAGACAGGAGATGACAGTACAAGGTGTGTTGTCAGAGGGTTGTGACAGAAGCCTGAATGAAAGCTGGCAGGCAGAGTGTGGTTTCAGGAATGGCTGAAGAAGTACTAAAAAGGTCATGGGGTGAAGACTGAAATTGAGAATCATGTGGGTGGCCCAGGCTGGTACCTAGGATGGCCCCTGGAGAAAGCTCCAGGCCAAAGTCAGAGAAGGGGGGGCAAGTGGTTAAGTCTGACCCCATGGAAATTCTTGGGACTGTGATGACTCAGAGCCCTTGGAAATTTAGGGGAAAATTAACTGCTACCTGGGGGATGACTAGGTATAGCTTAGCTTTCAAAGATTAAAATCAGGAGGCATACAGAATGCTTACTGGAAGCTAGAGTAAGATTTTTGACAGAGACCCAAGTTCCTGGGCCAGGAAGTTCTGCTTGAGAGAACTAGCTGTTTATGTAGAGACATCTCTTCCCTTTATTCTAAAAGGCTTCATGTCTGTGGCAAAAAATCTTCTCCTGAAAATGAGGGGCTATGGTCAAAGCTTTGATGGGAGCAATAGAGGTTACCTCTTAGGGAAGAATCAAAGAAATTGCTTTGTTCTGTTCTGCTTGTTTCTTTGGCTTTTTAAATTCTTATTTATTTATTTATTTTTAGTTTTCAACATTCATTTCCACAAGATTTTGAGTTCCAAATTTTCTCCCCATCTCTCCCCTCCACCCACCCCAAGACAGCATGCATTTTGATTACCCCTTCCCCCAATCTGCCCTCCCTTCCATCATGCTCCTCCATTCTCTTTTACCCATCCCCTCTATTTTCTTGGAGGACAAGATAGATTTCTATGCCCCATTGCCTGCGCATCTCATCTCCCAGTTGCATGTAAAAACAATTTTTAACATTCGTTTTTAAAACTTTGAGTTCCAACTTCTCTCCCTTTCTCCCTCCACATTCATCTACACTGAGAAGGCAAGCAATTTGATATATGTTATACATGTGTAGTTATACAAAAGACTTCCACAAAAGTCATGTTGTGAAAAACTAACTATATTTCTCTCCATCCTATCCTGCCCTTCCATTTATTCTATTCTCTCTTTTAACCTTATCCTTCCTTAAAAGTATTTACTTCTAATTATACCCTCTTCTCATTTGCCCTCCCTTCTATCATATGCCCCTTGCTTATCCCCTTCTCCCTTACTTTCCTGTAGTCTAAGATACAGTTTCATAGCAAATTGAGTGAGCATGTTATTCCCTCCTTAAGCCAAATGTGATGAGAGTAAGGTTCACTTTTTCCCTCTCACCTCCTCTCCCTTCTCTTCCATTAAAAAAGCTTTTTCTTGCCTCTTTTATGTGAGAGATAATTTGCCCCATTCTATTTTTCCCTTTCTCTTCCCAATATATTCCTCTTTTACTCCTTAATTTTTTTTTAGATATCATCCCTTTGTATTCAACTCATCCTGTGCCCTCTGTCTATATGTATATAATCCCTCCAACTACCCTAGCACTGAGAAAAGTCTCAAGAGTTGCAAACATTATCTTGCCATGTAGGAGTGTAAACAGTTCAACTTTAGTAAGTCCCTTATGATTTTTCTTTCCTGTTTATCTTTTCATGCTTCTCTTGATTTTTGTGTTTGAAAATCAAATTTTATATTTGACTCTGGTCTTTTCATCAAGAATGCTTGAAAGTCCTCTATTTCATTGAATAACCATTTTTCCCCTGAAGTATTATATTCAGTTTTTGTGGGTAAGTGATTTTTGATTTTAATCTTAGTTCCTTTGACTTCTGGAATATCATATTCCAAGCCTTTCAATCCCTTAATGTAGAAGCTGCTAGATCTTGTGTTATCCTGATTGTATTTCCACAATACTGGAATTGTTTCTTTCTAGTTGCTTGCAATATTTTCTCCTTGACCTGGGAGCTCTGGAATTTGACTACAATATTCCTATGAGTTTTCCTTTTGAGATCTCTTTCAGGAAGGGATCAGTGGAATCTTTCAATATTAATTTTACTCTCTGGTTCTAGAGGTCAGTGTTCCTTGATAATTTCTTGAAAGATGATGTCTAGGCTCTCTGGTTCTAGAGGTCAGTGTTCCTTGATAATTTCTTGAAAGATGATGTCTAGGCTCTTTTTTTTGATCATGGCTTTCAAGTAGTCCCATAATTTTTAAATTATCTCTCCTAGATCTATTTTCCAGGTCAGTTGTTTTTCCAATGAGTTATTTCACATTGTCTACTATTTTTTTTCATTTCTTTGGTTTTGTTTTATAATTTCTTGACTTTTCATAAAGTCATTAGCTTCCATCTGCTCTTTTTAATCTTTAAGGAATTATTTTCTTCAGTGAGCTTTTGGACCTTCTTTTCCATCTGGCCAATTCTGCTTTTTAAGGCATTCTTCTCATTGACTTTTTGGATCTCTTTTGTCATTTGGATTAGTCTATTTTTTACAGTGTTACTTTCTTCAGCATATTTTTTAGGTCTCCTTTAGCAGCTGACCCATTTTTCATAATTTTCTTGCATCACTCTCGTTTCTCTTCCCAATTTTTGCTCTACTTCTCTTACTTGATTTTCAAAATCCTTTTTGAGCTCTTCCATGGACTTAGATCAATTCATATTTTTCCTGGAGGCTTTGGATGGAGGAGCTTTGACTTTGTTGTCTTTTGTTTGCATGTTTTGGTTTTCCTTGTCACCAAAGTAAGATTCTATAGTCTGATTATTTTTTTGGTTTTTGTTCATATCCCCAGCCATTTACTTGACTTTTGAGCTCTTTGTCAAGGTAGATCACTGCTTCCAGTGGGGATGGAGGATGTACTGTCAGCTGCTCGATTCCCCCCACAATCTGTGGGCCTAGAGATCCAGAAACAGTGGCTGCAGCTGCCCCTGTTGCTGCTGTGGCTGCTACGGGTTCCTCCACCCCCTTCCCCCTCTGCTACCCTATGGCTGGGGCCAGACCACTCCACTCTCTAACACTGGTCCCACAGGCTTTTTTCACTGACCTTCCAATTTGTCCTCAGCATTTTGGGGTCCTGAAGCCTGGAGAGATTCAGTCTCTCCAAGGCCTTCTCGGGTCCTGTCTGTGCCAGCGTGGCCCATGCTGGACTGTGCCCTGCCCCCTATATGATGTGATAGACACTTCCCTGCAACCTTCCAGGCTGTCTTGAACTGGGATTTGCTTCACTCTGTCATCCTGTGGGTTCTGCAGCTCCAGAATTTGTTGAGAGCCATTTTTTTACAGGTATTTGACTGGGTTTGGGGGAAGTACTCTATAAAATGTATGGTGTTACTCTGCCATCTTGGCTCCACCACCTCTGCTGTGTTTCTAAGGGGTCTATTGGTTGATCCCCTGGTGAAGGAGGGGCTGCTAATTTTTTTTAATAAACTTTAAAAAAGTCTCAGGGTTTTGAACTTAAAAAGTACAACAGAGTACATTCTTTCTATGAAGAAGACATAGCATTAAAGCCAAGGCCTTTAACTAAAGTCAGAAAATAGAAGCAGAGAAATTCTTTAGGCAGGTATGCAGTGGGGCTGTACTTGGTAGTGTCTGATAGAGACTATGTAATCACTGGAAACTCGGGCTCACTCTTCAAGTACACTGAGGCAGCATCTGGTGGCAACAGGGTCCCCAGAGAGAAGAGAATGAAAATACCACCAAAAGACATTAGTGGCTCTACAACAGAAATGAAAATAAATGCCCGATAAATGCACACTGGCCACACTGTTCTCTATTCTCTAAGTGTGTCCCTCTGAACATGTTCTTTATATCTTCTCATTGATGGTGTATATATTTGTGGGAGAACTTGCCTTGTGTTTATGGGGAAAATATTTTATGATTTCTTGCTCTAAATATTACTGTATATTTTATTACTATATTATTCATTAAATGTCTTTGCTTTGAACTAATTATGTCCTCTGACTGACGGTTAAATTAAATACATTGATGGGGGCTCCTATGCTATGATTGTTGGAGATGTAGACCTCCAACAATCTGGAGTACTTCAAATCTCCCTTGGGCTAGTCTCCCTTGGAGGGCCCATCTTGGAAGTTGAGGAGTTGCCCCCTGCAAGGGCTAGTGCTACAAATACTTTTGTATTAAATTGAATTGACCCTGAACATATTCCTTTCTGAATGTGTTGTAAGTCCATTACTTTTCCTTCCTTGTTGACCTAGCCCCAGGTTGACCTAGCCAAAGTTCTAGGGATGAAAAAAAGGCCTGTGAGAAATGAGACTGAGAAAGGAGACGTCAATGGATGGCATGATATGACCATTGTTAGTATAGAGAGAGTGTGTTCCAAGCCTTCCTGTCAGTGGGGAGGAGGGGAAGGTGTTTCTCAATAGATCAAAGTCCCTCTGGGAGATGGAGTCTGGCAACTTATCCTGAACTATTGCATTTGATTAGTAAATATCTACCACCTTGGGACAAGCTTCCAGGAATCCACCCCCTAGGGTTAGTGATAGAACCAGGTGAGGGAAGGGAGAGTTACTAATTCATAGAAGCTTCTAAATTCTGGCTCCTTCTATTCTGGCCCCTACATAACCAGAATGGAGGCTCAAGCCCGTACTCTGCTACTTGACCTCCTCTTTCTTCTGCTGGCCTCCTTTAGCCCTGTTGCTGCTCAGGAGGTACCTGTGTGTGTGTGTGTGTGTGTTCATGAACATGTATGATTGCATATTTGTGAGCTTATACTGGCACAAATATTTGCAAGTGTGTTCCTATATCTATGTGCATATATAGAAATAGGAGGGTATGAATGTGTTATCTGGTGAGTCTGTCTGGAGGGGTCTTTGGGTTGAATATTCTGGAGGGCCTAGATAGGTTATATCAGGAACCTAGGAGTTTTATAGGTGAATTTATGGTGGTAGGGGTGTGTGTGTGTGTGTGTGTGTGTGTGTGTGTGTGTGTGTGTGTGTGTATGTGTGTGTGTGTGTGTGTGTGTGTGTATGTGCGCGCATGCGCGCTTGTGTGTATGTGGTAGCGGTGGTGGTCAGGTCCTAACCCAGAAGTTTGGTGAGTTGTCTGTACAGAAAGCCAGAACAAAATCACTATAGTCCTTGGGTCAGTGAGGGAGATCTGTCTTCAGGAAGTGGAGCAGCTCTAGCATAAACTCTAGACACAATTAAGATTTGGCTCCCCTATTAAGGGAATGACACTCACCTAGGGTGGTGGGGACAGAAATCTCGGGGTTTCGAAGACTCTGTGCTCACTCCCCAAAGCACTTCTAGCCTTCACCTAACTCTGCTGCCATCAGCCCTTGATAAGAGGCTAGTATAGGTCTCATTCTCCCCGTCTTCAAAAGTGAGGGGCCCAGAAAGATTAAATGACTTGGCTCAAGTTGCCAAACAAGTCAGCATAGGAAGTACTAGAGCCTAAATTTCCCAATGCAGCTCAATCTTCCCACAACTGCTCCCCAATTCCCAAGCTTTAAATCACATCCTTAGCAATGGAGATGGGCTATACTGCACTATTACCCAATGTCCATCTGCAGTAGGGGAAGAACTGAGGGCTAGCAGATATTAGATGGCCAGAAATCCTCCCACTGCAACGCCTCTTTCTGGTATTATTCATACCCTAGGGTGGCATTGATATCTACAGTCTCACCATGGACTCCAGGATCACATCACGATTTGCCCACACCACTATCACCAGTCATGTGGTCAATAAGGCTGAACAAACCCAAGAGGCCACCTTCCAGGTGGAGATGCCCCAGACAGCCTTCATCACCAATTTCTCCATGTAGGTACCAATACTGGGTGACTTCTAATCCCCTTCATATTTCAACGACCTCTGCTCTCCAATTCCCTTACAAAGAGTGTCAGGAACTGGACTCATGACCTGATGTATATACACTAATATGCAGAATACTGCTAACGAACGGAGTGAACTTCACATTTTAGTGCAGTGATATGAATAATTCATATGACTCATGTAGGCTTTGTGGGATGAGACTCATAATAAGAATGTTGTATTGCAATATCACTCTTAGTTTTTAAAAAAGTGACTTGAGAGTCTGTTTCTGCATGGAAATTTATGGACCCAAGAATGAAAGTTAGGTGGAGAAAATTTAGATAAGAATAAAAGGAAAGAGGGAAGAGAAGAGCTATTCCTATGGGAGTATACTACAAACTGCCTGGCCAGATGGAAGACACAGATGATACTTTTCTAATAGTAATAGATTCCTATAGTAATTTAAAGTTTTTAGAGTATTGTCCTCAGAACAACTGTTAGAGATATTCATTTCGAATATTGATATCTCACTTGGCAGCTAAAGAAACAGAGGCTCAGAGAAATTAAGTGATATTTTCAAGGTTACACAGCAATAAAATATCTTAAACACACATTTTCTAAACACAAATATGGTACTCTTTTCTTTTCGTCAGGCTGTCTTCAGATCATGAAACTGGTATAGTTTCAAAATAGAATAATAATAGGGAATTCCAACTCTCTAGATACCTGACGGAGGTATGTTTCTGTCAGAAACATGACCTAAGAAACTCTTCATTTGCTTGATTAGAAATTTAATTTCCATGTTCTGTACAAAATTTCTATCAATGACATAGATGAAAACATAGGGGATTGTTTAGTGCCTTTGCAGATGATAGAAAGATAGGGGAGGTAGGTGTACTGGGCAACAGAAAAATCAAACTTCAAAGGGATAGAAAATGAGAACAAATTGAAATTAGCAGTTGAAATATAACAAGTAGATTCTAGTTGAAATATAAAAGGAATAACTATGCCTTGGAACATGAGTTAAAAGTCATCTGTGTAAGCACAAGGTAAAAACTAAACATTGAAAAGGATCTGGAAATCTTAGTGAACTACAAGCTCAATAAAATTAATGTAACATTCAAAATGTCAGCACAATATAAGGCTGTATTAAGATATGCACTGGGTCCAATGAAGGAAATAATATTGTTATTGTCTGCCCTGGTCAAGTCATATCTTCTGATTTCGTGGAGCTCATGGAGGGAAATGTGACACATTGGGCTTATCTTAGGATATTAATAGTGAGTGAGGAGGGAGGGATGGGAGACGATAATCCAAGGTAAACTAAATGAGACTTGGTAACTAATTGACTATGAGAAGTGAGGGAGAGAGAAGAGTTCAAAATAACCCCAAAGTTACAAACATAAGCAGCTAGCCGAATGAATGGTATGCAGAGAAAAATGATGAGATGAGAAGGAGAAGCAGGTGTGAAAGGAGAACTAGTGAGCCCAGTTTAGGGACATTTTCTCTACCTGCATATTTCAGATGTAGATGGGACGTGCAAGTAGAGATGACTTTCAGGGAGATGTAGATGAAGATCTAGAGTTCAGCAGAGTGGTTAGAGCTGGAGATCTGGTTTGGGCATCACCTGCATGGAAGTGGTGATTAAAGCTCATGGAGTGAATGACATTGACAAGGACAATCTCAGGCAACAACATGTTAGAGATCACCGAGTCCACCTGTTCTGCTCCCTCTGAGCAGGCATCTCATTTGTTCCAGAAGAGCCTGGGAAGCTGGTGAAATGGGCAGAAAGAGTGCTTGAAGAAGTGGGAGGAAAGCGAAGAGTATGACATCTCTGAAGGCAAAAGGGGAGAAAGCCACCAAGGAAGTTAGCCGGTTCCATGATTCAGATTTACTATGACCTCTGAGGTCTCATTCATCTCTAGAATTTGATGATTGCCTGCCCATTTTGCTCACTCCTTCCTCCAAGAGAACTCCCTTCTCCTTTCCCTTCAAGTCCCTTACCATTTCTCCCTTTCTGAAGATAGCCAGTTAGTCAACAAGTGTTTATTAAACTCCTACTACACTCAAGGAACTATGCTAAGTGCAGAGAATACAAAGAAAGGCAAAAACTATCCATACTCTTGAGGACTTTGCAATCTAATGGGACAAGCAACATACATGCAAACTCTGTTCGGTAAGATATAGATGGAGTGAATGGGAGGTAATCTCAGGTGGAAGGGGGAACCAGCAAAGGTTTTTTGCAGAAGGTGGGATTTTAGATGAGTCTTGGAGAAAGTTAGAGAAGACATGAGGCAGAGATGAGGAAGGAGAGAACTCTAGGCGTGGAAAACAGCCAGTGAAAATGCATGGAGACAGGAGATGGAGTGTCTTGTACAAGGAGGACAATGGTACTGAATTGGAGAGTATGTGGGGGAAAGTAAGATGTAAGAAGTCTGGAAAGGGAGGAGGGGACCAGGTTATGAAGGGTTTTTAAAGTCAAATAGGGGATTTTATATACAATTGTGAAGTTAATAGGGAGGTGTGTATGTGACATAGTCAGACCTGGACTTTAGGAAGATGAATTTTACAGCTGAGTGAAGGATTGACCACAGTGGGACAGAGACTTGGGGCTAGGAGACCAGCCTGAAAGTACTTTGAGAGTTCAAGCACGAAGTGATGAGGACCCATATCAGAGGTGAGTGTAGAGAGGGGATTGTGCACATGAGAGATGTGGCAGATGGAGATTGGATAGCATTTGGCAACTGGGTGAATATGGGGGAGGGGTAAGAGAGAATGAGGACTTGAGGATGACAGGAAGGTTGCAAGTCTGGATCACTGGAGGAATAGTGGTGCCCTCAGCAGCAATAGCAGGCAGTTTTGGGGAAAAGATCATGAGTTCAATTTTGGGTATGTTTGTTTTAAGATGTCTATAAATCACTGAGTTTGAGATGTCCAGTAGGCAATTGGAGGTTAGAGATTGGAAGTCAGGAGAGAAGTTGAGGCTGGATAAGTAGATCTGATCATCATTGAGGTGAAAACTGAGTCCCTGGGAGTTCATGAGGGTGCTAAGAAAAATTGTATAGAAGAGAAGAGAGGGCTCACACTTTACAATTAACTAGCTCAAGAATGTAATACACAATTTGTCCAACAGGTGGTGCCATACACCAGACACCAGCCCAGTGGTCTTGTCGATGTCCTTTGACATAGGCATAGAAGACCCCTGATAGTTCTGAATTGAGTTTAACAACCTAGAAATCCAAACAATCCATCAAATCACTAGATTTCTTCCCAGCCTTCCCAGCAAAAGATCATAGAGGATGGACTGATCTCTCCCAGTCAGCAAGTTCCCTGAGGGCAGGACCAGAGTTTTCTTTCATTTCATCTCCTCTGGCTGTGGCTCTCAAGGGTCAGGCTGGTCCTATTCCTCTGTCTCCCTCGCCTGCGAATGCCCTGATGGCAGACCCTGGGTCCGCTCTCCTTCAGTCCTGAGGCTCCTAACACGACCTTAATCATCAAGACCATCAGCCTTTCCTCCCCTTCATCCTTCTTGATCTCTATAGCTTTTGAAATTGTTAACTATCTGTTCCTACTGAATCCTCTGTCCTCCCCTCCCCTGAGGTGTCATGACATGGAACTGCCCTCGTTTTCCTAACACGCTCATTTCTGCTCTTTCTCAATATCCTTTGCTAGATTTTCATTTATTTCCATTCTCTTCTGCATAAGCGTTACTCAGGATTCTGCCCTGTCTTTCTTCTCTTCCTTCACTCTCCTAATGTCTTCGTGATCTCATAAGCTCCCATTGGTTCACTTCTTATGTTGATATAGAGGACTCCAACTCTTACCTCATTTTTGAGTTCCAAGTTCCCTATTGCCAACTATCTGCTGCTATCTTGGACTCAACATGTCCAAAATGAAAGTTGTTAGTTTTCCTTTTGGATTCACTCTTCCTCTCAAATCCTCAAATATTCCAAGGGGTCTGCAACCTTATTGATTTGAATGTTTGCTTGTATGATGCAGGTAGCCACCCATTTATGTGACTCTTCTCCATAAGTGTGCCACAGGGAATTCACTCAATAGAATGGTGGCTTTTCTTACTTTCACCTGACTTCTCAAGGATATCAGTAGAGGATTTGGGCCATTAAATCTTTCTCTCTCATCATGGGACCATCCTATCTTTTCCCATCAAAATTTCTCTGATGACATCCTTCTCCACTCTTCTTTCTCAAAGTTCTCCAGTTTTTAAAATATATTACATCCTATTCATGCCCACAATTTGTGCATCTCTATGTTTCTCTCTTTGTGATATTAATTTTTCATTTTTTGCAGTCTCAGCTTCAAGTACCACAACTGTGGTTGAATATTGATATTAAAAAGCTGGGCCTTTGTTTGTGGGAGAGATTTGGGGTCTTTGAGTATTGCAGTTTCCTGAAATCAATCTACCCAATCAATTCTCTGCTTTAATTTGAGGCCCCACTCATTATCAAGTTGTGTTATTGGTTGTGGATGTATGAGTTGATGAACAAGTTCTATAGGTTGTTCATGTCATAAACAGGATAATAGACATTTATTCACTAGCTTTTTCCTGGGTGGATTGTGAGGCACTGTGGATCTCTTCCAGGAAGTGTTCTACAGTGTTCTAGAATTTGGTACAATGAGCACAATGTCAGCTACAAATAGAAAGTCTTTGGCATTTGAGAGTGCCACTGACTTCTTTTATTAATAAAATACTAGCATTATTAATAGAATGACTAATTACTCAGGAACCATGTCACTTGAACTTTTTAAGCATAACATAACTGCCTGTCTCAGCCTTATGAGGTCATACAGTTAATCATTTTTCATTATCTTTCTTGATAAGATTTTATTAACAAACATATATTCTAAACTGGTGCTCCACCATCTTTGAGTACTTAGCAACTAAGCACTGACTAAGGTGCTTCTGGGCCTCCCGTTGGTCTTCTCTTTATGGCAATTAATTTACATGGGTTAAACTTCTGTAAAAAATTACTATAATTGTTGTCGGTGGTCCTACATCTCCCATTTTTCATTTTCAATAACTTATTTAAATGTCAAGATCAAGCTTTTTCAATTTTAGAGCACATCTTTTTCTCATTCTTTTTCTTCTGCCATTATATTAATTCTCATCTTTTGCTCTACTGCAGGAATTAACCTTTTATATGGAATGAACTCCTTTGGCATTCTGGAGAATCTCAGAAGAAGGTTGTTTTGTTTGTTTGTTTGTTTTAAGCAAATGAAGGAACTGTTGAATTTCAGTTAGAGGTCCAAAAATAAAGATGTCACTTTTTTGCCATCCAAGTTCTAGGTCCCCTTAAAGTCTATCCACAGACTTTGTGTTAAGAGCTTTTGTTCTCGAATCAGCAATTGGACAGCACACAGGAAGTCAGGTGATGAACTCAGAACTAGGAAAACCTGAGTCTGAATGCTTCCTCAGATGCTAACTAGCTGTGTGAGCCTGTACTCAATTCCTCTCAGCCTCAGCTTTCTCATCTACATAATAATAACACAAATGCCTACCTAATAGAGTTGTTGTGAAGATCAAGGAAGGGAATATGTGGAAAACACTTTACCAACCTTAAAGAGTGCTGGGAAAATGCTAGCCTCTCAGGGATGACTTCTACATCAATAACAGATCTTTTCTTGACCATTAAAATATCGTCAAATTTCAGGGGGCTGTTCTTCAGTATTCACCATATCTAGTAACTACTGATCCTTTTTTCAAAAAAAATATTCATGATATAGTCAGGAAGCTTCTGTGCAGTCTACAAGTCTCTCTGGGTTTCCTTATTTCCTATTTTTGATCCATGATTTTGAATATTATTTTCCCCATCTTTACCTATTTCTGCCTTTTCAATGAAATTGACTATCAAAGTATATACTGATTTAATTTGGAGAGTTTGATTCGCCTTCTTACCACTTATTCTGCTAAATATACTCCTTGATGCAATGACTCACCTCCTGACTGTTTCATGAATAAGCCACTCCTTCTCTTGGCTCCAGGAATTTTCTCTGGCTGTCCCTCATGCCTGGAATGTTTTCCTTCCTCTGCTCTGCTTTATAATCTCCTTGTCTTCCTTTAAGTCCCAAATAAAATCCCACTTTTTCCTGGAAGTCTTCCCCAACCTCTCTCAATTTTAGTGCTTTCCCTCTGTTAATTTTATTTCCTACTTATCCTGCATGTAATTTGCTCTATCTATTATTTGTTTGCATGTTTTCTCCTCCATTAAATTGTGAGCTCCTTGTGGGAAGGGACCGTCTTTTGCCTTGTTTTGTATCTCTAGCACTTAGCACAGTTCCTTGACATATGCTTAATAAATGTTTATTGATTGATTGATTATCCCATGAAATGATGCTTTATATGGTATGCCAAGAAGCATACAATAAAACTAATTCTACCAACTCCTTTCTTTATCTATAAGAAGTATCTATGAGAAACCTTCCCTCTGGCTGCAACTTCCCTCTGGTTTAATTTATAGCAAGAATGTCAATATTGTCATGCTACTTCTCCTTTAGTAATATGTTGATTCATTAATTATTGGGTAGGAAAATTATGTTTAGAGTGCCAAGACACATATTAGTTTATAAAGTCTAAAAACTGCATGGTGTTTAGCATCCAGCATGGCATGCCCTCATCAGAAAAGGTGCTATGCTTTATAAGCAAAGCAGAATTGAAGTAGCTAAAAAATGCAAGATGCCACAACTTTAGAGAATCCATCCCAGATGTTCACATGGACAATTTGTGCATTCCAAGCTCATGTTGGTCTGATCAGCCATAGTGGGATGCATTGTAACTTGACTGTAACATAGTGATGTCATTTTGATTTTGGCCCTCTTCAAGAATGAAGGACAATAACCAACCTCCTCCTTTGCTGCCATTTTGTCACTTTGGTAGTGGAAAAGACACGCAGGACTAAGAGGCATTGCGTATTTGTTTATTGTTTCATAGTTTTCTTTGGTAAAAGAATTCATCATCATTGCCAGTTCGTGATGAGACTCTCTCCATTAAGAAGATCCTCAGGAAACAGTCTCCTGGGCTATACATGAAACTTTACTAGTACAATAGAAACTTCCACAGCTTGCATTCCGCTGGTATAACCTTCAGAACCCAAGAGTGACTTTCATACTGCAATGAGGTGGCCTCCTGACATCCCTATTTCTTTTGAGGGTACCACCATCCTTCTGACTCATCACCCTGGTCCACAAAATCAGTCGAGTCTTTGCTCTTTCCCATCCCCCATATTCACTCACTTGCCAAGTCTTTTGATATTGCCTCAACATCTGTGGCATCTGCCTCCTTTCCGCCCATGTGGCCAGCACCCTAGGTTAGAACCTTATCATTTCTTACCATTTCTCTTGCAATGGGTTTCTCTTTGGTTTCCCTACTCCTGTGCTCTTCTCTCCCCAATAGAGCTTCCAACACAGGATTGATTCATTATTGAACGTTATTTGTGAAAGCTAGTTTGTTTCCTAATACTATTCCAAGGGATAACTCCTTTGATTTATGTAAAAAGCTAAGAAATGTATGCTGCAGTCAAGTGGGGAAGGGTTTTAAATAATAAATAGAATTTTGCATAGGAACCATTCAGAACAAGGAAGGACAATCTAAAATAGGTTGTGCTGTAGAGATTTTATAGGCATCTAAGTGGCACAGTGGATAGAGCATTAAGCCTCGAGTCAGGAAGACCTGAGTTCAAATCTGACCTCAGAACCATACTAGCTAAGTCACCCTAGGCAGGTCACTTAACCCTGTTTGCCCAAGTTTGGGCAAAAGAAGGAAATGGCAAACTACTCCAATGACCTCAAATGGGGTCAGGAAGAATTTGGACACAATTGGAAAACAACTAGTGTAGATGTTAAGTAATATGAGAAATCAAAATCCAACCTGCCCCCTCCTCAGTCCCTGTAGCCCTCTTTCCTCAGTGTCCCTGAGTTCCTTCCCTGAGAGTTTCCCGTGTTCTTTCTCTCTCCTTAGGATCATTGATGGTGTGACATACCCAGGAGAGATAAAGCAGAAGGTAGCTTCTCAAGAAAGGTACCTCTTAGCTCTGGCCAACAGACCGAGTGCTAATATCATCAAGTAAGTGTCTGGGACAGGGGTTGGGTCAGTATAACCAAGGAACCAGGAAGTCCCATACAGCCAGCCCCCTGTCTGAAAGTACATGCTGCCTTGTCCATTTAGGCTGTGGCCATGGGACAACAATCTCTACATTGCCAAGCTCCCCACTGCCCACCCTGTCCATGCCCAGTGGCACTAAGGAGCCAACCTCCCACCCAGGGCCCCAGGGAGGAATCTGGAGCAGTTCCAGGTGTCTGTCAATCTGGCCCCAACTGCCAATGCCACCTTTGAGCTGGTCTATGAGGAGCTGTTGAAGAGGAAGAGGGGGAAATATGAGCTAATGCTGAAGGTCCAGCCCCAACAGCTGGTCAAACACCTGCAGGTAAGAGGCTGAGCCCTAAGTCACCTCCTCCAGGAAGCTTGCTTTGTTGCATTCACTCTACAACCCCAGTAGAGAGAAGTCTATCTTGTTCTTCCAAGCTTAGACTAGGGGCTCCCAGGGAACAGGACCCTTTCTTCCTCAGACTGGGCCCTCCCTGAGCATAGAGCTATCACTTTTCTTTGGACCTCCAGCCTCTTCTCATGCTTTATCCTCCTCCACCCCACAGGTAGATGTCCACATCTTTGAGCCTCAGGGCATCAGCTCCCTGGACACTGAGATCACCTTTATGACCAAGGATCTGGCAGATGCCCTCACCACCACACAGAATAAGACTAAGGTGAGATGCTGAGACCTGAGAGAACAGAGTCTGGACCCTAGCCTGTCATTATAAGGACAGGAGGAAATGAGGCGCAAGGCAGGAGAGGGGATTGGGCAGGGCAGTGTGAATACAAAGTTTTCGGGCTCCTGTGTACACAGAGGGTACAGGAAATCTGGACAGTCTATGGAACAAGCTATGAGGGTGATTTATACCCAGGGTCGGGGGGGGGCAAAAGGGGATTACCCACGGTTCTACCACATCCTTTGTCCCCATCTCATCACCAAGAGAAGCTGGTGAGTGAAGTCAGTCACAGGTAGCTTTGGGGTCACTGTGTGATCATCTAACCTATTCAGGCTCCCTGTGAGGAACAGGGGAAGAGAGGTTTTTCTCATCTCTTTTCCTAGCTCGTGTTCGAGCAGCAACAAAGGTTTTCTCTAACAAGCAGTTCACACTCCAGTTATGCCCTCACTCGTTGGTTACGAGTCATCTCATGCCTCTGACTGCCCCCCACCATATCCTGCAGCTCGATGACTCCTTGGACCAGATGTTCCTGATAACCTCCCATAACTGCTTTCTTTGGTCTTCTTGTGACTTTGGTTTCCATTTCTATTCATACAATTCCTGAGCCCCAAAGTCTGGGTCAGGAGAAGGACCTGGGCATCTGCTTAGCCACCATCTAACAGGGGAGCCACCCTTCCAGAAGTCTCTCAGCTTCCTGTGGCTTCCCCAGGACTTGGGTCAGTGGCGGAGTCCAGAACAACCTCTGGGCCCTCAGCTAACTTCTCAGCACTAATTTCTCCTCCTCCAGGCTCACATTGTGTTCAAGCCATCTCTGGCCCAGCAGCAGAAAGAACCCAGGAAGCTGGACACGGTTCTGGATGGTAACTTCATTGTCCGTTATGATGTGGACCGAACTGCTGCTGCAGGGGACATCCAGGTGAAAGCCATAGGGGCCTGGCAACGAGAAGGTGTGGGAAGGAGGCAGCTGCCAAGCATTTTGCCATCCTTTGATTTTAGCAACACTGCAAACTTCTGGGAAATCAATCCATTAGCAAATGCTGCTGACCCTTTCTTGTGTGCCTAGCTCTGCGCTTACCAGCATTGTGAGGGAGACACAGGCTATGCTGCCAGGGCCCTGCCCTCAAGGAAGTAGTCTGAGAGACACAGGATATCACTGTGTATGGGGACTTTACTGTCTCCTATCTTGTCTCGCATGTGATGAAAGCATTGTATGCAGTGCTGAAGGTTCCTTTCAGGTCTGAAATTCTGGCTCTGTGATCAATTGCCAAATCTGCAAGTTACAGTTGAAAGGAAGTTGAACTGGACACTTCTGCTCAGGTTAATTGGTAGGCAATGCTTAATCCAGAGTCTGTCTCAGTGAGAGGGCCCCAGAACTCCATTTCCTTCTTGTTTTTCTTTTGCCCCACCTCTCCATAAAGGGTAGACCAACCCCATTTGCTGCTGATCTCCCATGTTCTTTATGAATTTCTGTCCATTCCCATTTGGGGAGATAATGTTTTCTGACCTCAGCCCTCCATTCTAACAAACCCCACATTTGAGATCCATAGTACCTTATGTTCAAACTGCAGAG
Source organism: Potorous gilbertii (assembly GCA_028658325.1). Lineage (NCBI taxonomy): Eukaryota > Metazoa > Chordata > Mammalia > Diprotodontia > Potoroidae > Potorous > Potorous gilbertii. The sequence continues at coordinate 1,327,145 of CM053769.1, forward strand.
TAAGTGTAGACAGTAGGAGCAATGTGTTTGTTGGATTTACTTTTTGTATGCTTGTAAATGTACATGTTGTCTCCCTTGATAGAATTTAAAATCCTTGAGAGGATCAATTCTTTCTTTCTTTCCTTCCTTCCTTCTTTCTTTCCTCTTTTTTCTTTCTTTTTCTTTCTTCTTTCCTTCCTTCCTTTTTTTCCTTCTTTCTTTCTCTTTATATTCTGATCGCAGAGCATAGTGGGCAGCCCTATAATCAAGGTGATGTCTAAAACAAATATTGGCCCCCTCTGAGTTAGCTTCCATTCAATCCAATCAATTGAAAAGCATTTGTTAAGTGCCTAGTATTTATCAGAGGCAGCAAGATGGTACAGTGGATAGAGTACTGGGCCTGGAGTCAGGAAGACGCATCTTACTGAGTTCAAATCTGGCCTCAGACATTTAACTAGCTGCATGACCCTGGGCAAATCACTTCACCCTGTTTGCTTCATCTGTAACAATGAGCTAGGGAGGGAAATGGCAAACCTCTCTAATATCTTTGCCAAGAAAAACCCCAAAATTGGGTCAGGAAGAGTTAGAAACAACTGAAACAGAACAACAGTTCATGCCCAGCACTTAATAAGTGCTTCTCAATTGGTTGATTGGATTCAATTCAATTCAGAGAAGGCCAATGAATGTGCCTTTCTAGACTGAGGTCCTAGCCAGAGGTGGGAAACATGTAGCCCTCTAGGTCCTCAAGTGTGGCACTTGAAAAGAGGCAGCTCTGACCCACTGCTGTCCCCAAGCTACAGATTGAGAATGGATACTTCGTGCACAACTTTGCCCCAAGACAGCTGTCCTTGTTGCCCAAGAATGTGGTCTTTGTGATTGACAAGAGTGGATCCATGGCTGGCAGGAAGATGAAGAAGGTCAGCAGGTGTCCTGGAGTCATGTGGGAATGGGATGGGGAAAGAGCTGGGGACTGCTCTAGGAGTTACAAGCTATGCCTCTGCCCTTCTATCCTTCTCATGTTCTTCCCTATCAGCTCATATTCTGATGCTGCCATGATGTATCAGGGAATGGGCCAGGTGGAAAGGGTGAACATCATCCAACCCTGTGCCCCTATTTCCCGAGAATTCTGCCCCTTCTTTCCCAAGCATCTTTTCATCCTCCTTCCCTGCTGAATCTCCCTCTGTCTCCTTCCCCTTTCCCTTGAATATCTTCATTCTTACCTTTCTACCCATAAGTCTCTACCATCTCCCCCATCTTCCTACACATGAGTCTCTGTCATATCTACCATGGAGATAGTGTGGAGGCAGCTGCTGGCACAATGGATAGAGCACTAGGCATGGAGTCAGGAAGACCTAAGTTCAAATCTAGCCTCAGATACTTATTAGTAAGGTTACCCTGGACAAGTTACTTACCTACTGTTTGCCTCACTTCTCTCAACTGTAAAATGGGAGATATAGTAGTTACTACCTTGTAGGGTTGTTGTAAAGATCAAATGTGATATTTATAAAACAGTATACAGCTTAGCATAGCACCTAGCATGTGTTAGCTGCTGTATAAATGCTTAATCCCTTCCCTTCATTCTCTGGACCCTCTCCCTCTCTTCTTCTAAGCCTTGCCAACATCTGTCTTCTCTGCCTTTCATTCTCTCTCCACGTTCCCTCTCTGCCCCTCAAACTTCCATCCCATATTTGGCTCCCTGAATATGAAAATCCTCCTAGCTTCTTCCCTCATTCCCTGACCCTCTCCTCCACCAAGTTCCTTCCTGCTGTCTCAGACCAGGGAGGCCCTGGTAAAGATCATGGATGACCTCAAGCCAGAAGACCATTTCAACCTGGTTGCGTTCAATGGACGAGTGACCCAATGGAAGCCAATATTGCTTCAGGCCTCAAAAGAACATCTGGAATCAGCCAAGGCATTTCTCTCTAATACCCAAGCCCTGGGTGGTAAGTGAGGGGCCAGGACTTCAGGGGGTGGGCAGTGTGGCTGGCCTCAAGACCCTAGCATCACTGTTTAGATGAGGGATTCTGAAGAGCCCACCCTGAAAGTAGACTAGAGATTCCCAAGAGTCCAGAAGGCAGAAAGTTAGTCAAAAACAGGACTTATCAGGCAGCTATTGAGAATAGCATTGATATTTCTTTGTCCCAGTTCCCAGTGGGCCTCTGAACCCATGTCCGAATCTTACTAAAAAGACAATCAAGCAATAATTTGCTCTCCACCCCTAATACCAACACACTCAGAACTTACTACCTTAAGGTAGGCTGGACTGATCAGTTTGCCTAGAATCTAGATGTGAATTTCAACTTCTCTGTTCATTGACGCAGCCTGTGTTTGGGGGTCCTGAAAAATGATCATATGCTATGTTTCTCTAATCTGGCCTGGTCCCTTGGCCTTCCTCCCTTTTGACCCCAGTCTCTAGTCTCCTTCCTTTTCTGCTCTGACCCCAACCTTACTCAATCTCTCCCTCTGCCCTTGGACAAGCCTCCATCCCTCTTTTCCTCCCAGGCTTCTCACCCTCCACCTATCTCAGTTGGTGCCAAAGCTGAGGCAGGTGTGAGAAGATTTCTCTCCCCAGCAACTAACATCAATGAGGCCATCCTTGTGGCTGTGAGAATGCTGGATGAGAGCGACAGGAAGGAGCAGCTGCCAGCAGGGAGCGTCTCCATGATCATCCTGCTCACAGACGGGGATCCCACTGAGGGTGAGGTGGGGGTGGGGAGGACTCTTTCTGCTTGGGCACCAACCTCCTATAGATGCCTAAAGGGGGTTCTTGTTCTGGAGACGCTTTCCCAGGAGAAGAGGACAGTAGTTCGGGGAAAACAGAGGTGGGGCAGAGTCTGGACCTGCCCTTGGAGAACTTACAGTCTGGAAAAGACAGAGGGAAACAGACCTAGACTCCAACATTGGGATCTTCCCAACCCCAGTTGGAAGGCAAGATGCACATGGGAGCAAATGGAAGTCCTGGGATATGTGGTTCTTTGGTTAAGCTCTCCAGGAAACCCCAGAAGGGAGCTATCCATGTGGGCTTGCGTGGTCAGATATAGCCTCAGAAAAAAGTGGATAGAACTTGGAGGAGGTGCTCCTCAGAGGTGCCTACTGGGAGCCAAGGGTCCTAGGTTCTACTCCAATCTCTGCCATTAATTGTCTCTGTGACCTTGGATCAGTAGGTTGCTCTTTTGGGGCCCCAGCTTCACTGAATGATCCCTGAATTACATAATTGGCTGGGGTTGGGGGTGAATATTGTGAAGACATTCCCATGCAGATGGAGGTTGGAGTGAGGGATCCCTGAGGTCCTTTCCAGCCCCCAAATCCTACTATTCTTCGATATTTAACTGTTGAGTGGATAACTGATATTTCTTGACCTATTGTAATAAACACTCAAGAAAAGTCCTGTCTCCTCCCCCCCTCTATCTCTTTCTCTCTCCCTCTCTATACCCACCCATCACTTGCTGTCTCTTTCTCTGTTTCTCTCTGTCTTTCTTTTTCTTCTCTGTCTCTTCCTTGGCCTGTGTGGCTGCAGGGGAGACAAAACTGCAGAAAATTCAGGAGAATGTGAAGGTAGCTATAGGGGGCCGATATCACCTCTATTGCTTGGGCCTTGGCTTTGATGTCAACTATGCGTTTCTGGAGAAGCTGGCCCTGGACAATGATGGTGTGGCCCGGCGCATCTTTGAGGATGCAGATGCTGACCTGCAGCTCCAGGTACCAGTACCCAGCTTTGGGACCCAATGGGGAGACCTCCTGAGTATAAATGCCCCCAAAAGTAGGATGGAGGAGTTAGAGACAAAAAGAACTCCCAACACCTTGATTAGAACCTGCTGCTCAATTCCTGTGTGACTTTGGACATAGCTTTTCTCCACTGGGCTTCATTTTGCCTTTAATTTCAATGAGGGAGTTTGATTTCAGCTCTAAAGTACTACAGACCCCAGACAGCTGCCCTAACTTCATGCTACCCTAACTCCTCTCTTCCTCCAAAGGAGTTTTACCAGGAAGTGGCCAATCCACTGCTGACCATGGTGAAGTTCCAGTACCCAGACAATGCCGTGGAGTTGCTTACACGGGACAACTTCAGGGTCTTCTTCAAAGACTCCGAGCTAGTGGTGGCTGGGAAGCTCATGCCTCAGGCCCCTGACATGCTCACAGCCCAAGTCAGGGGCCAGTTGGTGAGTGATACCCAGAGATCCTTTGATGGGAGAGCCTTGGCCTGAGAGCCATCTCCTGTATAGTACAAGGACAAGATGAAGGAAGCAGGGCTAGACAAACATTCCTGTGAATTCAGTTGAGTTCAGTTCAGAACACATTTATATATTGTCTACTAGGGGCCAAGGACCATGCTAGGCACTGAGGATACAAAAAAGAAACAGTCTCTGCCTTCAACAGGCTTACCTTCTACTGGGAGAAAACGACACACAGATAAGTAAACATATAATCTGTATAAAGTAAATACAAAGTTATTTCTTGGTGGAGATACATGCAAAGTAACTGTGTAGCATTTGGGATAGGGAAAACACTCCAAGAATGGGTGGACCCTAATATAACCCTGAAAGTGGACTAGAGATTCCAAAAGAAAGAGGCTAGATGGAGAGCATTGTAGACATAGGAGACAGACTATGCAAAGATGTGGAGGTGGGAGATGGCATGTTATATATAGGGAACAGTAAGCAGAATGCTACATAGTGAGCAATGTGGAATTGATCTGAAAAAAAAACCAGATTGTGAAAAGAACCAGGTGTTTTTTTAATTTGAAACAATTAGAAAAAAAAAGTTAGTGTCATCTCAAACTGCATTTATAGGGACACCACATCCAGAATGAGATGCTGTCCGCTGCTCTGCCCAGATCAGATTTGGGGCATTGGGTTCATTTTTGGGGGGACTGGATCTCTCTATCTTACTGAGAGTCAAAGCACTGCGGCCACTTGTGGGCCTCATCCCAGTACTCATCTAGATAAAAGATTTTTTTCTGAGCTGGGCCAGTAGACCCCTTCTTAGGGAGCCTGTGACCCCCTGTTCCCCGAGGGCTTGCCATACTAGTGTTGGACTTGGATGCCCAATTGGTTTTAGCTCTACTTAGAACTCTAGAACTCAAGTGATCCACCAGCCTCCATCTCCTTAGCCTCAGGGGCCACCAGGCATGTGCAACCACACCCAGCAGGAATATTGTGTTCAATCCAATTGAATTCCACAAAAATGTATTGAAAGCCCATTGCAAGCAAGGCATTTTGTTTACTTCTGGGTGCCATATTTGAGCAAGAACTTCAGTAAACAAGTGTGTAGGTCTTGAAAAGTTCAAAAAGAATGATGAAAATACTATGACATTAGAGGGTCAAGGAAAGGAAACAGAGGCATTTAGCCTGGAGAAACAAAGATGACACATATATTCCAATATTTGAAAAGTAGTCATATGACAGAGGAATAAGACTTATTTTGCTTTAATGCAAAGGGGAGAATTAGGAGGACTGGGTGGAAATTGAATAGTGGTACATTTTGACTCTATATAAGACAAAATATCCTCACAGTTAGAAGAGTCCAAATAATGTAATGTGCTGCCTAGGAGAGCAGTAAGTTTCCTATTCCTACAGGTCTTCAAGCAGAAGGTAGATGACCATGACTGAACATGTCACTGACCAGGAGACGATGCTAGGGGTCAGGTTAGGATTTGAGGGGGATGGACCAAGGGTCAAGCCAACCTGATACGTCACATTTTGGCCAGCTTGGTGTGATCCATTAGGGCTGGAGACAGGCCACTAGGTGAAAAGAGCAGAGGTGTGAATATCAAAGTTTAGGACTGAAAAGAGAGCACTTGTTGAGGAGAATTGGGCTTGAGAGGGAGATGTACTAACACCTGGCCCTTCCTTGCACCAGTCAGTGCCTTTTGTAGCCAATTGCCTAAGACTTTGGAGGAGGGAGGGAGGGAAGAACAAGCCAGAGTCACAAAGAAAAGGAAGGAGGAAAGAGCAGGAGCAAAGAATTATGAACTTGGGGATGGTAAAGGTCTCCTGAGGCAGCAGAAATGCTCAACATCCATTAGGGTTTGGAAGAGTCAGAAGAAGTATACAGAGAGGCAATGGTGTTATGGGAAAGAGGAGAGGAACAGAGGAAGAAAGGAAATCAGTGGTGTTTGTCATCAATTTAATGTCTGAGGAAACTGGTTTGTTTTTCAATGGGAAAGAAACCTAACCTTGTTTTCTTTTCCTTGTATTCTTAGCACTTAGCTCAGGGCCTCATAGACCCTTAATAAATGCTAGATGGCTGACTGTTACTTAACATGTGCAACCTTGATGAGTCATTTACCTCAGTTTCCTCAAGTGTAAAGAGAAAGGAGTTGGAGAGAATCTTGATTCTCTTCTAGCTCTCAATCATGTGATTCCATGGAAGATATACACAATATTTTATATTTTACAAGCTTTTATACAACCTTTCATCCAAATGATGAAATGAGACCAACCAATCATCAGCACAGGCACGAGATATATCATGGAGCTGTGTGGTTTAGGCTTAGTTTGATGCTGCCTGTCCTTCGGGAGGGATCCTCCATCCTGGAATAGCCCCATGCAAACACTTGGCTCAAGTCCATGTCTCCCCCTCTATTCAGAACACCCAGAATGTCAGCTTTCAAACAGAAGTGAATCTTGTGAATAAGGAGAAAGTCTTCCAGAGACCAAAGGCCATTTCCCACAGCTTCCTGGAGCGCCTGTGGGCACATCTGACCATCCAGCAGCTGCTGGAGAAAGCGTGAGTGACCTTTGTGTGACTTTGTGGCCTCTCTGAGTCTGTTTGCTCATCTGGGTAAGTATGCCCATCTAGGAAGGTAAGGGGGAAAATGGCCCCCCATAATCATGCATGCCTGAACTTCCCTATCACTCAACTATGGAATTAGGTTTGTCACATCCTGAACACCTTGGGAAGTGGGTGCGACCCTTGGTCCTTATACTCTTAACTGTAGTGAGCAAAATGAACACATGGAGGGAGGGAGGTGGTTGAATGCTAATAGATCTGACTATCAGTGTTTCAGCCTCGAGTACTGAACAGTGGAGCCTGAGAGCCAGGGCTCTGAACCTTTCCCTCAGTTTCAACTTTGTCACTCCACTCACATGTATGGTAGTCAACCATCCTAATGGCCAAGGCCAGCCCCGGTTGGCTATGAAGTCTGTGGAAATAGGTAGGCAGTACATGGAGTAATTCCTGACTTGGGGAGCTAAGGCATCATGGTATTGTGGGAAGAGGACTTGAGGTGGAGTCAGGTAGACTTAGATTCATATCCTGCCTCTTACACTTACTAGATGATCATGAGCATATAAATTCTTAATTCTTAAATTATCTGTGCTTCTCAGTGCTTTCATCTGTAAAATCAGAGGGTTGGACTCAACAACCTCTAAGGTACCTTCCAACTCTAAGGGTATGATGTTATGATCCTAACACTGTTTCCAGAGTTACTTCCCCAATTCCCACTCATGCTTGTAGGCTGGGTCTCCAAAAGGTGGCTGACTATTCCTCTCTTCAGGATTCCAGAGGGGTTGAGGGTGCTAATACTGTTGCTCATGAGCCCCCACCTGATGTGCTCCTCCAGATCAATCTACCGACTGACATCAATTAGGTTTTTAAAAAGGAATATTTATAGCAACAATAGCAGATACAAAATAGTCCTCTCTTGAATATTCTTTCCATGTACACACAAGGATCCTGGGGATAGTAGGCTCAAATTGAAAGAACACACATGGCAAAAGGGCAAATTCACAGTTCTTGATTACTGGAAGTCCTTTTCTTCCTTTGTGGAGCACTCATGAAATTCCCCTCAGGTGTATGTCTCTATTGGACTCTGCGCTGGAAGTTCTGTCCTCTATAAAGGAAGGCTTTGTGAGGAGTTTAGTGCTCTACCCTCTAGTCCTTTAAAGGGGAGAAGAGGCTGAAGGAGGTGGTATCCAAAGCTATCCTGAGAGGGGCATCTTGTTCCATGGAGTTGAAACCAGGCAGAACTGCAGATGCAAAGAAGAGTGAGAAACAACTAGTTCTCTTCAACCAATCACAGAATAATTCCTGTGTGAAATCACCTGTTTTCATCCAATTATCAAAGCACTTTATTTTTTCTCAAGGATTAAGGATTTGTTCTCACCTACTTTGCACTTTGGGGTAGCTAGGTGGCACAATGGACAGAGAACTGGGCTTGGAGTAAAGAAGATCTAAATTCAAACCTGTCCTCAGACAATTACTAGCTATGTAACCCTGGGCAAGTAAGTCACTTGACCCTATTTGCAGGACACACAGGGCAAGGAAATGGCAAACCGCTCCAGGCCAAGAAAACCCCACAGACTTGTCTATGGGGCACAAAGAGTCCAACATGACTGATTGACTAAATAAGTTTGCATCTTTTACTGATTCAGTCAAGAAGTTTGGACGTTTTATTTATTTACAAAAGTTGAGGTCGGAGTGGAAACTCCCCACCTAGTTAAATGTTTGCTGTTCTCAGTAAATCAATGGGTGTTTTTGAGTAAATTCTATAGTCACAAATCCTGCAAGCTTTCTAGTGATTTAGCAATGTTTAAGCATTGTTTTTCTAGTATGTTATTCTAGCGGTTCTTTTGAAGAGTCTACGTGGCACAGTTCATGAACAGATATGGAAATTAATCTTCTAGTGATTAATCTAGTAATTAATCTAGTGATACAACTCCACAAATATAATTTTACAAGTTACAGCCTATCTGGGTTTTCAAAAGGCCTCATTATCATCATATTCCAAGATCAAGTTCACTCTTCCCTTCCGATCTGGTGTGTTCTTGTTGGGAGAATGTCCAAGGCTTTGGGTGGAAATACACCAACAGTTCTTATTATACCAGTCACTGGATCAGTCAGTACCCCTTTTCTAAAAGCTAATTGAGACTTCTGACTGATAATCAATGAGAAGTATACCAGTGGGAGCCTTATGAGCAATAGGGTTACTTTGAAGGGAAAAGTAGTTAACTCGACCCTTAGGTATCCAGTCTGTCATTGCTAGTAAGAGTTGGGGAAGTAGCAGACAAGTTTCTTTATGACAGCTTTTCCTTAAACTGAGAGTGCTTGATTGAATACTTCAGTACAAATATCTGTAAATTGTGCCCTCAGAGGGCACAGGGGTCATATGGATTTTTATTTGCATAAAATACTGGAGCCTAACAATTTACCTAGAGCATACCATGGTAATTCACAAATACCTTTTTTTTCTTTTTTACTTCTAAACAAACCTAGATAACTTGCTTATTGTGACATGAATCTAGACAATCTGTTTCAGATATTTATGAACTCAAGATCCATAGGATAATGTTTGTCTGCTATGGCACAAAACCAAGAAATCAGCCTCTAATGTTTAATCTCTTTTAGGATCCCCATTTGTCATTGGGACTTTTTCCTAGTTTGATTCCCTTTTTAAGTTAAATTGTTGGGGGGTTTTTTCCTTAGTGAGGGGTGAATTAGGAGCTCCATTTGGATTGCCCTAATACATTGGCAGCTTTCTTTTGAAGAAGTTTGTAGTACTCTACAGAACAAGAACCCAGAAATAACGTACATCTCGTCCTCCTGGTGGGGTTGATTTATATGTGAAAGAGATTGCTGTAAACATTTGTCACTCTGTATGTGAAAGGAATACCTATAGATGTTTTTGAGGAGATCATCCTATGGAATAAAAGAAGCTATGAAAGGATTTTCACCCAAAATAATAGTAGTTTCTCACCTAAAGATAAAAGAGTGACTTCCAGATGACTCCAGGTCCATGATCCCTATAGAGAGAGACTTGCCTGTCCTGGGAGCTCTGTAGGGACCAGGACTTTTCTCTCAGAAGGGAAGTTTGATTTTCTTTTCCTTTTTCAACTCAACTCAATAGATATTTATGAAGTGCCTACCATGGGCTAGATGCTCTGTTAAACACTGGGGGTATAAAAAGAGGCCAAAGAATCCTGCCCTTGAGGAGTTTTTTCTTCCATTAACTGTTTTGGGTTGGGAAAGCCTGTTACAAATGGCAAGATGGTCAGTAACCTATGAGAATTTTGTAAAATCATACCTGTTTGTTAAATTATGCCACTATATATTTGCAAGTATGGAAGAAATTTAATTTCCAGATTGCTTCATGAACTATGCCACCTAGACTTTCTCTTAGACTATTTAGTACAAAGCAATGGAAAAGGACAATGCTTGACATTCTCCCAATCACTACAGATATCCAGGACTTGGAATTGTGGACTTTGCCAAAAGAACCTCAATTGATTTGCTAAAGATACTAAATGTTTAACTGCGGATGGAGTATAAGAAGGTTGTTCCATGCCCCACTTCAACCAATGGAATATAATCAATATAAAGACACTGGAGAGTTTTAAATGTATAGACATAATAGCTCATAACCTGTGATTTCTTTGTGTGGCTTCTTTGCTTGGTCAAGATGGGCATAATGGCCAATCATTTGACCAAACGGGCCAGCCAAGCTTCCAAGGTCTTTAAATAGCTGAAAGAATTTCACTCGAAGTCAGTCCAGTGGCAAAGTAGCCTAACAATGGAGAGCTTCAGGTTCTGGAGCCGAGGATTTTAGCTTGGGAGCTGGAAACAGGTCTATGAGAAGGAATGTTCTTGGTGAAAAGAAAGAATGTTTTGTTACCTCCTCCCCCACCTCCCCTCCCAGAGACTCCTTAGAGACTTGACCAGTAACAAACAATGGTCCCAGCTAATGAGATACACCAAAGACATGCTAAGAACAAATGCATGTAGGGAAAGAAAGCCACTTGTGAGGAGAAAGCGGCTTTAAAAACCATGGACCCTTGGAATCCTAAAAGGATGCCAGATATAATTCCAAGAAAGCGTTGCCAAGAGCCAGGAGTTGTGAGCTCCACGTTCTTCTCTACACGTAGGTCTCCACACTGTGGTATTTTACATTTCTGCCCACTCTTCTCACTGACGCTGTGTATGTTTGTGGGAGGCTGTTCCCCAGGCCTTTGGATCAGGGGTGAGGGAAGGTCTGCCCCTCTTATACTTGTTTAGTAAATGCCCTTTCTAAAGCCGAATGAACTCTGGCTGATAATCAATGGCGAACCCTCCCTGTGGAAGCTCAGGAACTAGGGCAGGACTTAAACTTTCTCCACTCGGGACCCCTTTTTGTGTTCCAGCAGTATTTGTTGACATGCATGGCCTGAGGCCATATGCAGAGGAAAAGGTGCATGTTTTGTGTTCAGAACTGAGGCTGCAGTGAACAACACTGCCAGAAATACTTTGGATTCCTTACATGTTTGATTTTTAATTAATTTTTGGTCATTCAGACACTCTTGCTCTTGCCAAATTTTTTGGACTCCCCTAGATAACCTAGATAACTTGCTTATTGTGACATGAATCTAGACAATCTGTTTCAGATACCCCCAGTTTAAGAAGTGTTGACTAGAGAAACCCCAGTTCATCAATGTTAACCCCAGTTCCTCCTGCCCAAGGAGACAAGAGGTTATTCTCTTGAGGGAATCTAACTTGCTAATTCAATATGAGTTTTGAGATGGAGTCCAGAGGAAGTGATGCACTATGACCAGACTTTTCCGCCCTTTATCCTTTTCACTCCACACCACTTGGAAAAGCCCCTATGTGCAATGTGCTAAGGATTTTCACTCCTGTATCAATCCGTGCTCTTGCCCTATATCTACTATGTCTCACTGAGGACTTAGAATGTCCTTCCATCTCTGGACAAAGGCAAGCCAACTCTCTGATAGATGGCTGAGATCCTCTGTTACTCTGAGGGCTCAGCCATTCTATTTCTTGTTGCTTATAGGCAGAAGTTCTTAGCTGAGAATTGATATCTTTCTCCTTGGTTTCAGATCACAGAGAGCTGAAAATTGAACCACCAATAAGACCAGGTAAAATTTGAATTTCTGCTAATGGAGTCCCTGTACTTGCTCCTAACTCCAGCCCAAGACAATCTGTAACTCTGGCCACAGACTGAGGACTGACCCTAACCCCCAGGTCTAGACTGAATTTTATTCCTGCTCACAGAATAAAGCCCTCCACCCAAGAACAGACATTACTACATCCCTACCCACAAATCAAACCCTAAACCCAGCCCTGAATCAAACCAGCACCTAACCATAGACTGAACCTTAACCTGGCCCTACACTGACTCCTGACCTTGAACTCAGATTGATCCCCAATACTTAACACACACTGAACTATGGCCACAGAAAGAACCTCAAACCAGGACACACACATACTCCCAACCTCAACCTTACTGTGATCACACACTAAGCCTTAAACAAAACACATACACTCTGCATGATTTCATTCCCCCATTAGATACTAACGCCAGCCCAGAGGGAGCCATGCCCCGGACCCTTCACAGCAGCCACAGTCTCCCATGACCATGACCACACACAGAGAGCCCTGACCCTGGCCACAGGCTGACCCTAATGTCAGTCACAGACTGACCCCCAGTCTGCACACAAATTTCGCCATCCACTGATCCTTAACCCTCCTCCAATAGGAGCCCTGATCCTGTTCCCTTACCATACATAGTTACCAGCTGGCTCTCCCTACCATGACCACATGCTAAGAAGTCCTAACCTCAGCCTCTGACTGGGTCCTAACCTCAGCCTCTGACTGGGTCCTAACCTCAGACGTTCCCTGGTTCCAGCTCCCAGCCTGCCTCTGAGCCTGCTCTCTCACTTTGGTAACAAACTAATCCCCTATCATGCTCACTTATTCCTATCAATTTAGTCCCAAAGAGGATTTAGCACCTTGTTTCTGTTATAACTCTGGAGAGCTGATGAAACAGGAAGTTCTGACAGCTAAATGACCAGCTGGATGGGCGCACTGGGCCTGGAGTCAAGAAGACCTAAGTTTAAACCTAGCCTCAGATACGTAATAGTTTGGTGGTCTTAACAAGTCACTTAAACTCTGCCTCAGTTTCCTCAGCTGTAAAATGAGCATAATAAAGCACCTACCTCACAGGTTGTTGTGAAGATCAAGTGAGATTAATCCAGGCACTCCATGAATGTTCATTCCCTTCTCTTACATAAATTCATACAATAAAATACCAAGATTACAAAGTAAACCAATTCTATTGAAGCAATTATAAGAATATTTTAAAAATATTTTTACAGTCCCCAGATTAAGAATCTTAGATTCAGTCAGATGTAAAAAGTCCTAATTCCAACCACATATTGAGTCCTGACCACTGCCCTGAGATCGGTTCTTAACTCTGGCCCCAGACTGATCCCTGATTTCGTTCCTTGAATGAGTCCATCGTTAGATACAGAACACAGCTGTTGTTCAGCCATTCAGTTGTGGGTAACTCTTCATAACCCCATGGACTTGTCCATGAGGTTTTCTGGGCAAAGATGTTAGAGTGATACACTATTTCTTTCTCCCTATGTGTCCATTTTATAGATGAGAAGCTGAAGTGAATAGGGGTTAAGTGATTTACCCAAGGTCTGAGGGCCTGAGGTTGGATTTGAACTCAGATCTTTCTGACTTTAGGTCCAAAGCTCTATCTACTGTGTCACCTAACTGCCCTGAGAACTGAGCCCTCATTTCCACTCCTTGATCTAGCCCCAGACCAAGCACTGGTACTGTTCCAAACAGCACCATCAACAGTCTCAAAGCTCGCTCTAAATTCATACTTTTTCCTAAACGTGGCCCAAACCGATCTCTTTCCCCAGACTCAAATTTTAACCTAAACCTTGTATATACTAACATAGTACATAAGCCATGTTCCCATTCCCATGCCCTTAGACAAAACGCTAATCTCAACCAAAGACTGATTTCCTCTTTCCACCTCCAATACCCATAAACCCTGATGTATGCTGACCTCTAAACCTGCTAAATCCTCGCCCAGGATTGACTTCTCTGTCCTGATCCTAATCTCAGGCCTACACTGAACCCTGACTTAGCCATCGATTTGATCCTTACCTCAATCACAGAGCAAATTCTGATGCTGGCCACAAATTAATTTCCTTTGCTGACCCCAGCGTCCTCATCTCAGCTCTGCTCTGAGCAGATACCAATGCAGCCCCACACAGATACCCTCAGCCCATTCCTAGACTGAGTCCAACCCTGGACTCCTCGACCTTGAGCACACACTGAGTCCAAACTCCACCTCAGCCTAAGTACTAACTACGGCTGGCCCCAGTCAGCTGCTAAACACATATAATCAAAGAATTAGCGGAGATCTTGAAGGTCATGTAGTGTGGTTCCTTTCCTATGCTGAACTCAATCCTCTAGCATATCTTACTGGTGGTCAGCAAACCTCCCTCTTGAATACTCCTGCCAGTGTGAGATTACTGCAGGGCAGATAGGATCTCAGTGTTTCCTTGAGTAAAGCATACACCTATTGCTAAGGACCCACCTGGGCAGAGGAATCATATTTGGGAGAACCTTCAACTTTTCTCTTCTTCCTTGAAGAGAATTGGTTTGGGCTCCTCTTTCATCTCTTTCTAAAGGTTTTAATCACCATCTCCTCAGGTGGACCTGGTCTGGCAGAAGTATGCAGACCATTTTCCCCATTTTACACATGAGAAAACTGAGGGTCAGGAAAGGGGAGTGATTCAGCCAAGACCAGACAGTAAGTTAGTGGCAAAGAGGAGGCCTTGACCAAGGTGAGTAAAGTACCAACAGTCCAGATTAAAAAGAATCCCGATTTTCTAACTCCTAATCATCTCCCTGCAGGCAGAACTAAATTTCGAAGAAGGAAGATCATTCCCCAGGAACCGACTGAACTAAGTAAGATATCAACCTTGTGTGAGGTCAGCTGGTGGGGTGGGGATGGGGATGAGATCTTTGGGGAAATGGTTTGAAGGGAGATTGAGAAAAATCCTGCTTGGAGTGAGCTGAACCATCCCTAGAAGGCCAGACCCCTAATGTTTAGAAGTTCCTTCTGTTCCCTTTCTCCTGTGCTCTGGGGAAGAGGATATAGTACAGGCTCCTGGGAAAGAAATCCTATTGGGATCCCTTCCCTGTCTTGCCTCTAGCCCATGTGACAATCCTCTCTCCTCTCCCCCACATCCTTCCTGTATAGTGTAGTAGAAAAAGCATTAGGTTTACAGACAAAGTACAAATCTTGGCTTTGATATTTACTCATGCCACAACTCCCTCTGGAGTCTCTTCCCACCCTAGACACTTGTACTTGCAGGTCAGGGTCCCTATGAAATTTAGTTCTATGAAATGTATATAGCATTGTAGCTTCTAAGCCCCCACTTGTATGTCTCTCCCCAAGATCAATCAATCAGTCAGCTGGACTCCATTAATGCTTAGAAAAGGAACATTCTTACCTAACCAGGACCACGTTCTCTTCATGCACATACAAGGTCCCTGGGGAGAATGGCCTTAAACTTAAGTATAAATGAAATGAGGCACACATGTAGAGAACACGTGACCAAGAGTTAACTCCCAGCTCTTGATTATTGGATATTTTAGTCTTCCTTTGTAGAATCCTTGTGAGTTTCCCTTTAGGTGCTGCTCTCTGCTGGCACCTGGGGGACAGGGCCTTTGCCTAATCCACAGTCAGTGTACTGTCAAGAGGTGTCACACTCTCTTAGGTATCTATCTTTTTGTGTCTGTGTTCGTATTTGTCCTTGGGATGTCCTTTGACTGTATTACCTGTTTCTGGTCCAGTCTGATGCCATAATTCATGGCAGAGAGGGTAGTGTGTAACATTCCCTTTGGGTTCACTTCCTTCAATCCTTTGCTGATCTCTGGCACAGGTGTTAAGTGTCTGCTTCCACAGGAGGCTCTTGGTCCTGGAGTCTGATTCACTGCTGGGCTATATACATACATACATACATATATATATAATGTATAATATGTGTTATGTGTAATGTAATATATGTGTAAGTGGTTATTATCCCTCCTTCTTTTCCTTGAGTACCAGTTGACTCCTTTAGAAGATGTCTTACCAGGTAGAGTATCTGACAGGGACTAACCTTGTGCCTCATCACTGGGACTGGTGATAGGAAATAGAATGATTCCTGGGTAATCCAGGAAGGAGGTGTAGGTGTCTGCCTCCACGAAGTGTCCTTTGTCCTGGAGGCCTCTATTATTTGTTTCACTGTTTGTTTATTTTTTAACAAATCTTCCGCACTGAATCGGTGATACATTATATATATATATATATATATATATATATAAAATCTCTTATCTCATTGAAAAATCTTTTGGTATTCTTTCTTTGCTCCCTGTGGTTGAGTCCTGATGCCCCTAGTCATTTAGCTCAAGTACAGGACTTGAAGTCTGCTCTGTCTCTCTCAGACTGTTGAAATTTTTTCAGTCATATTAATCTGAGTTTTTTTCATCATTTCATCATTATTTCCATTCCAGGGACCTCCAAACTACTGTCAGTGGAGATTCCAATTACTCCTACTCCTGTTCCTCTGGAAGAATCTTTGAAGTCAACACAAAGGGCCCCTCACTTCATTTTGTCACTGTTTTCACCAAAAACCCACAAAGAGATTTTATGTGTGAATGTGAAAGGGTCACCCCTCAGGCCACTAAGTCTGATCTCTGATCCAATACAAGGTAACTGCCCCTGCATACACATACATACACACACACACACATACTCCTCTATACTTTTATTTTTTTTTTTTTTACCAAATCCTCCCTATTAAATTGGGTGATATGCATATTTCATTGAAAAATCTTGTGGTATTCTCTCTTTGTTTGCTGTGTTTGAGGCCTGTTTCCCCTAGACAATTAGCTCCAATATAGGACTTGAAGTCTGTTCCTCCTCTATCTCTCACACTGGGAGCTTCCTGAGGGCAAGGCCTGGAATTAATCTTTTGTCTCTTAGAGTGGGAGCTCCCATAAGTGAGAGCTAGGGTCTTTTTCTCTTCTGTCTCTCCCACAAACATGGTTTAACAAAGGTCTGAGAACACAAGGTCATTAGGGAAGGACATTGTGTCTTAAAAAAAATCCTCACACTTCAATGGAGAAGCCCCTTGTCTACTGGAAAAAGAAGACACACATGCAGGAAAAGTTTGAAGATTCTAGTTTAAGAGTGTAGAAGAACTAGTCAAGGTTGGATGGAGTTAATCCCACCAGGCTCTAATCAATCAATAAACAAGTATTTATGAAAGACTAACTATATACCAGGGACTGTGCTAGGTGCTGGGGATACAAAGACAGAATTGAAAATATCAAAGACACTTTGTCATCAAAGATCATACAGTGTAACTGGGAGAAATGTCATGTGCCTATATTTTATTTAACAAAATAGACACAGAAAGATTAAGGAGAAAAGGTACTATTAGCTGTGGAGATCAGGAAGCTCTCATAGCACATAATTCCTGGGAAATCCTGGTAATTTGAATGAAGCTAAAGGTTCTGAGAGACAGAGGTGAAGGAAGGCATTCCTGCATGGGAGGAAGCCAATGCTAAGACAAGAAGATGCGATGTATCATGTTGAGTATGTAATAGCAAGAGGGCCAGTTTAGCCGGACCATGGTAGGGATGAAGGAGAATAATGTACAACAAGGTTGAAAAAAGATTAGGGCCACATTACGAAGGGTTTTAAATGCCAAATGAAGGAGTCTGTATTTGATCCCAGAGGCAATAGGAAACCATTGGAGTTTAATGCATAGGGCAGTGAAAAGGTCAGATTGGTACTTAAGGAAAATTAGTTCGGTGGCTATCCAATGTATAATATATAATATTATATGCAGTGTAGTAACAATGAGCATAGCATTTTTTATAGTGCTTTTTGTTGTGCAAAGTGCTTTACATATATTCAGTTGTGTACTCAAATGTAATCAATTACATATGTTAATTCAACTGACCCTGACCATGTCAGGTGGTTGCTATTAATAAGCCCATTTTATAGATGAGGAAAATGAGGCACGGGGGGTTAAGTGACTTGTCCAGGATCATGCAGTAGTCAGTGTCTGAAGTAGAATTTGAACCCTGGTCTTCTGGGCTCCGTGTACTGTGCTCTATCCATTGTTCCATGTTGATGTATGAAGGTTAGACTGTCAAGGGGAAAGACTTGCATGAAAAGAAACAATCAGACTGTTGTGAAATCCAAGCAGGGGTGATTAGGGTCTGAACCAGGGAGGATGAATTCATTAAGAAAGTTTTGCTGGAGGGACGTTAGTTGGGAAGACCAGACTTCCCAAAGGAGATGACTTGTTACTATCCTTGTTAGGCTGTTAACCTCTGATCCCATGGGTTTCTAGGCATTGAGGTGACTGGCCATTATAACGACTTTCTGGATACATTTTCCTGGCTCCAGGTGAGCTACAAGACTCCTGAAATACAGGTGTATGTGACCAAGGACAACATTATAGTGCTTCATGGCCGTGGTCAACATGAAAAGAGCACCTCTTATCAGTGGCAGAAGACGTTCTTCTTGGGGTTTCCTGGGTAAGCCTGTCTGGCTGATAGCCTAGTGCTCTGTATTGGAGTCCTTGACTGGGCCTCTCATCTCTTCCTGCTCCCATCTTAACTGATGTCTCTTGCTGTAGTAACCTCCATTGCTTGAATGTCTGTGAAGAATAGACCACAAGATTATAGATTTAGAGCTGGATGGGATTTTAGAGATCATCCAGTTTAACCCCTCTTTTTGGTTTTTATTTTGTTTTGTTTTTCCCACTGAATAGTATTTTATTTTTCCAATTAAATGTAAGGATAGGTTTCAACATTCACTGTTATAAGATTTTGATTTTCAAATATTTTTCCCCTTCTTCCTCTCCAACTCTGAAGGCAATCTGATATAGGCTACATATGTACAATCACTTCAAACATATTTCCACATTAGTCATGTTGTGAAAGAAGAAACAGAACAAAAGGGAAAGGCCACAAGAAGGAAAAAAATAGTCTGCTTCAATCTGCATTCAGACTCTAGAGTCCTTTCTCTGGATGCAAATAGCAGTTTCCATCATGGATCTTTTGGAATTGTCTTGGATCATTTGTTATTCAGAAGATCAAGGTCTATCAAAGTTGGTCATCAAACAACGTTGCTGTTACAGTGTACAGTGTATTCCTGTTCCTGCTCACTTCACTCAGCATGGGTTCATTGAAGTCTTTCCAAGTCTTTCTGAAATCTGCCTGCTCATCATTTCTTATAGAATAGTAGTATTGCATTTCATTCATATACCACAACTTGTTCAACCATTCCTCCATGAATGGGCATACCCTCAGTTTGCAATTTTGGGCAACACAAAAAGGACTGCTTTAAATATTTTTGTACCTGTGGTCCTTTTCCCTTTTTATGATTTCTTTAGGATGTAAACCAAGCAGTAATATTGCTGAATCAAAGGGTATGCACAGTTTTAGAGCCCTTTGAGGACAGTTCAAGATTGCTCTCCAAGTAGTTTAAACCCCTTTTTAAAAAAGAAAGCATCTGAGACTCAGAAAAGTGAAGGGACTTACCCAAGGTTACACAGCAAGTTAGCAGCAGATCTGGGGACTGGAATTCAGGGGTGGATGAAGGAATGGATGGAGAACAGAACTCTAAGTCCTGAATAAATCATGGTTCATGTCAAATAGCACTGGGGGGCAAGTGATGGATTTGCTGGATCTAGTTTAGAATTAAGCAGTTTGTCTGGCCAGTTACGTTTCTACTTAAGTAACTCTTCAGTATTATGGCTTCTTGTATTTCCTATTACAGAGCTTTTAAAGGTCACCAAGAGTTTTCATCACAACATGATGAAATATGAAACTAGGTAGTTGAGTCATGATCATCTCCACTTTGTAGATGGGGAAATGGATTCTCAGACAGGTTGTAACTTGCTCAAAGTAACATAATTCTTGTATGTCAACCAAAATTGAAACTCAAATTTCCTGATTCCAAGTCCAATGATCTGTTTCTTACACATATACTTCCAAAATTCAAGATAAATCAGTATTAGGGGAATAGAGGGGGTTAGAGCTAGAAGTACCTAGTTGTAGTAGCAGTAGTAGAGTAGTAGTAGCAGTAGTAGCAATAAATAGTAGTAAAGCCTGGGGTTAGTTGTGGCTGGGTTTGAGACAAAGATTGGAAGATTAAAGTGAATAGGCATCAATTTTAGCCTAGCAAGATCATCTAGGTTTCCATGCACAAGATCTGGAGGCCCTTGTGGGAATCCTTGGATATTGGGTATTGGAATCTTTTGTTAGGTTTGTTTTCCCACAAAATCTACTTATCTTATACTAAAGAGGCAGGAAACCCCATCCTGACTCCTCATCTCTAGACTTTGAATTGTGCTCTTCCATCAACTCTACTCCTGGTTTTTCCACAGGCTGAAGATAACCTTGGACAATCGCGCCTTGTGGCTCAATGCGTCAGAAAAAGTCACCATTGGTCTGGTGTCCTTGAGTCATCTCACCCCTGGACTCCATCTCTTTCTGCAGAATCCAGTTCACTTTTCTGAGAAAGTCAGTGGGATCCTTGGTACGAGCTGGGCCCTCTCCCCAGATTCCTAGGGGTCCTTGACCAACTGCATCTCCTATCATCTCCCTTTTCTCATCACCTCCTGACTACACTCTTTCGTGACCATTTCCCTTCTCAATGTCCCCCTCTATGGACATCTCCCCCTCTAAACACTCTCCACCTCTCAGGGCATTCCCATCTTTATGATCAGCCGTCACTCCCTAGTCAGCCTACCACCATTCCTTCCATTTTTCCCTTTGCCACCCTTCATTATCATTATTCCCCCACCCTGATCATTTCCTCTATCCCTCGGTCTGTGCCTCACTGCCTAACTGTGCCCATGCTGACCACTTCGAATGCCTCCAATCCCCCATCTCCTCAGGTGCCATAAGTTGGTGGGTTTCTCAGTATAGTTTGGACCCTGTTCATAGTCCCTCATACCTCCACGACTACTTCTTTGATGAACTTTCCCACCTCTCATACATACCTACATATACATACATACATGCCTACATATACATACATACATACCTACATATACATACATACATACATACATACATACCTTTTCCTGATCATCCCCTTCTATAAACATTGCCTTTTCTTGCCCGTTCCTTCTGTGATCCTCTTCATCCTCCTGCCTTCGGACCACCTTCTACTTTCTATTTGCCTTTATGAGCTGGTTCTTGAGCTTGCTACTTGAATTGCTTCATTCTTGGCGTGAATGACTGAATTCTTTTTCTCCCTCTTTGTGGATTCCTTCCTCTGTAATTTTTTCTGCCTCTTCTTCCACCTCTTTCTTTGTCTCTCCTTCTTTTTCTCTTTGTCTTTCTCTGTTTCCATTTTCATACCTGTTTCTTCCTCTGCCTGCCTCTGTTTCTGTGTCTCCACCCCTCCATTGTTCTCTGTATTCCTGCATTTAGTGATTTAAGTTTCTATTATTTAATCTCTTTCTATTTCCCCTGTGTTCTTGTGAATGGCGCCAATTTTAGCCTAGCATGATCATCTAGCTTTTCCATTACTCTCTCCCTCTCTTTTTCTGCTTTTTCTCTGTGTTCCTGGATCTCAGTTTCCATTTTGCTCTCTGTCTCTTTCTCTGTCTACATCCAGGTTTCACTACCTTTTCATCTGACACACTCCCTGACTGCTTTCCCCAGGTCAATTTTTTTTTTAAATTTGTAATTTTAAAAATTTTAAACTAAAATTCAAAATAAGAAAAGAAAAAAATAAATGAATTTAAATACAAAAATTAAAATAATACAAAATAAGAAAAGAAAAAAAGCATTACCATTTGCACAGCAGAACATGAGGGAGGATTCAAGATATACAGCAATAAGTTTCCATTTCAAGTTAGCCTATGTAATCAATACTACGTATTGTGCTGACAGCTGTCCATCTTTTCTTTGCTTCCTTATGTGTTTTCTTTTTTTCTCTGCTGTGCTTTTGTTCTCTTTTTATTTTGTTCTATTCCCCCTTTCCCTTCCCCCAGCCCCAAAAGGCTACAGTTAAGCATGTATACACACATGCATAACTTATATACATAGATAGACATATACACATAAATACATAGACCCATACATCCACTTACACATTCATATACTTAGATATCAATAATTATAGTAATATCTATAGATATATCCATTCCTATGGATCTATGTAAGACCATCCTATACTTATTTATCCTCTGTTTTTCTGAGGGTGGATAATCTCTTCCTTCATAAATACAAATCTTTCCATATTTTTCCAAGACTACCAATGTATCATTTCCTACACCACAGCAATACTTTCACCTTGTACAGTCTAGTTGTTTTAAACAATGTTGATAAATATGGCTGACACACAGTGTAGTTTCCCTGTTTTTCTCTTTTGGTTAAATTTATTTTAGCCTTAACTTTGTTGGAGGTCATAATTACCACCCCTGCTCCTTTTTCCCTAACAAATCCTACCCCTGATTTTTATTTTATGTTTGTGTATATCTCTTTTTTCGTATTCTTCCTGATGCCTCTATTTTGCTTCTACCTACACTACTTTGCCCTCCTTACATAAGGAACTTTATATTTCTCTTGGTTCTTGTATTTCAAATCTTGTATTAAGTTCAGGTGTTTGATTTTTTTTTTTAGCAAAATCCTAAAAATCTGACAATTCATCAAATATCCTTTTTTTCCATTCAGGATTATTCTTAGCTTGACTGGGTATGACATTTTCAGCCAGAACTCAATTCTTTTGCTCTTATAGTATCCCAAGACCTGTGATATTTTAGTGTTACCACTTCTAGATCTTCTGTGATTATAATTGTGGCACCACCATATTTAAACTGTTTTTTCTTGTTACTCATAATATTTTATTCTTGAGCTGGGAGTTTTGGAATTTGACTATGATATTCCTTTGGGTTTTCCTTGTAGGATCTCTTTCAGACGGTGATCAGTGGGCTTTTTTCTATTTCTTCTTTCCTCTTTTCTTCTAATGCTTCAGGACAATTTTCTTTAATTATTTCTTGTATTATTGTATCAAGATTCCTTTTTTCATCATAGCTTTCAGGTAATCTGATTATTCTCATGTTTTCTCATCTTGATCTGTTTTCCAAATCAGTTATTTTTCTTATGAGATATTTCACTTTCTCTTCTATTTTTTCATAATTTATTTTAGTGTTTCTTAATCTCTTATAACTTGGCTAGCTTCCCCTTGCCCAATTCTGATTTTCAAGGAATTGTTTTCTTCCTTAAGATTTTGGATCTCCTTTTCTAATTAGTTGGCTTCCTTTTCATAATCTTCTTATTTTTCTTGTTCTTGTTATTTTTTTTAGTTTTTCCTCAATCTCTCTCATCTGATTTTTAAAGTCTTTTTAAAGTTCTTTTATAAATTATTTTTGGGCAGGTGACTCTTTGGGGTAAAAGAGGGTTTCTTGGCTACAGTATCCTCCTCTGAAGATGAACCCTGGTCTTTTCTATTCCCATAGTAACTTTCTATGGTTGGATTCTTTCTTCTTTGCCAGTTCATTTTTTAAAAAATTTGTAGGACCTTAGTTTTTATAATCACCTCTAGACCAGGGGGATGGTGCTTCTGGCCTCAGATTATCCTTCAGTTCTCCCTTCTGACCTGGAACTGAAACCAAGACCTCCATCTTCCTGTAAATGCCCACTGCCAGTGGCATCCCTACTCCACTGCTTCCCCACCCCACCGCTTCCACACTCACGAGTGTGTGCTGGTTTCTTCTCACCCCACCTGCATCTCTGCAGCACAAGCTGCATCTGGCATTCCTTGTCAGCAGAGGTTCCCTCAATCTTTCCACAGCTCAGGTGTCCAATTCCCCCACTGTTCCAGGGGTAAAAGTTCTGGTGGTTGGGGCTGAGGCAATCTCCCACCCCAGCTAACCCCAGGGCTTCCTGCTTGTGGTTTATACAGACCTAGCCTGGAGTTGTTTACTCTTCACAGGGATAAAACCTGGGCCTGGGATTTTTCTTCAGGTCTTCTCAGATGGTCCCAACAGGACCCCTGTTCTGCCCATCACTCTTATTTATTTATTTTTTTACTATTGTATATTCACCCTGAAGTGCTATTATTATTTGTGGGGGAAATCTGGAGAGCTTGGAATTTTCTGACCTTTCTCCAGCATCTTCCCCAGGTCAGTTTTATCAGCAGTTGTACTGCAGCTCCTTGGAAGATGACAAGATGAAGCTGACAGTAAAGGGAAAGACATATATAATCACCAGGTAAACATTGACTGGCCCAGGGAAGATTCCCTGACTTTATTCCATATGTTGATTGCTCCTTCCCTTGCCACATAGAATATTTATTTGGGCATTTTAGGCCTGAGCATAGACCCAGTAACCAGAATCGTGATGGCAGCCTTTGAAGTAATGTAATTACTTTTATAATATATAAGATGATTATATATAATATACGTACCATTAAGACAGACTCACAGATAATCCAAGCCTACAGATGACCCAGCCCCATAGATAATCTAAAGCTATGAGCAAAGAATCTACATCTATAGATAATTTAAACCTACAAATTATCTAAGACACACAAATACTCTAAAACCCACAGATAAATGGAGAACAAACCAATCACTGAACATCACACTTAATTTGAATCATTTGTAATAGAAAAAGCAAGCTACAGAGATCATTGGAAAGAAAAAAGATAGGAAAAAGAGAAAGGGGGCACAGATCATTTAAAAGATATGAATATTTTAAAAATTACAGATAATTGAAGAAAAACCAAAAAACAAAGATTATTAGAAAATAAAACTATCAGAAAGTTGTTTGAGAGTGTTCTGACAAACTGTTCATGTGTGTACTTGTATGTGTCACAGAAAGTCCATGTTGGATTACCGAAACGGAGAAGGAAGTACCCCAATGCCAACACTGCAGTGCTGGTCCCTGGAACAATCCTTATAAGATGGAAAAGCTTCATGGACAATAAATAATATGTATTTTCTCACATACCTGATCCAGATCAGCCTGGAGCTACTACTTGGGGTCAGGCTGGGAGATGCTATAAAGCAGAGGATATGGATCGTTATGGTCTTGTGTGATGCCTCTTGATTTTTTTTGGAAAAGTGATGAGGGTCTCCTTGGTGACTGAATCCCATAATGAAGTGTGGAGTCATATTTGGAGGGAAGAGAGACTCCTGCCTTAAGGACTTACTCCAGGCCAATTTGGATTAAAAATCTCAGGTTCACAGAATATAAGCATTTTAGAACCTTCAAAATCACGGAATCTCAGAGCTGAAGGACACTTCAGAGGGTGTTCAAAGTAAAGTGCCATTAAGCAGGAAATCCCCCTGCAATATCCTTGACAAGTGGTCATCAACCATTGGTTTGAAAACTTCTAGTGACAAGGAGTTCACTATAAAGACATTTCATTCCATTTATAGGCAGACCTACTTGTTAAGAACTTGCTCCTTATATTGAGCTAAAATTTATGTCTCTGCAACAAATTGCCCCTTCCTCTTGCTGGGAATAAGTGAAATGAACTTAATCCTTCTTCCACATTATGGCCCTTCAAATACAGAATGTCCCAAAAGTCTTAGTTCTGTTTTAAGCTTTAATAGCTTAAAGCCTAAAGCTTAAGTTTTAGTTGCTTAAAACAACCCTAAGGCTTTTGGGACAGTCTGTATTTGAGGATAGATATATCGCCTCTCCTGTAAGTCCTTTCTTCTTCAGACTGAACAGTCACAGCCTCTTCCATTCATCCTAGTATCACATGACCTCCTGCACACAATTGTGGTTGCTCTCCTCTAGACAAACTCCACCTTGTTGATTCATTCCAAATATGTCATGCGCGGAACTGAGCGTAGTGCTCCAAATGGTGTCTGCCCAGACCGGGACATGGTGAGAATATATCTTCCTACAACCCTAAAATTGTATTAGGGTTTTTTGAGGTGGAGAGAGAAGGGATGGTTTGCCTGTTATGCCACACTGTCAGCTCATATTAGGTTTGTAGTCGATAGTTACATACTGTTTTAAAATTTATAAAGGCTGAGTACAAGAGGAGCCAAGATGATAAAGTAAGAGTTATCCATGCAGCCTAGATTCTTACTCAACACAACTCAGTCTTTGATTAATCTCTACACAATTCAGTCTCCTTGGTGCCACAGGTCTATCACTCCAATCCCAGAAGGAGCCATCTGAGACCCAATCCACGAGAGAAAAGAAGGGTCTCAGGGCTCCTTAATCCCACCCCCTGAAGGGTGTTCTGAGACTCAGCTCCTCGGCAAGAGGCAATGCCTCAACACTGTCTCTCATCTGGATGAGAGAATCTGAGATTTGGACTCTGGGTGAGGATCAGGGCCTCATCGTGGTTACTGTGATCCTAGTTCCTAGATATTTGTAAAGCACTCAGCACAGTGCCTGGCACATAGTGCCTGGCACATAGTAGACACCACATAAATGCTAGGTATTATTGCTGGAACTATTGTTATTATTGTATTTAAGGAGTACATAAGGATCTAGATTCAGCCACCAAATTCAGTACCTTAGCTTTGTTTTAACTTGAGAGAGGAAGACTTGGAACCACACCCTGGTGAAGAATGGGCTGGCAATACTGTCATTCTGACCCTGGAGGCAGGACAATAGATAAAAATGGCCAGATTTATTCAAGGCCACAACAGGGATATTCAAGGCCCTAACACAAAGTCCTAGTCTGGGAAGGTTGGAAGAATAAGTGAACAACAAAAGGAAAAAGAGCCATAATGATGCCAAGAATTCCCAAGACATAAACCCAAGAGAATAGCTCCAAAATGCTTATAAGCCAAACTTCAAAGACTAAAACAATTTGCCCACAAGGTCAACTAGAATTCCTAGAAGAAATGAAGCAAGAGTTAAAAAGAAAAGGATAAAATTGTGTTATAAATTAAATGAAAGCAACAGAAGAAAGAATTGGAAAAGAAATGAGAGTTATGGAAGGGAGATTTGGAGAGAGAATGAACAGTTTAGTAAAGAAATACAAACCCTAAGCAGGGTAGCAAAGTACTTGAAAATTAAAATGGACCAAACAGAAGTTATCTCCAGAAGACAACAAGAAATATTAAAACAAAATCAAAACATTAAAAATAGTCAAAAATATAATGTAAATCTCATGTCAAAAGCAACTGACCTGGAAAATAGATTGAGAGGACTACATAAAAGTGATGAACTAATTCTGCCTCTCCTGGCTAAAAAAGAGCTTAGAAATCATATTTTAAGAAACCACGAAAGAAAAGTGCCTACACATATTAAAACAAGAAGAAAAAGGGAAAAATGAAAAAAAGTCACTGAACACTTACTTAAAAAGGAAAAAAGAAATGAAAACTCTCAGGAATTTAATAGCCAAAATTCAGAGTTTCCAAAGAAGAAGTACTGCAAGCAGCTGGCAAGAACGAATTTCAGTGCAAAGGAACCAGAGTTAACATTGCACAGGCTTCAGTAATTAGCACCATAAAGGAGCAGAGCGCATTGACTTAAGATATCCCAAAAGGCGAAAGTTATAGACCTGCAACCAAGAATAACTTATCTAACAAAACTGAGAATAACCCTACAGGAGAAACAGGACTGCCAACTATTTCTGACTTAAACTAAAAAAAAAAAAGAACTGAATAGAAATTTTGAAATATAAACATGAATCAAGAAAAAAATATTAAAAAGAACAAAAAAGGAGCAATCAGAAAAGAGAATTTATATCTACAAATACTTTTGTCAACAGAAGAAAGAATAGATCAATGAGTTAGGCATACACCTAAAAAATCCCCACTCCAAGTCAATACATTTGATGTGTGTGTGTGTGTGTGTGTGTGTGTGTGTGTGTGTGTACATCATTTGATACACAAGCCATCCGCTAATTTGATTAAAAAGAAGAAACCAAATTACCAGTATAAAAATGAAAATGGAGAATTTACAACAAATGAAGAAATAAAGGATATTTTTAGAAACTATTTTACCCAACCATATGCCAATAAAAGTGACAATATGAAATATGTGAATATTTTTAAAATACAAAATGCACAAATTAACAGAACAAGAAGTAGATAATTTAAACATTTTCTCAATAAATAATAATTTAAACTAGCCATAATGGAATTCTCAAAGAAAAACACCTCTTGAAACAGATAAACTTACATGCAAACTCTAACAAATCTTTAAAGCTTCATTAATTCCAATTTTACACAGTTTGCAAAAATAGCCAGAAAGTGGGGGCAAAGATCTTTACACATTCCTTCTTTGCTGCAGATATGATCTTGAAACCAAAACCATGGAAAGTTAAAACAGAGAATGAAAACCAAAAACCAATATCTGTAATGAACATTTGCAAAAGCAAAGTAAGCAGTGGGCTAACAACTTGCCCAAAGAGCAACAAACTGATGTAAATCGGAAGCAGAGCAAGTCAAAAGTCCTGCTCCAGTCTGAATGGGAGCAGGCTCATGAGCGGCCTATGCATTTGTGGTCATGGCAAGATAAAGAGATCTAGTCTTTTTTTAAAAAAAAAATTTAAATAAAAAACAGTAGAAAACATAGGACTTAACTGGTTTTTCTTTCACATGATAGTGTATGTCTAAAACCAAAAGCCAACATCCTATGTAGTAGGGATAAATTAAAATCCTTTACAATAAGATCAAGAATGAAGAAGCAATGTTCATTGTCCACTTTTAAAATATTGTACTAGAAATCCTTTGGCAATCAGATAAAAAAAGAAAATGAGGGAATAAGAATAGTCAAAGAAGAAATAAAGTGATCACTTTTTTGCAGATGATCTTTTATACTTAGAGAATCCTAAAGTCACTTAGAAAGTAATTGCGGCAATTAATAAACTTCAGTGAAGTTGCAGATATAAATTGAAATAAACCATCAGCATTCCTGCATATTGCCAGTAAAATCCAGCGAAAAGAAATAGAAAGAGAAATTTTATTTTAAATAACTGTAGGATGTATATAATATCTGAGCCTATCTGTCAAGACACAACCAAGAATTAGATGAATACAAATACTAACTACCATTTACAGGACTAAGACTTAAATAATTGGAGAAATAAAATTGCTCATAGGTAGTCTGAGTTAATATAATAAAAATGTCAGTATTACCTAAATGAATTTACTTATTTAGTGACTTTATAAAAGGAGAACAAAATTCATGGTTGACTCCTATCCATTCACAAAGAGGCCCAAAATGACATCACTATGATCGAGTCAAGTTTCAGCGTATCCGACGTAGGCTAATCAGAACAACATGAGCTTGAAATGTTCCACCATAGGTTGGGCACAGAGAGTCCCCCTGGACATTTGGGGTGGATTCTCTAAATATGAATATCCTGCATTTCCTTCGAGTTGTTTCAATTCTGCTTTGCTCTTAGAGCACAGCACTTTCTCTGATGTGGGCACACCATGCTGAGCAGTCCTGTGCCAGGGTCTGTCATGTCACACAATCAATTTCAAAGTTCTTAAGAGAGACCTTGAAAGTGTCATTGTATTACTTCTTCTGACCACTATGTGAAGAAATTCAGAACAAAATTCATATGGAGGGAGAAAGTAATTAGGAAGAGAGCTTAGCAGGATCAGATCTCATACTATACAACAAAGCAATAATTATTAAAATAATTTGATATTGATTGAAAAACTGAGAGGGCCTTCAGTGAAACAGACAAGAAGACCTGGTAGTCTACTGTTTGATAAATCCGGAGAATCTGGATGCTGGGGTAAGGACTCACTGACAAGTAACTCTGAGAAAAGTAGACAGTAGCCGAGCTGAAATTATTTCTAGGCCAACACCTCACACTTTATGCCAAGACAATCTTCAAATGGATATACATGACCTAGATAGAAAGGTCACATAATAAATAAGTTAAGAGGAGCTTGGAAGAAATTACCTGTCAGATCTACAGATGGGGAAAGAGCTCAATACCAAACAAGATATAATGAGATTCACAGGAGAAAAAACTGAGAATTTTGATTACATAAAATTGAAAGGTTTTTGACAAGCAAATCCAATGTCACTAAGATTAGAAGGGAAACAATTTAATTGGGGGGGAGAGTCTTTGCAGCAAGTTTTGCTGATAAAGCTCTCTTTTATAAATTCTTTATTAATATTTTATAACTCCCCTCAGCTGCTAGTGTCTCCCCCTTCAAAGTTATCTTGGATATGCTTTGTATATGTTTTGTATATGAGTGTATAAACTTTCTCCACTAGAATATAATCTCCTTGACATCAGGTACAATTTTTGTTTTGTCTGGAATAATTGCCCTTTCAGCACAGCATGACAAAGGTTTTAGTTTGTAAAGCAAGAAAAGAAGTGAAATAATGCAGCAGAAACAGAAACAGTGTCTGAGAGTGAAGGTCAGAAAGTAGGGTTCCAAAGCAGTGTGATGGCTGCATGACTCCTTGCCTGGGCTGGCATCTGAACTCATTCCCCTTGAAGTGTAATGGATTAGCTGACCAGCCACAGGCCATCTGGAACCGGGGGAGTATCAACCCTCATGAGTTCCATTGCCCACCCAATCCCAAGTTCCATGCCTCCGAATGAGCTAGGCTACACCTCTAGAGGTGAGTTGGAAACTGCTACTGATGTTCTCTTGACAGTCCCAAGGGGTACAGTTCTGGGGATCTTATCAAAGTAAAAAAAAATACCATTCCAGAACCTCTGGGTTGGGAGCAGCTTCTGCACTCTCTGGAAGAGTTCTGGGTTCAGGAAGAGAGGTGGATCCCCAACCATTTAGTAGATATTTTATTACACGTAAAGGACCACGAATGGGGTTCTCTTCCACATACAGCTCAGCTGATGAAGGCACGTAATGAAGTTAAAATGAGTAATGACCCCACCTTTTCACTTTCACTGTTGCTGTCATACCCGACACTTTGTAACCACATTTGGAGTTTCTTGGAAAGGATATTGGAGTGGTTGGCCATTTTCTTCTCCAGTTCATTTTTACAGACAAGGAAACTGAGGCAGTGTTAAGTGATTCACACAACTAGTAAGTATCTGAGGTCACACTTGAATCAGATCCTCCTGATGCCAAGGCCAGCACTTTCTCTATGACATCACCTAGCTAACTATCAGCTCTACTTTCAGAAGATACAAATAAGTCCCTTGAGTAAATCAGAAAGGACAATGTAATTGGCTGAGCAGAAAACCAACAATGCCTCTGAGAACCAATGAAAGGCTGAGTTGCTCTTCAGCAAGGAGTGTAGACTTGGAGGGACTTTGTAGAAGAGATGCTGCAGTGGTACAGAGGGGAGGGGAGGTCTCTTTCCTCCCCCAACCCCACTGGCTATGGTATCAAGCAGTGACTTGCACAGAGGGAGACACTATCCAGCAATTTGGTTGAAAGAATTCCAGACACAGAAAGGCATGTGTTTGAGGAAGAAAGAAGCTTTGAGGAATAGGATCCCTGATAGCAGAGGAGACTGGACTGGGGACTCAAAGGAGAGCTAGCCTTGGTACTTAGGAGTCTTGCTATGGAAAGGAGCATGAGCCTGGGAGCCAACATGAACAATCCACTCAGCAGAGATCGTGTACCCAGGAGGGAGCTAGATGAGGATTCTATGAAGAGAGAAACATTTAACTCCCATAGTGACATAGTTATGAGTTACCTTGGACACGTTCTCCTACTAACTCTCAGTCACCTTCAGATCATCCTCTGTGCTCCATTCTCATTGATTGGTGTACCCCAAAGCTCTGAGCTCCCACCTCTCTTCTTCCTCTCTACTCTCTCCCCCTGGATCTCATCAGTTCCCATGACTTCAGCTATCATCTCCACACAAAAGCCTCTCACATCTATGGAATGAAATCCTAATGTCTCTCATGAGCTCCAGTTCTACATCTCCAACTATCTGCTTTCCATATCCACCCCAATGTCCTTTAAGTGTCTCAAAATGAAAACAGAAACACTGCCACCTGTATTCCTAAACTCGCTAGCCCTCCTACCTCCCTATTTTTGTCCAGGAGACCACCATCCTTCCAGATACACAGGTTTGAGTCCTCACTATTCTTTGATCTCCCACATTCAAAGTTACCAAATCTTGGCGACTACCTCCTCCACATCCTTATTATCTGTCCCTTTCCTCATGTAAAACTGTCCTAGTCCATTCCCTCATTCCTCTCAACAGTAGTGGCATCATTGTCTTTCTTTTCCCCTGACCCTTTTCTCTCTAGTCAATCCTCCACATAGCAACTAAAGTGATTTCCCAAAAGCATAGAACTGACCACATCACATCCCTTCTTAAAAAACAAAGACAAAGAACCATTGATGGCTCCCTATTGCCTAGTGTATAATTAAATACAGATTTGTCTGTGAGAGCCCTTAACAATCTGGTTCTAACCTGTCTTTCCAGCCTTATTATACTTTCATCTTCTTCTCATGGTTTGGGTTCACTAAACCGCCCAGCTTGCAGTTCCTGGCATACTTATCTCCTTCTGTCCAGGCTGTCTTTGCACAGGCTATATCC
Source organism: Potorous gilbertii (assembly GCA_028658325.1). Classification (NCBI taxonomy): domain Eukaryota; kingdom Metazoa; phylum Chordata; class Mammalia; order Diprotodontia; family Potoroidae; genus Potorous; species Potorous gilbertii. The sequence continues at coordinate 1,359,365 of CM053769.1, forward strand.
CCCATGACTAGAACATTTTTCCTCTTCACCTCTGCCTCTTGGAAGTCCTAACCGCCTTCAAGGATCAATTCAAGTGATACCTTCAAGAAGCCCTTAGTGATACCTCCCAGGTGTTAGTCCTACCAGGTCCAACCCACCCCCATTATTTATATTGTATACTGTATTTATCTGTGTACACATTGTATCCCCATAACAGAATCTTGTGGTCAGATACTCTCGCTTCTTCTATTTGTACCCTCAGCAACAAGCCCTGGATCTGATATATTGTTTTTTCTCAGTCATTTCAGTTGGGTCCAACTGTCCATGACGTCATTTGTTGTTTTCTTGACAAAGATACTGGAGTGGTTTGTCATTTCTTTCTCTGGCTCATTTCATAGATGAGAAAACTGAGGCAAAAAGTGTTAAGTGATTTGTCCTGGGTCCCATAGCTAGTCAGTTTCTGAGGCCAGATTTGAACTCGAGTCTTCCTGACTCCAGGCCTAGGGCTTTATCCCCTGCACCAAATAACTATCTGCCCCATGAATCTGGACTATAGTAAGCATTTAATCAGTGTTTATTGATTGACTGGTCAAAGCATTGAATCTGCTATCATTTATCTGTTTTACCAAGTCATCACTTATCTCATGAAGGTCAAAGACAGAAAAGGTCTCATATTTTCCAAAGTATTTGTAGTCATATTGAGGTAACCTGAAATTGTAACAAAAAGGGGACACATCATTTGGGAGTGGCCGAACAACAAGGGTATGAATGTAATGGAGTACTTCCCACCTTAAGGATTGAGGATGTAGGCAATTTGGCACAGCAGGTAGACAGCTGGCCTCCAAACTAGGACACCCTGGGGAGAAGTCTCGTCTCTGACTCTAATTGTGCAATCAAGGCCAAGTCACAGAGCCTCTCAGTACCTCAGGTAACTCTCTAATAGTCAGTGGATGAACATTTATTAAGCACCAACTATATACTTTACACAAGCAAGGGCAAAAGACGGCATCTTCCCCTGAAGGAGCCCACAATCTACCCTCTGAATCAGTGTTGGTTGGAAGAAATTCCCCCAAGCTAAGGAATTTATAGGCCCAGACAAACCTTCAAGCCTCCCCCACCCCCATAAAACAGAACAAAACCAAATAAACAAAAACTCTGTGGAACAGTGAATATGAGAAATTTGGAAAAATAGGAACTGACACAGAGAAGAAGATAGGACTAGGGGAGCAACACACACCATGATAGTAAGCAGCCAAGCTCAGATTCAATGTGATGAGTGGCCAGTTTGTTTGTAGAGGAAGGGCAAGGAAACAGATCTCCTCCTCAGCAGAGAGGTGAAAACTGTAGGTGTCAATTACTGCATATTCTATCAGTGTAGGCATGGTGCCTTTTTTTATTTAGCTTTTTAAAAATTATTATTACAAGGGAGGAAACTATGGTGAGGTATATACTGGGCAATGAATGGACAAAAAGCACCCTCGATCACTTTCCAAAAAATAAAAATATAAACCAGGACAGCTAGGTGGCAAAGTAGATAGAACACCTGCCCTGGAGTCAGGAGGACCTGAGTTCAAATCTAGCCTCAGCCCCTTGACACTTACTAGCTGTGTGACCTTGGCAAGTTACTTAATCCCAATGGCCTTACCCATGCAGCAGGTCAGTGGATGGAGGAAGACAGGGAGAACAAGAAATTCCATAAAGAAGGATTCCTCTCATTCCCTCTCCTTGGAGGTTTTCATTCAGAAACCAGGGGACTACTTGCTGAGCAGAGATTCTTATTCAGGTCAGACTAAAGATTCCAAATTCTGTAATGCACCATTTCTAGATTTATAGCACGGCTTTTGTTCTTTGATTTGATTTTCGATTTCAAATCTCTCATTATGTCTCAGAATCTAAATTTCCAGAATTCCCATCAACGCTAGGCCCCTTCTTACAGACTACAACAGTACACAAAAGGCCAAACTACTTTTTATTGCTTTCTTTTTGTCTGGTTAGAAGTTAGTTTGGCTATGGTAGAATAGGTTAGGCACAATATAGTCAGTGTAGATCCCATCAATCAGCCCTGATCCATTGTCATGAACAAACCAGCAGGAGACCATGGTGCCATGCCCAGCATCCTTCCAATAGTCTTTCTGTAAGCCCCTGGGAAGAAAAATTAATTGTAAAATGAATCAAGGTTGTGAGATATCAGGGTTGTATATGAAAACTCGGATCTGTCCAGGGTAGGAATTTAGGGGATTCTGTGTTGTGGGTCTGAGCCCAGTGTAGAACAGCAGAAGCATGAGCCCCTTGACATTCATCCTGAGACCCAGACTTCTCCATTGACTCTCTTACTGAAAGGGTCCCCAAAGATAACCCTAAACCATGAAAATAGTGACCAGGGGCCTCGTAGCAAATTCCTCAGAAATGCATAGGACTTATAGGAAAATTAGGTTTTCAAGAGATCCTAATTACCTGGTGACTATCAACTTATTGTTTTTTACTATCATTGTGGCATCTGGCTTCTTGGGATCAGAGCCTGGCCGGACATCAGAAACTTCAAAGTCCAAAGGGTGAAAGAATTGTCCTAGAAAGAGGAAAGTTCATAGTATCAACATCTATGTTATTTCCCTAAAATGTCCATTTTGGTATGATACACAAAAGCTAGCCTAGGTATGAGACCTCCATACTCATGGCTCATATGCCATGAGTATGTGATCTGCTATGTGACTCTGGGTATGCGATTTCATTTTTCTGAGCTCTTATTTCCTCGTCTCTAAAATGAAGAATAATATTTTTTCCACCTCGCTCTCCAGGATACTGTGAGGATCAAATGAAACATAGTTGGGAAAGTGCATTATGTAACTAGTAGGTAGTGACATCATTGTCATAATCATTGTTTGGGGGAGTGTTCCAAACAATGTTTTTCAAAAATCATGTCGTCTTAGCAACGACATTGCTTTTGGGATCTGTGATTTTGGCGATGTGGCTGCTTCTCCCACGGACGGCAATCACGATCCCTTTCATCACCTCAGTAAGTCAACCTTCGGTGGTCCAATTTTTCCAAACTCAGGCTGAACTACAAGCGCAGTTCAACAGGAGGCCACTATTCCAAGGCTCTCTCACTCAGAACAGCTTTTCAGAACTTGTGATCCACTAGCACAGCCTTGGAGAACCTATCATGATGACTCACAGGAGGAAGACTTTTGTGTGATCGTAATTGTCACTCCTTGCAAACACTGGGAGCAGTAAGAGGAGACTATGCCAGACCCAGCACTTGGATCTTCCTAAAGCAAGGAGTTCTTAACCTCGTTTGTGAGATTTGAACATGTATCTTGGATACTTCTGCTTTAACTTAAGTGGTTTCTTTTGTAATCCTATGTATTTTGTGCATTTAAAAACATCATTCTGAAAAGGGGGATATAGGCTTCACCAGATTGCCCAAGGGAACCATGATGCAAGAAATGTCAAGGATCTTGGCTCTAAAGAATGCTCAGACTCATACCCAGAAGTCCATGTGTCTTTGCTGACATTCGATGACTGTCAACTGTATATAGCCCAAGGAAGTCCTGGCGGATAGGATGTTTCTTCCACACCTCATGTAAGACGATCACAAAGGTGACTCCATCTCCGATGGAGACCACCATGTTTTTCTTTCTGTTGATGATCACTGACAAACTGAAAACCAAAAAGCATGTGGCATGTATTGAGGGGGCTTGTCACCAGACATTCTCTGAAGTCTAATCCAGGGGAAGCAACAGCCCTGATTTAAAGATAGAACTGGAGTACAAATAGAAGCCCTGGAAACCTCCTGAGAACACTTTAGAGTGAAAGTGTACATCCTGCCTATGACATGAGCAAACAGTTGAGTCAAGGGATTTGTTTGAGAGCTGGCCTGGGAGTCAGATGACAACTTGATCTCTGTCTCTGCCTCACTTAGTCATGGTCACCTTCCCTTTCTAGGCCCCATGATATCTATCGAAGGGGCATCACGGTCCCTGCCCCCCCATCTCAGGAGGTTGGAGTGAGTCTCAGCTAGGATTCCAGGCGCTGCAAATTCAGGAAGTTATTATTAGTTGGTGTTATTGCCACTGTTGCCTGGCTGCTGCTTTCCAGTTTTCAGCTTCATTCGTTACTTTTGTCAGAATCAGAAAAGCTGCTTTGGGTCACGCTTCTGAATTTGTCTCCGTTGAGACCCTTTGGGAGTCATTCCCTGACAATCCCAGCTCCTCCTATTGACTGACTCTTTGGGGATCTACCCTCCCAGGATTTGCCCAAACCTTTCTGAAATGATTCTATTTTCTGTTTGCACTGTTTCCCAGAGCGGAACTTGGAGTTATTTCCTACAGATAGCTCTGTTGATCTTGGTGAAGTGTAGGGTTTCAATGAACTCATCTCTAAGATGGGGAAGCTTAGTTGGATGTTATCTTGGTCTCCTTTCATATCTGAAATACTATTTTTTTTCTTTAGGAATCATTCAGGGTTTCTAGAAGGCTAGGCTCTGAGCCATTTAGAAAATCCAATTACCCATTTTGTGTGATGGTGACTGTATCCATCCAAGTAAAGCTAGTTCTCCTGCCTCCACTCCACAGAGTTATCTTTTGTGGTGTCACTTCCATCTGCAAGTCCATCCGAGGGTCAAGAAGCCCAAGTCTCCCAAAGTAGGACTTTCTTTTCTTTGTTTCTGAGCTGGGTTCCTTTTCTCCAATGATCTCCCCATTAACTGTGACGCCTGAACAGCAGTGGAATGAGGAGTATGAGTGAGTGATTTAAGTATTTGACCCTAGGCTGTCTTCTCCAACAGCAGACTTATCCCTGACTCTACCCTCACACTGACACCCGATCTCTGCCTTGTTTGTACAAGTTGTTGACATATTGTTTTCCCCAGAATTTTTGCCCCTTTTTATATCTCCAATGCTCAGCACAGTGCTTGGCACATAGTAGGTACTTAATAAATGTTTATTGACCAACTGACCACAAACTAAAACCTGACTCTAACCCTCAACTTACTTCTAACCTAGATCCCAGATTGACCCGTGGAAAGAGCTCTGGGTCCCAGGTCAGATGATTTACACGCTACCTGTGGTGACCCTGAGTATGTCAAATGAGATAACATGTATAAAGCATGTTATCTTTAAGCATGTATATTTACATGTATAAAGTGTGTAAACTTTAAAGCCCTACTAAGCACTAGCTACGAGTATTGCTGTTGTTGGCATGTCATTTAACCACCATTAGGGTCAGCTTTCTCCCCTTAGTTAGGAGGCTGGACTAGATGACCTAGAAGCCTGCAGAGGGGCTTTGTTATTGTCGGTTGTTTTTGAGCGGCGTCCTCCACAGTTATCCTAGGGATCATACCAGAAGCATGCATGTGGCCAGTCTATCCCCAGTCTTCCTCTGCCTCAGCTCCCACCTGTGTCTGGGTCCCGGATGAGGTTCAGCACCACCCCTGGTTGCGCATCAATGTTGAAGCAGAGGGCATCATCTTTCTGGGGCACTTCAATGATAAAGTGTGGGTCTCCATCCACTGCCAGGACATGGTAGAAAGAATGTGAGTTAGACACTTGGGAGGGACAGGGCACAAGGCACTTGAGCAGCATTATCTCATTGGATGCTCATGACAACTATGAGAGGTAGGCACTATAGGTACTATCGTACCAATTTTCCAGATAGGGAAGCTGAGATTCTGGGAGGTTAATTGACTGGACCAGTCAGGAAGTAATAAAGGCAAGATCTGAAGCTAGGTCTTCCCTGACTGCAAGTCTAACAATCTCTCTGCTGTACCACTCAGCCTCTCAAAGACCCTGACATGAGTCCATGGTCTTTGGGACTTTGCCCCAGGAAGGTACTGAGGGTCATTGTTCTGGAGGGGTGAGGGCTTTACCAGCCTGGAGTCACTGGTAACATAGGACAGCCCAGCACACTTCTGTCTTCAATTAGGTCGTACCATAGTACACAGAGTCCTGGACCTGAAGCCAAAATCCTGACTTGGAATCTTTGGTTCAAATCCAGCCTAAGTCACTAGCCACTAGTGACCTAGGGCAAGTCACTTAGGAGGTTGGTGTTTGCCTCAATTTCCTCATCTGTATAATGAGGGTAATAAGAGCTTCCTCCCAGCATGGTTGTGAGGATCCAATAATAACTGTAAAGTGTTTAACACAGTGCTAGGCACACAGTCAACATTAGCAAAATGCTGTTTTTATTATTCGCTCAGATATTGGGGGTGGGAGAATGCTTTATGTCTTGTCTTATTTTTAACCTAAAATCTAATACCTGAACCTTCCCTCCTTGCTTCTCTCTCTCCCTTCCCCCTCTTCTTGGCTCCTTCTCAGAACCTCCCCCTCCCTCTCCTTTTCCCATCTCTCCCTTCCTTCACATAGGATTTCCATGTAACTCTCCTTTTGTTTCCATTTGATGCCCATGTTTCTATGTAATAAAAAGACGGGTACTTATTATATATATAGATGGCACTCTGCCTCATAATGAATCAAAGAACAGATAAAATCAAGTCAGTTAGCATCGTGTGGAAGCTACCAGGCTAATGGAGGGTGACTCACAGTTTAATGCCTGCCCAGCTCTGATAGGAGATCTCTGCTATGAGAGAGGTACCTCCTATGGAGGGGCTCAGCTAATCTTTCCTCACCAAGTGTCTTTTTCAGGGCCTCCTCTACCTGTCTCTCCCTCTATCTGGAGGGAACCACATCCTCCCAGTTTCTTCCCCCACTGTTTCTTCCCCTCATCTCCCTCGCCCTCTATGTAGGCTTCCTCCTCTTTATCTTCCCCAGAATTTCTCCTTAGCCCCTCTTCTTTCTCTATCAGCTTTTCCCATCTCTAAGACCTCTCTCCCAAAGCCTTCCTCCCTTTCACTCCACAAGGTCCCTTTCCTATGGTTTCTCCCATGGGTCATATTTTTTCTCTCAACCTCTTTCTTTGAAGTTCCTCTCCTCAGGCTTCCAAATCCCTCCCCCTCTGGGTATCTCTTCCTCCTCTCCAAACAAGAATTTCTCCCCTTAGCTTCCCTCCAGATCTCAATCTACCTCTGCCCTCAAATTATCTTCCCTTTCCTCTAGGCTTCTCCAACCTTATCCCCTAGCTTATTCCACTAGCTCCCTATGTGTGTGTTCTTTGATCCCTAGATCTCTCATGCTGGTGCAGAGGGAGAAGTGGGTTTTCTCAGGGGACTTCTGCTGGTGTTGGTGCTGGAATCCAAGCCCTCAGAAAAGACTTGAGGCTCACCGAAGTAGTAGGGATTGGATGGAGGCTGGTAATTGAGTTGGGTTGCATCTGAAAAGACACACAGAAGGAAAATAGCAATATTATATGAGAAGACCTGGTCTCCCATCAGGATGTTGACATTAATGCCCAGACTTGGATGCAGAAGAAAAGACAATATCATTTTTATGAATTTTTGAAAGAGGAATATCCTTTGATAATTCCTGTGCCTTCCCACCCATCCCACCCTCACTAACATTTTTAGAAAAATAATTTCTTTAATCCTTGCCCTAACCCTGGTACAACAGGATACTCACAGACATGGGAGATTTGATCAGCCTTCACTGTAAAGGAAAGATAAGAAGCTCTAAGCAGTTTTTAGAGCCTTGCCCCAGGCCTCATGGTCCACCCTTGGGTTTTTCTACCAAGACTCTTTTGATCCCTTCAACATTTGAACTTGAGCCAAACCATTGGAGCTAAGGTATCTCTGGTAAAGGTGGGACCTTAGGAAGATATGGAATGAGAAAATGAGCTCTGTGTTCACATCCTAGCTCTAACATTTACTAGTGAGTAATCATGGGGGAGTCCCTTAATGTCTTTAGGCCTCAGTTTTCCTATCTGTAAAATAAAGGTGTTGAAGTGGATGATCTCCAAGGTCTTTCCATTACTAAAGTCTATGGGGAATATTTGCCCACACACCTTTCTTCCTGCCCTTGGACCCCGAGGAAAGGATTTAGAGGCTTGTGTTCTTGGTTCTTGATAAAGATGGTTCATATTTCAATAGCCCTAAATTTCCAAAACTACCCTATGAGATAGGTAGTACCAGTGTCATCATCCTCATTTTAAAGATGAGGCAATTGAAAGGGGCAGAGCCAAGATGGCAGAATGGAAAGATGAACTTATACTAGCTCTTACCCCACAGTCCATAAAATACCCATAAAGAAGAACTCTCAACAAATTCTAGAGCAGTAGAAGCCACAGAAAAACAGAATGGAGGAGATTTCTATCCCCGAATGACCTGAAAGACCAACTGGAAAGGTCTGTCATGTACCGGATGTGGAGAAGAACCTAGACCTGCCTTGACCATGTGGCTCCAAAAGGACCAGGTCTGAGCAGGCTTCAGGGACAGAATCTCCAGCAGCAGCAAAGATCCCTCAACTCACAGGCACCAAAGGTCAGTGAGAGGGTCTTTTCAGCTGGCTGAGAAGGAAGCAGGGTGTCCTCATAACTCGGGCCTCCTCAGGTGGCAGCAGTAGAGGCAGCAGCAGCCTGGGCTTCCAAAGCAGGCAGTAAGCTGCATCCATTGTTGAAGGTCTCATCATAAACCCCCTGAGGGAACTGTGGCACCCTGCCCCTTCCTGAGCAGCTGATCTTAATCTCACACTGAATAGCAGCCCTGCCTCTGCCTAAAGCCCCTGAGGCTTTGGAGCAACTCATCTAAATCTCAGCCCCCAATGCTGGCTTGTGGTTGTGGAGACGAAACTCAGAAGTCAAGTAACTGGCTGGGAAAATGCCCAAAAAAGGGAAAAAAATAAGACCATAGCAGGTTACTTTCTTGGGGAACAGGTGTCTCCCCCCCATCCTTTCAGATGAGGAAGAATAAGGCATACTATCAAAGGAAGTCAAGGCTTCTGCCTCCAGGGCCTCCAAAGGGAGCTTAAACTGGGCTCAGGCAATAGAAGACCTTAAAAAAGAAGTTAGCAGCTTACTAAAGGAGAACCAAAAAAATGGTGAGGAAAATAATAGCTTTAAAAAGAGGGTAACTCAATTGGAAAAAGAGGTCCAAAAAGCCAATGAGGAGAAGGAGGTTTCAAAAAACGGAATTAGTCAAATGGAGAAGTTTCAAAAGCTCACTGAACAAAATAATTCTTTGAAAGAAAGAATTAAGTCCAGGGAAATGAATGACTATGAGTTAAACCAAGCAGTTAGTAAACAAAACCAAAAATTTGAAAAAATACAAGATAAGGTGAAACAACTCATTGGAAAAACAACTGACCTAGAAAATAAATCCAGGAGAAATAATTTAAAAAATTATAGGACTACCTGAAAGCCATGATCAAAAAAAGAGCCTAGACATTATCTTCCATGAAATTATCAAGGAAAATTGCCCTGATGTTCTAGAATCAGAGGGCAAAATAAATATTGAAAGAATCCACTGATCACCTCCTGAAAGGGACCCGAACAGAGAGACTTCTAGGAATATTGTGGCCAAATTTCAGAATTCACCGATCAAGGGGAAAATACTGCAAGCGGTTATAAACAATTTGAGTATTTTGGAAATACAATTAGGATAACACAGGCTCTGGCAGCTTCAACATTAAGGGATTTGAAGGGCTTGGAATGGGATATTTTAGAGGTCAAAGGAACTGGGACTGAAACCAAGAATCACCTACCCAGCAAATCTGAGTATAATACTTCAAGGGAATAAATGGTCATTCAATGATATAGAGGACTTTCAATCATTCACATTGAGGAAAAGACCAGATCTGTATAGAAAATTTGACTTCCCAAGAAAAGAATCAAAAGAAGCATGAAAAGGTAAACAGGAAAGAAAAACCATAAAAGACTCTCTAAAGCTGAACTGTTTACATTACTACAATGAAAGAAAATATTTATAACTCCTGAATTTTTTCTCAGTATTTGGATAGACGGGGCAATTGTACATACACATACACACATACACATATATAGATAGAGAGTACAGGGTATGTTAAATCAGAAGAGATGATATCCACACACAAAAAATAAAATAAAATAAAAATTAAGTGATGAAGGAGGAAAATATCGGGAAGAGAAAGGGAAAAATGGAACAGGGCAGGCTATAACTCATAAAAGAGATAAGAAAAATCTTGTTCAATGGAGGAGAAAAGGGAGAAGGGTAGAGGGGGAAAATGAAGCTACTCTGAAGGGGGGAATAACATGCTCACTAAATTTGATATGAAAATTTATATCACACCACAGAAAAATAGGAGAGGAGGCAAAAAGTGGGGTGAGGGGAATGTTAAAAGGGAGGGCAAATGGGAGAAGGGAGTCACTAGAAATAAATACTTTTGAGAAGGGACAAGGTCAATTGTGGGGGAAGAAATAAGCGGGGGATAGAGTAGGACAGAGGACAATATATTTAGAATTACACAACATGATTATAATGGAAGTCTTTTGCAAAACAATACATATTTAGTCTATTAAATTCCTTGCCTTCTCAGTGGGGCTGGGGAGGGAGAGATGTTGGAATTCAAAGTATTAGCAACAAATGTTGAGAATTTTTATTGCATATAATTGGGAAATAAGAAATACAGGGAATGTGGTATAGAAATTTATCTTGCCCTACAAGAAAATAGAGAAGATGGAGATAAGGGAAGGATGGAGTATGACTGAAAGGAGGGTACATTGAGGGAAGGAGTAATCAGAATGCAAGGTATTAGGAAGCGGGGGGAGGGGAGTGATGGGGAGAAAAATTGGACATGTTACAAAGTGAGGTAAAAGCAATTAGTATTAAAACAATTGACTGAATTAACTACTGCAAATAAATCAATGACATCTTTAGTTTGGGGAAAAGAATTTTAGTCTAAATTTCCTAGAGGAAGGTAACCTCGGGTAAAATTTGGCATTGGTGGAAAAGTTAAGGTTTTAATGGTAAATTTGAGTTTATGATTGCTATTTAATCAGGAACTAGAACCTGTATAGAAAGGTGTGTAAACCACTTAAGACTTGCCTCAAAAGATGTTCCTTAGCCAAAGTGAAATTATAATCATATTTGAAACACAGTTATAGGAACTTGCCATTTTTAGAAGCTATGGGACTAACTTCATGTATGGATAACAAGAAAGGTGGTCTGAGTCTCCAATCCAAGATGCCAGTAAGCCTGTGAGATGTTGGTGTGAACTGCAAAAGGTGATCTCATGGGAAGGGTGAGAGAGAGGCTGTTCAGCCTGGGCTGAGGTAGGATTCTCCTGACTCAATTTCCCCACTGACACCTGGCAGACTTTAAGCCTGACTGAATGTAAGTGGACAATCTAATCCTGCCTGGAATTGACATGAAGTTGGGGAGATAGTGTATCCCTGCAATGTCCCTATTCTTGGTGGCAATTTCCTGTAGTCAAAAGGTTTGTAAGCTTAATACAGATCTATTCAATTATAGATTATTGGTAGGGAAACATCTGAGGTTAAGTCTAAAATTAAACTATTAGGCATAAGACTTTAGATCAACAACAATAAGTTAGGGTCTTTTAATTCTTAGTAATACTGTGGAGACAATTAGGCCAAGAGCTTGTGAAGTTAGCAACATAAGTATTATTTGTGTCTCAGTTGCTTAACATTTAAAAAATAATTCTTTTGTGGTCCATATTGTAAATGCTTTAAAAAGAAGTATCATCTGACTGAAAGTTTGAATTGTTTTATCTGTTACAAACTGTGTTAAAAATTAAAAAAATAAAGAAAAATTTTTTAAAAAATAAAAAATATGAGGGAATTGAGAATCAGAGGATTAAGTGATTTGCCCAAAGTCAGGCCGTGTAACTGGCAGCATCTGGCTTTGAGCTGGAGTCTTCTGACTCCAAATATTTCCTCAAGAGGAATAGCCTCACTGGGTCACACTCCATCTCTCCTATTTGGGAAAGAGTTTCACACTCTTCCTTCCATTTCTAACTCAACCATCTAACTTGGGTTTCCTACCACAACACAGTTGCTGTGACATGCTTATTCTAAAGCTTTTCTGAGTTTCCTGAGCCTGAGGACCTCAAGCCATATCATCCGGGGCACTTATGAGATAAACTTTAGCAAATGGTTGGGATCTCCTTTCTAACACTACTGTTGAGTGGAGTTTTAGGAGCAGGACTAGTAATTACCCCAATAGGGGTCGTGAATGTTAGGCTGTTAATACATGAAATTGTTATGTTGGCGGGGGGAAGTAAATAATCCCTTACATTTGCCAAAATTCTTTCACATCCATTAATTCACTGTATCATGGCTACTGCCCTATGGGGTCAACAGGGTATGGCATTTTACAAATGGGGAAACTGAGGCCAAAGGAAGGGAAGTTACTCACTCATAGTCACATAGTAAGTTAATGACAAATCTAGAACTAGGTCCTCTGACCTACTGTGCTCCATCACTATGCAGAGGTGAGTAACGTGAGTGATACCATAGCAGAGTCCTCTGATATTTAATTTCACCTTCGGCAATGCCAAACTGAAACTATAGAGTGTGGGCCCAGACACAAAGCAGCACAGGGATTCAGGTAAACCTGGATATTGCTTGGGAGAAACTTTCTAATTTCTTTCCCATTCCCTCCCTCTCCCATGATCTCCTAGCAAACCCCAGCCAACAGCAGGTCTGAAGACTTACCTTCTGTTTTCCCAGCCAACCAAGTGATGGGGAAAAAGAAAAGAAAGAAGTTAAAAGGGATCAGTTGCACAGAGACATAAGGCAGTTACTGGTTCCAAATTTTGAAAGAACAAAGATGATTCGTTCATGTTGAAAATAGATAAACTCAGACTAGATGTAGCTTAGGACCAAAGCAGCATTCAGTGGAACTATCTTTAGAGGTCACCTGGTCCAGCACCCTTATTTTACTGAGTCCCACAATGGCCAAATGAGCTGCACAAATCCCACAATGAATTAACAATACTGCAGGAATTCTAACCCAGGTCTTCTGAACTGTAATTCATTATCTCCGGTCTACAGAGTGCTCTCAGCCTATCTGAACCCTGGATCCACTCAAGCTAGCCTCCTGGTCCCCTCGGTCTGAAGTACTTGCCAAGCATTGTCTCTGGGTCTCCTACCTTCCCCAGGCTTGTCTGCGATGAACTCTGAATCATCATCTTCGGGTTTAGTGACCACCATAGAAGTCAGTGGTGTCACAAAGTGGTATTTTAGAGACAAATCCAGAGCTTGTGCTGTTAGGTTCTCCTTCTCTTCCCCCTGAGCATTCTTCCTGTAAGGGAATGGGCAAAGAGGTAAACCCTCTGGACAGATGCAACCCAGATCTCCCTTTCCACTGCAGTGCTAATGTAACAGCCGTCCTGTCTTCCCCTTCCCTAGCTGCCTCATTTGCATGTGTCCTGTTTATGCACAAGACTGTAAACTCTCTGAGGTCACACATGTCACAGGTGCCCAATCACTCCAGGATGGATTGATTCCCTAGCAACAGTGCCTGGACTCTGAAATAACTGGAGGTCAGCATAGAGAGGATGGTCTTCAAGAGGCTGCCTGTAGAGATCTAATTGTAGACCTCAGGTCAGTTCAGCACTAACTCCTAAAAGTAAATTTCCAAACCAGAGTCAAATGGGTAAGGTCAATGCAGAAATGGGCACTAATTCAGTCCCTACTAGATGGGTTCAGTACTTGGGGCATGGGGTGAGGGCAAGAAGAGATTCTTGATTCAAGAAAGTACTTGAGGAACTGAGGAAGCTCAGAGAATGTTCAAACAAAAATCAATCCTGGATTGTACCGCTAAATGGTAGTTGTTAGTATATAAGACGAATGGAGGGGAAGTTTCCTCAATCAACTTGATAAGTTTATTTTTGTGGTCAGTCATGTCTGACTTTTCCTGACCCCATGGACCACACTGTCTATAGGGTTTTCTTGGCAAAGATACTAGAGTATCTTTAAACAATAAACAAAGTAAGGTGCACAGAAGAGAGCCAAAGAAAAATTCACACGGAAGCAAAGAAAAGATTGACAATCCTCAACACAACATGTGTTATTTATCATACAGGCTTTCTTGAAATGAAAATTCATCATTACTTATTTTGAATCCTCTCTTACGTTCTGCTATGCACACGACATGCTTTTGTTCTTAGTTTGTATTTAAGTTTCAATATTTAAGTTTATTATATGTTTTTGTTTCTCTTATCTGCTCTGTATTTGTGTTCTGGCCCTTGAGTTTAAAATAAAATTTTAAAAAAGATACTAGAGTGGTTTGACATTTCTTTTTCCAGTGGATTAAGGCAAATGTAGGTTAAGTGATTTGCCCAGGATCACATAGCTAGTAAGTGTATGAAACTGGATTTGAATTCATCTTCCTGACTCCAGACCCACACCCTCTGTCCACTGAGTCATCTATCTGTCCTTAAGTTTACAGAGTGGTAAATCTTTGTCTAGGGTTAGGAAAGAAAATCCTCATAGACAGTATGAATTTGAATTGCCTTTTGATACCTTATCAAAAGGATGAAGGATAATTTCTGATTGGTTTTCAGTGACTTAGGCTGTACCTCTAGATGATTTTCATGCCAAAGGGGAGTCAGTTCTGTGTGCTGATATGCTGTATTTTGGCATCTTTTCACCTTTGTACTTCTCCTATGAGAGCAGCTCTAAGACAGTATATAGGTCTTGTAGGAGAAAAAGGGAAAAAGGCATATAAAAGGGGTAATAGATGTATTCTCTGGATGTACACAGATTCTCACTGGAGACATTTGTAATTGCATGGGGAAAGAAATATAGGGAAGCGACATACACTAGTCCAAGTGACCAAGGAGAATTCATGGACAATGATGAACAATATCCCTCAATGGGATGGAAGTTTTCCTAGGCAGTTTGCTTCCAGAATCTAGCCTAGCCAGAGAAGGAAGATTTCTTGGACAGTGTTAGCCTTGGGGTTGCCTTAGAAGTAGCTCCAAGTTCGAGAGTTTGGGTACAGGTTTCTAAGAGTCAAAAAGGAGTTCCTTAGCTGTCTGCCTCTTGGAGAGAGGCTTGCCCACATGGCCCTCCCAGGTACAGCAGAAGCAGGGGGCATAAAACTAGGACATAGTGAAGCACAAAATCAAAATCTTGCCACTCCCTACTACTATAGCGATGTGTTTGAATGGTGCAGGTCCAGTGGGAAGGACTTTGTTTGCCTATCTGGTCTTCTGGGGCTAACCCAAATAGCAAGGTAACATCATGAGTCTGGGATGGACTGTTTAGGACTTTGTAGAAGAGAGAGATTGCAGCCAAAAATCAATGTTGCCCAGCTAACAGCCTCATGGTCAGTTCCCTCCCAAGGGATGCTCATGGGCTATATAGTGAGTGCTTTCTGGTTTTTTTCTGTATTTCTTTATGGGTCCCAGGGAGTCCGTTAAATCTTCTGAATTTTCTGTAACGCAAAACAAAAACTGTCCTCTACTTCTATGCATACGTTACCTAGTGTGTTTATATAGGAGCTGGGGGCCCCATCAATTCCCTTTGTGTAAATCTAGACTCAAGATGCATTTGGAGATTATCTCAGAGTAAGTGCTTTGAGGAGCCAAAGACCACATTGACCTTCTAAGGGAGACTCCAGAAATCAGACTTTGTCCAAGTGAACTCAAGAGTCTTGAGAACATATTGACCTCAGGACTGTCTCAGAGTACTGGTTAGGAGGAAGATATGAACAGGGTTACCGCTTTTCTAGGAGTTGTTCAATTGTAAGGTAGGCCCAGAGTCTCTCAATGTAGTCCCCAAAGATGTATTCTTGTTCCTTATGGGCTTCTTCCATCTCCTTCACATCTACTTCTTCTGTGAAAGTCAGGTCATTTAAAGCCTGGGGAGAGTGGAGAAAGGATGAAGGGCAGGATCCTGGCCTTGACAGAAATGGGGAAGTGGGGTGTTACTTTCAGTAGAAGATCAAGGCCCAAGATAGTAGGCCTAACTTTGGTGTCATGCCAACCCTCTGATTAGACGAGACATATTGATATGTTTATTTTAAAAGACTGACGATGGGGACAAGTATTTCTGCACTTTCTCAGACTCATATAGAGAGGTGATTGCCATTGGGTTCCCAAATTTCCATAGGAAGAAGGTAAGGGAGAGGTGGTCATGAAGCTAGTGACTTTTCTAACACTAGGTCTGTGCTGTCTGTAAGAAAGCATCTTAAGTACCAAATCCCAAGCTGGCAAGCTTCCAATGTCAGATGCCACAGTGGATCAATCTCCCTTCTGATTAGGAGCTCAGCATCAGCCCCCCAATCTAGAAAGTGACTTACACCTTGTCCCTTCACATCAGCAATGAAGGTGTTTGTCTCCAAGTCCACCAGTCTCCCAGCTACCACAATCTCAGAGCCATCATAGAAATGCTGATAGTCATTCTGGGTGATGTCACTGATGGTATTCTGTGGGTACTGTAAGTCTACATTGATGAGCAGTGGGTTGGCCACCTCATCATAGAAACCCTGAGAAACACAAGAATTAGAATATAGTTACCCCTGACCCCCAGAGCCCTGGGGCAGGCTCACTGAATCTCTTAGAATATCGGGGATAGAAGGCCCCTCAAGGACACTTATGCAGTTTTTAACCACACAAGGGAGAGAAACTGTGGCCTTGTGATTGGAAAATAAGGAAGACAGCCCTGTGAAGCATTTATGGATATTGTCATGATGGAAATAGCTCTCTTGAGTAGCCCAGCAGGTCTGATCTCCCTGCTTCTCCTCAACAAGGGGCTCCCAACAATTTGGATACTTGGCCTTGGAAATTATACTCATGGAAACTTAGGCTGAAAGGTAGGATTATTGGACATTTGAAACTCAAAATTCAAATTTGAATCTGAATCATAAGGTCTTTGAGATAAAAGTTAAAAATTATAGAAACTTTGATTTAGAAGTTAGGACAGTGAAATATTAGAGGTATAGATTTTAGAAGCAAAAGAATGAATCTTAGAATTTTAGAATTCTTAAATGGGAATGAAAGGATATAGAGGTCCCAGAGTCTTGGGGTCTTCTTGGGGTGAGGGAATGTAACAGAGATTGGATACAGGTTTATTATTTGTTGTAAGGAACTCTCAGTGTAAAAACTCCCATACTGATAGAGAATGGCAACTCAGTTGAAATTTATGATTGCCCAGACACTGAGGGTTTTTAATGACTTATCTTTGGTCACACAGTTATGACGTCAAAGAAAGTCCTTAAATCTCAGTCATCTTGACTCCAGGGTACCTCTTTGACCACTATGCTATTCTGTCTCTTACAGAATACTAGATTTGTACATTAGAATTATAAGATAGTACAAGTCAGATGCATAGAATTTTAGACTTTGAGGTTAGAATCATGAAATTCTATAAATAAAAATGAGAAGCACAAAATGACTGTTTCTTGTGCCCAAGATGCTGGGGGCAGGGGGAATATTTATTACTGACATGGGGTGTGACTTATACCTGCATTTGTAAGTTGGCATCAGAGTCTTCATAAATTCGCCGGGCAAACCCATGATTCTCCAGTGCCATCTTTTCCAGGAAGTTATAATTGACATCACGGCCAAAGCCAAGGTTATATAAAGGAAACTTGCCTCCAATGGCATTCCTCACGTTCTCCTGGATTTTATCAACTCTACTTTCTCCTGCAAGAGGGAGTATAGATGAGTCAGGCATGGATTCAGAGCTAGGTATATGGTGATGAATTAAAAATAGGAGAAAGAATCATGGAAAGCAACTTAGGATATCCTTTTTAGTTTGATTAGTTAAACAGTGTTCAACAGGGAATCTGATCCATCCCTTGGACAACTAAAATTCCTCTACCCAGGGTACCCCAAGAGCAGAAGATAAGTAAGCTACTGACCTTGTGGGGTTGAGGAAGCAAAGGGTTGGGAAGAGGTAGGAGCTGTCCCAAATGATTTTATTTTTTGACTCACCTAAGGTGTTACTCCCAGATCCCAAGTTGTAAGTTGCAATACCATAACAACTGTTTACTTTCCTCCCACCTGGAGTAGGGACCTCTTGGTTGGTAGACCTGCCATCCCCATAATTCACTAGATGGTCCCCTATCTCTCCTGCCCATTCTGCTTCTCAGCCACCTACCAGCGTTGGCTTCCCCATCTGTCAGCATGATGATTATGGATGTACTTCTCTCCGGGACAATTTCCATCTCTCGAGCTTTGTTTATCATCTCAATGCCCCTGAGAAGGGCATCATTGATGTTGGTCACTGTGATGCAAATAGACAGACAGAACTCCATTGAAGAGCTCTTTGGTCTTCTCCTTTGCAATGGAGAGAGTGCCCAAGAAGATTTAGGATCTGGTCCCAAATCCCCTACTAATCAGTTACATAGCCATGAATCATAATAAGCTACCCAGCTCACATTCTCTGAGTCTCTTTTTCCCCATCTGTAAAACAGAAATAAAAATCTTTGTGCCTAACTATGTCACTGAGCTGTTATGAGGATCTCAAGGAACAATGGATATTCAAGTGCCTTGGGAAAATGTAGAAAATCCTCTATGAATGTGACACACTATAATAATTAATGTGCCCTAAAGGAGAATGCCATGGAAGTCTTCCACTGACACCTCATCAGGTCAGACCTCCATTGGCTAGGTAAGTGCTACCCTGTTGGAAGAGTTTTGAGAGTAGATCTGGTAATAAAATGCAAGTCTTGACTTGAGCCTCCAGCCTAATTAAGTTCAGATAATCTCATCATCAGGCTGGCCACAGACTGATGGATTTTTTTTGTTTGTAACAATTCTTGTAGCCATCCATAAAGTAGTGAAGGAATTGTGGTCTGCCTTGGTAGATTTCATACCCATTCCTACAAAATCCCACATGCTTTTTGTCTGGCATGGTTGTTCACATTTGCAACAAAATTTTCTTTTTTTCCCCCAGAGGAGTAGAGAAGGGAGAAAGAAAATAAATGCTTATTAGTTGAAAAAAATTAATTAAAAAACATGATTATGGCAGAGAGAGAGATTTGAGTTTGGGAGACTTTCTTCAAAGCTCTAAAATGCAATGATCCATTCACCTAGTCATCTATCTTGCCTTGGTTCCAAGGACATTTCTAGAGATATTCTTCCTACCGAGATCTTCCTGCGGAAGGTGGAGGAATCCTAGTGCGGGCACCGATGAGGGGACCATGCAACCTTCAGAGGCAGAGTGCGAGGAGCAGATCTCGTCAAAGATCTGAGATAAGGTAACATAAAGAGCCTTGCAAATTCTAAAATGCTACAGGCACTAGCTGTTACTTTTCTTACTTAGAAATTTATTACTATTATTACTCGTCAGAAAACTAGAATCACTGAGGAGGCTGTATGAGAAGAACCACAGGGAGTGAAGTAAGCAGGGCCCCTCCAGGACAAAGCGGCCACATCTGGCTGGCCAGCAAAGTGAGGGCCACCTGCTTCCAGCCACCTTAACGACAAAGTAGTTGTCTGATTCTATCAGCAAGTGGCTGGAATCTGCCCGACCCTAGGGAAAGGATAGATGTGAGCAGGTAAAGAGGTCTGGCATCCAGGGAGAGATTAAAATCAGGCCCCTGTTCAGAGAGCCAAGGGACAGAGGATCTCATATATGTTTCATTTGGAATGTATCCCTGGAAAACTAACTTGTAGGGTTCTGGGCACTGGGTGTTTGAGAATGGGATAAGTCTGAGGCTTCAGGTCTAACTTACTAAGCCATCTGACCCAAGCTAGTTAGGCCTTAAAATCATATCTGACCACCACCTCATCATCTCAGAATACTAGCAATGAAATGAATAGGCCACGTACTCTCCAGCCTTGTGGATCCTCTTGGGTTCCTGGCCTGGTGACAGCTGGTAGCTTCTATAAAAATCAGAGTCTCCAACCAGGAACCCAGTTGAGATCCATCCCAAGGCAGGCATATCTGACCACTAATGGAAGACCCACGTAACATTAATGTTCTAGCCTCATGACACCTCCTATACCTAGACTCAAAAAGGACAGTTTGGGTCAACACAAATAGTCCTGGGCTGTGGAGGCAGACCAGACTTTGACACCGAGTCATTGCCTAGCTTTGGGAAAGTGTCTCTCTTGAATTTCAACTTAAAAATGAGAGGACTGAACTAGTCCAGGGATTCTTAACCATTTTTGTGGATGTCATGGACCCTTTAGCCATCTGGTGACGCCTATGGAGTCCCCTTCTCAGAGTAATGTTTTTAAGTGCATTAAGTAAAATGCACAGGATTGCAAAAGAAACCAATTATACACAAACTTCAGTTAAGAATCCTTGAATGAGAACATCTCCAAGGTACATCCACTTCTACCATATTATACCATTGTACATTGTACCATATTGTATTCTACTATATTGTACCATTGCACATTGTACCATATTGTACCACTATACATTGTACAATATTGTATTCTACCACATTGCCTCATTGTACATTGTAGCATATTGTATTCTACCATATTGTCCCATTGTATCATATGATCTCATTCTTTTCTCCAAAAGGAACTCTCTCTGTGCATGACCCAAGAAGATATGGGACTCCAGAAGGGAGCCAGAAAGTGTTTGGATAAGGAAGGTAGAAATTGGGCCACAGTCCCTACTTGGCTGAGAGAGCCTAGAAGTCTCCTCCCAGAGACTCAATCAGAGTCAGTCTTTCCCAGAACCTTATGCTTAGCCAAGTCTGCTTTAGCTAGAAGCAGCACAACTTAGCACACAGAGATGATTGGAACTATTAAGTCAAGCCCCACCCAGATCTGGAGAATGGATGATAAGATAACAAAGGGTCTTTGGGGTTGCCATGGGGGTACATAAGCTGGCCAACTGTGCTGACAGTCCCTTACCTCCTCCTTCATGGATGTTATGTACATATTCTTTTGCCATCTTGAGATTCTCAGGAGTGGCTGGGACCATATTTTCTTTCCAAGTGGTCACACCTGAGCTAAACAGGATAAAATTCAGGAAATCCTCTTCTCTTATATCATTCAAGATATGGAGAAGTGCATCCTTTGTCTGCAAGAGATAGGATAGGTATTTTTTTTTAATTTAGAAGACACAAGGGCAAGAAACCACTAGACAGATACAAAGAGTGGCACTGTTCTTTAAAATATTAGGATCAGTGTGGCTTAGTGGATAGAATTTTGACCTGGAGTCAGGACAACCTAGGTTTGAATCTGAATTCTGGCATTTCCTAAACGGTGTGACTCTGGGAAAGGTATTTAACCTATTTAATCTCCTGGAGCCTGTTTCCCCATCTGTAAAATCAGGACAATCATACCTACCTAAGAGACGTTGTAAGAGTCAAATGAGTTCATGTATGTGTAGCATGTTGCAAAGTTTAAGGTCCTACATGTGTCAGTTATTATCACAAATTGGTTATTAAGAAGAAGATCAAAGAAAAGATGCATACAGTACTTAGGGAGGGTAGAGTGATGACAATGAACACACAGGGAAGGTAGAAATCCTCAACTCTTATTTGGCTTCTTTCTCTGAAGAAGAAGACTTTTTGGGAAAGGAAGGTTAGTACAAAAAGGAAGGTTAGTAAAAAAAAAAAAATAACAACTAGAAGGGTGGAGCCAAGATGGCAGAGTAGAAAGATGGACCTGTAGAAGTTCTCATCCCATAGCCCATAAAATACCTGTAAAAAAAATGACTCTAAACAAATTCTAAAGCAGCAGAAGCCACAAAATGACAGAGTGAAAGAGATTTCCAGTCAAGACAGCCTGGAAGGCCGACAGGAAAGGTCTATTGCACCAGGCAGGGAGCAGAGTGCAGCCCAACCACGTAATGTAGCAGGAACAGGACCAGGACAGGCTTCAGGGGGCAGAATCCCAGCAGCAGCTGCAGCTCCTTGATTCCTCAACTCACAAACACCAAATATAGAGTCAAAGGTCAGTGAGAAAGCTCTTTAACCTGAGGGAGAAGGCAATGGGGTCTGGCCCAGTCAGCAGCAGCAACTGCAGCCACAGCATCCATTTCTGGAGCCCTTGGCCTAAAGCCCCTGGGGGAATTGAGTGGCTGATCCGAATCTCAGCCCTGAGTGGCTCTCCTGGGTTGAGGAAGAGTGCTGACGTAGTAGAACTAGAGGTGGTTGTGAAGAGGGAATTGTATTCACAGATCCTAGGCAGAACAGAGTGCTTGTCATTGCTCAAAGACAAGTGTGTAGGGCAGGAGAAGAGGAAACTCCTCTCCCTTGATTGTACCACCTTGGAGGAACTGAGATCTTACAGGTACCCAGAGTATACTCTCCTCTTGACAAAAGCCTCAAAAGTCAAGTAACAGACTGGTAAAATGTCTAAAAAGGGGGAAAAAAAATAAAACTATAGAAGGCTACTTTCTTGGTGAACAGGTATTTTCTTCCATCCTTTGAGATGAGGAAAAACAATGCATACCATCAGAGAAAGACCTAATCAAGGCTTCTGCATCCAAAACCTCCAAAACAAATATGCAGTAGTCTCAGGTCATGGAAGAAGTCAAAAAGAATTTTGAAAAATCTTTTTGTAAGAGAGATGGAGGAAAAATTGGGAAGGGAAATGAAAGTGATACAAGAAAATCATGAAAAGTGAGTTAACAGCTTGCTAAAGGAGAGCCAAAAAAACGCTAAAGAAAATAACACCTTTAAAAATAGGCTAACTCAGTTGGTAAAAGAGGCCCAAAAAGCCAATGAGGAGAAGAATGCTTTAAAAAGCAAAATTAGCCAAATGGAAAAGGAGGTTCAAAAGCTCACTGAAGAAAATAGTTCTTTAAAAATTAGAAGGAATAGATGGAAGCTAATGATTTTCTGAGAAACAAAGAAATCACAAAACAAAACCAAAAGAATGAAAAAAATGGAAGATAATGTGAAATATCTCATTGGAAAACAACTGACCTAAAAAATAGATCCAGGACAGATAATTTTGAAAGTATAGGACTACATGAAAGCCATGATCAAAAAAGAGTCTAGACATCATCTTTCATGAAATTATTAAGGAAAATTGTCCTGATATTCTAGAGCCAGAGGGCAAAATAAATATTGAAAGAATCCACCAATCACCTCCTGAAAGATATTGGAAAAGAGAAAGAGGATATTCCTAGGAATATTGTAGCCAAATTCCAGAGTTCCCAGATCAAGGAGAAAATATTGCAAGCAATTAGAAGGAAACAATTTGAGTATTGTAGAAATGCAATCAGGATAACACAAGATCTAGCAGCTTCTACATTAAGGGATCAAAGGGCTTGGAATATGATATTCCAGAAATCAAAGTAACTAGGATTAAAACCAGGAATCACCTACCCAGCAAAATTGAGTATAATGCTTCAGGGGGACAAATGGTTATTCAATGAAATAGAGGACTTTCAAGATTTCTTGATGAAAAGACCAGAGTTGAATAGAAAATTTGACTTTCAAACACAAGAATCAAGAGAAGCATGAAAAGGTAAACAGGAAAGAAAAATCATAAGGGACTTACTAAAGTTGAACTGTTTACATTCCTACATGGAAAGATAATATTTGTAACTCTTGAGGCTTTTTTCAGTATTTGGGTAGTTGGAGGGAGTACACACATACACACACACACGTATGCATACATATGCATACACACACACACACACACACACACACATATATATATATATGTATGTACAGGGTGAGTTGAATAGGAAAAGATGATACCCAAAAAAGTGAAATTAATGGGTGGGAGAGTAATATATTGGAAGGAGAAAGGAAGAATGGAAAGTTGCAAATTATCTCTCACCAAAGAGGCAAGAAAAAATGTTTTCAGTGGAGGAGAAAAAGCGGGGAGGTGAAAGGGAAAAAGTGAACCCTACTCTCATCACTTTTAGCTTAAGGTAGGCATAACATGCACCCTCAATTTGGTATGAAAATCTGTCTTACACTACAGGAAAGCAGAGGAGAAGGGGATAAGTGGGGTGGAGGGATGATAGAAGGGAGGGCAAATAGGAGGAGGGAGGAATTAGAAGTAAACATTTTTGAGGAGGGACAAGGTCAAAAGAGAGAACAGAATAAATGGGGGACAGGATAGGATGGAGGGAAATATAATTAGTCTTGAACAATATGACTATTATGTCAGTCTTTTGCAAAACTACATATATATATATACATATATATATATATATATGTATATATATATATATATGTATACATATATATATATGTATACACATATATATATATATGTCCCATATTGAATTGCTTGCCTTCTCAGTGGGGATGAGTGGGGAGTGAGGAAGGGAGAGAAGTTGGAATTCAAAGTCTTAGGAACGAGTGTTGAGAATTATTTTT
>CM053769.1:1383931-1452566 GCA_028658325.1 Potorous gilbertii
TACATATATATATATACATATATATATATATATATGTATATATATATATATATGTATACATATATATATATGTATACACATATATATATATATGTCCCATATTGAATTGCTTGCCTTCTCAGTGGGGATGAGTGGGGAGTGAGGAAGGGAGAGAAGTTGGAATTCAAAGTCTTAGGAACGAGTGTTGAGAATTATTTTTGCATACAACTGGGAAATAAGAAATACAGGTAATGGGATATAGAAATCTATCTTGCCCTATAAGAAAAGAGAGAGGATGGGGATAAGGGAAGGGAGGGGTGTGATAGAAGGGAGGGCAGATTAGGGGAAGGGGTAATCAGAATGCAAGGTGTTATGGGATGGGAAGAGGGGAGATATGGGGAGAAAATTTGGAACTCAAAATTTTGTGGAAATGAATGTTGAAAACTAAAAATAAATAAACACAGTAAAAAGCAAAAACAAACAAGTAAAGGTAGTTAAAACCTAATATAGGTGAGGAAATCATAAGAGAACTCCCAGGCAGAGCCAAGATGATGGAGTAGCAGCATGCATTTTCTAGAGTGCTGCCCCCAAGCTCAGCCAAATACCTGTAAAAAATTACTGTAAACAAATTCTGAAGCTCCAGAACCCACAGAATGATGGAGTGAAGCAAATCTCTAGTCTAAGACACCCTGGATGGTTGCCAGAAGTACCTATCATGCCATGCTGTGGGCAGGGTACAGTCCTATATGAGCTGTGTTGGCAGAGACGAGACCTGAGCAAATCTTGGGGAGACTGAATCTCTCACACCTGTGGCAATTTTCAGACTTTAGGACACCAAAACGCTGAGGAAGGTCAGTGGAAAAAGCCTGTAGGCCCAGTGTGGGAGAGTGGAGTGGTCTGGCCCCAGCCATAGGGTAGCAGAGGGGGAAGGAACCCACAGCAGCCACAGCAACAGGAAGGGCAGAGGCAGCACATTGTTTCTGGAGCTCTAGGCCCACAGATATTGGGGGAAGTGAGTGGCTGACAGTACACTCCCCACCACCACTGGAAGCAGAGCTCTACCTAGACAAAGAACTCAAAAGTCAAGTAAATGGCTGGGGAAATTAGCAAAACTGAAAAAAGAATCAGACTATAGAATCTTACTTTGGTGACAAGGAAGACCAAAACATGCAAATAGAGAAAAATAAAGTTAAAGCTCCTCCATCCAAAGCCTCCAAGAAAAATATGAATTGGTCTCAAGCCATAGAAGAGCTCAAAAAGGATTTTGAAAATCAAGTAAGAGAAACAGAGCAAAAATTGGGAAGAGAAATGAGAGTGATGCAAGAAAATTATGAAAAACGAGTCAACTGCTTGCTAAAGGAGACCTCAAAATGCTGAAGAAAATAACACTGAAAAAATAGACTAACTCAAATGGCAAACGAGATCCAAAAAGCCAATGAAGAGAAGAATGATCTAAAAAGCAGAATTGGCTAGATGGAAAAGAAGATCCAAAAGCTCACTGAAGAAAATAATTCCTTAAAGTTTAGAATGAAGCAGATGGAAGCTAATGACTTTATGAAAAATAAAGAAATTACAAAACAAAACCAAAGGAATAAAAAGTAACAGACAATGTGAACTATCTCATGGGAAAAATAGCTGACCTGGAAAATAGATCCAGGAAAGACAATTTTAAAATTATGGGGCTACCTGAAAGCCATGATCAAAAAAAAAGAGCCTAGACATCATCTTTCAAGAAATTATCAAGGAAAACTGCCTTGAGATTCTAGAACCAGAAGGTAAAATAAATATTAAAAGAATCCACTGATCACCTCCTGAAAGAGGTCCTAAAAGGAAAACTCCTAGGAATATTGTAGCCAGATTCCAGAGCTCCCAGGTCAAGGAGAAACTATTGCAAGCAGACAGAAAGAAACAATTTGAGTATGGTGAAAAAACAATCAGAATAACACAAGATATAGCAGCTTCTACATTAAGGAATTGAAGGGCTTGGAATATGATATTTCAGAAGTCAAAGTAACTAGGATTAAAACCAAGAATCACCTATCCAGCAAAACTAAGTATAATAGCTCAGGGGGAAAATGGTTATTCAATAGAAATAGAGGATTTTCAAGCATTCTTGATGAAAAGACCAGAGCTGAACAGAAAATTTGACTTTCAAACACAAGAATCAAGAGAAATATGAAAAGGTAAACAGGAAATAAAATCATAAAGGACTTACTAAAGTTGAACTCTTTACATTTCTACATGGAAGGACAATATTCGCAACTCTTGAGACTTTTGTCAGTACTAGGATAGTTGGAAGGATTATATACATATAGACAGGGCACAGGGTGAGTTGAATAAGAAGGGATACTGTCTAAAAACATAAAATTAAGGGGTGAGAGAGGAATATATTGGAGGAGAAAGGGAAAAATAGAATGGGGCAATTTTTTTCTCACATAAAAGAGGCAAGAAAAAGCTTTTTCCATGGAAGAGAAGAGAGGGAAGGTGAGAGGGAAAAAGTGAACCTTACTCTCATGACATTTGACTTAAGAAGGGAATAACATGCTCATTCAATTTGCTATGAAAATCTATCTTACACTACAGGAAAGCAGGGGGAAAGTGGGTAAGGGGGGGAGGATGATAAAAGGGAGGGTAAATGGGAGGAGGACAGAATTAGAAGTAAATACTTTTGAGGAGGGATAGGGTCAAAAGAGAGAATAGAATAAGTGAGGCAGGATAGGATGAAGGGAAATATAATTAGCTTTTCACAACATGACTTTTATGGAAATCTTTTGCTACATGTATACACATGTATAACTTATGGAATTGCTTGCCTTCTCAGTGGGGATAGGTGGGGAGGGAGAGAGAGAAGTTGGAACTCAAAGTTTTTGAAAAAATGTTAAAAATTGTTTTTATATGTAACTGGGAAATAAGATATACAGGAAATAGGGTATAGAAATCTAGCTTGCCCTACAAGAAAATAGAGGAGATGAGGATAAGAGAAGGGAGGGGTGTAATAGAAGGGAAAGCAGATTAGGGGAGAGGGTAATCAGAATGCATGCCACCTTGGGGTGGATGGAGGGGAGAGATGGGGAGAAAATTTGGAACTCAAAATCTTGTGGAAATGAATGTTGAAAACTAAAAATAGATAAATAAATGAGAATTTCTTTTCAAAAAAGAGAACTCCCAGATGCTTTTAATGATGTTAATCCCTAGGTTCAGAGAAACTACATTCTGGGCTAGTAAAAGAATTGGGATGGGTGTTTGTTGAGTCCTCATTAGCGATCTTGAAAAAAAATCATGGAAAGTGAGGGAAGTTCTTCAAGATCAGAGGTAGGCAAACATCCTGATTTTCTTTCTATCTTTCTTTTTTTAGATATGTACAATTTAATTTTCTTCAAATTTAGCAATCATTTAAACTATACAAACATAAACTGCGACTATAAAAACTTTTAAGGTGACATGAATACTTTTAGGTGCAGCTGGGCTGGGGAAGATGCTGTCTTACTTTAGCATCTTTTGTATTCTCTACCTTTTTTTCTAATCCCTTATACAAAAATAGTCCATCAGGAAACTTGACTTGGAATGCTGAAGTGAAAGTTGAACACCCTGAAGTCAGAAGGCACATCTATATGAGACAAATAAAAAGAAACTCCCTCGCTTCCACCCCAGGGTAATAGGGCAATGAGATGGAGGATTAGAGCAATATAGAGGTGAGCAGTCAACCTGTGAATGAATGGAACAAGGATGGAGTTTATGAAGAATGTAAGGAGGGCATATTTATAATTGAGGATTTCATTTTTGTTTTGTCATTACTTCCCATTGTTACTTAGGTCTTCCTTCATCTTTTCATTCATAACATTTTCTGAACAAATTATTTTCTATATTAGGTGAAGATATTTGTAACTGGGGGAAGGAGGGCAAGGGCTAAGAAAATGGCTTCTTCTTTGATGGTGGAATTCATGGTCTTTGTATAAACGTTATTCTTCTGCCCAGAAAGCAGAGGTAGTTGGGGTGGAGAATACCATTTGTTGGCCAAGAAGCTGAGGAGGGCACCTCTGGCTCTTTCACAACAGCATTCTCAAGCTTTTCTATTCTCACAATACAATTTCTAAAGGCAGGAAATGGGTTCATTGTATCCCTTAGAGGAGGAAGGGATAGTGAAAAGGGATAAAAATAACCCCATAGCAGGAGACGGATTTTTCCCAGTTTGATATAAAAACAATTCTGTCTGGGTTGATGGTAATTCAAATCCTAAACTTAAAGCCTAAACATCCTGATTTTCAAAAAGGGAGAAGAAAGTGGATTATTTAAATGCTAGGTGAGTAATATTCAAATTCTGGCAAAGTTTTGAAAGGAGGAAGAGAGGGAAGAAAAGAAAAGGAAAGATGGAAGGAAAGAGTAAAGAATAAAAGATGGAAGAAAGAAGAGAAAGAAAAAAGAGAAAAAAAGATGAAATGAGAGAGAAAGAAAGAGAAAAAAGATGGTTTGGGAGCAATTTACAAGGGAAGAGGTGATCAGTAAGAGCCAGCACAGACCCATCAAGAAAGGTCATGATATAGTGACCTTATTTTCTTTATTTACAGTCAGCAGACTAGTAGATAAGAGGAATACTGTAAACCTAATATACCTGGAATTAAGGACTCATTGAACTATTTGACCCTGAAAGTAGAAACTAATAAGTCAATCAAGGTGAAGGGAGCTTTATAAGAGAATGTCCAACATGTCTGTACCTGGTCCTCTGCTGATCAACATTTTTATCAGTTATTTGGATGAAAGCTCATCAAACTTACAAAGGACAAGGTGGAGAGAAACAGCTAATGCTCTGAGTGAAACAGGATTTAAAGAGAACTTGATAGGCCTTAAGGATTAATCAAATAGAAGAAGATAAAATGTAGGAGGGATAAATGTAAAGGTCATAGATTTGGAGTTAAAAGGGACATTAGAGAGACCATGTGGTGCAATCTTCTCATTTTACATATGAGCTAAGGGAATGTCTGAAGCTAGATTTGAACACAGGTCTTCTGACTCTACGTCCAACACTCTACTCACTATATAACACCTTATTCTGCTTGGCCCCTAGAGGCAAGAATCAGGAACATGGGTGGAAGTTATAGAGACAACCTAAAGCTTGATATAAGATAAAAAGCTTCCTAAACATCCTGCCTCAACAGATAGTGAGTCATTAAGAGTCTCCATGTGCTCAAGGGGGTTCATGTTCAGATGTGTATTGTCCTAGATAACTTCTGAAATTCCCTCCAACTCTTAGATTCTGTGATTCTCTGAGGGAAGGAGAATATGTGTCTTGTTGCCCCTCAGCTTAGCAGAGCTGATGATAGTGTCTGCCTGGTCAAGAACATCCCAGGTTCATCATGAAGGTGTGGAAGTCCCTAACAGCTCCCTCTGCCCACTCCCTTCTGGCACCATAATAAAAGACAAATCCTTCCCATTTGTGTCTCTTTCTTGTTCCCTTGGAGTTTTCTATAGAATGATCGTGTACCTGAGCCATCTTCTGACCCGACATGGACCCGCTGACATCTATGACAAAGACCACGTTCTTGGGCACAACAGGGAGGTTTTGGGGAGCAAAGAAGTGCACAAAGTAGCCATTGACGATCTGAAAAAAAACACAATTAGTTGCTAAATCTCATGGTTCCCACTTCCACAATATTTTTGGCCCCAATCCCCTTCTCAACACTCTGGATCAGGCTCTGATCGCCTCTCACCTGCCTGCTGTAACAGCTGCCAATCGGTCTCCCCAACTCAAGTATGTCTGCTCTCCAAACCCATCCTCCACACTATTACCCAAGTTATTTCCTAAAATGCAGACCTGATTGTGACACTTCCCTGCTCTAGAAGCTCCAGGAGCACCTCTATCACCTCTAGGAACAAACTCTTATCTTTGTCATTTAAAGCCCTTCACAAACCCTTTCTGGGTTTATAATAAATGACTTCTTCACACACTCCATGGTTTAGTCAAACTGGTCTCCTAACTGTTCCCCACATACTCCCCTCCATGTTCCATCTCTAAACCTTTGCACCATCTTCTGTCCCTGGAATGTACTTACTCCACACCTTTGCCTCTTAGGTTTCCTCCAAAATTCAGATCAAGAGCTACTTTTTATATAAAAACTTTCTGGACTTCTCTAATTGCTAATGTGTCTTCACCTCCACCTGCCTCCCCCCAAGCCCTCATATTCTCTTCTTAGTTATTTATCTATGTGCATGTTACCTCCTCCAATTTCATGTAAGCTCCTAGAAGACAGGGATTGGTCTACTCTTGTCTTTATGTCCCTAGTGAGGGGTATAGTGCCTGGCACATAGTAGGCCCTTAGTAAATGCTTATTGATTTATTGATTAGCTATTTGCTTCTTTCCTTCTAAGGAAATGAGCCCAGTGTAGACACTTTGTCTTAGATAATGTCATTATTCATGAATAATGCAGCTACCTGGGTGCCCTCATCATCAAATGGGGAAAGATGTGTTTGGGTGGTAGAAAGGCTGGCTAGATTCACAACCCAACATCATGGCTTCCTCCAAAGTGGTCCCTTTCTCTTGATTCCACTAGAGGTCTCAAAAGCACACTCAGTTCTCCACCTGATAAATGATTCTTCAATAGCCTCCATATGAATTATAGGGTTTACCTGCACATTGCCAGGTTGTTCTCTGTTCACATCATATCTTATTATGAAGTCCCCATTCAAGAGAGAAGTGGCGCAAGTTGGACATGAACGTTGCTGATCAAAAGTTGGTTTGAAAGACACTTGGCCCTGCAAAGGAGGGAAGACAGATTTGTCATGTGATGTCAAATGTTGGAAGAATACTAGTTCTGGCATTTGGGAGTTTGTACCAGTGAATCAATGTTCAGAGTACATGATGAGGATGTATGGGTACAAGTTCCAGGGAGGTTCACTTTGGTTCAGTATAAGAAATATCGTAACACTGAGTGGCCACTTGCTGGGAAAATCCTAGAGCAGATTTTGACATCAGAAAAGGATTGAGATAGATTCCCTCTGAGCTACTTTCTAGCTCTGAGATTCTAAGATCCCCAAATCCTAAGTCAATTGATGGGAAGCATGAAGGTCTAATGGGAAAAGAAAAAACAACTATGAGTGACCTTGGGCAGGATCTTCTCCTGATTTAGTCTTTCCTTTTGCAGATCATGCCTACAATTTACGCTGTGAATAGAGTTTCTGAGTTCCCAGCCTCCAAACCAGAATTCCTTGCATCCGCATCGTAACACAGAGACAGTGATAGATGGGTGTGTCGCTCACTCTTTAGGCACTTAATGGTCTGCAGTACCTTTTTTCCTGAGAATGATGTTGTGAGGACATCCATCAGGTCATTTGTGATGAAGGAAACATCAGCATCCAGCTCTTTGATCCCTTGGGGCTCATAGATATCTGCCACAATCTACAACACCAGGAAAGGAGAGGGGGGAGGTAAAACAAAAGGAGGTCAAATTAATGTGGTTCCAGGAACAATGAGAATGACCTGGTACCCTCCAAAACCCTACCCCACAGATTGGCTACTACCCAAAATTCTGCAATTAGAATTTCATGCTTTTGCTCTGAAGTCAAAGACTGCATGAGATAACAAAAAGAGCACTTGGCTTGGAGACAAGAAGCCTGGGTTTGAATCACATTTCTGATACTAAGCTGTGTGTAACTACAAGGACGCAATGTCTCTTAGCCTCAGTTTTATCATCTGCGAAATGAGGTTTGCCATCACTGTATCACAGAATATATCAAATGAGTTAATATATGCGAAAGTGCTAGGTTGATTTCACTTATCTGTATGTATCTGTATATACATATATGTGTGTGTATGTATATATATATATATATATATACATACACACACATACAGACATACACACCCATGTTAAAAGATCATTGGATTTAAATTCCTGAATTTTGGAATTTGGGGTTCAAATTCTAACTCTGCCACTTCTTAGCTGTGTGACCTTAGGTAAGTCCCTAACCTCTCTGTGTCTCAATTCAGCACCTGTAAAATGAGAGTTTGGGACTACATGATCTCTAAGGTGCCTTCCAGCTTCTAATCCAATGATGCATCTAGCTATGATCCCTGTTAGTATGTGAATGCACCTGGAAGACACCATCTTAGGATGAATGAACTTTGATCCTTTCCTGAGAATAGGCTTGGATGAGAGTGCTGAGGAACAGCTCAAGGTCTTACTTAGGACAACAGTGGAGGAAGGGGCATCTTTGGTCCTTTGCATTAAAAGAAAATAATCCTCAGGTCTCACTCCCAATAAATTCCCCACGGACTTAGTGAGAAAGTGAAATGTCCAGATATTCACCTATAAGCGGATCAGGTTATAGTGGAGGTGTGGGAGGAGGGGGTAGGAGTGAGTTTCAGGGGGCCAGACATTTGACCCTCAGATAGTCCCTTAGGTGGCATTATGTTCAGTTTACCTTGTTGTGGGGACTTTGGTACTTCTCTCAGCCTCCCACCTGCCCTCCCCTTCTTTCCTGAACTTTATGTTCAGGATCTCAGTCTGGAAGACTTACCTCTGATGCTTACCTTGACTCTTGATTAGGACCTTGGCTCCTCTGTCCTTGACCCTGGGTTGTACCTAGCCCCAACTGAATGCACCTTTCTGGGGCTGCCCATGTCCAATCCCCAAGAGACACCAGGAAAAATATCCATGTCCCTGTAGTCTCTGGATGGCAACTCTGTCCCACCCCACCCTTGTTTTCCTCTGAAGCTACATTTCCACACCAGCCACTTGCCTCAAAGTGATTGACCAGTTGCTTGGGTTGAACCTTGATGTACATCTCATATTTTCCTTGGTGCCGTTTTAACAGTTCCTCATAGGTCAGCTCAAAGGTGACTTTGCTGCCAGCAGCAACATTCACAGACACAGTGAATTTCTCCAACTTCCTTCCTGAGGCTCTGGGTAAAGACAAAAGATAGAAACAAAGCATGCTAGTGCCAGCATCGAAGGGCACGTGCCCTTGTTCCAATTGGCAGGAATTGGCATTGTTTAACCTGAAGAAAAGCAGACTTACTGGAGACATGACCATCGCTCCCTGGTTCCTAAAAGACTAGACTGTGGATGAGGGCGCAGTGTGGTCCCAGAGAGTCAAGAACTAGACAAAATGGCTAAAAGTTACAGGGAGGCAGATTTTAGCCCCAGGTAAGAGTTACCTAGCGATCAGAGCTGTCCAGTGACAGGATGGAATGGACTGCCATGGAAGCTGGTGAGTTCCTAGCACTGGGAGTTTTCAGATGAGGAGGGCAATGGGTTTCGAACCCCATCACCTGGGCTCAATTCCTGACTCTAGCTCTAATTCTTTTGCAACCCTGGACAAACCCATTTATTTTCTCTGGGTCTCAGTTTCCTCATCTGTAAAGTGAAAGAGAATAGATTGTCTCCAGAATTCATTTCAGATATAAATTCTCATCTTATGATATTGAGAAGAGGTTAAATGACCCTCTGTTGGGGAAAAAAAAGCAGAAGGAATTCTTGAATGGAAAGGCTGGATGTAATGACCTCTGAAGACTCTTCTAGCTCTGAAATTCCAGAATTTTCTAATTCTGGAACTCTAGAAGGACCCAGGATCATCCTTTCTCGTTCTGCTAGGAAGTTGCTGCCTTCAGAGCCCCAGAATTCGAGGCTCCCAAACTCTGAGGCTCCCCAAGACCCAGGATACGTTTTGAGAGAAGCGCAAGCCCAGGATAGAATTGAAAGGCAGAGCCATATGAGAGGGAGAGTCAAGTGTGCCCTGTTACATCTCCAAATGGACAAGGAAGCAATAATTACAAAAATCTCTCTGGTGGGGGAGGGGTGGGAAGGGAGATAGAGAAATAGATCACGGGAACAGAAGAGACAACCAAGAAATATAATCCAATGTATGTAAAAAACTTGTATTTTGATAAACCTGTACTTTAAAGGCACCAGCGAGTGGAATCAGTCTTCCTGTCTTTTCTGTTGTTGTGCTTTTATTTTTATTTTATTTTCACTTCCAGATTCTCCCTTGTCCCACCCACTTTCCTCAAGCATTGAGAAGGCAAGAAGTACAAAGCCCATGACAAATATGGAATCACACAAAATAAATTTCTTAAAGAGCTATGTGCTGAAGGAGGAGGGAACAAGAAAAAGAAGCTTCAGTCTTCACTCTGAATCTGTCAATGGAATCTTTTTTTAATAAAAGTATCTAGGAAAACTGGACAGCCATAGAGCAAAATAAAACCAAAACAAAACATATCTAACACATATCACAACAAACTAATCAGATCAGTAACATTTTAAAAATCACTTTTAAAACTATAAGAAAAGAATTTTTAGCTATGTAACAGTGGAATATTTGTGTCAATCAAACAGGTAAAATAAATCAGAAAATAAAATTAGTATGATTTTTCAAAGATCAGATTTTGCAAGATAAAAAACAACATCTTTGAAAGAAAGGAAATACATCAGTAAAAATACTTGCAGGAAACGTTAGATTCTGATATCCAGAATCTATGCAGAACTGATAAATATCAAATCAAAAATATATACTGTCCAATAGTAATGGTCAAAGGACATGAGCTTTTGATTTTTAAGAAGGAAACACACACTTCTAATAACCACCTGAAAAGATGCCCAAATTCACTAATATTATGAAAATGCTGCCCACTAGAATGCCAAAAATACTAAAAATGATCGACTTCGTACTGGAGAGGAAGAGGAAAAAAATACATCGGTGATGGGGCTGTGGACCATTTGTGAAATATTTTGGACAGCAGTACAGCAAATAAACTAAGAACTTCACAAAATGGGTCATTTTTTTGGCCCAGCTCCTTTGCTAGCTAGATCCTCAAAATGTAATTAAAAAGGGAAAAAAATAAATTATCAAAAACTTGCAAATAAACTTGCATATCCTCCGGAGTCTGGCTAACCAAATGAAGGGGGACGCTAAAATCCTGTGTGTGCTCCTATTTGAAAATGGTACTGTCCTGATTGCATCAAACCCCAGAATATTACAGAGCTAATCCATACTCATTCAAAAGAATCTAAGCATCCATACAGGAGAAACCAGACAGATGAACAATGCTTGGTCCAGATTGTGATATAGCACTGAATGGATAACTAGTTGAGCTGGTCTACCAGCGTATATTACCTTGGACTAACACTGCAAATGAATAATAATTTGGGGCCAGAATGGAACCGAAGAGGGAAGCAGGTAAGATTGCTTTGGGAAACTGCATGTTTTTGAAAGATCCCAGGCTTCTTCCTGAAACGAAAGCCTATCTTGTGAACAATATTACCTGGTAGAGGATATGAATGCCACAAACAACAAAACATAAACATTTCAGCTCCCCTCTAAAGCAATGAAGAAACAGATTGCAACATTGTACCAAAGACAAATTACAGAAGAAAAGTGATATGTTCAGAGAGATGTATATATTATGTGACTATCAAAGATGGTGGTTAAGTCATGTAGGGAAAGTGAGAGATAACCAATGGACAAGATGTGTACTCTGTATCAAACAATGGAAAGAGAGCTAGAGGCATCCCTCTGAATGTTGGGAGATTTATACGAAGACAGAGAAAAGAAGAACCCAGGAGGAGCAAGTGTATATGGGTTATGAACTATTCTGGTGGGGGTGGGGTGAAGTGCCAATGTCAAGGAGAGTCCAGAGTCATCAAAATGGAGAAGTAATGTGATTAAATATAAATATATGTATACAATATAAATGAAATAAATATAAATATAAACAAAATGGGGCAGCACCAGCAAAAGAGATAAATATGATAGAAATTTGGAAAGACCTTTAAGCAGTAATACAAAGTGAAATTGGCAGAACCAGAATTGCCAGTACTTCGGCTGCTCCTATATATATCGTTCTAAAATAAAACAAAGATTGTGGAATGTCAGACAGATCGAGAAAGGGACACAGTTCCAGAAGGGAGGCAATGATATCAACAGCTAACATTTATAGAGTACCTACTATGTGCCACGCATTGTGCTAAGAGCTTTATAACTAACAATCATAATTTAAATAACACTTCCTATGTGTTATTTAGCAGGCACTGTGCTAAGCAGTTTACAACTGTCCTCACAACAACCTTGGGAAGGAGGGGCTATATATCCCCATTTTACAGATGAAGAAATGGAGACAAATAGAGGTTAAGTGACTTGCCCAAGGTCACACAGTTGGGATATATCTGAGGCTGTATTTGAACTTAGGACTTACTCCAGTCCCTGTGCTCTATCCACTGCATCACTTAGCTGCCCCAATGTTTGTAATGAGCTGAGTGTGTGAAAAAAGGAGGCCCCTCTCAGTAGAGACTTCCAGAATTAAGTCAAGCCCCATCCTGGGTACAGAACAGGAAATGGGGCAATGTTCTAGGTCCTAAAGACCCAGCCAAATGATTCCTCAAGGAGAGTAATGTGGGTACTCCCTCCACCACTACAAATAATAGCATGTGTAGGTGAGTCCTAGGTTAATTAAGGTTAAGTGGCTTACCCAAGGTCTCACAGATAAGAAATGGCAGGATTTATATCCAAGTTTTCCTGATTCTGAGTCCACCAATGTAGCTACTAAGTACTGCCTGTCTGTTTCTTAAGTTAAATTAAGGCAACATGTATTTATTCAGTGTTACAATCCTTGACCTCAGACAACTCACAGTCTAATGGGATAGACAACATGGAAATGTCTGTGTACCAACAAGATATATACATAAAGCAGTCTGTGCATATATGTGGATATATATGTTATATATGTATGTATGTGTGTGTGCATGAATGTATGTATGTCAGAAACCAGCAAGGCCAGATGAGGAAAGAGGATGCCATGAGACAATGCACTTCAACAAAGTATGAAGGGTGAGTCAACTCAAGCCAGAGGGTCCGAAGGGAACTCAATCCCATGCTGCTCAGCTCTCATCACAACAGACTTCAGGGAGCCTCAGTACCAGCTGCCCTCCCTGCCCAACCTCCACTTACTTGACCAGGCCAGCCGTCTTGCCCTGGGACACAGCTTTGTCATACTGTTTTTTGGCGACTTCTTTTTCCTTCACATTTCCAGGATAGGTGACGCCATCAATTGTCCTGTCGGGAAGTAGATGGGCAAGCAGTCAAGGTCCACTCTTGTCTTCCAGTGTCCAGGGTCTCAAGACCCGGATGTTTTCTGCTATCACCTCTTCTTAGAAGAGGATGTTACTATCTTTTGTTAAAGTGAAGGAAAGACAGGGGAGACAACCTATTTGGGACTAATCAACATATTTTCACTTCTTTTGCCAGCTCATAAAAGTGCCCATCAGTCATTTGTCAACTCTGCTTTATTTTTTTTAACTTGACTGACCTCATCCTTGGGCCATCATTTAGTTGTACTGAAGCAAAATAGTCTTTCCATGTCCTGTCATGTTCCCTAAGAAGTAGTAGGGATCAATGAGATGACTGATGTAAGGAGTGTTCAGAATAGTTTTGTGTTATCCAAAGGACTGATAGAATTTCCTTTTTTCCTTTTCTTTCTTTTCCTTTTTTTTGGAGGCAATCAGGGCTAAGTGACTTGCCCAGGGTGACAACTGACAGAATTTCTATCATTTCCCAGCTTCCCACCTTGATGATATGTCCTGACTTTGCTTCTCTAGGAAGAATCCAAGGACCAAATTCAGGTACCCAAAAGGTTTGGCTGTGTGCTCAGAGCTAGTTATAAAATAGGGTCCCCACATGGACAGATGTGCCAGTCTCCAAATCTACCAACAGTCCCACAAAACAACAGAAGTTCAGAGAGAATCATTCTGCTGCGTTCAGTGTCTTCATCTGTCCTTTCCTTCTTCCTTCCTGGTTCAAAGAATGAGAGGCTCTGCCTCTCCCCACCACTCACTGGTACCCACAATCCTGTGCCCTTCCGTCTTCTCTAGAAACATGCCCCATCATCCATCACCTCTCTGTTATTTTCATTTTCCCTCTCTCTAGCTTTTCCTCTCTCTCCTGGGTCCTTCCACTCCATCTATAAATAGTCTCCATCCTAAATAACAAAAACAACCTTCCCCACTAAAAATCTTCCTTAAATCCTGCTTTCTTAGCTTTTCCCCCCTTCACTGCTATGAGAAAATGTTTCTTATTCTGTCTGCCTTCACCTCCTCATCGCACACACTTTCCCCCCAATTACTCCCTTAAATGGCCCTTCTCAGCCTTCAATTTCCTGGACCACGTGATAGCTTTTGACATTATTGACCATGCCCTATTTGTTGATATCCTCTAGGATTCCACAACACTCTCCTCCTACCTACCTGACTACTTCTGTCTGTCTCTTTGGTTGGATCCCCATTCATCTCACACCCCTAACTGTGGGTGTCTCCCAGGCTTCTGTCCAAAGGGCCCCTGTTCTTTTCTTTATTACTCCTTGTTGCAGCCACCTCTGTGTGCACATGCAACATGCATTGGGTATCTACTGAGCTCACTGCTATAGACTGGGGATGAGCAGAATGAGGAAAGGCCAGGGAACAGAAACTAACTCAACCTGTCCCAGAGAACTCCTAGTCTGAGGTGGAGATGTGCGGTATGACCTCAGTCTAAGGAAGAAGCCATGATCTTGTCTTAAAGGTTCTCTCTTACTTCTGGAGGTCCCTTATCTCCTGTCTAAGGGCTGGACTTATAAGATGCACTGAATGAGGACCCTTTAATTTGATGTTCAAACAAATAGGAAAGAGAATAGAAAACCAAAACCTTTAGGAAATGGTATAAAATGATGTAGATGTCCTAAGCTCCAGTGACACTGAGGGGGTTCAGAGCCAGACTAGGTATGGCAGGGTTAGAGGGGCTAGTCTGATCAATCAAAGAACACATGGAGAAAGTTACTTGAACAGGAAGCAACCACCAACAGATACCTACATGGTGAAGTTGGTGATGAAAGCTGTCTTGGGCAACTCTACATCGAAGAATACTTCCTTGGCAGTGTCTGCATGGTTGACAGCCCTTGTTGTGACCACATTGTGGGCAAAGCGGGAGGTCACTTTGCAGTTGATCTTGGTGCTATATATTTCAATGCCATTCACAACCTGCCCAGAGAAAGATGAAGAAAGGATAGCAAGACTGAGTCATCACATCACACAGGAAATGCTTAACACATACTTTATCATTCATTTATCCCTTCAGGAGGGATAGGAACTAGGATTTGATAACAGTTAACAAATCCTGATTAAGTACCTACTATGTGCAGATCTCATGCATCTCAACATGGGGGAGTTACCATGTCCACAGAGAGTAGGATAAGACAGCAACACAGATAAAACTAATCACAGTACAGAAGTGACATGAACAGTGCCATGTTGGGACCAAAGGGAAAGTTTCTTACTGGCCAGAGGGTCAAGGAAGGCTTTCTGGAGGAGGTGGCATTTGAACTGGGCTTTAAAGGATGGGAAGTAATTCAATAGGTAGAGAAGGAGAGAGCAGGCATTCATTCTAGGTCATCATGAGCTCATGATGGCAGGGAGGCAGGAGACCTCAGGGTGTGTTTGGAGCACAGAGAGCTATCTGGTTTGGCTGAAATATAGAGTATATGAGGGGGAAGGGGAATACTAAGAGACAAGGTTAGAAGGTGGTACCAGGCTGGAGAGGGCCCTGAAGGCAAAGCTAAGAAATCTGAACTTCACTTGGGAAGCAAAACAAGGAGTTATTAAAGATTTTGCTCCTTTGGGCAGACCCAAATTAAAGCCTTTTAGGGGTAGTAGAGAAAAACCAAAAAGGGCACAGTGCTGTCTTTCAGAATGTCAGACCTCTGAAGTTTGGCACTGAGCCCTACATATCCCCTGTTTCTCTCTAACCCAGTACGGGTCTGACTTCCAGCTACCTGTCCATACTCTTCTTGGACATTTTTATGGTTTCACTCTAGATGTCCCCCCTATAGGCCCAGGCCCCCCAAAATGAAGTCTGGTGGAGAACTTCAGGGCCCAGTAAAAGGAATCTTCCTTCCCTAAACCATTATAAGAACCTCATCCTTCAGGGCCCAATTCCCTTTCTCTAGGAAGTCTTCCCAGAATGCCCTGAGCAAGTGTAGCTTACATTCCTCCTCTGATGCCTAGAGGAGGACGATGATGATTAACATTTACAAAACATTTCATAAATATTATCTCTTTACCTCATATCCTACCTTGTGCCTTCAGTTAACCCTTCCAAGGTGAGATTTCTCCTTCCAACCAGAGTAGGAGCATCCTGAACTCGAGGATTTTGTCTTATTATTTTTTGTATCCCTAGGACACTCAGTAGATGAAGAATGAATGAAAGGATGGATGGATGGATGGATGGATGGATGGATGATGAAAACCAGTCATAAGCTAATAGAATTTAAAGCTGAAAGAAGTCTTAGAGATCAACTAATCCAAGCCCTTCATTTTACAGATGCAGGTGAGACCTAGGAAGGGAAGAGACTTCCTAAAAGTCCTGTGTGGAATCAGTAGTTTATTATTGGACATTGTACAGGGCAGGGCCCTGCTGTGTTTCTATAGTACATGATTCGATACGTAGGGACCTACTGTGCAATGTGTGGCTCTTGTCATACTTGAGGCCCTGATGTTTCACATATGCTGCCCTAGGGTAGTACTCTGTATACTGTACCTTTGGCAATTGAGTAACCTTTCCCAAAAGTGATGAAAGCACTTACCGTATCTGGGAGGCTCCGCTTCTGTGAAAACAGAAATAGACAAAAATTTGGTCAAGGAGAGACCAAAGGTGACTTTCCTCAGACCCATCCCAGAGCTGAGACCCTGGGGAGTGGCTTGAGAAGTAAGTGCTGTCCTTAGCCCAGACCCAGGGCCTCTCATAAAGCTATAAATAGCTATTTTATTTATACCTGAGGTAGTATGGGGAGGCTTACCTTGGCTTCAGTTTCCTTCAGGAGGAGGAAGTATACCCTGGGACACCTGAAAGTCTCTCTGCTACTAGCACAGAAGAACTGGCAGCTGCTGAAGAGGATGGGGGTGAAGGGGCTGGGGATGTGACTACCAGAGGAAGAAAAAGATCCTAGAACAAAATTACTGATCCCTAGGTGGGGAGTGGGAGGAAGGGGGGTAGGGGCTAGACAGGGGAGAAGCTGAGCAAGAAAAATCCTGGGTGACACTCCCTGGGCCTTCTCCACTGCCAGGATACAGGGGAGAGGAGGCGATGAAGGAGGAACAGAGGTTTGGAACATCAAAGGGAGTAGAAAATGGAGGTGATCAAGCAGCCTTGGGGTGCTGCTCTCAGAGAAGGAGCTGTAACTAGGGCAGGGCTGTCAGCAGCCCCTAAAGCTCCCACCCTTTTGGCCCCACCTTAGATGTAACTCTGGTCTTTGAAGACAGATCCCCAAGGCCGTTCTTTTTCCCGATTTTCTTTTTCGTGCTTCTATTCCTGCCCATACCCCCATCATGCTCTAGTGCTCTTCAGACCTTCTCCTCTATAAGACAATATTTGGAAAGAAGGTCCCTTCTGGAGTTTGGGTCCTTGTCAAACCTAATCTCAGCACACCCTGATCTCTTGCAAGATTTCACTTTCATTCAAAGGACTCCTCTTTGGTAGGCCAGATGCCATTATTCCTATTTTGCAGAAGGGACCAAGGGAGTGGTCTTGTCCAAGCTCAGGAGGGAGGTCAGGAGTGGAATTAGGACTCAAATACGGATCTATTGTTTTCTAGTTCTCTAGACCCTGCTGACTGTCTCAGGAATCTGAAAGCTTAGAATGAAGCTCTGACCCAGAGACACCCTTCATGCCTGGACCAAGGGAAATTAGAAAGATTTTTTTCCCTTGGGAGTTTGTGATGTGGAAGCAGCAATTTCAGGCTGGGGAGCATAGAGTAAATACCTTAGGGATTCCCCACCTGCCTGCCTGCCTAGCCAAAGGCCTACCAGCACTGGAATGTTACCTTATTCATTACCAAAACCCTAAGCATGGCCTAGATCTCAGAAAGTAGAGGCTCTTGACTCACCTTGATGTTTCCGAGAGGATTTATCAAAACGTGAGAGGTCCCCAGGCCAGAGAGCAGGACCAGGGAGATGTACAGCCTGACTGTGAGAGCCATGATAAAGGACTGAGCTGCCCCAGGGCAACCACCTCCTGATATGAGAATCTGCTATTTGCCCAGAAGTCAATCAGTAACACATTAGGCAGCCAGCCCAGCAAACCCTCCCCAGGCAGGAAATGAGAAAAGTGGCCACCCCACATATCCTGGGAATGGAGCTTTTGGGGTGCGAGATGGACAACTGCC
This sequence comes from Potorous gilbertii, assembly GCA_028658325.1. Lineage (NCBI taxonomy): Eukaryota > Metazoa > Chordata > Mammalia > Diprotodontia > Potoroidae > Potorous > Potorous gilbertii. The sequence continues at coordinate 1,402,087 of CM053769.1, forward strand.
AGGCAGGAAGAATTGCAACTTGACTTTGTGGTAAAATTATTCCTCCCCCCAAAAAGTGGATCATGGATAAATAATAGAGTGATAGTTAGGGCATGGAATTTAGAAGATTTGCTATCCACAGTATAAAAAAACAGAGCTTAGCATCCAGTAAAAGAGAACTAGATAAAACAGACTGCACTCATCACGGCATCCCAAGGGACAGTCCCACCTTTCTCCTTACCCCCTCTTTGGGGTTTTATCCTGATGATATATCCTAGAAACTCTGCTAGCATCCTGGCTTGAGTCTCAGTATTGTGTAGTTTGTCCCAAGTACACTTTGTACAGCCCCACGTACAAAAATATCTACTGCAAAGTGGTGTGTAGGGAGGATAGGCAACTAACAGACATATAAAAGACCAGAAGTCATCCTCCAAAAGATAAGCGATCAAAGGATATGACCCAATAGTTCTCAAAAGAGTTGCAAACTATTAATGACTATAGGGGTAAAAATGTTCCAAATCTCTTATGATAAGAGAAATACACATCAAAATAGCCTCTAAGTTTCACTTCACATCCTGAAAATGACCTAAGATGATGAAAGATGGGAAAGTCACTGCTGCAGAGATTGTGAGAAGATCACACTCATGCATTATTGATGGAACTGTGAATCAGTTCCATCAATCTGAAAAGCAATTTGGAATTATGCAAATAAAGGAACTAAAATGTCCTTTACCCTTTGATGCAGAGATTCCATTACTAGGCTCACACTCCAAGGAGGCCATTGATAAGAAGAATGTCCCCATAGGAACAACAATATTTATGAAAGCCTTTTTTGTGATAGCAAAGAATTGGAAACAAAGCAGATAACCTGTTGATTGAGGAATGGCTAAACAGATAGGGATGCATGAATGTAATCAAATAGTACTGTGTTGTTAGAAGTGATGAATTTGAAAAAAATTTTAAAAAGAAAAAGAAATGATGAATTTGATGAATAAAGAAATGCATGGAAAGGTCTGAACTGATAGAGAGTGAAGTAAGGAGAACCAAGAAAAATACATACAATGACTAAGCAATGTAAATAGAACAGCCACACACAAAAAAATCCGAAGTGAATGTTGCAAAACTGTGGAAAATAAACACGACTTGAAAGAAGAGATATAAGAAAACACTTCAGCCCACCCTTTTGCAAATGTGAGAAGTCCATCACTGTGGTTACACAATCTCAAACTTTTTCAATGTATCAATGTATCAATCACATAAGTTTTTTTCCCTCTTTTTTTGTCTTTAAAAAATATCTGTTATATGGGATGAGAAGGGGAGAAAGAAGGATATAGGGGGAAATTTGGTGACATAATCAATAAAAACTCATTTTGTCATGAATAATAAGACAGGCTCAAATGAAAACTCCAAGGTTTCACTTAACACCAAGCACACTAACAAAGATGACAAGACTATAATAGTCAACACTGGAGGGGTTGTGGGAAAAGGACCACATTAATGCACTGTGAGTAGAACCATGAATTGGAAAGTAATTAGAAATTATTCAAATAAAAAAACTAAAATATATATACCCTTTGACCCAAAGATTCCCCTGTTGAGTATATACCCTCAAGCAGGTAAATGACAAGAAGAAAGATCCCATCTACACCAACATATTTATAGCAGCCTTTTTTGTAGCAGCAAAAGAACTGGAAACAAAGTAGATGCCCATCAATTAGGAAAAGGCTAAGTAACTTGAAGTACATTAATATAATGGGATATTTCTGTACTGTAAGATACATTGAATATAATGAAATCAGAGAATCAAAGGAAAACTTACATGAACTGAAGCGGAATGAAAAAAGTCAAACTAGGAAAACTGTATCTGTAACACAATGACACCAATGACATAAAAGGAAATAGCCACCTCACAGCAATCAAAACAGAATGCTTCATAATGCTTATAATGAACAAGAATGACCTCAAAGAAGAGAATGAGAAGACATCTTCCCTCCTCTACTTTTGTGCAGAGGTGGGTGCAGGCATATGGGTGAAACATTGCCAATAACGACAGATTTTTTTCTTAGTCTGGCTGAATTGGTTTTCTTTTCCCCTTTTTTTATTCTTTTTTATAAGAGATGGTTGGGGAGAGGGAATAATTGGAAATTGTTTAAAATGACCCCTATATATCTGTCAACGTGGAAATTGATCATGGCATCTGAAATATCGGGAAAATAAGGAAGAACAAAGACCACTGTAGGAAAGATTTTGAATATGCAAATGTGTATTGTGGACTCCTAGACTGGGGACATGGTCACAATGAAAAGCTTTATCACTGTTTAGCACTATTACTGTTATAGCTCACATCTAGCTCATTGAAGTTTGCAAAAACGCTTTGTCAGCTCATGAGAGGCTCACGACTACAACAAGGTCGATAATGTAGGTGTTATTATTTCCCTTTTGCAGATGAAAAAACTAGAGTCCAAATAGAGTAAGTGACTTTCCTGAGGTGGCAAAGCTAGTAAGTATCAGCAAAGTGTTCCCCTTCCTCCAACAAGCCTGTGAGGGGGCAATAAAATATCATGACAGAGAAAACGAAATCTCAGAGCAGGGCTATGGCTTGGTGATATTTCAGTGACTTGTCCAAGGTCACGTGTATTTAGGACAAGAACTCAGGTGGAACTCCAAATCTCTTGACTGTAAGGCCAACGGGTTTTCTTCTGTGCTGGATCCCCACTACATGATATAGGAGGGTAGAACTCAGATAGAGTGATGATGCCAGGGTTGAGCTGAGGCCTTTTTTAGAAAAAGACAGACAAAATGATAGATTGAGATTCAGAATGACATGGCACCAAGTGGCAGCGCATGGGGGAGAGACCAAGAATGGGAGAAACCAATAGAGAGAAAAACAGGTTGCCAGAAGATGCCTTAGTTTTGACCAGAAACCAAGGATGGTAGATTGGAATGGGCCCCCAAATCAAAGGGAGACTTAAGGCATGGTGCAAGAAAAAGAATTTGGGGTTGAGAGCCAGAAGAACTGGATCTGAATTTAGTCTTTGCTATTAACTAATTGCGTAGCCCTAGACAAGTCTTTTCCCCAATCTGGGCTTCAGTTTCCTCCTCTGTAAAATGAAGGAGGTCAACTAGGTAATCTTTAAGGTACTCTCAGCAATGCCGTTCTATGGTATCCTAAGGCCAGAAAACAGGATGCACAGTTGGGCATCTTTGATCTGGGTAGAAACAGGGATGTCAGGAGTTGTGTTCTGTTCAAGAAAGAGCAGAGGTTGTTTTCCCAGAATATGAGGGAACAAAAGGCCAGATCTAATTTCTGGATGGGATTCAGTGTAGCACAGAAGCATATCTGTGGTCAGAGCAATACTGAAAGGGGGAGAGCCCTCAGCAGATCTGGGAGTTGTCGTTCAGTGTATCCAGGCTCCCTTTCTCCTAATGGTGCCCCAAGTTCCTAAGGCTCCAATACTTGCTAGCTGTATGCCCCTAGACAAGCTATGACTTCTTTGAGGTTCAGTTTTCTCACTTGTAAAATAAGGACAATAATCCAAATACTGTCTACCTCACAGGGTTATTGTGGGGAAAATGCCTTGGAAACTTTAAAGTGTTAAAGCAATGTGAGTCGTCATCAAATCATCCTCATCGCTGGACCTCCAATGTTTAGTTCTCTCTGCACCATCACAAAAAATAGAAATGAAGTCATGCTACTTGGCCTTCACAAGGGACCTGAAACTCCTTCAGGAATGGGAGTGAATGGTAGGTGATGAAGGATTTTCTAAGCAGATTATATTTATTCTTGAAGTACTATGGAAGCACTACAGTTTACTGAGTAGTGAGTGACATGGTCAGACCTGCACTTTAAGAAAAACACTTTAGCAGCTGTGTGAAGGATGAATTGGAGATGAGAGAGACCCTGGTGCAGGGACTCCTTCTTTGAGCATCCCAAGTGAAATTAGTCATAAGATCTTGGGGCCAAATCTAGTCCAATCTACCACTCCATGTAGCAATCCCCTTCACAGATCAACTGATATGGGGTTGTTTGGCCTCTGCTTGAACACTCCTAGTAATAGAGAACTTAGTCCCCCAGGCAACCTATTCAGTTGCTGGATAGCACCTCTCACACTCTATGATTCAGTCAAACAGAGCTTCTCTCTGTAACACACACAGCTGATCTCATGTTTCTGTGTCTTTTCTTTTGTTGTCTCTCATACTTGGAATTTGCTGACATCTCACCTCCACTTCATAACACTCCTTCTCTAATTGCGTTGGCACATAGTAAGTGCTTAATCAGTGCTTGTTGGTTGATTTGATTCATAGGCTCATAAAGTGTGAGATCTGAAAAGGACCTTAAACATCATATAGTCTGACTTCTCCATTTTACAGATGGTAAGACTGAGGCTTAAAGATAGGAAAAGATTTTTTCTCAAGGACATAGTAAGTTGATTGAGAACCTAGAACTAAAGCCCACTTCTTCTGATTCCCTTTCCAATGTTCTTTCCACCACACCACATGGATCCTTTGAGGCCAGCTTCCTTCCAGCCCTTCCTTCCTGACCAGGAAAGACTTCATGATGTGGGAAAGAATGCATGCATTTGCCAGCTCGGGGACGTAAGTCTGCCTTAAATGACTTTAAATGACCTCTTTCTTAGAGGTTCATTTATAAGGCTATTATCTTTATATTGTAAACCATGATCTTTTGAAACATCTTTTAAAGTGTTCTGTTATAAACTCAAACAATCTTTAATCATCAACTTTCTTGGCAAGTTCAAGTGTTTGCTTCTGTTGGCTAGCGCATGTAAAAGAGAAGATTTTTGTTGGCCTAAATACAGTGTAAAGGGATTAACTAGTGGAGTCTGTGATTTGATGTCTACAGTTGGGAAAGCACCTTCCCATGATGAGTGTAGGCATGCCCATTAGTGCCTTGTTGAGAGGTCAGGGGATGGCTTTGATTGGTTTGTATTGATTAGACCTACCCCCAAAATAGAACTCCATAGGACAGACTCTTGCTAGCACTACAAAAATAAGAGAACAGGCTATTTTCCAGCCTCTTCCCTTTTGTTTTTTGATTGTCAAGGCAGTGAAATACCAGAATCTAATGTTCTATCCAGAGATTTCCTGAGCAGCACCCATGTTGGCAGGTGCCTTGTGGCTAACCCCAAGTTAACTTCAAGAGTGGGCATGAAATGAGGTGGGAAGTGGGAAATAAGGTGGTCTAACCTTCTAAAGTGGGAAGAGGATTTCTTATTCAGGACTCCTGCAGCTGGAGAACAGAATCACAATATGGGGGGGGGGGGTGAGGCAGGGAAAAAGGTGTGCCTCCATACACACACACACACACACACACACACACACACACACACACACACACATGCGCGCGCACGCACGCACGCACGCACACAATTTGAGTGAATTATTTGAATAATATGAGTTCAATGGAAAGGTTTGTTATTCATTCAGCAGTCCCAGAGTGACTGTTAGGTGGAGTGAAATACTTGAGGGAGAGGGGACCAGCATCCCTGAATTGAGAATGACATGACATGAGCCTGGAATGTACCGTGTAGGACTTGGTGGGAAGATTTGTCAGAATGTCAAAAGGCTGTCCCAATGGAGTTCCTTCTAAATGGAACTATTTAGTGCTTTCCTGAGTTCTCTATATCTGCCTATGTTATTCTTTAAATCCTTTGATGTCTTATATATTTTCTGTATCTATTTCATAGAATCATGGAGCTGGAAGGGACTTCTAAGGCCACTGAACCCAATCACCTTATTTGTAGATAAGGAAATTGAGACACAGAGAGGTTTAAATGACTTGCCTGCGGTCACTTGGTGTCAGAAGTTGGATTTTAACCCAGTTTTTTCTTATTCCAAGTGCAGCATTTTATCCAGTTTCCCACACGGTTTCGCTATGAGTCCTCTATTTTCTATACTTTCCATGAGATGAAGTAAAGAAAGGTTTATCTTCAATTCATATGCCTTTGCTGCCTTCAATGGTTGTACAAGACCTGGAGACACTTTCATCTGTATCAGTGGAAACTAGATATGATGTACATCTGGAGATTTTCCAGAAGCAAACTCTACATGGGGATATAATGGACAAAAGAAAAGGGAATGTTTCTTTTCTTGTCTGAACCATCCTCCTGGATCCTAACTACTCTACAGAGACTTTAAGCCATAGGTTTGAATAACACCAAAGTCAAGATTCTTTTACTGCTCTCAGTTATAAACGATAAATTCAGGCACGTAGACTGGGAAGATGGAAGACAATGACCTTGTTTCCTTTCATTATTTTTCTGGCTCAAATTCATTTGGAGAAAATATTAGGAGTGAAATAAGATTCACAAACCAACTCCTACACAGGTATAATGGGGTTTCTTTGTAAAAACACCTTGAAATCATTTTTTTTCCTAGAGACCACTTTTGAGAGGGATTTGTGGGAATTCCATACCCATTCACGTTCCCTTGGGGCAGGGAGAACGCAATTATAGAAGAAACAGTTAAAAAAAAAACAGAGAGAATTCAGGGATGACAGGAAAAGAGGTGAGTTGCTGGACAAGTGTGATTTTTTAAAATGCTCCCCACTCCCCAGACCATCCACTTTGATGGGTCTAAGTAGATGAAGATGCTGATGCTTTGGGAGGGTAGGTCCCAGGTACCTCGTCTTTCTGACCTCTGAGAGCCGTTTCATTCTCTCTCCTGCCCCTTCTTCTGCTATGTCTGAGACTCTACCTTTAAAGTTCCATCAGTGGGTTGTCTTGGACTCTTCAGATGTCAATCTCTCCAGTAATCACTCCCCCATTCCCTGAATATTCACATTTGCAAACAGAATAAAGCTACCATTTAATGAGACATACAAAATATCAACCATAATTACAAAACAGAATTTGAAAGAGACCAGGGAGAAAACTAATTTAAAAAGTAGAAAGGAGTGAGGTCAGAAGGCACGTGTACACATTGAACTGCTGCCCATTGCTCCATCCAGCCGCATCCCATAGGCTGAGAATACTTTCCTCCTCTTTAAGCTCAAATTCTAAGAGGTGACTCTTATGTGATCAGATCCATAAACTCATTAAGTAGAACAAAAGATTTTCCCAAATGTCGGAGTTAAAATATGCTGGGGATGATGTAGTCAGTGTGGCTGCCATCAATAAGCCCATCACCATTGTTATGCACAAACCAGCAGGAGACATCACTGCCCAGCCAGGGATCCTTTCTAAAGTCTTTCTGTGAGCCCCTAGAAGGAGAAATATGTTCATTGTAAGCGACCCCAAAAAAGTCAGGCATGCATGAGTACAGTAGCTATCTCTTCACCCACCCAAGGGAGTCGAGGCTCAAAAACCCTCAAAGGTCTCCTCCCTCATTCCAATACATACTCATTATTTTCATTCAGGACCCACATAAAATCCACAGAAAGTTTTATTTGTTTAATACTACACCATTCCAATAGTGTAACTAGGTGACACAGTGGGTAGAATATGAGGCCTGAAGTCAGGAGGATTCAATCTTCCTGAGTTCAAGTCTGAACTCAGACACCCACTACCTGTGTGACCTTGGACAAGTCATAAAACCCTGTTTGCCTCAGTTTCCTCATCTGTAAAATGAACTGGAGAAGGAAATAGCAAACTACTTCAGTATCTTTGCCAAAAAAAAGAAACAAACCCAAATGGGGTCACAATGAGTTAGACATGACTGAAAAACTACTCAGAAACGAAGTGCAATGGTTTCCACATTCATGTTCCTTACAGCAGTTAATACAAACTGTGTAACTTTTTGTATCTGTTGGTATTTTGTAATTACTCTCTAGTTATTTGATACATGCTGATCTTGGTTCCCTAGATGCGCTGCCTAGCTTTCTAAGAATAAGGACTATTTTCTTCTTCCCTTATTTCCCTTCAAAGATTTTTTGTATTAATATAATATGGCAAAATATTAAAAAGATAAACATTTAAATACAAAAATGAGAATAAAAAAGATTGCACATAAAACTATTAACTTCTGTCAAAGCTTGTTTTAAGAGTTATATTGACAAGATAACAAAAATGTCCTATTTGTGTCTTTTTCTGAACTTTTTTCTTTCTGTATATTTTTCATATTTTGTTATAGTTACTAAATATGCTGTGGTTTTGGCTCTGCTCTCTTCACTTTACATCCTTTCACGTATCTTCCTGTATTTCTGAGTACTCATTATATTTTTAATTACTCATGAGTTTTTTTCTCATGATTAATTTCTCATTCTATTTTTATACAATTTGTATAATCCTTCTCTGAGGGAAGAGTTCATTCTGTGATGGATAAACAAAGGGCATCAATACAATATTTAAAATATATCTAATTCTGAAACTCAAAATCTTTTTTTAATAAATTTGTTATGTTATTATAGGCGCACAGATGTGTAATGCTGATATTTTCTCAGGTCAATGGCAGATTAAGCATACTATAATTGCTTTGTTTCAATGTGGAAATTTCACCTCTAATAATGGAGATCACAACTTGTTTTTGCCTCCATGTTCTGTGGAATTCTTCATTTCATTTCCTTCTAGACGTTCTCCATAGAGAACGTACCCAGTATCCTTCAGGTCTTCTATGAGGTCTTTTACTATTCCATGGCTATCACTGGAAAATTCAGGTTGTCCATCTGTCATCTCTCACTCTTGTTATATGACTGACCCACATCATCTTCTGATCATATTTTTCTTAATGGCATCATTTGGGCCACTTTTTATACACAAGTCATCACTAGTAACATCCTGAAATCTCCTTGCCATCATTATAAATCTTCCCACCTACAGCACTTTTCATTATTTTATAATTGTGGCACTCCACTATTTGAAAGCACATGTCATCACCAGGAGATATTGGCATTAAAATTATGGAGCATCTTAGGTTCACTGAAGATGCTGCACAATTTCCAAAATACAGCCCAACTCCCTCCCTTCCCCCTATTAAACTTCGGTCCCAGCTCATTCGCCAATAGCTGTGGACACTGCCATGGAAGAAGAAAGGTTAAATGAAAGAGGAATTTCATCTAGAAGACAACATCTTCCCACTGCTTTGATTTCAAGATGGCGTGATGCTGACCACATTGAGACTTGAATACTGCATTCTTTTTTTAAGAGGGAAACTGAGAGCTAATAAAAAATATTTATAAAACATTTACAAGAGAAATGTGATTCTTTGTTTCTATAAAAATTGTTAGAAATATTTTTACTTGTTCTACTACCCTAAACATTTGGTTATGCTATAGAAACATGAGTTTTCTATTTTCAACAATCACGACTAATAAAAATTATCATAAGCCTGATTGATATTATGTCTATGCATGTTCAGAAATATCCATTCATTTTCAGGTAGTGCAAGTAGAATATTGTTTAACTGTTCATGTGGAGCGAGTATTAAATAATGTTATGGAATCATAATAGACTACTTTGTAACCAGTCATTCTTCTTGACTGAAAATAATGGCTGTAACTATAGTAACAACTCACTTTGAGTCTTATTAATGGCCACAGATTTTATTTCATAAAGCACACTTAAAATCCATCTTTGCTGTGTACTAGCTAGTGCAGTATCCACGTAAATTACTTAGTGTGCTTAAATATTGCAAATTCAATTATCACCGTCCTATGTGAATTTATGATGTTTTTCACAGAAAAACCCTACCAGTGTTAAAATTATTCTTTCTCAACATTTCATTTGGTTGTGATCAACTTTGATTTGATGATATTAATTTTAAACTCAATCTGGGATTATAAACATTTGACCCTCTCCTGAGGAAGAGAAAAACTTAATCCGTTTTGAGAAATTTTTTTAAATGTTCCAAAAAGGTTTAAACTTACATTTCCAAAATGGAAGTGGAAATCAAGTATTGCTGAAAATTACTGGATATATATCACATTTTTAAAGTCAACAAATCTGGTACAACATTAATGTTGTTAACAAAAGAACAAATTCAAGTAAAATCCAAGACTACTTCAAAAGTTTTAAAGAATTTTTCAATGACTTTCAAGCATCCTAGATTTCTTTAGGAGCTAATATTAGTACCCAAAGTGAATATATTCCTTATCACCTATCAGGCAGAAAATGATATTTTCAGGAAGGAAAATAACTCTCTCCTCAAAAATTCATTAAATAATGCATGTTTCCTGTTTCTGTTAAGGTTTAAAAATGTATCAATTAAAGGTCTAGTTAGATGAATTAGCCTGTCTTGGGAGGGGAAGTATGAAGAGAAAGAATGACCTTTCTTTATGTCATTAAGAATACCTAGATTTAGCCATATTGTACATAGTTTTGAGGATTTTAGGAAATTCTGACACTAATAAAAATGGATTGTGTCACTGTATGAAACAATATCCTAAAACATTACCTAAAAAGTTTTAGCTTTAAGATGAAAAGTAGAAATAGTTGTTTTGGAGTTCGTGTTGTTGCAGGTAAGATGTGATACTATTTTTTCTTAACATTCCACCTTCATATGTACTGATTTTAGGTGTCTAATACTAAAAACTAGGCTTTTAAAGCTGATCTTATAATTCTTGGCATTACCAGCATATGTAATAGAGTTTAGTCAGTTTCAACTGGAGCCCTAATTGGCATTCTCATTCCTCTTTTTCCCTCAGTTTCTTCAGTTTAGCAAAACTACGCCTACGGACATATTGTTTGGAGACACTTTGCAAAGGAAGTCTGCTGTTAATTCATCTCCATTATCTAATTTGATCTTCCTAATTATGCCCAGCTGTAGTTTTCTTGCTACAACTTGTAGCAGAGGACTCAGAGCAAGAACAAAGCCCCCTTTCTTTTACATTGCATGTGCACCCATGCAATAGTGAACGAAACCCATAGAATTCAAATTATCTCCTTATGGGGATGTTTAAATGGGGGGGAAAGGATAACACGCCGAGTTTTTTAGAATCTTTTTTGGCAAGTCTTTTAGCACCATGTTGGCTAAATTACATGGTAATTTTTATATGTATTTCCAACGGCACGTAGTTGAGCTACTTACTCAATTTTTCCAAAGTCAAAAAAGCTTCTCCAGCAATGGGGAATGTTACTCCTTGTGGTGCTGAATACTTAGTGGCCATAGCAACATCAGTTTGGACCTCCTTAATCGTACTTTACTGTAATTCTTCCTCAGCTTCAGTCAAAGGGTCAAGGGAAGACAGAGCTCAAATATTTTCTATATGCACTTAGCTGAATGCTTTTGCTCATTGTCCCAAATAATTCGTCTTTAAAGTGAGCACTTCCAAAGTCCTTCATCATGGTTGCTCTTGTTGCTACATCCAACATTTTTCATGAGTGTGAGAATATTCTGGACACTGTGTAATGAAAATCCATTCGCATCATTGTCTGTTCTGAAATTTTAACCTGTATGACATGTAGCAGAGCTGCTCGCCTTTCAGCACTGGTAAAACGAAAGAATTGTAATCTTTCTCCTAAGACTTGGCAGGCTGTCCAAGACCCAACCACAAGTAGCTCATAGACAGTCTTGGAAGATGGCATTTCCCATTTCTCTTAAGTTCTTCTCTTGCATCAGATCCAACCAAAAGTAATTCATAGACAGTTTTAGAAGATTATATATCCCATGTTCTTCACTTATATATCTCAAAGTTCTTCACTTACTTGAATGCCACTCTTGTGAGATGTGGTGATGAGGGCAGCCCTTGGTTCCCATGCTTTGGAACAGAGTGAGCTTCAGCTGTCAGATCCAGGAAGTCGACATGCATTCTTCAATGAGACCTATGATAGAATCTAACCCTAACCCTAAGCCTAACCTTTTGAGCTATTTCTCTTAATGCCAACTATTTTAAATTCGTATTTTTCTGAAGTCATCACTGTAATCCCAGAGTTTATGGCATTAGCTAAAACTTCATAAATTTTAGCCTACCCTCCCAACTTAAATTTATAAGGGGCTGTGATGTTAGAATTCAAATATAATGTTTCTACTGTTTTTGAAGATGAAAAGATATTTGTTTCTAAAATCTTGAAAGATTTTTCCCCTTTTTTCATCCTCCTTCCAGTTTCATTCTTAAATATCCTAAGGATTATTTTCTTAGTTGGATATCTCACAAACTTCCTTTAACTGTTTTCTTTTCACTGCTTCTTGCTATCTTCCACCTTCTTCTTCTGCAAGTTCTTACAATTCAATACAACAACTATTTATTAAGCACTTACTTCATGCAAAGCATTGTTCTAGTCTCTAGGAAGCCAAAACAAATATGAAGGAGTTTATACCCTAAATTGGTGTTGTCCTTGAGTTCCATGGCTTTCTCCTTGGAATGAAATCAAGTGTTTCAGGATTTTGGCTCTCATTGTGACAAGTGGTTTACATTCTCTAAACATCCTTAAGAAATGTAAATAGTCCCTGTCTCTATAAACATGAATATGTAAATAGTCCTCTTCTTTTAATCATTTTTCAGCATCAACAAATTGCTTAACTTGGAGTTGCTTCAATCTTTGTCTCATTTTCATTTTCTTCTAGTCTGATTTTTATCATTCCTCGAAAAAGTTAGTGAACTGATTACACATAGATAGGTAATTCAGAAATGACCGCATTAGTGATCAGTCATTTCTAGCCCATTAAAATGTAATCAATTTCCTTTTTATGCTTTACTTGGTGTTCATCATGTGTAGTGTCTCCCAATTCTCTTCTTGAAAAAATATTCAAGATATGTAGGTAATGCTTTTGTACAGTCTATATGCAATTAGCTCTCTAATTTACTGCTACTAAACCATGTTTTCCAACATATTTCTTCATTGTCTTCTCCTATCCTCAACTTTGCATCGAAGTCACCAAGAATTAAAGTATATGTCATAATATATAATATATATACATAATATAATGTATTTACCATAAAGTATATGTCAAATCTTAAATTACAGGAGAAAAGTTGCCAAAATATTCACACCCTTCTGTACAACAATCTCAAGGAAGTAAAAAATAGAAACAAAGGTTTCCTATATATAAAAATATTTATAGTAGCACATTTTGTGATACCAAAAAACTGGAAACAAGGTAGGTACTTGTTGATTCTAAAACTTCTGAACAAATTGTGCTAGACAATTGCACAATAAGAAACCATAAATATTAAGAACTTAGAAAAATTTTAGTAAATTTGCAGGAAACCAAGCAAAATGAAGGAGGAAGAGCCAGGACAACAATTAACCAACAGTTTTCCAAAATATGGTCAGCAGACTCCTGGGGATCTCCAAGACTCTTTCCGGAAGTCTCTGAGATCAGAACTATTTTCATAATAATACTAAAATGTCATTTGTCTATTGAACATTTTTCCTTTTCTGACCGCCCACCTGTGTAAGTCCACATTTTCTTCATATTTCTTCAAACAAAACATGTTGTAGTAGATTAAATACAGAAGCAAATATGAGTGTCCAGCTGTCTTCTATTAAGTCAAACATTAATGATTTGCAAAAATAGCAAAACAATACCACTCTTCTCACTAAAATGTTTCTGTTTTGGAAAGTATGGCTATTTTCATCAAATATATTGTTTATGACCACATATAATAGTCCTGTTATTTTAAATTAATAAATACATGTTTTAGAACTTTGTTCGATTCTAATACAGTAAAAATTCTCAATAATTTATGAGTATAAAATAGCCTTGAAGTCAGAAAGTTTGAGAACTGCTGATTTACACTGTAATGGGAAGGAAAACACACTAAAATAATAGCCAACATTTCTATAGAGCTTCTGATTTTGCAAAATATATAACAAATGTCATCTCATCTGATTCTCACAAAAGTATTGGAGGGTAGGTGCAATTATCATACTCATTTTACAGACAAGGAAACTGAGGTGGCCATAGGTTATAAGTGACTTGCCCAGAGTTACACAGGTGATAGGTATCTGAAGCAGGGTTTAAATTCGTTTTCCTGACTCCAGATCCTGCGCCCCCTATTTTCTATGCCATCTAGTTGCCCGCCCCAAAAGACAGGCAAGCTCTGATTAATTACAAATGACAATGCCATGGAACTAGCGATAAAACATACCTCCAACCTCTCATAGGGGAGGTAGGAGGAGGAGGTATGATGAAACGTAATCATTGTTGTGTTGAATGATAATGAGATTAGCTGATGGCTAGCATTGAGCACTTCAGGATTGGCAAAGAGCTTTACATGTGATGTATCCCTTGGTTTTCACCATAACCCTGTGAGGTAGATGCCATTCTTATCTGTATTTTACAGGTGAGGAAACTGAGACTGAGTGAGGTTAATTAACTTGCCTGATGTCACACAGCTAATAAGTGTCTGAGGGGAGATTTGAACTCAGGTCTTCCTGACTCTAAGTCCAGCTTTCTATCCGCTAAACCCCCTAGCAGCTTCTTGATTGGTTTTACTTAATTGTGTTTCTTTATTACAATGGAGGGCTCAATGTCAAAGGGTGGGGATGGTGTATTAGGCAGTGATTGTGGCATAAAAAAACAAAATATCAACAAAACTTGAAAATATAAAGGACATTTAGAATTAATTTGGATATTCTTAATCATGTCTTTTATAGACCTGTATTTGCCAAATGTGGTTCTCCACTGGCATAAGCTTAGAGAACTCTGGGCTACCCGTATACCATTATGTGACTTCAAAGTAGGACTTAATTCAATCAAACTGAAGTTTATAATTGTTCTATTTGACTTATCTTTTATCTTACTTTATTGAATTACTCACTTTTGAGAAAAGAGAATGTAGTCTTTCTCATTTAAAAAAAAAACCAACTCATCCTTCCAAAGAAGTTCCTATATTTTACACAGTTTAAAAGTTGCAAAACTAAGATTCACAAAAATCCAGCTTCTTCCTCATTCCCCCATACCTTGCTGGTTATAGGACTGCCATTCTGGTATTACTTCCAGCTTTTTCCCCTTATTAACCTGCTTTTTTTCTCTATCATTTGAATATTCAGTCATATACAAAACCAACTTACTCCTCTGCTCCCTTTTTCCCTATTTCCCTCCTCTCAAACCTATTTGTCACTTGGTTGTGAAATAATATAATATATATATAATATAATAACAATATATAATAAATAAATGATAAAATATAATATGTAATAAATAAATAATAAAATATAATAATATATTATATATAATAATATAATATAATACCACTGTAGCTTTTAATTTCCCTGTATGTAGGAAATAGTTGACATAGCAGTATTGATATAGCAATTAATTGTAATTGGGGTAATCACATTTGTAAATCACCCATTCGTTTCTGATGATTCATTTCTAACTCTACATTTTTGTTGGTCTTTAATCTCAAAAGTTGATTTAAGTTTATGCCATCCCCATCAGAATTCATCAATTTCATGTAGACTTAAAAAAAGCAACTTTTTTTTCTTAAAAGAATCCTTAGCTTTTCAGGGAAATTGATTTTAGGACAAAGTCCTGCATTTCATATTTTGGAACATGATATTCAAACTTCTTTTGTAGTTGTCCTTCTTGTTTTTCTTGACTTGATAACCGGGGGAAATATTTTGCAATATGAATTGGTGATTTTGGATGTATAATGTCTTTTTTTTTTTTTACCATTTATAATATTATCTCCTTATAATTACAAGCTTGAAGCTTAAATTTTTGGGTTCACCTTTGTTGGCATCCTGTAAATTCTTTTGACTTGAAATTTGTACTTTTTAAATATTTATGGGAGATTTTCAAAGATGATTTCCTGAAATATAGTCAGTCTCTTCTTCACAGTTTTAGGGAAAGCCAATAGCTCTTAAATATTCTCCCTTCTTCATTCTATAGACGTCATTTTTGTCTCCATTGATTACAAATTCTTTCTGATTATTTTCTGACTTTTTTTATTTGCTATTTTGTTCATTCTGACATCAAATTAAACAATCATACTTTTCATTGGTTTTCTTGTATTTGCAATGAAGATTTCTAAATTCCTGAACTTTTCCCATCGTGTCTTGAGGTTTTTTGGTGTATTTGAAAAAAGATTGCGCTTAGATCTAGAGGATTTTGATTCAACTCCTAGTCCTGGTTCAAATTCCAGGTCTTCCCCCTTGCTACTTGTGGGAGCTTGGGTGAATCAACCTCTCTTGGCTCTTTCTATCTAATTTTGCTATATTTTTGCTAATTTCATTTATACATTAACTCCTTCAGTGTCTGTACCCTTCATTAGATCACATCTTTAAGAGATTCGAGCTTGTTCTGGGTACTATTGTTGATGGGTTTCTTTTTTCCAGTGTATTTTTCTTCTGGAGATTTTGTTTTTAGCTTCTTTTAATTCATAATACATTTTCATTGTTTTGAAACTTTTATTTTATCACTTCTTTGAATTTTTTCCCCTAAAAACATCCTTTTAGTGGTTTCAGGTAGTTTTTTTTCTTTTTGGCATTTCATTGTTATTTTTTTTTGAGGGGGGAAGCCAAGGCAGTTGGGATTAAGTGACTTGCCCAGGGTCACACAGCTAGTAAGTGTGTCAGGTGTCTGAGGTCACATTTGAACTCATGTCCTCTTGACTTCAGGGCTGGTGCTCTACTCACTTCACTATCTGACTGCCCCCATTGTTATTTTTAAGGAAGAAAGTGAGAAGCTCTTCTCTCCTGTGACCTTGTTTCTGATTTGTTTCAGTCTTATCCAACTCTCTGTGACCTCATTTGGGGTTTTCTAGGCAAAGATACTAGTTTGCCATTTCCTTCTCCAGCTCATTTTACAGATAAGGAAACTGAAGCAAACAGAGATTAAGTAACTTACCCAAGGTTACACAGCTTGTAAGTGTCTGAGGTCACATTTGAACTCAGCTCTTTCTAACTCCAAGCCCAGTGCCCTATCCACGGTGCTACATCGCTGCTTCCACCTCCCCAGAAGCTTTCTCAGTCCCTAGTTCAGAGCATTATACACAGCAAATATCCAATAAATGCTCACTGGTTAGGTGACTTTGAAATTCCCTCTTTCTTGGACTAGATCAAAGCTAGTACATTATAAGAATCAAAGAAGGCATGGGAAGAAATAGGGTTTTCTGTTGCACTTAAGGGTAAAACTGATCATGGATGGGTTTGTCATAATCTAGGCATCAGACCTGATTTAGCAACAGTGGGTGTGGGAGAGGAACTAGAGGCCAGCAAGACCCAATTATGTTTTATTAATTAGCTAGGGATGCAGGAGTAATTAATCTGAAATCTGCCATCTAGCTAGTAAAGGCATACTGGAAGGTGAGCAGAGACCAACTGGTAGTAAGACAGCATTGGAAAGTAGGGCTCATGAGGTAAGTGTAGATGGTTTGGAATGACTTCTAATCAAAATAGGAAGGATGCCAGGAGACTGTGATGACCAGACAAATCCCCATGGGGAGAAAGAGCTGGTGCTGTTTAGGAAAAGTGGACCTGACAAGTCAATCTACTAGTCACATAGTAATTTAAATAGTTACTTAGTAAATTTATATTGTCACATAACTTTTCAGCACTCTGACTTCTAGTACTGTGTTTTTTGACATATTTTGACATATTCTGAACTTTTTTTGACATATTCTGAACTTTACTATTCCCCCAATCGAGCTTTTCTTACTATATTCCCAATTAGGGTTGGGGGTGCGGAGCATTAATGGTAGACATGGGAGAGAAGGAGGAGATCTTGGCTAGAACTCGAAGCAAAAACAACAGAAAATGGTTGAGAGTGCAACATGGAATTTTTAGCCTAAGACTGGTAAAATTATTTGGCTTATAGAGTGACGAACCAAGATTCTCCCAGGTGAGACTATACATAGTGAGCTGGGGACCTGAGGAAGCTGTGGTCATATTCTACACAGAGTTTGCCCTCACTAGGGTCCTAGTCCATTAGACTCTTGACATGTGACCTTGATAGGTGGCTGGCTGCCTTGATAGGTGACCATTCTTATTAAGGAATGTGACAGAAATCTGGGAAGGGACAGAGGTGGAGTAGGGGGAGTCTCAAGCTCTTTTGCCCTTAGAATAATGATGTCCAGATTTTGGACGCTCTTCCTGGGAGGAGTCCCAGTCACCTCAAAGGAGCTTGTATGACCTTGTCTTGACAATAGGAGACCCTGTAAAGCACAAAGGGGTTACCCAAAGGCAGTGTTTGCAAATATATTTACCTGGTGACCACCAGCTTACGGTTTTTCACCAATATTGTGGCATCTGTTTTCTTGGGGTCAGAGCCTGGCCGGACATCAAAAACTTCAAAGTCAAAAGAATGGAAGAACTGCCCTGCAAAGTTCCATCATAGGTTATGGTTAACATTTGTGATTTCTGAAAGGTGAAAGACTGAGGCACCAAGCACAGAGCCTTTGCCTGGAGTGGGTGCACAAGGAATGTTTGCTGAAGGAAGGAAGGGGAGAGAAATGGAACACCTTCTGGATGTAACTCCATGGACCATCCGTTTTAGTCTAGATGAGTGGGTCTCTGGTTTTGTTTACAGGAATGACCACTCCAGAGAGCCCTAGACCCTGCAGGGCCTCTCACTCCTACACTTCAAATCACCATGGCAAAGGATGAACCCCAGTGCCGAGTGGGTAAAGTGGGGCTACTTTGGGTGATACATCAGTGAGCAGAGGAAATGTATCACTGAATGAAACGAGGTCTTACTATCAATTTGACTGCTTGGTATTTTGTGCCTATCCCATAATAACTTTTCCAAGCTATCTGATTTTGATGAATTTGGGGACATAACAGAGCATGAAAATAAGTCCTGTCATTAATTTGTAGTTCAGTATACCACCTTGAAATAAAATCATGGCCAACTAGACTCCTGAAATAATTGTCAATTTTAATAGGCTCTAGTGACCCACGGAAAAAAGTTAAGGAGACATGAGGTCACACTGACCAAAGATTTTAGGCCCCAGAATCTTTGTGTAATTTAGGAGAAAAGCTTTAGTCTTTGTCACGCTGCACACGTGAACATTACTGGAGAAACCATGCGGACCATTGACGGTCACTCTTTGGAAATCACTGGCTCATACAGTCTCATTGCTGACACCTGCTCTGTTATGTGTCCCCCACTTTGGGTCTAGCTAGGCTGCACGTTGTGTTTAGAATTGGAGCCGAGTGAACATGCTCAGGGCCGAGTATCAAGTTAAGAGGGCTTCGGAGGTCCTCCCTGTGCTGACATTAACAACTTGTTAGAGCCTCAGCTGTGGCCCAGCAGACACAGACCTTTTCTGCAGATAATAAAAGTGAGAGGCTCAGGCCCCTGTGGTTCTTCGAATGGCAAGGGCTGCTTTACATGTGCCCTCAGAGAAGCCCATTCCCATTCACATCCCAAGAATCACCTGGAGTCTTACCCAGTAGCCCATGTGTCTGTGGTGACATCTTGTGGCTGTCCACTGTATATAGCCCGAGGAAATCTTGGTGGACAGGATGCTTTTTCCACACGTGGTGCAAGACAACAACCATGGTGGCTCCGTCGTCCATGGAAACCATCAGTTTCCGAGTAGGGATGATCGTCACTGTCACCCTATGGTGGAAAGAGTCCTAGATTTGAAGTCAAGAGAATGCCCCGTCCTGCCACTTAGTGGCTATGTGACCTTGGACAAACTATAGAATTTTAGTGCCCGGTTCCCCCATCTGTAAAATGTGGGATTTGGACCAGGTCGTGTCTCTCATCCTATGATCCTATGATTCCTGCTGGGGTCATGGATCAGAAAACCTCTAAAATATTGAGACGACTGGGTGTATAAACATGCACACACATTTCCTACCTCTCTCTATTTGTTTTGCCTCCCCTCTTGTGCAGGTCAGTAGAGTGAATACTTAGCTTTTGTCTTCTGGGGAAGGAGGATGTCGACAGTGTGTCCACTACCCAGAGAGAATCTTATACCCTGTTTTTCAAGTGAAGTAGGGCTACCTTACCCTTCCTGCCTCAGTGTGACTTGGTCCAGCCAGGAAAATACAGGCCCCTTCATGCCAAGGCGCAGGGTGATGTTCCGAGGTGTCACCTCCAATGTAAACCCTGTCTTGCGGTTCCTAATCCCAAGTCTTCCAAAATAAGTGTTTTTATTTTTCCCATTCTCATAATTTTTATCACCAATGAGCTGCCCATTTACTGTGATCCCTGAGAGAAAAGAGCGTAGAGTCCCAATGAGTTCCATAGTCCCTTCCTACTTTCCTCTCATACATTTCCCCTCCCCAAGCACCACAAACTTATGTGACCCCCACCCTCAGCCCCAGGCCCACATCAATCTCCAACCTGTGCCTGGGTCTTGGATGAGGCTCAGCACCACACCTGGATCCTCATTGATATTGAAACAGACAGCATCCTCTTTCTCAGGCACCTGGATGATGAAGTGTGGGTCTCCATCCACTGTGGGCAGAGGTATAACTAGGAATTCTGGCATCTCAAGCAAATTTTGTGGGGGTTGGCGAGGTATAGAAGACAGTGTGGCCTGTTGGGCAGCATTTTGCCCGAAGGGGAAGAAACCTAGAGGGCAGCTCTATTCCCAACCTCCTCTGCATGGTTGATAGCCCTGACAAGGGCTGGAGAACCTGTGGCCCTGAGGCCTGTGAGAAGCGGCAGAACAGAAGATGCCTGGGAACTGTGCAAAGGGATGCTTCCTATGAAACAGGTTGGATACTGAAAACAGGCACAAATCTAGGATTCTCTGTGATGGACATGAGAATTCAATCCTTTATTACAAGTTCTTACTGCCTTCAGCATCTCTGGACCACTCTTCCACCCTCAGCTTGGAGGTTATAGGGAAGGTGGACCATGAAAACAAAATGAGTCCATGCACAAGGCGGGGAGCCAAGACCAGTCCTGTGTATGGGAACCACAGTAACTAAGACTTCTTATACCTGTGGAACTTCATCCTTTTCTCTTTCATTTGAAATTCCCATTTTTCTCTGCAGTCACCAGTCCCAGAAGGCCTTAGAAAACTTAGAGAGCTACCTACTTTTATGACTTGAATAAGGAATTATGCATCTCTTTCTGAATAATAGCTAGCATTTATATAGCTCTTCAAGGTATACACATATATACATATACATATATGATACATACACATGCGTCTATATGTATCTTTTACGTATATATATTCTATATTAATTCACCTACACAATAATTATCTCCTTTGAGCTTTACAACGGCCCTGTGAAGGGAATACTATTAACATTCCCATTTTACAGATGAGGAAATTGAGGTTAGGAAAGGTTAAGTGATTTGCCAATTACTAAGCATCTGTGGCAGGATCAGAACTTCCTGACTTCAAGGCCAAGATTCTATTGACTATCCCACAGAGCTGCCTCTTAGAAGCAAGCTGCTTTTAAGGGACAGCTAGATTAGAAGTACCCACAAGGTAGCCCAGAGAGGGGAATCCACCTTTTTCTGGGTATTGGGAGCCTTGAGTTCTGGGCCCAGCTCCATCACTTACTGGGGCTAGGTGCCCTTGTCTAAGTCTCTGTCCTAGCATTTGTTTCAATTGGTTTGAACCAATTGAATACTTTTTGTGGCACTCATGGGGGCAACAGAAGCCCCCATGGGAAGCCCCCATGAAATGACCTGGAAAGGAGGGCCTGGGCCTTGTGACAGGTAACTCGAGCATCAGCCCACCAACCTGGAGGGGTTTCTGCACTGCTGCTTCTCCAGGTGGGAAAGAGGAGTAGCTAGAGCCCGGGAAGCTGGGGATATGCCCAGGGCCAAGTGGAGGGTGTCCAAGCCTCGCTGGGGATATGCCCAGGGTCAAGTGGAGGGTGTCCAAGCCTCCCTGGGGCTCCTGCTCTGGACTTGTTCCCAATTCAAGTGATCTTCCATGGAATTTGTCATAGAATATGAACGGCCTTACCACCGGTCACGTGGGCTGGAGGAGCCTGAGGATGAGGAGGAACCCGAGAAGTGGGAGGAAGCTGTTGAGCTGGAAGCACAATTGCTGCCCAGGAAAAATCAATCGACCAATTAATCAATCACATTTATTATGTACTATTATGTATCATTATGTGCATGCCTGTCCCTGTGCTAAGTGTTCAGGGATAACAACATACTTTGAAAACTGGTGCTCATACACTGTTGGTAGAGTTCTATCCTGGCACAGTCATTCTGGAAACAATTTGGAGCAATGGGCCAGAAGTTACTAAATCGTGTATACTCTTTTACCCAGCAATGCCAGGCCTACACACCCTCAAAGAAATCAAAGAAAGAACCTATGTTACAAAATATTTGTGTATTATATCTTTTTTGTAGTAATGAAAGACTGAATGGGAAGGGAGTGTCCATCAGTTGAGGAATGGCTAAATAAAATATGGCATATGTGTAATTACCAGGAGACTAGTGGAAGATTACTGTGCCATGAGAATGATCAGAGGCATAGTCTCAGACCAGACTGGGAGGCTTATACGGACGATGGAACAGTGAAGTGAGCAGAACCAGGGGAACAACGTGTACAATGGGAATACTGGAGAAAACAAGTCACATTAAAGCCGTAATTCAGTCACCTACCATGATCCCAGAAGACCCACCTCCTGACAGACAGGTGGAAGGTACAGAGTGCAGAAGAAGACATGTATTTGATGAATGTGGCCAATAGGGCAATTAGTTTTGCCTGACTATGCATATTTATTATAATGTGTAGACTATCTAACCCAGCCAGGACTTGAGAAGAAGGACTTCCTCCCACACAAATACTTGTCAGGGCAGGACAGAATGACTTTTTTTGGAACAAACTCTACCATTGAACAACCCTAGAGGAACTTTCCTCTCTTTTTCCACTACAAGAGATTTTCCTGGGGGTACATTTAGAGAGAAGGTATTCCTACGATGCCCCTAGGAGAAGTGGCAATCAGTAGTAACCACTGCTCGATTGACTCTGTTGACCCCAGAAGCAATGTCTAAACTAGAGGAAAGGCAGCACCTTGATTACTTCCTTGGCATTCGTGGCATCTGCCCTGGCTCTCCCTATGAGCTGCAGAAGGAGCCTGGGGAGAAGGGATAGAGAGACTCTGTACAAATGGCAGGGATCATTCAAGGGAGAACTTGGTACTTACTCCTTCTGGGCTTCTTCTGCACTGTGGATAAAACAAAACAGAACGCACATGTCACCAAAGACTTTCAGGGGGAAAGAGCATGTCCCCGTGTCCCCTGCCATGTGTGAGCCATGAGGCAAAGGGCCCTCAAAAATCTGGGCCAGGTATAACACAAAACCTCGTTAGGGGAAGAGGCCCAGCTGGTCCTTGATCCCTGCAGAAGTGGACCCTGGCTAGGGGCCAGGCCTTCAAGGCTTCCAACACTGCTCCCTCCAGGGTCCACTGTCACAACAGAAAGGGGTTTCTGAATTACCCAGGCATTGCAGAGTTGTGAACAGAGTTGTGGATTAAAGCACCTGCATTCTAGTCCTGATCTCCTCACTAACTCTGTGTATAAGCTTGGGAGAATGAATCATGTCATCCTCTGGACCTCAGTCTCCTTACCTGTAAAATAAGGCTGTCCAGTCATTTCAGGAGTGTCTGACTCTTTGTGACCCATTTGGGGCTTTCTTGGCATCGATACTGCAGTAGTTTGTCATCTCCTTCCCTGACTCATTTTACAGATGAGGAAACTGAGGCAAACATCATTAAGGGACGGTCACACAGGTAGCACACGTCTGAGGCCGGATTTGAGCTCATGTCCTCCCAGCTCTAGTCACTGTGCCACCTACCTACCTCCCACATAATAATAATGCCTGATTCACTTACCTCACCAAAGGTATAATGGAGGGAAAATTATACAATAGGTGCGAACATGCTTGGAGAGGCGCGAAATAGTACACACATGCAAAGAATTAATCAGAGTTATTAGCAAGAGAGCCCGGAGCCTAGGTGAATGAGAAGAAATGCAGCTTGCAGAAGTACGGGAAGATCCTGGTGATGGACTAGGAAATACGCAAGATCAGGGACGACAAACAAGAAAAGAACATATGGAAGAGTATGGAAATATCCCTACTGATGACTTGTGAAAGGTCAGCACTGCAACAAAGCACCCGCTCCCCCAGACCCCAGTTCATATTCCATGCATGATCATGAGGGAAAGAAAGATAATCTTGTGCAAAGAGGGCTTGTATGTCAATTTATTTATAAGCCAATAGCTTAATGGTACAACATTCCCCCAGAAAGCAGGCACCCGTCAATTGTTTCTCAAGCCAGAGAAGCTATATATAGTTCATTCCCATAAAAAAGTACCCCCAAAAGAAGCATGCCATTGGGGACTTACATTCAGCCATCTCTGGGGAGATAAAAAGCATTTAAGACAATGAGTAACATTTAAATAAGTTTGCTTCTTCTGTAAGCTAACAAAGAAGAGGTATCTTCTAGATGCTTCATATGGGCCAAGATGGCTTTGGGCCAGCGAGAGGGACAATATGCTGGGCACCCTTTGAGCTGCCACATCCCATAGACTGAAGAAGTCTCCATACCTTCTTCTCCCGGCTTATCAGCAATGGCGAGCAGGTCATCAGGGTCTCCTGGCTTGGTGATGACCATGGAGGTCAGAGGGGTCACAAATTTGTATTTTAGAGACAAGTCCCGGGCTTCGGCAGACAGGTCATTTTTCTCCTTCTCGTTGTTTGCTTTTGTCCTGAGAGATAACAGCAGGTCTGAGGTCTGTGTCAGGGTCCCAGGACTGCCTGACCCCAGGGGTGGAGAGATATGAACTTCTCTTTGAGAGAACTGTGCCTAGCATGTTGTATGGTACTAAGGAGGTAGGGAAGGGAAAGGAATAAGTATTTATATGCTGAGCACTTTATATTTATTATCTCTTTCAACCTCACAACAACCCTACGAGGAGGCAAATAGAGGTTATGGGACTTGTCCAGGGTCATACAGCCACTAAATGTCTGAGGCCTTTCTGACTGTCAGTCAAGTGCCCTGTCCCCTGAACCATCTAACTGCCTCCTTAATAAGGTGCTTAATAAGTAACCACTGAACAAATAGATGAACACTGTAAACCTGGGAGAGCAGTTCTTGATTCCGTGCCAAATCCTGGTAAATCTCATGGAGCGCTTTTCTTTTATCATCATTCAGTTACTTCTGTCATGTATTATCCCTTACAGAAGAATTCATAACAGTTTAAAATCTCAGACTGTCACCTAAAATATTCTGGGCTATCTTCCCTCAATACTAGCTGATGGATGCTCCGGAAACAAAAGTGAATTTTAACATTTTTAAAACAATGATAGGTACTCAATGATCGTAGTTGATTAATAGATTAATGGCAACCTATTGAGCAAAACCCAAAGGCAAAAGTTAAGTCTGTCAAAAGAAAAAGAAAAAAGAAAGCATAGTAGATATCCTGGAGCCAAAGAGAAAAGCTATTTGGATTCTCTGGGTTATTGGCTACTCTGTGGATAATCAGGAGTGCACTGTAGCTGTTACCGTTTCTCTAGCAACTGTTGGATGGTGAGATAAGCCCAGAGCCTCTCAATGTGGTCTTCAAACATGTGACCCCGCTCACGAAGCGTTTTCTCCATCTCTTCTTCATTGACCAAGCATGTTGTTACCAGATCCTGGCCCGCCTATGGGTTGTCAGGACAAAACAATGCAGTAGGTGAAGTCTGGGGACAATGTGGTCCTAGCCTGGCCTAGCCCTTGGACTCAAGGCAAGTCTTCTTGCAAAATCAAATCACTTTCTTTGGCATATGAGGCCCTCTGCAATAATAACAAGAGCTCCCATCTATGTAGCTGGCATCTCCCAGCTTACACCAACTGTATAAAGGGAGACAGCACAAGTATTAATCGTCCTCATTTTAAAGATAAAGCAACTAAGACCCAGAGAAGTTCAGCGACTCACCCACAGTCACATCAGGTGGCAGCTGCCTTTGCTCTACCTTCCCAAACCTATTTTCCTGTGCTCCACCCTAGCCAGACCAAATCCTTCACTGATCTCCAAATGGAGTACAGGTTGTTGCTTCCATGTCGTGTTAGCACTATTCCGTTCTTCTGGAATGACTTCTCAAAACCTAAGTCCTCCCCAGCCCACCAAGACAGCCCAATTCCATGTCTACCCCTTCTATACAGCCTTCCTTGACCACCCGAGTTTGTAGTGATCTCTCCCTCCTCTGAACGCATGGCGTAGCTCTTATCGTAGGCAGCACTTGTCTCCCCATTAGTCATCCAAAGGCTATTCGGTGGCCCTTGTACTGTTATTTAACTTTCTGTGTACACACATCTTGTCTCTGGGAACCTTCTTAGCCCTCTTCATATCCACCACCACCAAGTCAACAAGTATTAGTAAAGCACTTACTTGGTGCCAGATGCTAACACCTTCTAAGTGCTCTGGGTCGACAAATGAACGAATGAAGTTGAATGAATAAAGCTCCCCTTTTTTTCCCAATACTTTCAAAGTGAACCAGGGAAAATATTTGGGTTCTCTCCTTCCCCTTCTAGGTACAATAGTATGTTTGGGGTACATAGGGGAGCTGTTATCCTCTGCAATGGATGTTCTCATGTTGAGTTTTTTCTCACTACTAGTCAACAAGCATTTAGGGGGTACCAGGGTCGCTGAAGGTGTTTCTAGATCTAAACATATGATCCTATGAGACAGGTTTTTTCCCTGGGGGCTGAAATTTATAGGGCACTTAGAGCAGCAGGAGAGAAACAACTAAGTTTGACATGAGGTAGAGAGAGTAATTAGTTAAATCAGGAGACTACCAGATGGTGCCCTTTCCAAGGGATTTCCTCCCTAGTGCAGCCTAACTGGCTCTGCTTCCCCCAGTGTTGGTCTCACCTTGCCCCGGGGTTCTCTCACCATAGAAGGAAGGTGACTTTAAAAGTTAATTGGAGGGCACATTTTTCATGCTGCTTGGCCCAGACACAAAAAGTGTCAGTTTTGCTATGTGGAGTGCTTGCTCCGGTCAGAGCATGACTGGGGTGGAGTCTGAGTTCTTGGGCTCCTTGGGAAGAGAAATATGGCTCAGCTGCCTTACAAGGAGAGGGTTGGGAAGGAAGTAGCCCCTATGTGGGCTTCATACTCCACAGACTGAGTCTTTCCTGAAGCTGAGAAGAGAAGAGGCAATGTATTTGCATGGAGGAAGCATTGGGTCCAGAGCCAGTAAGACCTAGTTTCAAATCCTGTCTCAGGCACTTACTAGTTCTGTGACCCCGAGCAAGTCATTTCAGTCTTATGTGATTCTGAAAATAATTCCTAGCTCTTCTAGGAATTCTTGTTAGGCTTGCATCTAATTCACATTTAATTTTTTAGGTTTTGCTTGTAGCTTTTTTCATAGCATTTTTTTGTTCTGAGTTTGTATCTTCATCTAAGCTGCCACCATTGTAACTTTTATTGTCAGATTCTTTTTTTTGGTTGTGGTTGTTTGCTCATTTTCCCATCTATTTCTCCTCAGTTTCCTCATCTGTAAAACAAAGGAGTTGGACTTGGTGTCTCTAAGGTCCCTTCCATTTCTAAATCTATGTCATTTGGCTACTCACACCATGGCCAGTCACATCAGCTTTAAAGCCCTTCTTTCCACCATCAGTGAGCTGTCCAGCTACCACAATTTCAGAGCCCTCATAAAACTGCTTCACCCGATTCTCTGTCAGTGCTTGGATGGAGGCCTTGGGATACTGGAATTCCACATCTGTGAGCAGAGGGTTGGCAACTTCTTCATAAAAGCCCTGCAGGAGACAAAAGGAGTCACTCTGGAGAAAAGGCCTCCCTCACTTGAGACCTTCTTAACTCCTTCCCACTCCTCACATCTTTGTCAAGTTCCTGAATTGAGGGAGTAATAGTGTTCTGAAGCTCAAGAAAATCTAGGCATTTCTCTGTGTTCATGCAAGGCTGAGGACAGACATTCAAAGGACTTTCTGCAATAGGAATGTTTCTAGGACCACCACGGTGACTTGTAACAGATTTCAGAGACTCGGAATGTTAGAATTGGAAGTGACCGTCTCATTCAATCCTTCAGTTTTATGAAGGAGGAAACTGAGGATCAGAGGTAAGGGGACTTTCCCAGAGTGAATTAGTGCTATAGTACATCCAGTCCTATAGCATTTCCTTCATATCACAGCCAAAACTTCAAGTTATTACTTTTCTATAATTGATTTTCTGGGAGGAGATGATAACAAGGCACCTTCGTTCACAAAAGACACAGAAACAGTAGAGAAACACAGAAACAGACCTTCTGCCTGTTTTCCCTCTTGCTTAATCTGGCCTAGTTGCTTCTCCAAGATGGGCTACTTCTCAAAGCAATGTTCCAGTTCTGTCGATATCTCATTATATGACCTCACTCAAGTCCCTTCTCTTCAACCTCAGTTTCCCCCTCTGTAATATCAGAGGATTAGACCAGATGATCTCTAAGGTCCCTGCCTTGTTCTCACATTCTATGATGCTTCGTTTCTCTGTTTTTTCCTAGCACAAGGCTAACATGTATTGCCTGTGACCAGGAATACCTAGCTTTGGAAGCCCCAGGGATCACATACCTGTAACTGCTCAGTCGCATCATTATCTCTGTAAATTCTGCGGGCTGCCCCATTATTCTCCAGAGACATTGCCTCCAAGAAGTTAAAGTCAACGTTTTCTCCAAAGCCCAGACTGTAGAGTGGAAACTTCCCTTGGATGGCATTCTTGACATTCATTCGGATTTGAGTAAGATTGGTCTCCCCTTTGTTCAAACAGAAAAACTGGCAAAGTCATAACAACCCGCCCCTCAGGGGCACACTCTACTCTACTTCACTGCTGGGTGCTGCCCTGCTTGTCTGCCTCCGTTTCCTTATCTGTAAAATGGGCAAAGCATCCACCTCCCAGGACTGTTGTGAGGATAAGAAAATATTTGTAGAGTGCTCTGTAGAAGTGCTAACTGTCGTTGTCATCTTGGCCATCATTATTTGCAGGGAGTCCCTGTGAGTACAGGTCAGGGTTCACTCATCGGTGTCCCCAGTCCAACAGCTAGGCCTTAGCCTTGTACTCAGTAGCTGCTCAACATTTAAGTGAACTTCACAAATTGCCTTGCCTGATACATGAGGCCTTTACGAACTTACCCACAGTAGGTTCACCATCTGTTAACATGATGACGATGGGAGCATTATTTCTGAGCCTGGGGTCACCTTCATGAGCTTTATTCAGGATATTAATTCCCTCTAGCAAGCCACCATTGAGATTTGTTGCTGCATTGGAGGTAAACAGGGATAGTTTGGAAAAGGGGCCAAGTTGGTTGTTTTGTTTCAAGGAGAAAAGGATGAAAATAACTGAGTGTCATATGGTACAGGGAGCAAAGCGGGACAAAGCCCCACCGGCATTTACCGCCTGCAAGACCGAAGTTTTGCACAAAGACTCTGGCTTCCTGCAAATTGGCAGCCGTGGCCTGGACGAGGGAATTTTTCCATGTTCTTACGTGGCTCCCGAAAAGGATGAAATTGAAGTAATCATCTGGCTTAATGTCATCCAGGATCTTAAAGAGAGCCTGCTTCGTCTAGAAGAAAGAACCCAGCTTATTAGAAGACAAGATTTAACACTTGAGAAGACAGGAAAGACTGTTGGAGATATATTTGTGAGTGGAGTGCCCAAAGTGACTTTGGGGAAGCACCACTGAGCAAGAGCATCTCCCTTCAGTCATAGACAATGGAAGTCATGCCCTTCAACCCCAGAAAGAGGACAGGTGATCAAGGAGGCCAGGATGGACCAGGTCATTGAATGAGGAAGAACGTGATGGAAGACAGGCTGGATGGAGTAGAGTGAGCTAAGAAGCTCTCAAATGAGCAAAAGGCTACTGTGTAGAGTAAGGGAGATAGTGAGAAAAATCATAAAAAGCCATATGTAGAAGAATGCTCAGTATGAGTGGGAGCCCTGAGGCAGGGAAGGGGTTAAGTAGAAGACATACATTGATCTGTTTTCCCAGACACAGATGAAAATGTCACAGAGTGGCAATATAGTATGGGGGAGACTGCCCTTAGAATCAGGAAGACCTGGGTTCAGCTCCTGCCCTTAAAACTAGCTGTATTCTCAGGGCAATTCCAAGACCATACAATTGCATCCATAGAAGGGAATTCCATACTGTCAGTTCCCAATCTGTCCAGACTCTCCCCAAAGGATCATTTTTACCCTAACCCTCCCACCTGGAAGTTGTCTCTCTATTTGATGCAATAATAATTATAGCTTAATACAACAAGGCTGGCAAAGTACTGTACAGATAGTATTTCATTTGTTCTGCCCAATGATGCTGAGGGGCTGCTGCCTGAGAGAGGTTAACTAATGAAAGATCACATGGCTAAATTAAGTGTCTGAAGCAGGATTTGAACTCAGGAATTTCTAATTCCTCACCCAACATTCTCTCCACTGTGCCCCCTATGACCTTAGCCATCTACCTCAATGAACTCAGCATTGTGCATCCCCCATATGGAGTTCTCATATTCTAACTTCTATATAATTTGTCTGTATGTTTATCTGATTTGTCCTTAGTCAATAACAAACTCTGTCAAGGCAGGTACCATGTCTTATTTGTCTTTCTGTCATCTTATACCTGCTTAGCATAGGTTAAATACTAGAAGGGCTATCCCTGCATCCGTGTGAGGTAGGTGGGGCAGAGGCACAGAGGTGTAGAAAAGGTTCCCTAAGTCGTACATCTGGTTAGTGATGAAAATTGTCTCCTGATCCATGTTTTTTCTGGTGGACCACTGTTTCTGAATAGGGATGCAACTCAATCTGTCTAACCTTGCCTGTCAAGAAAAACCCAGTGTAGATGGATAAGAAATTGGTCTGGTTATTTAAAATTTCTGGTGTGTGGGTCAGAGTTAATTGATGAAACTTTTCAATTCTGCAAAGCTTGTTACTCACCTGCTTTATTTTCTGACCAGCCATAGATCCACTAATGTCTATCACAAAAACTACGTTCTTGACCATGTTCTTTAGGTTTTTTGGTGCAAAGAACTGTGCAAAATATTTATTGACCACCTGAATCAAGAGAGAGATAAGTTGAGGAATTTATTTCACACTCCCATCTGTTTGTTAGCTCATATCCCAAGGAGGAACCTACCTGTAGGTCACATACTGTGTCTCTTTTCACATCGTATTTTATTGTAAAATCTCCGTCCAGCAAGGATTTAGTGCAAGTGGGGCAGGTCTGTTGTTGATCAATTGTAGGATTGAAATACACACGACCCTGAAATCATTCAATTCAAAAATGCTGATTGCTATTAGCTAGAATTTTTGCTGGGCCCCCAAAGGAAACAAGAGATGACCCCCTTCTTTTAAGGGGTGCCCATATAGCTAATTGTGATGAAAGGTTCCTCTCTACATGGGAGAAAAAAAGGTGAAGAATAGGTTAAGGAAATATAGGTTATAATATAATATAAATAACAGGTTATGAAAAGGCCAAGGAACATAATTTTAAAAGTAGGAAATTGGGGTCTTGGTGCTAAATGTTATCAAGCAATAATTATTCAAATTATTTGGGGGTGGACAAAACAAGTTACAAATTACGCCAGTGGAATGGACTAGACAATTATAAAATAAATGCACACAGTAATGACCTGTCCAACAAAACCAAGAAAATACAAATTACTAGGGAAGGGACTCACTATTCAGTGGTAACGGACGAGAAAATTGAAAAGTAGGT
The DNA here is from genome assembly GCA_028658325.1 of Potorous gilbertii. Lineage (NCBI taxonomy): Eukaryota > Metazoa > Chordata > Mammalia > Diprotodontia > Potoroidae > Potorous > Potorous gilbertii. The sequence continues at coordinate 1,433,522 of CM053769.1, forward strand.
TGATGAAAAAAAGTAGATCAACATCTTACTTCTCATATAATAAACTGCACGTAGATAAGTTATCTAAGTATAAAAAGTCACATCTTTTTAAATTAGAGTATAATAGGTTTTATCTTTCACAGTTAAGCAAAGGGCCAAGACAGAGGAGACTATCTCAATTATATAAAATTTAAATGTTTTTGAACAAATAAAACCAATACATCTAGACTCAGAAGAAAATATATAGGATTAAGAATATTTTATATTGATTAGAAGAGAGAAAAAAATATTTTGCATTAAACATCTCTGATAAAAATCTGACAAGAAAGGTCTACAGGGAATTGACACAAACAAAAATTGACACAATTTTAAGAGCCCTTCCCCAATACACAAGTGGTCAAGGAACCTACAAGTAATTTTCAAAAGAAGAAATTCAAACTGTCAATAACCGCCTGACACAAAGCTAACAAAGACTTTAAAACTCAGGGGGGAAACATGCATGTCACTTCACTTCCTGTGGAATCATTCATTGGTTCAACCATTCGGGAAAACAATTTGAAATTATACAAGGAAAGTAACTAAATTGTTCATGTCTTGTCCCAGAGGTCTTCTTATAGAATCATACCCAAAAAGATTACTGACAATAAGAAAAAAACGCCCTATATACAAAAATATGCAGAGCAACCTAATTTGGGACAATAGTAATAAATAAATAAAAACCTAGTAACTCCACGTGCGAAAACCAATTTTGCAATGAATGTGCAAATTTTGGTATGTTAATGGAATATATTACTACCCCATAAGGAAAAATGAATATGAAAAATCAGAGAAACAAGTAAAGACTGGTCTGCAATGATTGAAAATAAAGAAAACACTGTGACTGCAATAATTGTAACAAAGGAAACATAAAACAAACCAAAAAAGCCCACCACTAGCCAAATGCCCCGGTCAACATTAGTACCATACTGTAAAGGTAAGGGATGTAGTCTCTTCTTTCTGTTAACAATCAATAATGTGGTTTTATTCAGATAATATATTTTATGAAGGTATTTGTTTGAATATTTGTTGAAAAGTGTTTGTGTCAGACTATATCACTAAATTGTAAAATAAATAAAAAGCACACTATAACAAACTAAAGACTAAGGAAATGTTCAGTCTTTCACAACCATGGAGAGAGAATTTATTCTTAACACATCATGACTTACAGGAAACTATGCAAGGATGTACATAAATGCATAAAAGATCTGTGATTTTCTCAGCACAGGAAACTCCTGGCATGGGAACTAATTACTAACATGGATTTCAATTCCTCCACGAGTCTGCAAATGAGTTCGATACCTAGATAGTGACCTGTAGCTCTGAGAGTTTCGATGACTTACCTAGGCTCATATAACTAGTAGCAGAGGTAGGATTTCCATCCAGATTCTCCCAACTCCAAGTTCAACATACTAACCATTATGTCACGCTGAGTCCCATAGGAGAGATTATAATAACTTGTATCATGTCAATGATAGTAGAGGAAGTTGTAAGAGATAAAATAGATGAATTTGACTTTATAAAAATAAACACTTTCTCTACAGCACAAAGCACGGCATCCAAAATAAGAAGGGAAGAAAGTAGCAAGTGGAGGAAGGGTAGTCTATGCATGAAGCATTACTGATAAAAGTCTGGCACCCTCCTAGACCCCTCAGCCCACAGCTTCAATGTCCTCTCCTTGCTTTCTCCTTCACATTTCCAATCTATTGCCGAATCTTGCTCCTATCTTTACGTCATCTCCCATATATGTCCCCTTTTCTCCACTCACACAGCTCCCTCCCTGGTACAGGCTCTCATGGCTTCAAACCTGGGTTATTGTAAGAGCCTGGAGACTGATTTCCCCCATGGCAAGTCTTTCCCACTACAGTACATCTACACTCAGCTGCCAAAGCCATCCTCAAGCGCAGGTCTAATCTTGTTACCACTCCTACTCCCTCCCCCTCGATTCAATAATGCTGATGATTTCCTAAGAGACTACAAGGTCATATATAAAGTCTTATTTGTCTTTTTAAAGCCCTTCACAATCTGGCTTTTTCCTAGTTTTCTTATACTCAACTCCCACAATCCATTGACGCTGGCCTTCTTGTCGTTTCTTGCACAGAACACTCCATCTCCCAATTCCCTGCATTTTTCTAGCTGTTACCCATACCTGGAATGTTCTACTGGCTTCTCTGACTACCCTCAAGCCTCAGTGCACATCCCACTTTGCAAGAGTCTTTTTCCCATCCTCCTTCCCATGACTTAGCATTTGTGACTTCCTTCTGAGATTTATACTACGTATATCTTGAATGTGCATAATTGTTTGCATGGTGTCCCTTCCATTAGAGTGTGAACTCCTTGAGGGATGGGATTGTTGTTTTTTTCTTTTTAACTTTTTTTGTATCCCCTTTTGCTTAGCATAGTGCCTGACACATGGTAAGCTCTTAATAAAGGTATATTGATTGAATGTTCCAAAATGTATGAGGAACTGATATTTTTATATGTATAAACTCCATTTTATATATATATATTTTATATATATATATGCATGTATATAATAAGACTATTAATGGATAGTTCTTGAAGGAAAACCCCCCCCACAAATTATCAACAACCACATAAGAAGATCTCAAGTCTCTAATAATCAAAGAAATTCAAGACAAAACAAATCTGAGATGATTCAAAACTCAACAAATTGTCAAAAATAATAAAAGCCAAAAAAATTCAGTTCTGGCATGGCCATAGTAAAACAAGTATGCTATTACTGTACTGGTGGACTGGTGAATTGGTCCAACTTTGGGGGGCAAAATATGGAATTATACAATGAGTTACAAAAATGAGCATATCACTGTTGGTGGAGTTATGAACTGAGTCAATCATTCTAGGCAGCAATTTGTAACTATGCCTTAAAGGGCTATTAAAACCCTCCAGCAACACCATTACTAAATCTATAATTCAAAGAGATTTTTTAAAAAATAAAAGGATCTTTATGTACAAAAAAATATTTATAGCAGCTCTTTTTGTGATGGCAAAGAATTGGAAATTGATAGCATGGCCATTAGTTGGGAAATGGTTGAACAAGTTGTGGTATATGAATGTAATAGAATACTACTGTGCTATAAGCAATGATGGGCAAATGGATTTCAGAAAAGCTTGTGAAGACTTATAGGAACTGATGCAAAATGAAATGAGCAGAACCAGGAGAACATTGTACACAATAATAGCAATATTGTACAATGATCAACTATGAATGACTTACCTATTCTCAGCAATATAATCTAAGACAGTTTCAAAGGACTTACGATGAAAAATGCTATCTACCTCCAGAGACAGAACTGATAGAGTCTGAATGTAGATTAAAGCACACTTTTTTAAACTTTATTTTTCTTGGAGGTTTTTTTTTTGGTTTGTTTTCTTTTGCAACATGGCTAATATGGAAATATGTTTTCATGACTGCATATATATATATATATAATGTAAATCAAATTGCTTGCCTTCTCAAGAAAGGGGAGGGGAAAGAGGGAAAGAATCTGAGACTCAAAATTTTCTAAAAGAATGACAAAAATTTTTATAACATGTAATTGAGAAAAATAAAATACAAAAATTCAAAAATGAGCCTATCGTTTGGTTCAGCATTCCTATTTTTAAGATTATACTTTAAGGAAGTTATTGGCAGGATTTTTTAAAAAAAGTTGTAATGTTCATAGAGAAGTGGCCAGGGATGAAAATATAAGCATGTATTTTTAAATCGCTCAACATACCTTTTTTCCAGAGAAGGATTTTTCAATTACTTGGGTCATGTCTCCAGAGATGAAAGATGCTTGAGCATCCAACATACTGATCTCTTGTGGTTCAAAGATGTCTGCTTCAATCTTCAAAATTAAAAAAAAATTATAGTATGACTTCCCACCCCATCTATCTCTGTCCCAAACATAACAGTACCCAGGAAAAGATGGAAGTACAATCTGAAACAAGTTAAGTGAATGGCAGAGGTATCCCTAACATACTCAAAAAACAATTCATTCAGTAATATAAACAAAGGTGGTAGACAGTCCACTGTATTGGAAAGTGGGGGACCTGTGTTATAGGCTCACCTTTGCCACTAATTCTCCGTAAGACCTTGGACAAGTCACTGATTTTCTCTAAGCCTCTCTACTCTGCACAATGAATATGTTGACTCGGGAGATCCCTAAGATTCCTTTGAGCTGTAATGTTCTGTAATTCTAAGATTCTGGGATAGAACCTAACCACATCTTTCAAAGTCAACTCCAGTATAATCATTAAAATGCAATGGCTGAAGATCTGAAGAGGGCATGAATCTCAACTCTTGCTTCTCATTATCATGGTCAGAGACGACTTTACAAAGGATAACTCCTATTGTTGGTACATGAATAACAAGGCCATCCCATGGAGCATGCTCAGAATTGCCCTTCCTGGTTCTGCTTGACCATCTGCATGTTTTGCAAACTGCTTCCGGTCATGTGTGACTCAGTACTGAAGGACTTGTGCTTTGAGGTGACGAAGAGTTCCCTTACTGGCTGGCAAATAGAAAGAACTGGTGATATATAAGAAAGGATGACCCTAGCTTCAAGTGTTTCTTCCCTTCCAACTGTTTCAGCTGTCAGAACTCTCTCAAGCTGCTTTACGTGAAGAGTAGGAAAAGGGAGTTTTCTCTGTCCTCCATCCTGGTCATCATAAGATCCTGAGGTTATGCCCTACTGAAGAAAGTCTGAGCCTGGATTTGGGGCCACCTCTTTTGTGATGTTTCTTTATTGGTCTCATCTTGGGTGGACAATGGATGTTCCCAGGTTTAAATGCAACTTTATGCAACCCAGAGGTCAGGAAGTACTGGATCCAGTCAGATCAGAGATGGCTGGAGACAGGAGGAAGAGTTTCCCACAACTGCTTCAGGACTCTCAGAAAAGATGGCCTCCACCAAAAGAACTGGTCCAAGTCTGGCTCATTCGACCAGAAGATACATCAGGAGTTGTTCGCACAATGCAGAGCTGAGGTGAAATCTCAAATGCCTAACCAGAAATCCTGCAAGCAGTTTTATGGTCTAATGAGGTGTACGTATCATTTTCCTAAGAAAGCATGTCAGTTATAAGTTAAATTACTGAATCCTTTTTAAAGTTGTTCTGCCAATGCACACTGGGAGTCTTTTGTGTCCAGTAGCCTTTCTTTTGTGTGTAGGAAATACATGTCTGATTTATATTATAAATTGAGAACCTTCCTATTCCACCTTTGAGGAAAACTGGATTAAGAGCCATCACCTAAGATATAAGTTGACTTTAAGTGAGGAGAGTGAGAAAGGAGGCTAACGTCTCTCATTAGAGATGAGTCTCCCCCAGGATTGAAACCAGTCCAGATCACATGGATTTAGGGCAAAGGAGACCCTCAAGAAGGAGTAGGTGCACTGCTTTAGTCCCATAGGCCCAGAAGCAGGATAATTTTTAGTGTTAGATGTGAAACTTTCCTTCGATGATTTAACTGTTTTAATCTTCCTCTCCTTGGCGTGGTAGAATTGTGCTGAACATCAAAAGGGACTGGTTCTCTGGTACCAAACTCCACCCCACTCTGAGGACCCTTTGAGCCACAAAATAACTAGGGTGAGACCATGCCTGCCTTTTCACCATACCAAGGATCATGGAGCCCATTATCAAAAAGCCAGGCCCAAAGTCCAGCGTCCAAGATTCAGTCCCCATTGCTCATCCTCTAGAGGAAACCTTCCTAGGAATCCCTCTTGAGCAATTAATAGGATCTCAGACAGGGAGATACCTCAGAGGCTTTGGATCAGAGCCCACCCCATCCCTACTCACTTCATTTTACAGATAAGGAAACTGATACCTAGGGAGGTAAAATGACTTGCCCAAAAGCATAAAACTAGTTAGCAAGTAACAAGGCCTAGAGACAAACCCAAGTCCTTTTATTCTAAACTCAGTCAACAATCTTTCCTTTTAACTACAATGCCTCAGAGGTATCCTTTTCAAGTATATCTATCTCTACATGAAGGACCTCCATTGATGTAGTAAGATTTGGACAATATCAGAGTTGGAAATGTCCTCAGGGAATATCTATTCCAATCTATTCGTTTTACAAATATGAAAACTGGGGCTTATCGAAGAGAAGGGACCTGCCCAAAGCTGCATCCTGCTCCCTGACTCCTTAACCCTATTAAGGATCCTTCTTCCAAACTGCCCTGTAAGAGGCACAATCAGAAACAGGCCAGGGGTGCATAGAGCATTTCTAGTCCACTTTCCACATACTGAGACTCAATCCCAGAGAGATTTACCTCAAACTGTTTAACCAGCTGCTTTGGTTTAACTTTAATGACAATTTCATATTTTCCCAAGTGTCGCTTCAATAGCTCCTCATAAGTCAACTCAAAGCTGACTTTGCTGCCAGCCCGGATATTGACCGCAATGTTGAATTTTTCCATTTTCCTCCCAGAGGCCCTAGGGAAAAAAAGAAGAAAAATAATCTCCGTACTTTTTATGGCTCTGAAAGAGTTACCCTTAAATTCATGTTGCCTTTCACTCCAAGGCCTTGCTTTGGGAATCCAGCATGACCAGGTCAAAGTTTTCTTCTAGTCAGACTTTGATGCTGCCAGGCCTTATAGATTTCTTTTCTTAGCAGGAACTAAATGAGTGATGCAAATGTCAATGCCCAGGGTTCTGGGGGAGCTAGCTCCCTGATCTCATGCCATATACATGCATTTCTGCAGCCCAGCTCTGCCCCAGTATATCCCCCCAACCATACATGAGGACACACACGCACACGCCGTACATGAAGTTGGAGAGAGCTTACCTCACCAGACCTGCAGTCTCTCCTCGAACAACAGCTTTACGGTATTGCTTCCATGCAATTGCCTTGTCTTTGATATTTCCTGGATATGGGACTCCATCCACTGTACTGTTAAGAAGGAAAAGATGCACCAGTAAAATGCATGTCCCTGAATGGATGCCTGCAGATAAATTCCCAGAAGAACCCTCCCCATCCTGATCAGAGTATATGCAGCCTCCCCTGACCTGAACATATCCTGATCTGAAGAATGTTAGAGTTTCTCACAGTAGACTTTAAGTAAAAAGTCCACAAACCACAAAGTAAATTTCTGAAGAGTAAGAATATGTGATCAAATCCTCCCTCACTTTCATGTCTAAATTTTCATGACTCTGAGGACCATATGATCCATGTGTTTTCTTGGCAAGGATACTAGCGTGGTTTGCCATTTCCTTCTCCAGCAGATTAAGGCAAAGAGAGGTTAAGTGACTTTCTCAGGGTCACACAGCTAGTAAGTGTCTAAGGTCAGATTTAAATTCAAGTCTTCCTGCAGTTTACTTTCTACAGTGAGATTAAAATAGTTTTCATGTGTCTTTTAGTAACCAGCAAGCATTGTGATGATGTGAAGGCCAAGACCAGAGTGAAACCAGGAAAACTGGCCCCTTTTCCCCTCTTCCTCAAATACTAGTTCTATAAGGAATAATTTGTTGTTAGAGGAACTCAAGAGCAGAGACCTTCCCTGTCTATTCTTGTAGAGCCTGTGACAAGTTTCATTATCACTTGAAGACCTTGTCCAAGATTCCCTGATTCTTTCCCTAAAGCTAGTATTATCTAGAGAAAAGAAAACTTTCAAAAAAAAATGGAGCAAATCAAATGATTATCTTTGGCTTTAGAAACTCCAGACTCAGGTACATGAATCCCCTGAGATTCTCATGACCTCATTAGATAGATACCAAGTGGATCCGCACATTCTGATTCAGAGAACAAGTTGGGGAACGGATTACCCACAGGAGGAAATTGCTAATGTAGGCTGTCTTGGGGATCTCAACATCGAAGACAATTTCCTGGGCAGCGCTGCCGTGGTTGATGGCTTGGCTGGTGATCACGTAATTGGCGAATCGGGAGGTGACTCTGCAGTTAATTTTCATGCTCTGAATTTCTATTCCATTGACAATCTACAGATGAAAGATGATTGTGCTTTGGTGTTGAGGTCTTGGAGCAGTTGCCAAAACTCCTTTTTCAGCCTGGTTTTTATCTAGTTCCAAAGGGGCTAGCTTTGTTCTGATGGAAAAGACCTAAAATCTTTGAAATCACTGAGTGCCTCAGACTTTTAAAGACAATCATCAAGAAAGGGAGAGACTAGATCAGAAGGACCAGCCAATCGTCAACCAATTATTTAGCACCCAGGAAGGAGTCCCAAACTCTCATCTGCATGAGAGGAGTGGCTGGATTAAACATTTCAGAATTTGCATGCTATTAGTAAAGCCTAGGGAGAAAAACCCACAATAACCTACCACCATTCTCCCCAGAATGAGAAGTTTACTTACTGTGCCCTGAGTCTGTCTCTTCTGCAAAATAAAAACAAGTTCAAGGACTAGGAAAGAAAGCTATACCAATAAAAAGAATCTGATTATAAAATGTGACAACAGAACCTCTTGGTCACGTTTTGTCCCTTTATATCTCCTCCTTGGAGTCTATCTAGAAAATTCATATTTGTTCAAAGCAGGGGTAAAAAAGACAACTTCCTGAGTAATTGTGAAGGACTGTGTTCGGGGAGTGGGGAGAATTTCAGGAAAAAGAAGCCGTTGTGGTCAATGTGTTCAACACCTTGCATTGAGGGTGTCCTTTCATCCCTCCCCTCAACTAATGTTTTTTACTTTCCCTGAAGGATTCAGCATGAGCTTTTGCACTATTTCAGATTGGCCCTCTGCTCATATCCCCAACACTAGCAGAATAAGGCTACACATCAGCGGGACCCATTGCTTTGGGCACCATGGATTTGTACCCTTTTTATTGGCAAGTGCAACCCATCCTCTATGCTCGGCATAATGGGAGGAGTGGCTAATTCATACAATATGGTTACATACCCCAACACTCCTGGACTGGCCTATTGAGCCTGATGCTATGAGACCAGGGAGGGATAACAGGCAAAGGAAGCACAGCATCTGACGCTCCATATTGTAAGGCAGCCTCAGTTTGAGGGACGCACATTGATCCTGTACTCTTCCCAAGCTGCTGATCAATACAGTGATGTGGAAACACAGATTAAACATTAGACACACAAAAGCAAATATTCCAAACTTTAAAAAATCAGAATTCAACAGTTGCATTTTTTTTCCTTTTGGAGAGGTTGCCCAAACTCTGACTTGTATTGACCTCCAGTAAAATCAGAACATATACTTTCTATAAAACTGCCATTAATGACAAGGCTGTTATTGAGACCATCTCTGGAGATTCCATTAGACCTGGTTTGTTCTCATATAGATAGTGAGTTTTCAATAAGTGGTGATGGCTTAAATTAAAAAAAAAACTTTTAAAATTCTTTTTAAATTTGCTAGTCGTCAGCTTTTTGACACCGATGCTATGCCTATCTTAATTCCACCACCAAGTCAAATATTTCTACAAATCTTCCTCACTTCAGATTGTCATTCGTAGTGAATTTACTTCCACATATATTTATTACAGTGACCTGTCAAGTGTGATGTGCTATCCATAGGGCTGGGTGAAATGTAAAATCAATTTTGAGCTAGAAGGGAGTAGAGGGAGGGAACAAGGATTTTTTAAGTACCTACTATGCTAAGTTTTTTATCAATAGATCTCATTTGATCTAGCAGATCCCTTTGGTTCTCTTTAAAGAGTCCATAGATGCTTATTCTCTTTACCACAAGTACAGCTAGTTCTTCTTCAGGATACAATGGAAACACAGGTCAGATCTCCATAGTTCACTTTGAATCTGACTTCTGATAACATTAGTGAGCAAAAAGGCACTGTTTATCTCTCTCTATTTGGATAGTCTGTACTTTGTAACCCTGGAGGTAGATTCTGGGAAAAGAGGAATTGTCAATAAACCTAGAGGGAGGTCAACTAATGCTCAAACCTCAAATATCTTTTCTGATAAGTTGGATCTGCAGTAAACTTTCAAGTTAAACCTTGGTTGAGAAGATCACTATCAAAGATAAGTTTATCATCAACATGGCCTACATTTATATAGTATGCGAAAGTTGATAAATCTCTTCAGAATAACATTATGAAATAGGTACTGCAAATATCATTGGCCCCATTTTATAGATGAGGTTACTGAGGCTCAGAGGAATTAATTTTGTTTTTATTATTTATTTTACCATTTTAAAAAACGTTTTTGAGTTTCAAATTCTACACCTCCTCTACCCACTGAGAAGGCAAACAATATGATATGCATTATACGTGAGAAATCATGCAAAATATATTTCTGTGTTAGTTATGTCACCAAAAAAATCAAGAAAAATTTAAAAAGTGAGAAAACTCTACTTCAGTTTGAACTCAGACTTCATCACCTCTCCAGAGGTGGATAGTAATTTTCATCATGAACCCTTTGGAACTGTCTTAGATACATCATATTGATCAGATTATATAGCTGAGTCTTTCACGATTGATCCTCATTACAATATTGCTATTTCTGTGTACAGTGATCTCCTGGTTCTGTTCACTTCACTTTGCATCAATCCATATAGACCTTTGTAAATTTATTGTAGTACAATAGTGTCCCATCACAATGGTATACCACAACTTTTTCAGCAATTCCCCAATTAATGGACATTTTCTCATTTTTCAACTCTTTGCCACCATAAAAAGAGCTGCTATAAATATTTTTGTGCATATAGGCCCTCTTTCCTTTTCTTTGATCTCTTTGGGATACAAATTTAGTGGAGATATTGCTGGGTCAAAGGGAATGCAGTTTTATAGCCTTTAGAAAGAGTTCTAAATTGTTATCCAAAATGGTTAGACTAGATCACAGCTCCAGGTTCATTAGCATATCTATTTTCCTACACCCCCTTTAGCATTGATCATTTCTGATAGGCACCTTGGAGTTGTTTAAATTTGCATTTCTCTAATCAATACTGATTTAGAGCATTTTTTCATGTAACTATAGTTTTGATTTCTTCTTCTGAAAACTGCCTGTTGATATTTCTTGATCATTTATCAATTGGGGAATGGCTCTTATTTTTATAAATTTGACTCAGTGCCCTACATATTTGAAAAATGAAAAACTTGCTAGAAAAATATCATCATATATTTTAGCAAAATGTATTGTCCCTGATTACATCTTTCAATTAGATCTATTTTTGCTTTTCCTTTGTCTGAAATCATGGTTGCTACCCCTGCCTCTTTTACTTCAGGTGAAGCATAATAGATTCTACCCCAGGCTTCTGGATGTGTCTCTTGTAAATAACATATTATTGGATTCTGATTTCTATTCCATTATGCCATCTACTTCTGTTTTGCAGGTGTGTTTATCCCATTCACATTCACAGTTATGATTGGTAATTGTGTATTTCCCTCAATTCTATTTTCTTCTTTTTGTCTTTCTCTCTCTTTTTCATCTAGTCACTGCTCATAAGCCTGATTTGCTTTTGACCACTGCCTCCCTCAATCCTTTTTTTGCCTCCATTGCATTGCCTCCCTCCTCTTCCTTTTCTCTCACCCCTTTTCCCTTCTACTTCCTTGTTGGGTAAGATAAATTTCTATGCCAAACTGAATATGTATGAATATTCTTCCCTATCTGAACCAAGTCTGATGAAACAGAGGTTCAAACATTGCACATTTTAGGGTTTGCACCCTCCATTCATTTTCCCCTTCTACTGTAAAAGTTCCTTCTTGTGCTCTTCTTATTTGTGAAGTAATTTCCACTACTCTTCCTTTTCCTTCCCCCTTCTCCCAGTGCATACCTTTCTAACCCCTTCATTTTTTTAATATCAGCCCAACATAATTGACTCACCCCTGCTCTCTGTTTGTATAGGTCTCTTCTTACTGCCATAATAATGGTAAAGTTCTTAGGAGTCACATGAATCATCTTCCATACAGGAATGTAAGTAGTTTTATCTTATTAAGTCTCTTATGATTTCTCTTTCATATTTACCTTTTATGCTTCTTTTGAATCTTGTGCCTGAATGTCAGATTTTTTATTTAGCTCTGGTCTTTTCATCAGGAATACTTGAAAGTCCTCTATTTCATTAAATATCATTTTTTTCCACTGGAAGGATTATACTCAGTTTTTCTGAGAAGGCTATTCTTGGTTGTAATCTTAGTGCCTTTGGACAGGACAGGACATGGGCCGTGCCTCAGCCTAAATGAGTACCTGCAAAGACCTTGGCCTACAGGGCCCAAGGTCTCCCAGTGCATCCTGGGTCATCTCCAGTCATCCTGAGGAATATCTGGTCACTGGATTCAGATGGCTCTGGAGAAGAAGTGAGGCTGGTGACCTGCACAGCCCTCTCTCACTCAAAACCAAGTCAAGTGCAAGTCATGTCATCATTTCTCTAGGGTTATGGTCTTCTTCGGCAACGAAGGACGAACGTAAAACAATCCTAGTGCCTTTGACATCCAGAATATCATATTCCAAGCCCTCTGTTCCTTTAATGAAGAACCTGCTAAATCTTATGCAATAGTGACCATGACACCACAATATGTGAATTGTTTCTTTCTGTATGCTTGCAATATTTTCTCCTTTATTTGAGAGCTCTGGAATTTGCCTATAACATTCTCAGGAATTTTCAGCTTGTGTTCTCTTTCAGGAGGTGATTGGTGAATTGTTTCAATTTCCATTTTCCTCTCTGTACATAAGATATGAAAGAAGTTTTCCTTTATGATTTCTTGAAATATAGCGTCTAGATATTTTTCAATCATGGCTTTCAGAGAGTCTAATATTTTAACATTATCTCTCCTTGATTTATTTTCCTGGTCAATTGTTTTTCCAATAAGATATTTCACATTTTCTTCACTTTTAAAAAATTATTTTGACTTTGTTTTACTGTTTCCTGATGTCTCATGGAGTCATTAGCTTCTACTTGCTCAATTATAACTTTTAAGAAATTATTTTCTTAGTGAGCTTTTGTACCTCTTTTTCCATTTGGCCTATTCTGCTCTTTAAGGAGTTCTTTTTTTTTATTGAGTGTTTTGTATACCATTGGACCAATTCTATTTTTTAAGGTATTATTTTCTTCAGTATTTTTTGTGCCTCTTTTACCAAGCTGTTAATTTTCTTTTCATAATTTTCTTGTACCACTCTCATTTCTTTATCCAAGTTTTCCTCTACCACTCATATCTGGTTGTTTTTTTTAGAAACTCTTTTAGGAATTCTTCTTAGATTTGTATCTAATTAGCATTTTTCTTTGAGACTTTGCTTTACAGCCATTTTCACATTGTTGTCTTCTGAGTTTGCATCTTGCTCTTCCTTGCTCTGTAGAAGCTTTTTATGGTCAAGTTCTTTTTTTGTTGTTGTTGTTATTTGATCATTTTTCTATCCTATTTCTTGACTTTGAACTATGTTTAAGTTGGTCTCTACTCACCTGAGGGTGAGAAGGCATTGTTCTAAGCTTCAGGCTTTTTCATGCTGCTTTTTTTCAAAGCTAGTTTTAGGAGTCTGTAAGTTTTCGGTGTTTTCAAGGTGGTGTGATCCAAGGAGAGGCATCGTCACTGCTCTCATGATCTGTGCTCTGTTCTTTCCCCAGAAAGGTCCTTTCTTTCCCTGCAGCTGCAAGCACTAGCACTCCTCTCCACTCAGAGGAATTAATGATTTCTCTCGACCCAGGTCTCAATCCCAGCTCTTCTGATTCTCAGACTAGTCGATGTTCTTTCCTACATAACATTCTGCTCTGTTGATAGCATGTACTTGGTGTTTAAGAGTTTTTCCATACCCTTATGGAAAAAATGGAAAGAGCTAAACTGGATTATAGTACAATTAAATGGATTCCTTTTTGCTTTGACTAGATTATCAATCCAATTGATAAACTGTGTTCCACACAACTCTGTTCTTGACCCTGTTCCATTTGATATTTTTAATTGATAATTTTAGTGATGATATGTGAATATAATTTGTGGGAGACAAAGTGTTGGGAGGGATACCTAATATATTAGAATACAAAATCAGAATCAGGATGAAACTTAATAGTTGCATAATTTTGAGCAAGTCATTTAACCTCCTTGAAACACAATTTTCTCAATTGTACAGCAGACTTTGACTAGATGATATTTAAGGTCCTTACAAATTCTAAAATTCTATGACTTTAAGATGTCGATGCAGCTCCTAACCTGATCAGAAGCCCCTAATTTGGGCTTAAATGGCCTGGGTTTGATAATGGGGGTTATGCCCCAAAAGTCACTCTTTCTTTAACTTATTATTCTGCCACCCTGTCTTTATTTTGGAAAAATCACTGAATATAGCTCGTGTTTACATCAGAAGTACGGTTAAAAGACTCTTACAGATTTCATACAACTACTCAAGGTAACAAACAGAATCAGGTACAGTCAACCTAGCTTAATAACAACTCATATTAAAAAGAAAAACAAACAAACCTTGGGATTTTTAATTTTACCACAAGTTCAATTTGAGCTAACAGTTACCAAAAAAATTAAAGTGATTTGGGGCTGGAAATAGATTTACAGTGGCTGAAACCAAAGATGCAATAATCCCACTAGAGAGGCTAGGGGACTCAAAAAAGGACATTTTAGGCAGCAGAAACATGACAAGCTAAGACAAATAGCAAAAGCATAGACTACGTTCAGGAAAGAGTGAGTAGGTCCAATTTGGCCAGAAAGTAGTATAGATGTAAGGGAGCAGCAGATAATGGGGCATTCATAGGGTCTTTCTTTTAAGGTTTTTAGATTCCTTCATTCATCTGCTCAGGTAATGGGAAGCAAATAAAAAAGGTTTCTGAGCAGAGAAATAAATGCTAACCAGAGCAGTGCATTAGGAAAATGACTGGAAAGACAATTTGGAAGGGGAGAGACTACAAGCAGGGAGGCCACTTAGAAAGGGATTGCAAAGGTCCAGGAAAGAAAACAAGAACTTGGGCAACAGGAATGGAAAGGTATAAATGGAGAGAGATAGCCTATTTTTACAAAATCGATATAAATTAAAGCAATTTTACAGGGAAAAGACCCTAATAAAACATTAAACTATTTGTATCTCTCCTCCTAATCTTGGTTAATGTACAAATGGATACTTGTACTCAGTTGTTACAATACTATATTTAATCTCTCCAAAATCCTACTTTTTTCAACATAGTCTACATAATTTTCATTTATAATAACTCTTTGTTATTCCACATCAATGTATTATCCGTTGCTTTGGAATCATTGCCATTTAATTTTTTCTGTTATAGAGCTGCTAAGATTGTCTTTGGTACAAATTTCTTTTAGCATATTTCTTTGGGTTATAATCCCAATAGGCAATCAAAGATTCCTCCTTCTCTCCCAAAAATCTTTCAGCAAGAACAGCTCTCTAGCCCTTACTGAATGTTGCCAACTTGTTGCCTAACAATGAATGAATCAACCTGCCAACATTTAGTTTTGCTGAGTGAGACTTCAAAGTTGGTTTAAATTGCATTTCTTCTATCACCAATGAGGTTGGGTATTTTTCATGTGATTTTTTTGTTACCTTCTCCAGCTTAGGATGCCACAGATAGGATATGCTTTGTAAATATTTGCTGGATGACTACGTAGCCCAGGGGTTTCTCCATTCAGCAGTGGCACCTGCTCTGCATGGACAGTAAAGAGCAATATTTCCAGGAGGAAGGCTGGTACAGTCACTCATGGTGCAATTCCTGCACAAACCACCAGATGGCATGCTAAGACTTGAATTACTCGCTTGAGCATGTCAGTGTGCTGGGGCTGACAAGGCTTGCTTAAATTTAGGCCCAGCTCCAAGGACTCCATGGAGTTCCTTGGAGAGTGCGCATCTCCAGGACTAGCACAATGTGCTTAGTACAGTGATTGGTATATAGTAGATACTTAATAAATGTTTATTGAGGGATAAAGCACTTGATGAATTTTTTGATTGGTAAAATGTTAAGTACCTTACTCAGATTCTCTTTCTAGGGTATAAAAATTTCCAGTATGATTCATCAGAATAGCTTGGGATGACCAGGCATGGTGGTACACAACTGTAATCCCTGCTGCTGGGGAATCTGAAGCTGGTGGATCACTTGAGCCTAGGAGTTCTGAGCAGCAATAGGGCCAATCAGATGACATCAGTAACTCAGGCACCAATATGGGCTTCCCAGGAGCTAGAGTTCAGGGGAAAAAGGAGAGAGAGACAGAGAGAGAGAGAGACAGAGACAGAGACAGAGAGACAGAGAGACAGAGAGAGACAGAGACAGAGAGACAGAGAGAGAGAGAGAGGGAGAGAGAGACAGAGAGAACAAGAACTAAAACTAGTTTGGCTGGTCTGTGCTGAATGGATTTTTAAAAAATTTTTGTATGTGGAACTTAGATGTCTGTGGAATTGTAACGATCAAGTTTGGCCCTGAAGAAGAGACGAAAAGATAGTTCTTTCTTGAAGAGGGAGATGACTTTTTGATACGTTGGTCAGTTATGCTGAGATTTTCCCTTCTCATGTTTATACTTCATTACAAGGAGTGATTGGAAAGTGGGGGGAGGTGGGAAGGATACACTGGGAAATGTAGTTAATGTCAAAATAATCAATTTAAATTTATTTTAAGATTTTCAGAAGTGTCTTTGATTCCTTTGTCCATTTACTCAGTTTTTTGTTCTTGTTTTTGCAAGACAGTAAAAACCTCAAGATCATTCTAAGGAGAGCAACTGTTTCTGTGAGACACAGGGCCATTGACAGAAAATTTTGCTTTTAGTTTACTTTCTAAAACCAGTAATAGGTGATTACATTTCAGGGAATGCCCCTGGGAACCTGAATTCAGTGTCCCAATTGTCTCCTACCAGGAAGAGAAATAGGCATTTGAAGTAATAAATTAAAATAACTGAGTAAATCCAAGCACTCCTGGATACATGGATGCTAAAGGTGAGTGCTAAGTCAATGAGTATGCAGTTATCTTTATAGTGCCTATTGCAGCTTTCAAAAGTAATATGGGATGACTTCTCAACAAATATTTAAGCATCACCTTCTGCGTGTAAGATATCTTCCAATTGCTAGGGATCCAAAGACATGTAACGCAGATATTGTTCTCTAAAGGTTGTGGCAAACCCTATAGATAATAGGAGCTGGAGATGGGGGAAGGAAAACACACAGATGACTAAGACTTAAGAGGGAGGTAAGTAAGGACACAGGTTCAGGTAAAGTACTATAAGAAATTTGAAGAAGGAATGATTGTTTTCACTTTTCATTTATGTAAATGCATAGAATCTGAGTTGGACCCTGAAAATAAAGATTTTGGGTGGACAGTGTGAGCAAAGACAGACACAAGAGGGCATAATGGAGGACTGAGAGTGGTCTACTGTGGCTGGATTGTAAAGTGTGAAATAGATGAAGAGAATGAACTAAGATTGGAAAAGTACATTGTGGAGGGTTCATTGAAACTATGTCAAAATGGAAATCAAACAATTAGTCAAATAGATCTGATCAACTGAAAATAAAAAAAAAACAACTTAATTCCATGAAGAAATATTGTTGAGACTGTTGTAAAAGGGATGTCTGCTTCAGATAGAGATTGGACTGCTGAAATCTCTCCTCCTTCTGAGACCCTAGAATTCTAAGGCTGGTCAATTTAGACCAAATGGTGGCCTCAATGGTTCCTATGGATGACTCAGTATCAAAATGTTACTTATATAGAGAGAAATATCATAGGGTCATAAACAGAGCTGGAAGAGTAAGACCAACTAATTCAACCCCTTCATTTTACAGATGAGGACACTGAGGTCCAGTGTGGTTAATAATAAATAGAAGAGGCAGTATTTGAACTCAGGTGCCCTAAGTGCAATGCTAGTGCATAGCAAAGTCAAAGAATAAGGTCTTTGTTGGAGGAGGGGAGAACAGAGACCAGAAATGAAAGATTCACAGAGCTTAGTCAAAGACCAGAATTAAGAGAAGGGGGATTAGTTCAGAAAGTAGACTCAGATTGACTGCACAGCCTTTCCCAGGGAGACCCTTAGCCCTCGAGATGAAAGACACGGAGATGCCCTAGTCGCATTTCTCAGTCCTAGAGACAGCAGTAGTATATTAGCAAAACACTGTTAGTCTCTGGAGAGGGGTTCATATTGCTCCAGGAGAAGCCCCTTTCTTGGCCTGAGAAATGGCAGCAACTGAAGGCAGTGGTGAAATGGTGAGAGTTCCTGGACCTGCGTTTCTCCTTTGTTGTCGATGAGGACCATGACATCAGGGATTTAAGTAAGGCAGGGATGTGCAAGGTCAGCAGCCTCACTCTCTCCTCCTTCACCATCCGGGTGCTGTGGCCAGATATCCATCAGGAGGATTCCCAAGGAGAGAGAGGCTAGGGCTCTCAGATGAAGATGCCAGCTGCGGCTCTCGGATGAAGATGCCAGCTGCGGCTCTCGGATGAAGATGCCAGCTGCGGCTCTCGGATGAAGATGCCAGCTGCGGCTCTCGGATGAAGATGCCAGCTGTGGCACTCGGATGAGGTGGAAGGAGACAGTCGCGATGGACTCGAATGAGGGGGAAGGAGACAGTCACAAGGGAGAGCAGAAGCCTGGACCTGTGCTCTAAGGGCTGGGCACAGGGTAGGTCCCTGAGCGGGAGCCATCCCTGACACTATTTCCACAGCACTACCCAGGCACCTTCCCTGACCTGCTCACACCTGTCTGTAAAAACCCTAAAGAGGGTGGTGAGTTCTTTGTTTCCACACGGTCCCCCTGTTCCCTCCTCAGAATCCTTTCCTTCTGTGCCCCCCGGACTGAAATCAGTCTTGCAGAGCTTTAACGTTTGGGTGGTTTTCAAGCAGTCGTGTAGCCAGACACCGCAGTGGCCTCTGGGGACACAAGGACAGAAGTCAAGTAGACCCCAAGAACAGGGCACAAAACTTAATATGCGTGTGTGTGAACATGCGTGTGGGTGACCGTGCGTGTGCGTGACCGTGTGTGTGTGGACATGCGTGTGGGTGACCATGTGTGTGGACATGCGTGTGGGTGACCGTGTGTGTGGACATGCGTGTGGGTGACCGTGTGTGTGGACATGCGTGTGGGTGACCGTGTGTGTGGACATGCGTGTGGGTGACCGTGTGTGTGAACATGCGTGTGGGTGACCGTGTGTGTGTGAACATGCGTGTGGGTGACCGTGTGTGTGTGGACATACGTGTGGGTGACCGTG
>CM053769.1:1453066-1486848 GCA_028658325.1 Potorous gilbertii
GGGGGGGGGAGAGGAGAGGAGAGGAGGGGGGAAAGGAAACAGGAGGGGAGGGGGGAGAGGAGAGGAGGGGAGAGGAGAGGGGGGGAGGGGGAGAGGAGACAGGAGGGGAGGGGGCGGGGAGGGGGGAGAGGATGCAGGGAGGAAAGCAGGGGAGGGGAGAAGGAAGAGGAGGCAGGAGGGGGCAGGGGAGGGGAGCAGAGCCTGGGGCCTAGGCCCTGGCCCTCCTCCTGTGGATAGACCCTTGGGGGTGATAATGTTTTCTCCCTCCTTCCCAAATGATCATGTGTCCATGCCTAATGTAGAGTGAAGGAGGGCATTTTGTTGGGTACCAGGCCTTAATAAATGCCTGCTGGGCGGGTTTGGGCCAGGCAAAGCCTGAGCCCAAGGGGGTGGGTGGGGGTACTGAAGAGCAAAGATGGCAGTGAGCCCCCGGTCCAGGGTAGAGAGAGTGCTAGACCTAGAGTCAGGAAAACCTGAGTTCAAATACTGCCTCAGACACTTAACAGTTGGGTGACCCTAGTCCAGTCCCTTCTCTCAACATCATTTACCCTATCTGTAATAATACCACAGATGTAAAGTGCTTTGCAAAACTTAAAGTACTGTTAGCAATTATTATGTTTATTAGTAATAGTCGTATGGAATGTGTGCCGGGGAGGAGGAAGGGAACTCCAAAATGAAACTCAGCTGAAGGGTCAGAGATGACAGCTGGGGTGAAGGATGTGGAATGGGGGCTTTGACTGGGGACAATTTTGGGGAGAATGGTAATGAAGGAGGGGACAGAAGCCAAGTTGGGAGAATTGGTGGAGGTGCTTACTGGGGTTTAGGACAGAAGTGGTAGGAGTCGCAGTTAGAAGGTTTGGTGGAGACTTTGGTCCTTGTACCTGTTAAGGTGGCAGATCTGATCTTGTATTTGAGGGTGTGGCAGATCTAGGGGCAGAGATAAAGAGCTGTTTGATTATTTCGGTCATGTCTGACTCTTTGTGACCCCATTTGGGGTTTTCTTGGCCAAGAGACTGAAGTGAATTGTCATTTCCCTCTCCAGCTCATTTTGCAAATGAGGAAACTGAGGCAAACAGGGTTAAGTGATATGCCCAGGGTGGCATAGCAAGTAAGTGTCCGAGGCCAGATTTGAGCCCAGTAAGAGGAGTCTTCCTGATTCCAGTCTCATTGCTCTACCCACTGACTGTCCATATATAAAGAGATGGGCTAGAAGGGAACTGTTAGTGGAGATACTGGGAAAAGGGTAAAGGGATATGAGCAGGAATAAAGGGTGAAGAGGGTGGGAATTCAGGCTGAAAATAGAGGAGTTAAAAGACTAGGAAGTGGGAGGCAGAGTTGAGGGACAATTCTTGCAATGGATTTCTCTGATGTGTTGAGACTCTTCTTCTGTAAGGGAATCCATTTGACCACAAGTGGGATTCCCAAAGTTAGAACAACTGCAGTTGCTAAAGTTGGAGTGGAGGAAGGGAGTAGAGGGAGGAGTGATCATGATGATGACAAAAAAAGAGAAGGGTCATTAAAACATTTTTTAAAGTGGACAAGTTCAGAAAGAAGTACAAGTAAGCCGAAGGAAATTACAGGGGTCTCTTTTCTGGCACTGATGGTAGGACTCTGTTGCTTTGCCCATACTAGGATCTGGGTTGCATCCCTGGTTGGCAGTCCCAGAGTGAGGAGGAGCACTATCACATCAGACCTTGGGGCCACAGTGGAACTAGCACCTTCATCGTAGTTCCAGGGCAGAAAAGAGTGCTTGTGGTCACTCATAGACTAGAGCACAGGCTGTGGGAATAGTAAACACACCTCTCCTTAGATCATACCAGCTTGAAAGAAAGGAAAACTTCAAGGTCTCTAGAAGTATCTCTGAAAACAACTGCACAAAAGCCTGAAACTTAGGAAGGATGGTGTACCTTCCACTCTGGAAGTAGAGCCTTAAAGTCAAGAAATAGGTTGGGAAAATGAGCAAACCACGAAAAAAAAATTCTGACCAAAGAAAGTTACGCTGGTGACAAGGCAGGTCAAAATACTCTGAAGAAGATGACAAAGTCAAAGCTCCTGCATTCAAAACCTCCAAGAAAAATATGAATTGGTCACAGGCCATGGAAGAGCTCTAAAAGGATTTTGAAAATCAAGTAAGAAAGGTAGAGGAAAAATTGGGAAGAGGAATGAGAGTGATGCAAGAAAATAATGAAAAACAATTCAACAACTTGGTAAAGGAGGCACAAAAAACTACTAAAGAAATAACACTTTAAAAACAGACAGTGCCAAATGGTATAAGAGGTACAAAAAGCCAATGAAAAGAAGAATGACTTGCAAAGCAAAATTGGCCAAGTGGAAAAAGAGGCACAAAAATTTACTGAAGAAAAGAACTCCTTAAAAAAAAAAATCAGCCAAATGGAAAAGGAGGTACAAAAGAAAATAATTCTTTAAAAATTAGAATTGAGCAAATGGAAGCTAATGTCTTTATGAGAAATCAAGAAACAGTAAAACCAAAAATTGAAAAAATAGAAGACAATATGAGATAACTCATTGGCAAAACAACTGACCTGGAAAATAGACCCTGAAAAGATAATTTTAAAATTATTGGACTACCTAAAAGCCTTGATCAAAAAATAGAGCCTAGACATCATCTTTCAAGAAATCATCAAGGAAAACTGCCCTGACATTCTAGAATCAGAAGGTAAAATGGAAGTTGAAAGAATCCATCAATCATCTCCTAAAAGAGATGCCAAAATGAATATTATATTGTTACATTTTATAGATAAATTCCAGAGCTCCCAGGTCAATGAGAAAATATTGCAGGCAGCCCAAAAGAAAGAGTTCAAATGTCATGGAGCCATGGTCAGTATAACACAAGATTTAGCAGCTTCTACATAAAGAACAGAGGGTTTGGGACATGATACTCTAGAGGATAAAAAACTTAGGTTACAACCACAAATCACCTCCCATCAAAATTGGGTAAAATTCTTCAGGGGGAAAAAAATGGAACTTCAATGAAATAGAGGACTTTCAGGCATTCTTGATGAAAAGAACAGAGCTGAATAGAAAATTTGATTTTCAAATACAAGACTCAAGAGAAGAATAAAAAGGAGAACAGGAAATTGAAATCATAAGGGACATAATAAGGTTAAACTGTTTACATTCCTACATGGGAAGATGATTCTTGTAACTCATAAGAACTTTCTCATTATTAGGGCAGTTTGAAGGAGTATATCTAGACATAGGGCACAGTTATGACTTGAATATGAAGGGGTAATAGCAAAAAAAAAAAATTAAAGGGTGAAAGAGGAATGTGCTGGGAGAAAGAGAAAGGAAGAGCTAGAATGGGGTGAACTATTGCACATAAAATAGGCAAAAAAAATTTTTGCAGTGGAGGGGAAGAGAAGGAGAGGTGAGGGGCAGTGAGTGAACCTTTTTCTCAGAATTGACTCAAAGAAGGAATAACATACCCACTCAATTGGATATAGAAATCTATCTTACTCTACAGAAAGAGGGGAGGTGATAGGGAAGGCAGATTGCGGGAGTGGGTAATCGGAAGCAAAACACTTTTGAGGAGGGACAGGGTGAAAGGAGAAATAATAGAATAAATGGGGCAGGGGAGAGATAGGATGGAAGGAAAAACAATTAGCAGTAGTAACTGTGAACAAAATTTTGAGGCCTCATTTCTCTAACATAGAAAACTGAGTCAAATTGATAAAAATAAGAGCCATTTCCAAATTGATAAATTATCAAAAGATATGAATGGTTTTCAGATGAAGTTATCAAAGCTATATATAGCCATATGGAAAAAATGCTCTAACTCGCTATTGATTAGAGAAGTGCAAATTAAAATAATTCTGACTAATAGGACAGAAAAGAAAAATGACAAATGTTGGAGGGGATGTGGGGGAAAAAGAGACATTCATGCACTGTTGATGGGAGTTGTGAACTGGCTCATCCATTCTGTCGAGCAATTTGGAGCTGTGCCCAAAGGGCTATACAACCATGCATGCCCTTTGACCTAACCAAAAGGAGTGAATGACAGGCTCATGACAATGCGATTGCCACTTGCAGGAAAACACCATGCCACCATCATCAGTGCCTGTGCTCCCACCATGACAAACCCTGATGAAGTCAAAGAAAAATTTTATAAAGACCTAGAGACCCTTATCATCAGTGAGCCAAAAGGGGACAAGCTTATAATTCTGGGTGACTTTAATTCTAGAGTAAGGCAAGGAGTCCTAGGGAGGAATGGAGTTGGAAACAGCAACAGCAATGGTCATTTACTGCTGAAGACTGTGCATCACATGACCTCATCACCTACACTGACTTCCATTTACCTAAATGCAATAAAACTTCATGGATGCACCCTTGCAGCAAACATTGGCATGTAATAGACTATGTGATTATAAGGAGAAGAGACAGACAAGACGTGAGAGTGACAAAGGCACTGTGTGGTGCAGAGTGCTGGACTGATCATAGACTTATCCTTTCCAAGCTAAATATTCACATTCATCAAAAGTACTGCTCCCCTACCAGAAGAATAAATGTCAACAAATTAGAGCTCTTCTGTGAGCATGAACAGTTTGTTGTGAATTTGGAGGGAAAGTTGAGCCAACACACAGTTGGCAACAGTGGAGCAGAAAAAGAGTGGGCAGCTTTCGCAGATTTGGTGTACAGCACTGCATTTGCTCATCTGGGTCAGAATACTTGCAAACACCAAGACTGGTTTGATGAAAATGATGGGGAAATGCAGAAGCTGCTAAATGAAAAATGAGAACTCCACAGGATTTACCAGCAGGATAATTCATCCACTTGTAA
This sequence comes from Potorous gilbertii, assembly GCA_028658325.1. Taxonomy (NCBI): domain Eukaryota; kingdom Metazoa; phylum Chordata; class Mammalia; order Diprotodontia; family Potoroidae; genus Potorous; species Potorous gilbertii. The sequence continues at coordinate 1,457,864 of CM053769.1, forward strand.
GAAGGCAGCATTTAATTCCATCACTACTGGGTCTGTATCCCAAAAGAAGGCAAAAACAAAAAAGGAAAAGGACCTATATGTACAAAAATATTTATAGCAACTCTTTTCTGGTGGCAAAGAATTGGAAATTGAGGGGATGAATGGCTGAACAAATTGTGGTACGTGATTATGATGGAATACTATTATGCTCTAAGAAATGATGAGCAGGATGCTCTCAGAAAAACCTGATTCACATGAACTGATGCAAAGTGAAATGTACTGTGAACAAACAGCAATATTCTAAGATGATCAGCTGTGCATGATAGCTGTTCTCAGCAGTACAGTGATCTGAAGGACTTATGATAAACACCATCCATCCCCAGAGAAAGAACTGTGTCCAAATGCAGATCCAAGCATACTTTTTTTACTTTTTTTATCTTTCTTGAGGTTTGTTTGGTTTTGGTTTTTTTTGTCTGTTTCCTTTCACAACTTAACTAATATGGAAATATGTTTTGCATTACTACACATGTATAATCTTTGCTTGCCTTCTGAATGTATGTGGGGCGGGGAGGAAGTAAGGAAGAAGGGAACTTGGAACTCAAAGTTTTAGAAATCAATGTTAAAAATTGTTTTTACATGTAACTGGGGAAAAATAAAATACCAAATTCAAAAAAGAAAAAACCTAATTGCTCTATGAATATATAGTAATATCAGTTTTATCATGTAAGATAAATGACTGATTCATATGTAATCATAAGCAGTTATTTGTCATTTTAGAAAACTAAAATGGAAAATATCCAGTGTTAGGGAATTCTGAGTTTTCTTCAAGGTTCTCTGATTGCATAGTTTTCCCTCTACTAACAAATCGCAACCATCTCTACAACTTAGTACATAGTTTCATGAGTTCCTATGGGCAAAATATAACCACTCTTGCTTTGGTGACTAACCCTTCCTTGAGCTCAGACCATCAGAGTGGCCATTCCTTTCTTGAGCCCCTCTAAACTTATACTGATTTTCGTATGAAAAACAGGAAGATGGTCACAAGGCTCAAACATAAAGCCTTTCAACAGGATTTGCCAGAGCTTGTCTTCAATGGCATTGCCTTCCAAGAACCCAGGGTCACGACCTCCATGCTATTGTTAGACATCTTAAGAAGACTTGGGTAGAAGTTCACTTTTCATAAAGGAGAATAATGTAGTATACATTGTAATGGAACTGGTGATAGGTCAAATTGGAACCTTTTTTTAGCAATTTCTTTTAGAAGCGCCGCTCTTTTCTCACTGCCATTATTACACAATACATATACATTTTCCCCAACTGAGATGTGTTGTGTCAAGGGTGGGAAAACTGCAGCCTTGAAAAAGGGCTACACTTGAGGATGTAGAGGGCCACATGTGGCCTTGAAGTCGCAGGTTCCTCACTCCTGTGCTACGTGAATTAGTCTCCTTGTTGCATAGTTTATTTTTACAATGAAATTGTCTTAGAGGTGTGTTCATGCATGTGTGTACATGTATACATATGTGTAAAATGTGTTTTCTTTGCAGTATGTCATCAAAAAACTAAACCTCCGAAATGCCTCCAGCCGAGAGCGGAAAGCTGCTGAGCAAGAGGCCCAGCTGTTATCTCAGCTAAAGCACCCCAACATCGTTACCTATCGCGAGTCTTGGGAAGGAGGAGATGGCCTGCTCTACATAGTTATGGGCTTCTGCGAAGGAGGGGATCTCTATCGAAAACTCAAAGAACGGAAGGGCAAACTCCTCCCCGAGAACCAGGTGGTGGAGTGGTTTGTTCAGATCGCTATGGCCCTGCAGGTATTAATGTAGTGGCCTCTCATCTTCTGGGTCCTTCTGTATGACCTTAGAATTTGAAATTAGTTTTTGGGAAAGCTTTCAGCTGAATTGCAGTTTTGTCAAATATGTGTGGAAGATCAGTTAAAGTTTCATATTGTAAACAAGGATATTTATAATCATAGCATAAAAACACTTGGCTTATGCTGCAGTTAAAGTACAGCTTTTTAAAATTCTTTGCCAAAAAAAATTATACTTCCCGAGCCACAAATTATTAAACCCTCAGGGAGCTTGGTGTTAAAGGAAACACAAAGGAACTGGCTGATTCTTGCTTCAGAAGCTATCCTCCTAAATAGAGCAACATTTATGCAACGCCCCCACCTAGTAACATCAGCTAGTAGGAACACTACCAAGAACCAGAAACTTAGTAAAAAATTCAATGAAAGGAGCATCCATTGAGTGCCTGCCTCATGCAGGCACACTGCCTTGTGTGCTAAAGAAGATAAGTTGTCAGACCAGATATCATACCCATGATCTGAACTTCCTACTTCCTACCCTCCCTCAGAAACTCCTGATTCCTAATTTAGACACACGTCTAGTACACTTGGTTATCTGATTTTCCTCTCTCCAGCAGAATAGAGGCAAAGACTTAGAAAGGTGGTGGAGGAAAGCTTAGTGACAGGCACACTGAACATTAGCTAGAAATAGCAGCTGACAGCTAGAAAAGAGATGAAATAAAACCCGCTAGCATTTGTAGAGCACCTGCAGTGTGCTGGACACTAGGCTAAATGCTTTAGAAATACTTTCTCAGTTGATCCTCACAACAACCCTAGGAAACGGGTACTGTCATTATCCCCATTGTACAGTTGAGGAAACTGAGGAAGGTAGAGGTGAAGTGACTTGCTGAAGGTCACAGAGCTAGTTGGGGCCAGAGTCTGGATTTGTACTCAGGTCTTCCTGATTCCAGATCCAGTGCTGTATGTACTGCACCCCATCACTGCCACCCATACTTAAAAACTACAGCAGTCTCAGGCTAGTTTATTTTGTGTGGCCTCTGAATAGTAATGCATGGTGCAGTAATCAGTATTCCTAATGATAGTATCAGGCATGAAGAAATGATTGTTAATGTTTAATGTCGTCCATTTAAGGAAATAGGGAAATATCTATTATATTGGAAATATGTGAACCATGTTTTAGAAATATTTCCATCCTTTAAAATAAAGGATACTATAGTACATAAAAGAACTTTTTATTTTTCCCAGTAATGGCAGATATATTAGATATCACTTTTACCATAGAAAACTGTTTTTGCATTTCTATCCGAGTGATATTTCTATCTGAACCAATTTGTAATCATAACTTTTCAGGTCACAGAAGTTAATATGAGAGAGAGATTTCATACATAGTTCTTTATTTGTCTTAGGAATAAAATTTGCTCTGATAGAAATGACTGGATCTCTATGACCACATAATGCATAGATTCATTATCAGTTATCCATTTCCCCTATCTTAAGGTAGTAGGGTTTGGGGTACTAAGTAACACATATGAAAGTATAAGTTTGGACTTCCTCCTAACAGATGAATATGGCAGTTTAAGAATAGAAAAATAAGCTTGTATTTAATAGATGCAAATTTGAAAGTGAGCTACTGCGGAAGCATGATTCTGGATCTGAGCAAATTTTTTTTTGAATGGCCCATCTAGATTTTCAAGGACACTGTAAATAGAAATGAACCTGTGGCCCTGCTTGGAGATTGACCTTGGGGATTCCCACATCTCTCTTCTATAATCAACCTTTCCATGGCCAGACTAAAAAGAAAATAGCTCTTTCACATTTGCAAAGCACTTTGATTTGAGCTTCTCAGTAACCCTGTGAGGTCCTCTAAATATTATTGCCTCTATTTTACAAATGAGTAAACTGAGGTTCAGAAGTTAAGTGACACAGAAAGTATCAGAGAGAAGATTGGAATACAGGCCTTCCTGACTCCAGCTTCATCTTTCTACTTCACTCTACTGTCTTGAGTCTAATACAAGTAACTGTGGGCCAAGAATTAAAACATTTGAGTTCCAGGTCATTCTGGTTGTGGCTCTGACACTCAGTGCCCCAGCTTCCTGATCTGTAAAATGGAAAGAACAGAGGTAGCATAGTGGCTTGGGAGAAGTTCCAGGCATAAATCTTGGCATTTCTGCTGCTTATTACCTGTGTGGCCTTGGGAAAGTTATTTTCTTCTCTTGTCCCCTTTGCAAAATAAAAGTGAACTAGATGATTCCTCTGGTTTTTTATCTCTAAATCTATGATGCTCTCTTGAAATATAAATCTACCCCAATACAAATTATATTTCCTGCCTTTGGAGAGAAGAAATAGAATGATTTTAACTGAGTTTATGTAATGCCAGCATGGTAACTTTTTAAAAATCATTGTCCTGTCTTAACCTGAAAAGAAAAGTCATGTCATACAACTATATGCCTAGAAATTGTGGAATCGTTGGGGAAAACCTATATGGGGTTTGATTTTCTTACACTAAGCCTGTTATATAATAATGGTTACAAAGAAAAATTTGTTGTGTCTTTACAGGCAGGGAACTCCAAAAGAATGATCTAAAAGAAATTTGGTTTTTATGTGCTACTAATGAAATTGTCTTTCTCTCTTGCAGTATTTGCATGAAAAACACATCCTTCACCGAGATCTGAAAACTCAGAACGTCTTCTTAACAAGAACAAACATCATCAAAGTAGGCGATCTGGGGATTGCCCGAGTGCTAGAAAATCAGTATGACATGGCCAGTACGCTCATCGGAACGCCATACTACATGAGTCCTGAGTTATTCTCCAACAAACCCTACAACTACAAGGTGGGGAAGGGCTACCATTACCAACTTACCCTGCTTTTCATTGTCTGTATTTTTAGAGCCAGATTGAACAAAAGGGCAGAATTGTCTTCAGATTTGTATAGGGAAAATCTTGTATTATAAAAATTAAGAAGCATTTGGTGAAACCATGCTGACACTTTTTTCTCTCTTTCCAGTCTGATGTTTGGGCTTTGGGATGCTGTGTTTATGAAATGACTACACTGAAACATGCTTTCAATGCAAAAGACATGAATTCTTTAGTTTATCGAATTATTGAAGGAAAGGTAAAACAACTCTAGAACTGATTGTATTTAGTGTTGGGAACAAGATCTATTTAGCCCAACTTTGCAAATAACCACTTGTCCAGGGTAAGTATTCATTTATTTTGAGTGAGTAGAAAAAATTTGCACCTTATATGGGAAGAAGTGAGTTTAGAGGAGGGAAAGTGGACTGATAATACTTTTTAGCATCAATTGGCAAGGCTGGCTTAATGGCTTTAGAAAACATATTATATATATATATATATGTTTTTAATATTTACATACATATTTATATTTACATATGTGTGCATACATTTATATATGTGTACATATATATAGGGTAGCTTTTTGAAAACAGGTACCCTGTAATAGATTTGATGGAACTTTGGGAGGGTGTCTGGTCCATAAAAAAGTAGATATTAAATGAAGGCCATTGAAAATAATCCACCTTTTGAGTTTGATCCTATTTTTGTTGTACAATAACCATCATCTGCAACAACTTATATCTATTTCTAAGTTGAGAATTGCAGAAAATGTTATTATGTATTATGTGGATGTCATTGTAACAAGCCTTTCGGTAACATAACATTTCATGAGGGCAAGGTTCCCTGTCCCAGGGACCAAGGGACACTGTGTCTTACCATCTTTCATCCCTTCTCCTTTCTACATGACTAGCTCATCTCTTCCCATTATCTTATTAAACTATTCATAGACTAGATGTAAAAATTATGACATAAATATTCGAATTTGTCCTTCCATCCAACATGGCTTAGCCATTGCCACCTTATCCAGATGTGATGCATGCTGGATACTGTTGGGGATTATTTACTTTCTTCCAGCCAACACTGAGTCATATTCGTCCTGTTGTTTCTTCCTATAGTTGCCACCAATGCCAAAGGACTATAGCCCACAATTGGCAGAACTGATAAGAACCATGCTGTGCAAGAAACCTGAGGAAAGACCGTCTGTGAGAAGCATACTCAGACAACCCTACATTAAACGCCACATTTCTTTGTTTTTGGAAGTCACAAAGGCGTAAGATATTTCCCATACAAGAATCTGGGCTAAAATGTTAATAGTTGCAGTGAAGTAAGGCATCTGTATTTTGAATATTTCTCTAGGTAGGCGTCTAAAGCCAAATCTTTGTAGCAAATGACTCAGGTACTAAATTCTCTTGTCTTTTCCCTTTTGACTCATCTCTATTTGTTAAAATTGAAAACCCAAAGGGCCAAGACAGAGACTAAATTGTTTGACTGCATACAATTTGTTCAGATCTAATAAGTTTTTTTCAGACCTCTGAATGACCCCATGAGGGATCCCTCAGAAAAATAAGCTCCCATTTTGTCTCATCTGTAGCTTTGGTCTTCCTCTCACAGTGTAACTGATACTAAATTTTGAAGGGATGGGCATGCCTCCTGTCTTTGTGACACTGGATGGCTCACTACTCTGAACCTCAGGTTTTTTATCTTAAAATAAGGGAATTGGACTAGACAACTTCTGGGGTCCTTTCTAGCACGAATATGTGCACCTGAGACTTGGAGAGATTAAGTTCCACAGAGAGAGATGAAATTGGAACCCATTCCTTTTAACTGCAAATCCAGAACACTCTCTGCCATGTCACACCAAATCTTAGCCCACTTGCAGGGGTTTATAAAGACTGCAGACAGATTTTGAGAAGCTGACACTTCAGGATGGGAGTGGTGTTGTGGCTTGTGTGCTCTTTTAATACAGTCTAACACACATTTTTAACGTTCCTTCTCCCTTGTATTCTCTACATTCCAACCAAGCTATCTGTATTTTGTATTTTCAGATCTGTGCACATTTTTTCCCCCAATAGAGTATACATTTGTCTTTTTTTGTCTTTATTTCCCCAGCACACCGAGCACAAGGTATGGCACCTAGTAGGCATTAACAAAGGTTTGAGTCTTGCCACATTGATTGAAGCAACTTTTTAATGTATTTGCTGTATTTCCTCTTTATGAAGGAGAACTTCTAAAAACCATATTAAAAATGGTAACCCTAAAATCAGACCTGCTGCTGAAGTTATTTCAGTAAAAACTGAATCAGACACTGAAAGGATCATCTCTCAGCAATATTGCTCAAAGCCTTCTAAGATACCTACAGAGGTATGTTCCCATTAAAGACTGCATTTTAAAACAGCTGTTAGAATAATAGGTTGTCATATCATTTTATCAGTTTATGTGAAATATTTGTACTTTTCTAACAAATGTTCTCTAAAAAAATGAATTTATTCTAAAACCACATTCAAAAGCTGTCATGGTAATGAAGTTTATTTAGAACACTTTAAATAATGTGGATTGTTAAAACACTTAAGATCTTAGTACCATAGTAATTCTTATAGCATGTTTGCAGGTTGAAGGAAAATGTTTAGCCCAGGATAGACCCGTGGATGCTTGCCGCTCAGACATAGCAAATCCTAAAAGCCATCCCAACAAGGATGATAGGCACGGCCCTGGAGATTCTTTAGCGACAATCAGCAAGGTGGACATTAACATCCTACCTGCCACTGAGGGGCACAGCTCAAAGGATGACACTTTACTGCAAGGTGGCACACTGAAACACTCTAACAGTTCTGAGGAACCAGAAGCTAAATTTAATGTGGCCCCAGGGAAGGAAGTGGGACAGCCACTTAGTATGAAGCTGGAAAATCTAGCTCCCTCTCAGACCTCAGGTGAGATCACTGATGAGGAGAATGATACAATGAAACTTCTGCAGCCCTTGCACCAGGACCTCAAGCCAGTGGACCAGGTGAGCCTTTTGGCCGGCATCAGCTCTCGGTTTGAGAATATAGTAGGACGGATACTAGTTGAATCTAATGCAAGTTGTCTTATGTAGGTCTATTCCAGATATCATTTTATATAAAAGCTAAAACAAGGGATTTGGAGTGAAGGGATTCTTAGCTATCTCTATCCTATTCTGTACCACTGATGGCAGTGAAGAGGGAGAAACTCTTTACAATTGCTTAGATTTCCATTCTCCCTCTCTCCCTCTTGCTGTCTTCCTTACCTTCTTTCCATCTCCCTCCCTCCTGCACAGTTCCTCACTATCTAGTTCTAACTTTCTAACATTACTTTCTTCTTGACCCTCAGTGCATTTTCACCACCCTTTGGGCAAGTTCTGATCAGCTTCTGGAGAAGGTATATAGTCAAAAGTAGATTGATTAAATTGTTTAATTAAGAAAAAGAAGTTATCAAAAGATTAAGACTTGGAAAGGTAAAGTGAAATAGTGAGGAAAAGATTTTTAAAAGTTATTATCAAGGGATTTTGAAGAAGTGAAATATAGGACTAAAATTATAATTCTTATTCCATAACTGTCACATTACATTCACCTAAGTTTTGAGAGCTACTTTCGTTACCAATTTGAAGCTGCTTTTATTTCTCTGGGTTTGGTTTGTTCATGAAAATGCAAAATCTTGTTTCAGGATAGTTTGGATTCCACTGAAAAACTCTTAGCACCATTTGTTCCTGTTGTCCTGGTAAGTCTTTAAACCTTCTAGTGAACATATCTTACTTGTTCCTACTGATAAATAATGTTTTTTTCCCTCGTTAGAATTTGATCAGCTGATTTGATCTCATTTAATTCCTGGTGAAGTAGTTTATAAGTTTTGAAAAAAATCACTGTAGCTTTTCACCTTTTGTGACTATTCTCTGTCTGATATTGAATACAATGACAAGAGAGACATAGAAAGATATTTTTTCTGTGCTTTCATAGTTTGTTGGTTGCTAGTAGATGTAAAATTGTTCGTTAAATGCTAACTTTACTTCATAGCTCAACCTTATCTTGTGTTAATGTTGAATTATTTACTTTTCAAAAATTTTTTTATCAAAATATCAATGCCCCATAGTCTTAGTTATTAGAAAACACAGATATTGTAATAGTAAATTTGGTACAAGACTATTTTATTTTAATTTATTATCTTTCAACTAAATATTTTTTCATTTGTAATTTTAGAGATATATTTTGTTTTTGTATTACTTTCATTTCTGGATACATCTTTCCTCACTGCTGACCCAGTGACCCTTTCCTTGTAACACAAAAGAAAAAAGAAAAAAATTAGTTCAGCAAAATGAAGCAATTTCTCAGCCATGTCTAAAAGTAAATACAGTTCCACATTCATAGCTCCCCAAAGAAGAGAGGGAAGTGTATTTTCTTATCCATTTTTTTCTGGATAAGATATGCATTGATTCTTTATATAACTATCTAAATTGAATCCTCTACACCTGGAGATTTTTATACCTGAAAGTTGTTCCATGGAAGTACTGAAAGAAGGCTTTTTTTATGTATTAATTAAATTCTTGAAAGTAGGTTATATATTTGCATCCAAATCACTGGTTTTTATCAGGAGCTAAACTTTAGAGAGAGAGCAACCAAGCACTAACAGCTGAGGAGATCAGAGACCTCTCAACTAAGCCTTGAAGAGACATCTGCATTCTCTGGTGTTGAAGTGAAGACAGTGCATTCTCAGGATGGTCCTGTGCATATGCACAGATGTGGGAGATGGATGGAAAGTGGCATTCAGGAAACAAGTAGTTCAGAATAATCTGTTCTTTCAGTTGGGCAGAGAAACAAAGAATTCTGAATTGGGATAGAGTAAACTGATATTGTTTTGCTTATAGTCCAGAGTAGACATTTATTTTCATAATTTATACATGTGCCAAGGGAAATTTGTTCCTTCTGAGCCCCAGGAGCACTTTTTTGAACATGAACTGAGACGTCTTGGCCATTTAGAAGACCAAAATCCCATTTCATTCCATGGATACGAGAAATGTTTTTCATTTTTAGGATAGAATCAATCCATACTTACAGCCCCATCGTTCTGTGTCTGAGCCCTTCCATTCCCAGCAACGAAGGCAGAAAAGAAGGGAACGAGTTGAACGAAATAGAGATAATGGACAGGTAGGCAGCAACTTCTTTGGGAAAATGTATTTGTCATGTATATTTAATAGGGAAATTTTCAAAACTACACAAAAGTTGTATACTCCACTGCTTCCTTGTGGTGTGAAGGAAACTGAATTTTTCAGCAGAGAAGAAATTTTGATAGGTTCTCCAAGCTGAAAATATTTCACATCTACTCCTGGTAATGGACTGGATTTTGTCCATCTGAGGACCAGCCTGGTCTCTAGAGGCTCATTACCATGATGAACTCAGAAGGATACAGTTTTTGGTCGTGGCAACTCTTTAAAATATATTAACACACATGCACATGCACACTCGTACAGGTGTATTTTAAATTTATTTTGTTAAATATTTCCCAGTTATATTAAAATATTTTTTACATACACTTTTTAAAAATTTTCAATTCCAAATTCTCTCCCTCCTTCCTACACCATTGAGAAGGTAAGCAGCATGATACTGATTATACACATGAAGTCATGCAAAATATTTTCATATTAGCTGTGTGGCAAAAGAAAACACACAAAACCAAGAAAAATTTTAAAAGTGAAAAAAATATGCTTCAATCTACACTGGGAGTACATCAGTTCTCTCTGCACGTAGACAGCATTTTTTATCATAGTCCTTCGGAATTGTCTTGGATCATTGATTAGCTAAGTCTTTCACACTATTGCTGCTGCTTTGTACCATGTTCTTCTGGTTCTGCTCGCTTCATTTTTCTGAAACCATCCTGCTGGTCATTTCTTACAACTCAATAGTATTCTATCACAGTAATATACCACATTTGGCTATTCTCCAGTTGATAGGCATCCCCTTAATTTCCAGTTTTTGCCACTGCGAAAATGCTATATTTTTGTACAGATAGATCCTTTTTTCTGTTTTTGATCTCTTTGGGATACAAACTTTAGTAGTGGTGTTTCTGAATCAAAGGGTGTGCATCAAATTTTATAGCCCTTTGGGCATAGTTCTCAATTGTTCTCTACAATGTCAGACCAATTCACAACTTCACTAACAATGCATTAGTGTCCTTATTTTTCCACAACCCCACCACCCCTCCAACCACCCCGCCTTTTCTTTTTCTTTCAATTGAATAGGTGTGAAGTGGTACCTCAGAGTTGTTTTAATTTGCATTTCTATAATCAGTAGTGACTTAGAGCACATTTTCATGTTATTGGTAGCTTTGATGTCTTCTGAAAACTGCCTGTTCATAACCTTTGACTTTTATCAATGGGGAGTGACTCTTATTTTTACAAATCTGACTTGGTTCCCTATATATTTGAGAAATGAGGCCTTTATCAAAGAAAGTTGCAGTAAAAAATGTTTCCGTTTCCTGCTTTCCTAATTTTGGCAACATTGGTTTTATTTGTGTGAAACCTTTTAAATTTCATTTAATCAAAATACATTTTACTTACCATGAGCCTCTCCATGTCTTGTACAGTCATGAGCTCTTCCTTTATCCATAGGTCTGACAGGTACATTTTCCCATATTCCCCAACCTTATTTATGATACCACCTTTTATGTTTACTCATTTTGACCTTATCTTGGTGTACAGTTTCTGCCAAAGTTTTCTACAGTCTTCCCAGCAATTTTTGTTAAATGCTGAGTTCTTATCCCCAAAACTTGGATCTTTGGGTCTATCAGATACTAGATTACTCGGGTCATTTACTCCAATGTATTGTGTGCCTAATCTATCCCACTGATTCCCCACTGTATTTCTTAGCCAGTACCAGACTGTTTCCATGATTATCACTTTAGAATATAGTTTGAAATGTGGTATTGCTAGGAGTTATGGCAATTCTTTGAAGACTCTCTACTAGGATAAAAAGGGATTGTGATCTGAATCATAGGAGGCAGCATCTCCACTGATAAAATCACACATTCTCAAAGTAAGAAACTTGTCTCATCTATGATAAGCTTTGGGTAAGTTGTTTTAGCTTCAGTTAAATTAACAGTTGCCCATAAAGACTATCAACAGAAGAGCAGGAGTTTGGAAAAGATAACATGCTAAAATTAGTTTTAAAATATGAACCAGTTACACGTAGTAGGGGAAGCGTTTCCTTTTGAGAGAAGATGGAAAAATCATTTTGGGTATGCAAGAGAATAGGTCAGAAAGTTCGCTAAACGTGCAGTTGTCTTTAGTGAAGTGTTAATAATTAAGTTTCTTCTTAAATGGAGATGGCTGACTTCTTGATGGAGTTTCCCCTAATATTCTTCCTTCTAGGCTTCTTAGAGAATGGCTAATATTGGGTGGATTATTTTTGTAAAAATATAAACATTTTCAGCTTTTTAAAGCAAGCTTTTGGAAAACAGTTTTGGGGAATTATAATATGAAGTAAAAAAAGGGAATAAGAAGCTGAATTTGTCTTATATTTTCTTTTTCTTTTTTTTTAAGTTCCAGGAAGTGCCTCCTAGACCTTTGCCTTCTCCTCCCATTGGTAGTAAAGTAATTGATAAGATGACACACAGGGATGCTGATAAACATAGCACAGAAGCAATGGTGTCTGTGGACAGTTCAAGAAGCAGTGAGATAACATCCTCCAAGGTTTGAAGGAATTTTTTGAAATTGACTTAGCCTTTGTAATGCTTTTTGATGTAAGAATCAGGGTAAATTGTGGAGCTGAGGACAGCTTAGTATAATGGAAGGAACATTAGACTTAGGGGCAAAAGACTTTGATTTGAATCCTGCCTTTGTACTTAATAGGTGTATGACCCAAAGCAAGTCACACAATCCTGTTTCTTCAGCTATGAAATGATGATACTGATACCATATCTACCTTACAGTATTTGCATTTTGTAAAACTTAAGCTGCTATGAGAAAATGTACTGTTATTTTCCTAGCCTTGGTTTGCAGAATAGTTGACTGAAAGATCAGTTCCATAATGAGAAAGAACATTGGCAAATTATAGAATGGTGGCCTCTGGGATTACTTAGTTGAGCAGTCAAGCAGCTCCCTTGTTTCAGGTCCCCTTCTACTTCCACTATAAAAATTTGAAATTAAGGGAAGACTGTTCTGCAAACCTCCTAAGTATGTGTACCTAGCTGCAATAGCTTTGACATTGAAAGAGACTGATTTCTAAGTGCCCCTTGAAGTTTGGTGCAGAATATTTCCATGTGCTCCTGATGGAGTAACTCTTAACTCTCATTCCTTAAAAGGATCGCCCTTTATCCGCCAGAGAAAGGAGGAGACTAAAGCGATCCCAGGAAGAGATATTTCCCACTGGTAAGAGCTTTTCCCCCTCCCTTAACCCTGAGATGAAGGGTGGGGGAGCAAGTACATCTCTTTAATTTTTTTCTGTGTGAAGATATGAAGAAAAGAAATCATACTTGATGAGTTATAGGAACTTTTAAGTTTCAGTTTAGGATTTTGAGTAGCACAAAGTATTTTAGGTAGTCTTAACATAGGCCATACCTGTTTTTGGTTTGGAAGAATGTAGTTCCATAAGTGAGCATAACATTAGTTTTTCAAGTGAATTTTTATTGTGTTTCCATTTTTAAACTTTGTCTTAGCTTAGGTTCAACCCCTTGTGCTCAAGAACATGATTGGATAGTTAAGGCCACTGGGGACAGTGGTCCATGGCTAGGGATTATTAATAAAATGAGCAAGATGTTTAAACAGATAACATTTATGTAGGATTTCACAGAGGGCAACATGACTCTTGGGATGAGTAGTAGAAATATCCCCATTTTACAAATAAGACAACCAAGACTCAGAAGTTAACGACTTTTACTTATAACTACATGGCTAATGTCATGCCAGATATTCAGATCTGAGTCTTCTGTACTTCTTTGAGTCTCAGTTTCCTCCTCTGTAAAATGAAGGGGTTGTGCTAGGCAGCTTCTAAGGCATATAAGTCCAAGACCAATGCTCTTTCTCCTAGCTCCTTCTTATTCTGCCTGACTGTGTCCCTAGTTTGAAACCAACTGGCCTTTGATAGCTTTTTCAGGTCCTTCAGTGAGAAGAGGCTCTCTGGATGCAGGAGAAAGAATGAAGCTGCACGTAGAAGATGAGCACATCCTTGCTCATCAGTCCTATTCAGAGGTAGATTCCTCTCAGGTAAGCCACAAGCCACATTCCTTAATTTGGAAATGTTTAAATTCATCTTTTTTTACCATAAAACCTCAGTAATATGAATCCCATTTAGTTAGAAGAGACCAGGATAAAGTTTGCTTTGTTTGCTAAATAATAATTAGAGGTCCTTTCCTCTTAAGTGCAATTTCTGATGAGAAAGAAGTAACCCTTCTTGTCAGGGCCTACCTTGATCTCATCCTTTCCTGTCTTTCCCTGCAGATTGCCCCCACCATCACCTCTATTTCAAATTTTCAGTCTCTTCCTGCCTGTTGGCTCGTTTCCAGCTGTCTACAAATATATCTGGGTCTCCCCTGTCCTTAAAAAAAAACTGATTAAGCCTATATCATCCCTTTAAGCTATTACATCTCTCCTTCCTAATCAGACTTCCAGAAAAAGCTGTTTACTTTTGTTACCTCCCCTTTCCCTGTGCTCCTTTCTCAGCCACTTTGCAGTCTGTTTTCTAACCTCTGAATTGCCAAATCTGATTGCTTTTTCACAGTCCTCATATTTCTTGACTACTCTACAGCATTTGTCCCTCTTGATCATATGTCCTCCCGGATACACTCTTCTTTCTGGGTTCTGTCCTTGTTTTCCTGTATGAGCCCTCGTGAATCTCCTTTGTTGGATCATCAGCCCCATTACTTAAGGTATTCCACATGCCCCCTTCACTCTCTCTTTACTTTCTCACTTGGTGACCTCTTCAGATCCCATGGATTTGAGTATCATCCATATACAAATGATCCGCATATCTAAATATCTCATCACTCTCTTACATCACCAACTGTCTTTGGCATATTTTGAACTAGATATAGAGATCTCAAAATCAACATATCCAAAGTTTTATGTTTCTCTTCAAAATATGTTCCTGTTCCACAATTCTTTATCCTTGTTGAGGATGTCAGTATCCAGGTTTATGACCTTGGTGTCACCCCTAACTCCTCACTATCACCTCACATATCCCGGTTGCCAAGTCTTATCATTCTACTTCCCTCTTCTACCCTCCCCCACCTGTGTCCTTTCTATTCATATGGTTACTATCATAGTTCAGTCTTTTATCACTTCTTACCTCAGCTATGGCAGAGATCCCTGGTTGGTCTTCCTGCTTCACTTCCTTCCTCTCTCCAATCCATCCTCCACACAGCTGCCTAGTATTCGCTTAAGTGCAGGTTTGACCATGTCTGTAAACTCTGTAAACCTCTGGGCTCAAATAGAAACTCTTGTCTGGCATTTAAACCCTTTATAATATGACTCCAACGTGCCTTCCTAGTCATATTACATATACATTCTCCCCACACCCTATGGTCCAGGCAGATTTTGACCTTCTTGCTTTTTGTTGCATGTAACACTCTTGCCTTTGGATTTGTTGTCCTTCTGCCTAACATCGGCCTTCTGTCTTTCACTTAGGGAGCTGAAGATACATTGCTTCCCTTCCTTATACCTCAAGTACCACCTGATATATGAGGTCTTTCCTGATCCTTCCACTCCCTGGCTGCTAGTGCCTTCCCTGTAGCCCCCAATTGCCTTACATCTGTTTTCTGTCATTACCATCATGAGCTTCTGTTCATTCATTTTACTGAATAAACTTGAATGGTGGGGATGCCATATAAGTCAGAAGTTATATGGCCAAGTGCCCAGAGAGCTGAGGAGCTGACCGTAGAGCCAGAGGGGGGCTGTGGTTGCTCTCAGCCACCCTTTAAACACTGAATGGCAGAGTTTCCACACCTCCCTGGGAGTTCCTTTTGCCAGTGAAATCACCAGGCCAGCCCTGGGCCATAATCAAACCCTAGATTTAGCATACACTTGTATGTACACATGCTATCTTCTCCAATTGAATATAAATTCTCTGAGGGCAGATACTGTTTAATTTTTGTCTTTCCATCCCTACACAGAGGAGCACTTCATAAAATTTTTATTTATTGAAGGTGATGATATTGGAACTAAGGGAGCAAATTTTAGAATATATTCCCACACAATTAATTCATAGCTAGTAACATCACTAAAACAAGTGGTGCAAGGCAGTAACTTGGTTAGCTTGATTCTTGGCACGTACACGTAAACGCACACACATTCACTTTCCCAACATGCCCATCTAACTGGCAAAAAAAAAAAATCCCTTATTTTCTCATTTCCCTATCAGTCTCTTGCACATTCTTCTTTTTGGTATGTTTGTAATAAAACTTGGACATTCTTTTCCTTCCTTGGGAGGCATGAGTGCCATCTAGGGAGAGACAAAAGTAATTACAGATTTCTTGACTTGGGAGAAACTTTTTCTAATTGAATAACCACATGTAGAGCAAAGAGCAGTTTTTTGCCATTCTAATCTCTGACAGTACACGTTATGGTAAAAAACAAGGCTTACTTATATTTGAGAATTATACGGTTTCATTTCTTTAAAAATATTAAGATGTTTCAGTAATTCAGACTGACCTAAGCCCTAATCAGATCACAGGTTTGAATACACTCAGTACCTTCAGTCTTCCTTCTGACATGTACTTGCATCATAATCAAGCTTTAACTGCCATTTCGTGGTTAGAATTTGATGCTTAGTCTAGTAAGCCAAGGCCATGTTGGTAGTCCTAGTCACACTGAAGGATTTGAACCCTGTACAGAATTGTTCTTCCTTGTGTGAGAAGAGGCTTCTTTAGGGTTGATTTTCCCCAAGGCATTGTGGGAGCTCAGTGTGCTGCCTCCTTCAGGCTTCACTTTGGATCTGGGTGAAAAGGGCTTTAGTTTGCAATCTAGTCAAGAATTTTATTTACAAAATAATTCCTGTCCTCTTCAATAAATCTGTATTAAGCGTTCATTTGTTTATAGAGCACTATCCTAGGGGCTGCTGAAACTACTGAAGTTAGTGGTTTCATGTCTAGGGAAATAAGACACAAATGCACATAGCTGTAATATGTAGCTACATAACTCCCATAAAGTGCTGCAACAAGACAAGAATATAAGGGAAGTTTCATAGGAGTTGCCCTGTGAGTTTTAGACTTTAAAAGGAAGGTAGGAGAGAAAAAATATGAGTAGGAATTCCAGGCATGAGCAGAGGCCTGGAGGAAGGAGATGTAGGCTCTTTATGGTGGCAAGTCACTGAATTGGTCTGTAATCTAGAGTATTTGGAGGGGGGACCAGTATTAGGCTAGAGGGGGAGGACTTTGAATTTCATTCTAAGGAGTTTAAGCTTTACTTAGTAGATAATAGAGAGCCACTGCAGATTTTTTATATGACTGCAAAGTAGTGAGAAGGATAGTTTGGAAGGAGGAGTAAAGACAAGAAATCTTGAAAGGAAGCAGATACAATTGTTCAGGTGAGTATTATTACTGGAGGTCTGTGCCTAGATGATGGCGGTGGAAAGAAAGGAAGAGTTGGATGTAAGAGAGGTTGCCTAGGTAAAGCTGAGAGGACCTTGTAACTAACTGGATATGAAAGGTGAGGGAGGGAAGAGTCAAACATAGAACACTAAGGTTTCAAACATGGAACTCTGGATGAATTTACTAATAAAAATAATGGATCATATCAGAGGAGTTAAATTGTAGCTAGGTAGATATGTGTTGCTGCAGCTTAAGACTGTTTCATATAATTGCATTTTGGATATGTAATTACTGAGAATTTTGTTTTGCCAATAGGAAAAGAAATTAGTTCGTTGTCTGTCTGAGGATGAGTTAAGTTCTTCTACAAGTTCAACTGATAAGTCAGATGGAGATTCCAAAGAAGGGTAGGTATATTTTTCTAACCTCCCTCCATAGGTTAATCCAAATACGCCAGTACATATCTGTGTTTTTTAAATTGTGTTCTATCTTAATTATGAAACTAGTGAATGCACTGGATTTTGTGTACTTTTATTCCCTAGAAGAAAGCTCTTTTTTCTACAAAGTAAATTGAGTGCAATTTTGTACTAGCTTGGTAGCAGAGCAGCTTTTTTAAAGCACATTTTAATGATGCTTTTTGCTTTTATATCGTATTCATTCCTGAATATCACCCTTCACATCCTTCCATCACGGAGCTTTCTCTTGTAATAAAGATTTAAAAAAATTCAGCAAAAACAGCCCGCACGTAAACCTTGTTGTAGCTTATACAACATTCTGCATCCATAGTTCTTACCCCTTACATCCACTTCTGTACTAGAAGGAGAAAGCTGCATTTTCTCATTTCTTCTCTGGGACCAAACTTGCTCATTTTGATTGGATAACTTTCAAGTTGCTAATTCTTTCCTTGAATAATAACCAATAAAATACTCTGTGACTGTGATCAATATAAAATGAAAAATAGGCATTAAATTGGAAATGGTGATCATAAGAGTGTGCAAGCTCATTGGTTTCTTCCCTGCTTCAGGTCACTGCACCTAAATTACCCTGCTCATACGGCTCTGTGTCCACCATAACACCTTTAGCTTAATGTTTCAGTTTCGTCATCCAAAAAGACTTGGATGAGGGAAGCGATGGCAAGTTATTTACAGGCTGGACATCCCAGAGTTGGTCCCGTGGGAAGAGAGTTTATAAAAGGGACAGAGACTCACACACCTGGACCTGGAGTTGAAGAAATAGATTTTAAAAGAACTGAGATACTGGTGGTTTTGCTAAAGCTCTGATCTATTGGATAAAAGATAAAAATGGACCTAACATCTAACCTGGGGAGATGACCCCAAAAAGAAATATGAGGAGAACAAAGGTTGGCAACGTGAAGTGAGGGGATTTATATACATTATTTAATAACTTATACATGAGACAAATAGAGTCTTAAAGCCTAATTCAGGGAAGGATCAAGCATAAAAGAACTGTATAAATCAATGTCATTATGAATATTGATTCCAAAATGTTCAATAAAAATAGACGATAGCAATTCATCAAAGAAATAATTTGTCAGAGCTGGGTTGGATTTATAACAGGGAGGCAAGGAGGGTTCAACATTAGGAAAACAACGTAATTATTTGGAAAATAAAAATATCCAAAGCCATATGATTATTTCAATACATTTGGAAAGAGCCTTTGACAGAGTACAGTATTTTTGCTAAAAACCCTACAGTGTTAAAATATCATCGAAAGTATCTAAAACCAAAAACTAGCATCATATACAATAGAACACGTTAGACTCTTTCCCAAGAACTGTGGGAGTACAATAAGGGTGTCTACTACTTTCCCCACTATTATTTGATACAGTTCTGGAAATGATAGCAATAGCAGAAGAGAAAGAAATTAAAGGCATTAAGTTAGGTAAAGAGTAAATAAAACTATCTGTTTGCTGCTGATATGATAGTTTACTTAGGGAATTGACAGAGCTTCTAACTGAAATCAGTTTTATCAAAATTGGCAGACTACAAAAATAAGCCATTAAAAATCAACAGCATTTCTATATGTAAATAGCATAATCCAAGAGGAAGTGATAGAGAAATTCTAATCCAAATAAGTACAAAATGTATAAAATATCTGGGGATCAGTTTACCAAAACACAAAATTTTTTTTATAGATTCAATTACAGAGTGCTTCTTAAAGAAATAAAGAGCTTAAATGGCAGGGTGAATATTCAGTGCCCCTTGTTAAGCTGTGCCAATATAATAAAAATGATAAAACCAAAATTAATTTATAGTTTTAATGCTATAGAAATCAAATTATCAAAGGAATACTTTGGTTCAGCCTTGGGGGAGTTCCAGGGCTGAGCAAAGGAGAATCAGAATCGACGGAACTCCATAATTCAGTGCCTGATAAAAGTAGAAAACACAAGTTACTTAGGAAAGAACTGCCTATTTGGTTAGAAAACTGATGGGAAGACTGGAAAACAGTCTCACAGAAATTAGGCTTAGGCTAACACCCTCTACTGTTTTCCACAGTACATCCTAAATGGACCTTAATGTTAAATTAATATTGTAAAGGTGACCTTAATATTAAAGCCATAATATTAAAATATTAGAAGAGAAGCAAATCATGTACTTCTCCCAGCTTTAGGTAAGAGATGTATTAGAGGCAACCACAAAAGATGAAATAGATGAATTTAACATGAAACTGAAAGGCTTCTGCCAAACAAAATGAATGCACCTAGGATAAGAAGCGAAGCAGTAAATCAGCAGGGAGAAATCTTTGTACCAAATAAAGAGAAATCTTAGTTATCCAAGATATATAAACAATTTATATAAACACACACATATAAAGACCTGTAGTCATTCTTCAATAGACAAGTAGGTAAAGGATATGAACAAACAATTTTACCCAAATTTCTAGCTTATTAAAAATATGAAATGATCCAAACCACTCATAATAAAAGAAATGTTAATCAAAATAACTGAATTTTTACCCCACACCCTGAAAATTGGCACGGATGATAAAAGATGGGAATAGTCTATGTTGGAGGGGATGTGGGATGGATACACTTTATATTGCTGGTGTAGCTTTGAATTGGAGAAAACCATTTTGGAAAGCAAACTGTAATTATGCAAATAAAGTGGCTAAAATGTCTGTACGCTTTGGTCCAGAGCTGGGCTTATTCCCAGGGAGATCATTAATAAAAAATATGTTCCTTAGACCCCAAAATATTAACAATAGCACTTTTTGCGATACCAAAGAATTGGTGGGGTGGGTAAGTATTTGAGGCATAGCTAAGCAAATTGTTACATGAATGTAATCAACTATTACTGTGCTATAGGAAATGATGTATGTGATGAATACACAAAAGCATGGAAAGATCTGTATGAATTACTACAGAGCAAAGTCAGGAGAACCAAGAAAGCAATGTACCTAATAAATATAATAACGTAAATGGAAAAAACCGCAAAAAAATATCAGAAGTAAATGTTGCACAATTATAAAGAACAAGTACGGTTTAAAAGAAGAGATCTGAGAAGACACTTCCTTCTTATCCTTTTGCAGAATAATGTACAAGTACTGTATGTTATACATATTTTTCAAACTTTATGTACTGATCAGTTTTTCCCTTTTTTTGTCTTAAAAAAATGCAAATCGAAGGAAACTGTGGTGATATAGAAAAAAATCCTGAAAACTCATTAAAGTCTAAAGCAAAAAAAAGTGAACATATATTCTATTTTTAATGAAAATTCCTAAGACCAAACTAATTATAAATGCAATCTTTTTCAGGAAAGGTCATACAAACGAAATGAATGATTTGGTACAGCTGATGACTCAGACACTAAAAATGGACTCTAAAGAGAACTGTGAGAATCTTCCAGTACTTCTTCCTGTGTCAGAGTTTAGGCTCCATCGAAAATACAGAGATACACTCATTTTGCATGGGAAGGTTGAAGAGGATGCCGAGGAACTTAGGCTTGAAGAACTTTCTCCAGGTCTGTGACTGTTACTTATTAGAGGTAGAATGCTGGAAAACCAAAGTGGTGTAATATCAGTTTGCACATTTGATGTTACTTTGTTACAGATGAAATTTTAATTCATTTGTTTGAGTGATGATTCCATGTTTGATGCAGTAGGTGTGCTCTGAAACAATATCCTATATAAGATAAGTGAGCCTGCTATTTAAGGGAACCTGTGGCAAACCCATCAGAAACTTATCTTTCCTCTCAAATCTTCCCCTCTTTGTAACGTCCATCTTACTGTTGAGGGCACTGCCATCTTCCAGTTTCTCAGGCTCACAACCTAGTTGTCATCCTTGAGTAGTACCCTCTCATACAAATGGTTTTATCCTTTATTGAATCAATGGAAAATTAACTAGATGCTTATTGATTGATTTATAGAGGCTTCTTTGTAATATAAACTCACTTCTCTGATTTGATTTTTAATTGAATGTATCTAATTTTCTTAAAGTGAAGCTCATCTCCTTTGGATTTGGTGACTAGGGGTTGGTAATTACCTCTGGAAGCATTATAAAGTGGGCTACTATGTCTTATTTGTGTCGTTTCCATCTGACTTACAAATGAAACCTTCTGTTCACAATGTCTCCCCCTATTAGAATGTGAGCCCCTCACAAGCAGGCACTGTTTGTATCTCAGCACAGTACAGGTACTTAATTTTCCATTTATTCAATAAGGCATAAAAAACCATTTGTGTACAAATTTCCATTGAGAACAGAGCTCAGGTATAGAGCCCTATAAATTGTACTCAATAAGTAGAATATATTAATTCATTAAAGCTTAAAATATTTTTTATGGATAACTTAAGATAAATGTATTGCATTCTTCTTGTTACAGAGTGTATATATCAAGGTTATTACTGCCTGTGTCTTATTTTTTAGCTGCTGTGTCTGGTTCTGAAAAGATCAGAAGAAT
Organism: Potorous gilbertii; assembly: GCA_028658325.1. Lineage (NCBI taxonomy): Eukaryota > Metazoa > Chordata > Mammalia > Diprotodontia > Potoroidae > Potorous > Potorous gilbertii. The sequence continues at coordinate 1,479,940 of CM053769.1, forward strand.
GATTGAAGTTCTGAGAGCTGATGTAATTCAGGGGTTGGGAGTGAAGCTTTTGGAGAAAGTGTATGATCTCATGGAAGAAGATGATGAACTGAAGAGAGAGGTAAGTATATAGATAGTTCTGAATGATCTGCTTAAAGATCAGTTTACATAAACTTTCATTTCCCCCTGCAGAGTATCCATCGCACCTTGCATATAGTAGACACTCAGGACTGAATTGGTCTGCATATTGACTTAGGCTTCCCCTCCTCTTTGAGGGAAGGTCACACGGACGCACATACACACAGACACACACACGGACACACACACAAACACATACATCATGCCAAGAGTGACATAACCAATATGTCAGAAGTGAGACTTCAGCCTAGTTCTTGCAAACTTTGAGGCCAAATTGCTATCTACTGTGCTACATTGCTTCTCTACATTACCTTTTACTACCAATCCACCCCCAAATTTGACAGTTAAAATCGATAATAGTTTGGCTTATATTTGTAATAATGTCACCCGGTATGCACATTTTCCATAGTGATTTCTCTCTGTTTCACACAGGTGCATTTGCAGGAGCATTTGGGTGAAAAATACGTCAATTATAGCACAAAAGCTCGACTGCTGAAATTTTTTGAAGAAAATGTGAATTTTTGAACACTTGTCCTATTAACCTTCTGTCAAAACCGAAGACCTATTTTTAAAGGTGGTTTGGTTCAGTTTCTTCCCCTGAAAGGATTACCTCAACCAAACACATCAGATTGATGGCCATTGAATTTGGCTGTGCCTGTTTTTCTGGGATTTTTGTGTTTTGCAAGAGCATAAAAATGGATATGAATGAGTGCTGGGCAGTTAAGGACCAGTTTAGCATCTTCTTTAGGTTTAGGAAGAGGCTTTTAAAAAAATTAATAAATAGGTGCCACATTGTGGGAAAAATATTTCATGTTTTACATGAAACGTGTTTGGTTAAGCAGCCTGAAACCATTGTATATCCAGGATTTCTTCTAAAACAGTCCAAACCTACCAGCAGTGCTATCAGTTATCAACAGGGCTTTCTCATTGGCTATACTAGTGTAATAAATGGCTTTACATGATATGCCCGATAAGCATATGGTGGTGATATTAGTAAACACTACAGTGGTAGCTAATAATTTGAAGTCAGTGCATGATCTTTATAAATTTGAAGAATGGAGCTGTACATAAATTTTTACACACTTACAAGTTTAAAAATTAAACTGCATTTAGTTTGAAGAAGATGCTTGCAGAACTGAACCTATTTAAGTTGTGCTTTTGGCTTATTTATTCAGTATATTTATATACTGGCTTTGTTTAATTCATTTTTTCATCAGCCAAAACATACCTGAGTACTAATTCCTTTTGGAATGAAATAATTTGTAAGTAAAATTCAGGTGCTTTTGAGCTGAATTTGTGGCATTTTATGTCTCTTGAAAGAGAGAATTCAGCTTTCTTGCATAGTCTCCCTTCGTATTCCATTTGGTTGCTTTTTTTGTATCTTGACATATCCCTCCATGTTTTAAAGGTCTACTTTGTATATTTTAGTAATTGTTTTTTATAAACAGGTAAAATTACCATGAAGTAAATAAATCGCATTTTGTAAAATAAGTTTTGTTAAGTAAATTTTTGGTGTAGTGGAAAATGCACAGGACTGCCACAGGGGCTGCCAATTGTGGATGCTGAGAGAGTGCAAAAGAAGAAAAGACAGGGGTCAGGCGGAGAGAGTAAAGAACAGCTCTCATTTATTAATCTGAGGGTAAGGGTTTATCTAGTTTTTTTTTACAGGTAAGCTAGCAGGGTTATTCCCATGAGAACGTTTTTAGTTTACTTGTAATACTTCCTAATCTGGTTCCTCTGGCGAGACCACCTTGGGGTACACAGGCAGGGTCTGGATCTTCTCATCCTTGCACAGCAAGAGTGGGGTAGTGAGCCAGTTGTCCTGATAACGTCAGCCCTCATGTTAATACGAGTCTCAAGTAAAACCCGGACAGTATCTCACATTCTGGACGCCATCAGTACCGGCCCTCCACACGGGACTTAGATCAGACTACTTGGGTTCAAATCCTGTTCGACACTTTGTAGTCATGTGACCATTACGCTATCTATCAGTTTCCTCATCTGTTGTAAAACTACTAATACTTAAACTACCTCAAAGGCTTGTAGGGAAAAATCCTTAATCTTACGTAAATGGGAACTGCATTAGAGAAGTGCTAACATTTTAATAATGACTTGGTGACATTTTTCTGTTTCGTAGATTTTGAAATTTACTTACCACTTTAAATACTAAGAAAGACATTGAAATACTGCATTCTCTTCCACTTCTAGTTTTTCCCTAACTGTAGAGTCTGCTATATTAAAGCGTGGCTCTGTTTCATAAATGCCAGCTTTGCTCCATCTAGGGGCCTGAAGCCAAGTGGTATGTGATTATACTGTATTTTCCTAAGCCCTATCTTATAGATAGTAAAAATCAGAATCAGATTTGCAATACGTTGTTTTAATACTTTTACAATTTATAAACCACAATTCTGATATGAGTGACCTAAATTTTACTAATAGCACTAGTCCTACAATGTAAAGAAACTATGGAGGAAGCATTATGGCGTGAAAATAGCATCAGATCTGGAAGGAAATGGAGAACAGGGATAGTTGAAGCCATGCATTAACACACTACTGTTTACTGTTTACTTGCTGCTATGGTAAAACCTCCTTAGGAAGTTTGTCACATCTTCATCTTAGCTTTCTTTCCATGTTTTAAAAATAGAATTGAAATAGGTGCTCTTAAAGGTGCTTTCCATCTTCAAATACCTAGCTTCTCCAACTCTTGCTTTTTGATGATTTGCTCATTCTAACAATGTCTTTATTACGCTTATGTAGAGTAAGGTTACTAATTCCCCGTTTCCTGGGTCTCTAAACCCAGGATTTAGACCTGGAATTCCCTCTTCTTTCAGAGGTCTTCTCCAAGGCCCTTCTGATCATGTCACCTAGTTCAGCCTTCCCTCCATGAAAATAATCTTTTCTATATGTTCTTGAGAGATGGTCACTTAGTCTTTCTTTAATTCCAGCATGGAGAGTTCCCTGCCCTATGAGACCTATTATTCTGTTTCAAGACAGCTTTAGTTTTCTTAAATGGAAATGACATCTACCTACCTCCAACATTTATCTGTTGGTTCTCAGTTTATCTTTAGGAACTAGAGACTACTGTTCTCTCTTCCAGATGCGCAGGCAGCTCAGTCTTCCTCCAGGTCTCTTCTTCAGATTAAACAACCTGGTGTACTACATTGTCTTCCCCAGCACCTAATGCACTGCTTTACGCAGATATTTAATGCAAATCTGTTTAAAACAAAAGTGAAATTGTGTAGCGATAACCTCACTATCCCGATTACTCTCCAGCTTACCATTATCGTTTTTTGTACTCTATTAAGAGAATCCTTAGTCCGCAGCCAGTAAGATGACCTGAAGCTTAGCACCTGAATTGTTTCTGTGACTTGTAAACATCCCCATTCTCAGCTTATTACTTTAGAACCAGATGTTGCTAAGGCTGAAAAACTGAAGAGTTTTGTTGTTTGATTTAAAGACTTATCATAGCCTAAAAATAAAAATTACTTCTACTTTTCTAACCATTAGCTCAGTCTTAAAATGAAGTTTAACTATGTATAACTCTTTGGCTTTTAACTTCGCATTTGTTACATTTTGGACCTCATGCCACCCATCTGCCTCCTCCTGCTCCTTGGAATTATTTTTCTAATTTCTCTAGCTCACGTCAGAGAGAAAGCATGCATGCAGTACCTTCTATATGCCAGTGCCACTGGTTAATAAGCAGTTAGAAATGTACTATAAAAGCAGCATATTTTACTAAGTCATAGATCCCAGAATACCACTTGGCTAATGCTCAGAATAATTAGTGGGTTACTGAGAGTGACTGATCATTTAGGGGAGTTTCATGTTAATAAAAATATTTTAAAAGCTTTATTTTGAACTATCAACCACAAAATACAGGTCAAATTGAAAATACTGGAATACAGGTCGACTTTCATTCACAAAAGCAGTAACAAAAAAACCGTTTATTCTTCTTCCCTCCTTACTGCACAAAAGACCCTTTAATCAACATGGTATTGGAGCAGCTTTGTTTTATTGAAAAAAAAACACAGCACAGATCTGTTTTAATTATTCAAAGTGGAGTTTATAAAATAGTTAATTGCAATAATCTATGACATACTAGAGCTTCCAACAACAGTTTCCTTCATTTCACAGGAAATTTATGAAGCCAGCGGCCAAAAATGTTTATGAACAAAACCCATTTGTTTTTAGGAAACAACATATAACAAATTCTAAGCACAGCTTTGCAATAACAATTTTGTAACTTTTATTTTGCATTTTGGAAACGACAAATTCAGTTATTTCACAAAGAACAGAATGAGTGTTGTAAGGTTAAACCATGTGACATGTTTCAGTTATTTTTAGGATGCCTTTTTATTTTTTTCTCTCCTGGTTTCTTGTCTTCTGAGCCTGAGTCTTGAACAGGGAGCCATTTGAGGGGGTGTCGGCGATATATGGGCCACGGAGGAAGTGTCAGCTTGATGAGGGGAGGGAGAAAATGTACACTTTATAACGGTCAAAACAACATGAATCTAGTGTTTTTCTTCTAATTTATAACTGATTCCAAGTTCCTGTTGTAGAAGTGAGGAATGTGAACCTCATTTAGTAAGGAAGAATAAGAAAGTTGTTTTGAAGCTTTCTTGACCACAACTGACAGGGTAACTAGGGGCTGTTCCAGCCTCCCCCACTGCTTCCTCCCCACACCTAAGCAAAAGCTGGTGCCTTCTACTTTCCAAAAAATAAGAACGGTTCACTGTTAGCTTCCCTGTTCTCTCCCGGACATCTTCATTTCCTTTATTCCACCGTGTGACAGAGAGATCACTCTCTTGTATGTTCAATCCCCTTCCCTCCTGCCTGCTCCTGTATCTGCTCTACTCACATCTTCAGTCTCTTCCTCTGCAGGTTCCTTTCCTGTTGCCTACAAACCTACCCAGACCTCCCAATACTTTTAAAAAACCAAACAAACCTCATTAGACCTCAACATCCCCCCAAGCTATTGTCCTATATTTCTCCTTCCTTTCACAAATTCCTAAAAACGCCTGTCTATATCCATTTCTTCCACAATTACAGCTTCTAATCTCATCATTCAACTGGAAGTACTCTTTCCCAGGTTACCAGTGATCTCTTATTTGCCAGATATGATCTGATAACTGCTTCTCAATCCTTGTTCCTTTCCGACTTCTCGGACTGACCCGATCACGTTACCATCTTGGATACTTTCTCCTGTCTGGGTTTTCATGGCACTGTTTTCTCTTTCTTCTCCTTTTTGACTACTCTGTCTCCTTTACCGTTATCATTCATGTCCTGCTCCTAACTGGGTGTATTTCAAGACTGTGTGCTAGGCCTTCTTAAATCTCTGTATTTTCTGACTTGGAAACCTAATCAGCCCCTGGAGTTTAATTATCATCTCTGTGGAGAGGACTCCCAAATCTGAAAATCATTTTAGGCCCTTGCCTCAAACCTCATCTCCATCCCCACACCAAGCTGCATACTGGACATTCTGAACTGGGCCCCAAACAATCCGAGGATACATCCAGCATCCTTGTCGTCACACAAGCGCGCACCCTTGCTATCATCCTTGCCTCCAACCACTTACCAAGTCACTGTGCTACAGCAGCCAGCTAACTGGTGGTCTCACCTCATCTCTCCCCTGGTAACCCAGCCTCCAAGTATGACAGAACAATATTCTTAAAAGCACAGGATAGACTGTCATCACGCTGCTCAAGAACGTTCTGGGGTTCCCCATGCCTTCCAGGACCAACACAAGTTCCATTCAGCATTCAGCCACCCGGGTTCAACTCCCTTTGGAGTCTTGTGCTGTACTGCTCACTGCAGCCACTCCGCACACACGCTACCCCCACCCCCAAACCTGGCCTGCATTCCCCTTCCCTCTCTAGCTCACCTATGATCTCCTACTTAGGGCATTCTCTGATTCCCAACTCCCTTCTACTGCTCCACGCTGCCCTGTGTTTATTTTACACATACTTATGTATGTGTGTCGCCAAGTGGGCAAGAACTCTCCGTTCTGTCTTTACTTCTCCATCATCTTACACCTACCCTTTCTAAATGGAAGGAGTACAAGACGCGTACGTTTAAACCACATATACGCACATAAATAGGTCTACACAGCCTGCCAGGTGTTCCCAGGCACTATTCTGGATAAATGGTTTTTGTTGAGGGGCTTGACCTTTTATGTCGAAAGGGTTTTTTCAACATCTGTTGTCTCTTCACCAAAAAGTAGGAAAGGTTTCGTTACGTGCCAAGCACTACAGTAATTACTGGGGACTCCAAGGCAAAAGTGAAAAACAAAACTGAAGAGTCTCCAGGGAAAACAACGTCTACGGAGGTGAGCTCATCCAAGCTAACTTGGAGGGAAAGAAACCTCTAGGAAAGGGCACCACGCTGGGAAGTGGGGGGAGCTCGGCCGTGCCCACGCTGGGAGGGGAGGGGAGCCCAGCCCGTGCCCACGCTGGGAGGGGAGCCCTGCCCGTGCCCACGCTGAAGGGGGAGGGGAGCCCGGCCCCTGCCCACGCTGAGGGGGGAGGGGAGCCCGGCCCCTGCCCACGCTGGGAGGGGAGCCCTGCCCGTGCCCACGCTGGGTGGGGAGGGGAGCTTGGCCCGTGCCCACGCTGGGTGGGGAGGGGAGCTTGGCCCGTGCCCACGCTGGGAGGGGAGGGGAGCCCGGCCCCTGCCCACGCTGAGGGGGGAGGGGAGCTCGTCAGTGCCCATGCTGGGAGGGGAGGGGAGCCCGGCCCGGGCCCACGCTGGGTGGGGAGGGGAGCTCGGCCCGTGCTGCGAGGTGGGGAGGGGAGC
>CM053769.1:1487348-1513603 GCA_028658325.1 Potorous gilbertii
CCCCCCCCCCCCCCCCGCTCACGGCCGGCCCCCGCGCGGGGCGCACTCACCATCTGCGTGGGCAGCGAGCTCAGGCCGTCCAACATGACGGCCTTCGGGGCCGGGCGGCGCGGCAGGGGCGCCCACGAGCTGCGCTTCGGGGATCGGGACCGGGAGCGGCTGGGCTCGACGCCCGACGACGGGCCCGGCGGCGCCGAAGGCAGCGGCGGCGGGCTCTGGGGACCGGGCCCAGGGGCGCTGCCGGGGTGCGCGGAGGACGGGATCCCGGAAGCGGATGTCCGCCCCGCGCAGGCCGGCCCGCTCGGCCCGCCCCGCCCCAGCGCTACGCCACGTGTGCCTTCGGGCCCGGCCGGGACCGGGCGCGGCGGCGGGGCCTGCCGGAAGGGGGCATGGCGTCCTCGGGGAGGGGTCGCCGTCAGTGCGGACGCCCAGCGGGCTGCTGCGGCCCCGGCCGCCGGACGCGATCCCGAGGGCGACTCGGCTGCCTAACGGCCGGCTGGCGTCGCGTCCCCATGGCAACAGCCTCCGCCGCTGCGAGGACCCCCGGCAGCGCGGGAAGCCGAGCACGCCGCCTGCCCGCGCGGGAGCCCTCTGGCTGCCGTGGGCGCGGGGGCCGTGGCTACGCGGGGTGGGGGCGGGCCCCCCGGAGGCGACAGGGGACGGACGGGGACGTCGGGGGCGCTCCCGGTGCTTCAGCGGGGAGCGCTCCTCTGCCCATCAGGCACTATCCGGGACAGCCCGGGCCCCTCCGAAGGGCGAGCTGACGTGGCGGGGGTTGGGCTTGGCGCGCGGGGAGGGCCTGGGCGGGGCCGGGCTCGGGGGCGGGGCCGGGCTCGGGGGCGGGGCCGGGCTCGAGCGGGAGGGCGGCTCCGCAGCTTGCAGGTGAGCCCGGGAGGTGGGGGGGTGTGTCTCGGGGTCGGGCGGCCGTGACCCGGAAGGGCCGGGCTGGGCGGGAAGGCCTCCTCCGCTCGCTCCGGCGTTTGTGGCCTCCGGGGAACCCCAGGTGGAGGCCCCGCCCCTCTCGGGCGCAGGCCCCCAGAATGCCCGGCCTTGCTGCCCCTCTCCGCGCCCTCGCCCCGGGCATAGCCGCGGAGGGTCCCGGGAGCGCCGCCTGGGCCAGGGCCCCTGCCCCGGAGCGCCCCCGGCGGAGGCTCCCTCGGAGCCTTCCCCGGCCCGGGCAGGACTCGGCTTCCGGACCGCCAGGTCCCGCCAGGCCCCTGGGGCCCCCGGTACGTCGTCGGAAGCGGCGGCCTAGGCCAGCCTCGGTTGATGCCCGAACTTAAGGTCCCCAGCAGGGTTGGTGCCGACCGGCCGGCCGTCCCCAGCAGGGGTCCTCGAATGTTTGCGGTAAGGGACGTTTGTTAGGCACCGAGACCTGCCAGGGGGGGCCGGTACCGGGCGTTTGGGGCCAGACTCGTCTTCCCGAGCCCCGGTTCGGAGGCTCCTCACCCCCCAGTGAACCTCCCCAGATGGACCCGGCCGAGAAGCAGCAGATAACCAGAGCGTGCCAGGCGGCGTGTTGGGTGCTGGGCATGCCAGGAGGCAAGCGACAGGTGCTCACAGGGTGACGGAGGAGACCAGCAGCAAACGCGTGCGGAACAGGCTGTGGCGTGGCACCGACAGGACGTGACGAGAAGTGACTGCGGGCTTCGGACGCTCGGAGGCCCTAGCAGAGAGAAGAGCTCGTGACTGACTTTCAGAGGGCCGGAGAGGGGGCACCAGCGTTAGCTCAGCAGGGCATGGAGACCCTAGCCCCCTTCTCCGGGCTCACTGGTGCCAGCCTTGAGGGGACAGTCTGTTCTGGGCCGTCCGCCCCAGCCACGAGACCAAAGACAGCTTTCACACGTTAGCCCGAAAGAAGGCGGTGGGGTGGGGCTGGGAAAATCCAGGGGCTAGCCTTGGGAAAGTACAGAATATGTTCACACATTTCTACAAGGTCAGCCAGCTGGAGGTGTTTCAACATAGCAAGAAACCATTGACCTTTTGAAGAGGCTTCTCTCCTGAGAGAGATCCTCAGAGATCACCTCTCACGTAATTAAAAGACCAGAGACGCTAGAATTAAAGGGGCTTCAAGAGGGCTCCCAGTAAATGACGGCATTTTCGTTGGAAGTTAAAGGAAACCAGGGAGGTCGGTAGGCGGAACAGAGGAGGGGGAGTGTTCTAGGCATGGAGGACAGTTGGAAAAGCTTGGCAGGAGCTGAGAGATGAAGTGTCTTGTCCGTGGAACAACTAGGAGGCAAGTGTCACCGGATTTGAAGAGTATGTGTCAGGGAGTAAGGTGTAAGAAGACTGAAAAGGTCAGAGGGGCTGAATTAGGAAGGATTTTGAATGTCAAACAGTAATTTATATTTGCTCCTGGAGGTGAGAGGGAGCCCCTGGAGTTTATTGAGTAGGGAGTGACATGATCAGGCCTGCACTTTAGGAAAATAATTTTAGTGACTGAACGGAGGCTAGATGGGTGCGGGGAGAGACTTGTGACTAGCACACACACCAGGAGGCCAGGACGGTAATCAAGATGTCAAGTGATAAGGTCCTACAACCAGAGTTTTAGACATATGGAGTTTTAAGACATCTAGACTTCCCGTTTGACTTGTCTGAAAGACAGGTGGAGATGGGAGATTGAAGGTCAGCAGAGAATTTGGGGCAGGATAAGTAGATTTGAGAATCATCCGTTTAGAAGCGGTAATTAAATCCATGGCAGCTGACGAGATCACCAAGTGAAGTAACATAGAGGGAGAAGAGAAAAGGGCCCAGGACAGAATCCTGAGGACACCCAAAGTTAAAAGGGTGTGATCTGGAGGAGGATCCAGCAGAAGAGACAGAGGAGGAGCGATGTGGGAGGAGAACCAGGAGAGAGCAGTGACCTGAATACCTAGAGAGAAGAGACTATCCAGGAAGAGAGAGTGTCAGAAGCTGCAGAAAAATCAAGGAAAGTGAGAATTGTGAAAAATCCATTACATTTGGCATCTATGGGATTATTGGTAGCTTTGGAGAGAGTGGCTTCGGTGAAATGACAAGGTCAGAAGCTGGATTGTAAAGGGTTAAGAAGAGAGTGGGAGCAAAAAAGTTAAAGAACCTGTTATAAATGAACTTTTTGAAGAGTTTAGCTACAAAGGACAAAAGAGAGAAGACAACAGGTGGTGGGGATGGAAAGACAAGTATTAAGCACCTGCTGTGTATCAAGTGTGCTTCACAAATATTTCAATTCATTCAGTCCCCCTGAAAACAACCCTGGGAGGTGGATGACATTAATATCCCCATTTTATAGTTGAGTAAACCAAGGCAGATGGAGGTTAAGCAGCTTGTCCAGGATCCTATAGCCAGTAAGCTGGATTTGAACTAAGGACTTCTTGACTCAAGGCTCCAGGCCATTGTGCCACCTCACTACCTCTAGTAGTCATGAGGTAATATTCTTATTCTCACTTACCAAATTTAAAAAATAGGGATGCCATATTCCCTAGGCCTTTTGTGCCTGTTTGTGTATTTTATTTTTATAGGGAGTCTAAAAGCTGGTCATTTGAATGTTGAGGATAGGGCAGGGAATGGGTCATGGACCCTTGCACTGGTTGCTGGGGATTGAAAGAGGAAACAAAACAGTTTTTGAAGAACATGAATAAGTAACATAAATAAGTAAATATAAGATAATTTGAATAGAGAACATCAATAGCTAAGAGGATTTACGGTGGCATATTAGAGAAATGATGACTCATTTCCTAATATCATTTGTCTTTATGTCAGTAATTTCAACTCCACTTTACTTTCCATATTGAACCTTGTTTAGTAACAGAGAAAAGTAATTAAGCAAAACTGCCTAATGCAGTGACTATCTCCGGCAATATGTATAGACTATTCCATCCTCAAAGTCCATGTCTGTGCTGTAGAGGGACAGAGCCATGCTTCATGAACTCTTCATGATCTTTAATTCACGTTGATTATAGCTACTGTGTATATTGTTCTCTTGTATGTTTATTTCGCTCTGCATCAGTTTATGCGAATCTCATATTTCTTTAAATTCCTCATATTAGCCATTTATCACATGATAGCCTTCCCCTACATTCATAGACTAAATGTTTTTCAGCCATTCCCTACCTACTTTTTTCCTCAGTTTTCATTACTAAAAAGAGTTGTACTCTGATATTTTGATCTCTATTGGACTTTTGTTTCTGTCTTTGACTTCCTTGGAGTATGTGCTGGCTAATGAAGTTGCTCGATCATAGAGTATGGGCATTTTAGTCACTTTTCTTGAACAATTCCGTATTGAACTGTACAGAATAGTTGTGGTGAGGTGATGGGCATGTACTTTAAAGAATTCAAACTCGGACTGTTTCCACATCAAGCCGGGGCATTTATTTGGGGATGACACTCCTAGCAGGCCCTATTCCTTAAGGAAGATAGGCCCAGTATTGGAATGAAGCATGAGGTTTAAGTGGAGCTGAAACTACTAACAGGCATCCTAAATCTGATCCACACTGTGATCCCCTGCTTACTGAAACATAATGAACCCAGATTCACCTTAAGGCAGTTTATCTCAGGCAACAGGTGGTTGGTTCCTCGTTGTCTAGCAACTGTTGCTAACACAGTTTTTGCTAACATACACAATTGTTGCTGTTAGAAACATGCTTGACGCTAATAAGGTATCAAGGAAAATTTATTACAAGAGAGTTCAGAGGAATTGACCACTTTGGCCAGAGCGGTGCCCCGCCCAGCACTGAATACAGAAGTGAGATGAGCTATGTACGGTTACTTCAGGACAGATCTTCCCACCAGGAGATGTATTGGTCCATTCTCCATTAGGTCACCGTCTTCTCTCCATGTCCATTACGTAACCACATTTGGTGTGATTCCCCTTTCCAAACATGCTTTAACATAGGACCCATGATCAGAAAATGGAGAGATAACTTTATGCAAGGTGTGTCTGCTTATATGCATGTGGTTCATTAACCAAGCACAGTGAAGACAAGCCTTCCCCAGGTAACTCGAGGTCACTTTTCTTGGCTAGTTTCAGCTGGCTGTAGATTTGGTTCCTTTATCAAAGACTTTGTCATTTTCTGAAGGCCACTGTCTGTCTTTTGATTGGTTGAGTCCACCTGCAGTCTGCCGGCCTTCTTATTATCTGACTTATTCTCAGTGACTTCATCAACTAACAGTAACTTAATGTGGAAACTTAACTTTTGCTGTCTTTCACATTGCTAACATTGCTCACTCAAAGTGAGAATGTGATAAGACCTAGCCTGAAAGGGTCAGGGTCGCACATTGCATCCTGGGCCATCTCCAGTTGTCCTGATTAATATCGGGTCACTGGACCCAGCTGGCTCAGGAGAAGAAAGTGAGTTTGGTGACCTTGCACAGCCCTTTCTCACTCAAAACAAAGTCAACTGCAAGTCATATCATCTTGATGTCATGGTCCTCTTCGACAACAAACGACAAACACAACAACATTGCTAACCCCATCAGTTGGACCACTTGACAACTCTACCAATAGTCTCTTAGTTTGTCTTCCTATTTGACTATTCTTTTTTTTTTGGTTAGCTTTTCCAATTTACTTGGTACGAGGTAGAACCTCAGTTATTTTAATTTGCATTTGTCATCATTAGAGATTTGAGTATATGTTTTCATGGGGTCCTTTCTAGTTTGCCATTCTTTTGAAAACTATGTGTTTTCAAAACTATATTATTTGAGTGCACAAACTAGCTCCAGCATGTCCTTTATATCTCTGGAGAAAGCCTGTGAATCAGCCTCCTATTAATTTGCAACTTCTTTGTACTTTCTCTTTTAGTTTGCCACAAGAATGTCAGTTTGGGTGTGGCTCAGTTCTTACAGGAATTTCACTATTTGTTGGGCAAAGATATCACACTGAGTAGTAACAAATGAATACTTGTTGATAGTCTAAAAACTGATTTTTGGCACCATTTTGCCCTCTGCCACTATTGGGCCTGAGGAACCTTTTGAAATTTTATCTTCATGTTTCATAGGTCACCATTCATTTGCCAAAGAAATTATCTAGTGGCTACCCTTCTGATGCTAAGCCTTTCTTTTCTTGGACTGATCCACAGATGGAGGCTTTTCCTAGGACCATACTCGGCATTACTGATCTCAGAATTGGATGGGACCTCATAAGCGAGCTAAGTTATTAACCTGAACAAGAATCCCCTACACAATTTAAGACTTCACTTGAAGACCTCGGGTTGGGGATTGGGTTAGGTGAAAAGCTCTGACATCCCAAGGCAGTCTGTTCTACTCTGGGGTCAGTCTAACTATAAGGAAGATTTTTCCTTACATCAATCCTAAATTTGCCTTCCCCATCCTAGTTGCATTCCAACTTATCAGCTCCATCCTAAAAGGTGCTGAGAACTGTTGCCAGAATAATCCAGATGTTCTGATTAGGGCAAAATATAACAATTATCGCCATCTTAGTCTTGAACAGTTTTCTTCTTTTAATTCAGCCTTAGATTTGTTGACCTGAAAACTTGGTTAAAGAAAAGGCAACAGACTAATGCATACATTTTATGATTTAATTAATTAATTGATCAAATCCCTATTAAAGAAAACAGTAACATAATACATTATGGAGCCAGAAAAATGTTCTGGCTACCCAGTACAGAAATCTTCTGGCTTATATACATTTTGCCATGAGAAAAGAACTCTCGTAGTTGAACAAATCATAAATTCAGTAAGACAAGACAATTAACAAAGTAGTGTCGATTGGGCCTTGCGATTCCAGGCTGTGTAAACATATGTGTCTGTGACATACGATCCCACCAGGCTTCCTGTCCTGAACAGGTACTCAAAATAACTGACACAGGAAAGGGTAAACAAAGTTTCAATTGAAATTACGATCTAAGATGTCTGTATTTTCTTTACCATTAACATGCCATAACATAGTATATGTCTACACACATTAAGATGTGGAAAATGTCCCATTATTCAAGATAATGTCTTAGGTTAAAGGTCTCTTAAGGAATGTTAAGTCAGCCCTGACTGGCTTTTGTTGACATAGGAAGAGGCATTCTCTGAGTTTGCTTCAGAGAGAACAGAGATTATTCCAAAATTTTATATTAAACATTATCAGATTGCATTAGCTTTTTCCTCTGCAGCATCACTGTGTTGACTCATTGAGTTTGGAGTCCACTAAGAGCCCAGATCTTTTCCAAATGTGCTGCAGTCGAACTGCTTCCCTCATCTTCCATTCGGGTTCAGTCAGATTCACTAGTGGGAAACTCTGTGTTTATGTCCATTGAATTCCATCGTGTAGCATTTAGCCTGATGTTGATGCTGGTCAGGAGAGCTTGTGTTCTGCCAGCGTTATCTCCATGATTAAAGATGAGCCTAGCATTTTTATGAAGATTTCCATTCAATGAAAGTGCATACAAAGTTAAAAAAATCCTGACCACTATGCCGTGCATATGGTTGCTAAGTTTAGGTGTAGCACTTAATTGTGTGCAGATTACTTGGGATAAAGCAAAGTAGTTAAATTATTGATATACAGTAAACATTATGACTTGTATATTAAAAATGTTTAATTTGCTGAATGGTTTTTTTTGGGGGGGGCGCCACAATCACTTCTTTTACAGGATTTGGTGTTGAGTTTACAAAATTTTGACCATGTATTTTAATTCTTCATCATAAAAATACACTTTCATCACATTACATATTACATTCATGTTTTATGAACAATACATTTTTTGTCTAGTCTCTCTTATTAATTTTTGCTGGGGTTTCAATCAGGGCATTTCCCAAGTCAAATATATTTATCTCCATCTCAGATAAGTTTCTTAACCTTTTACAACTTTGTAGCATTTGTTTCCATATTCTGTTTGGGAATTTCTGTAATTTTGGAACAGTTCTGCTTCTTCATATACTTGTACATTTATCAGAGTTCATCGTTATCTCAATAGGGAAAAAATTTGCAGGCCCACTGAAAGTGAAAAAGGTGCATAACACTTTTGGGGTCAGATGTTTTAGCCCAGATCTTGCAGGCTCACCTGCACATCCGATGGTGATTTGGGTATAACCCTGAATGAAAAGTGAGTTTCATCAGTAAAAATGATCTTGGTCAAATCTTAGGGACTCTAGTACAGTTTTTGGGTTTGCTTCATAGTGACGGAGGCTATAAGTTTTTTCTTCCAGCCAAGAAGCATGTGCCACCTGTAGAGGAATTAGTAACAAGTCCCTCTGAAAGTGTTTGTTTTCCAACAATTGTTTGTCATGTCCGGGTGTTTTTCATTTTCTATTGCACTTTTTTTTGTGCTTCTGTGTGATTGATCAGGTTCCATTATGATTTTGAATGATGCCTGAAGTCCTTTGCTTCTCTGTACCAACTTTTTTTTTGGAATATCTCTTATAATTATTGAAGCACACTCTTTAATCACTACAACTTTTGTGTGTTTCTGTGGAGTAATATCCATTCTTTAAAACCACTGTGAAAGAGATAAATGAAAGCAGATATTTATAGCATGAACTCTATCCCCTAAACGATAAAGGCTCAACCAAAGACTAGGTAACAAGCGCAATTTGATTTCAAGAGGTTAAGGTAGGACAATTTGAGTTAGTCTTCTGTCAGTAGAAGCACACCTGCATGGTCACTGCTGTCACAGAACCAAACCATCGCAAAATTATTGCCTAGCCTGAGTTATTACATACAACTGTATCAGGTTTTGATAGGCAAGTTTCAATTCCTTGTCCTGTGATTTCCCTTTTCACCTGGTTGGTTAGGCCTTATTGTATTCAAAAATCATCCTCACCATTGGATCTGTTTCTGCCTTCTGGCCTTTCCATTCTCTGTTACGTGGACGTGTTACCAGTGCCTGTTTTTGTTAGTTTTACCCATATATATTTACAACTAGATCATCCTCCTAATTGAATATATTTCTTCAAGCATTTATTATGCACATTCTGTGGACCAAGCATTGTGCTGGTTTCTAGGGATGCAAGTACAAAATATTGCGCTCCCAACAAACATGTCTTCTGAAGAATGCAACATTTTCACACAGAAGTAAACACGAGATGTACAAAGTAAGCACAAAGTAGTGGTCAAGGGGTGTGAAAAAGCAGTTTTCAGAGAAAGAAATCAAATCTGTCAATACTCATAAAAATGTTTTAAATCACAAATAATTAAAGAAATGTAAATCCAAACAACTGTGAGGTACCCCTTTGAACCCATTAGATTGGCCAAGATGAAAAAGGGAAAATGCCAAGTTTGAGGGGGGATAGGAAACTAGGTACGTTAATGCAAGTGGAACTAACTAGTGCAGCCATTCTGGAAAACAATTTGGAAATACACCCAAAAGCTCTTAATTTGTGCATACCCTCAGATGTAGGCTACCACTACTACTAGGTCTATATACTATACTATACTAGTATACTGTACATACAGTATACTAGTGTATAGAATATAGGGGGTGTGTGTGTGTGTGTATATATATATATATATATGTATATATATATACATATATATATATATATAGTAGGTCTATATACTATACCATATGCTAGGTCTACACCCTAAGAAACAGCAAAGAAAGAGAAAAAGGACACGTGTATAAAAAAATTATAGCAGCTTTTTTGTGTGTGTGGTGGTGGCAAAGCAAAGGAAACAGAGCATGCCTATCTATTGAGGAATGACTGAATAAGTTAATGGCATATGAATGTGATGCATTACTATCATAGTGTAATAAATGATGAAGGGGATGCTTTCAGAGTAACCTGGGAAGACTTATATGAACTGAGGGCAAAGTTGAAGTGAGCAGAACCCAAAAAAATCTACACAGTAATAGCAATACTGTGAAAACAGTCAACTGTGAAAGTCTTAGTAACCGGTTGATCAGCAGAATAACCCACCACAATTACCCATCTCCAGAGAGAGAACTAAGGGACTCAAGTACAGATTGAAACATATTTTTTCCTTTTTCTACTCAGAACATGGCTAACATAAAAATTAATTTTACATGACTTTGTAATGTTTTTTGTATTTCTTGCCTTCTTGGTGGGATGATGAAAGGGGGTCAGGGAAGGGAGAGAACCTGGAACTGAATATAAAATGAGGGGTGTGTGTGTATCCATGTGTGCGCGCTTAAGTGCATCCCTGCGTGCATGTGTGTGTTGAGCCTTGAGAGGAGCTAGTGTTATCATGCACTGCAGATGGGAGAGAAGAGCATTCCAGGCATGAGGGGAAGACAAAGACTAAGAGACGAGGAGGGGTATTCTGTACAAGGAACATCATCTGGGCCAGTTTAATTGGAATACAGATTGAGAGAGAAAAATTTTTAACAGATGGGCTGGAAGCAGATTGAGGGACTTTAAACAGTACACCAGAGGAATGTATTTTATCTTAGAAGCAGTGAGTTACTGAAGTTTCTTCAAGGGAATGGCACTGTCCAACTTGTGCTTTAGAAATGTCAGTTTGGCAGATGTGTGTAGAATACACTGGAGAGGGAAAAGACAGGTTCCAAGGAAACCAATTAGGATCTGTTGCAATGATCCAGGGATTTCTGATGTGAGTAGAAAAAGAGTTGGAGATCTAATTGTCTTCAAAACTAGCTGTTTGGAATATAAGACTTAAAGGGTCGTTATGAACTTGGTGATGCCCTTGACAGAAATAGAGAAGTTAGGGTTTAGGGGGAAAGATAATGAGTTGGTCCTTTTCTCACCACTCATATTTCCTGACCTCTCTCTAGCCTTTGACATCATCCTTTACCTTATTCTCCTTGATACACTGTTCTCATGATACCAACTCTCTCCTGGTTCTCCTCCTACCTGACTGACTGTACCTTCTCAGACCTTCAATTTAGTGATCTCATTTACTCTCATGGAATCTGCCATCTCTGCTGCTGTCAGCTTTACTTATCCAGTCCTAACCCCTCTGCTGACCTCTAGTATCGAACTGTATGTGCTATAGAAATCTTAATTTCAAGTCCAAAACCCTTCCCTTCTAAACTTTTCTGTTACTGTCAAGGGTGCCACCATCCTCCCAGTCGTTCAAGCTCACAACTGAGGTGTCATCCTTGGTGTCTCACTGTCTCTTACTCCCCAAAGCCTGTTTTACCTTCATGATATATCTCCCCCACGTGCCCTTTTTTCCCCTGACACTGCCACTGCTCTGGTGCATGTCGTCAGCACCTTAGGCCTGACGACTGCAGTAGCCTACTGGTTGGGCTGTCTACCACAAGTCTTTTACCCACTTCAGTCCGTCTTCGACTCAATTGTCAGAGTAATTTTCCCGAAGTACAGGTCTGACCCTGTCACTCCTCTACTCAATAAACACCAACAACTCATTCCCTCCAGGATCAAATAACCTGTTTGACCTTCAGAACGTACCTTCTCACCCCACCCCCAGCTTTACTGTCTTGACACTGGCCTTGTTTCTGAACAAGACATTCCATCTCTAGACTCCAGGCATTTCCACTGACTGTTTCCCATGCCTGGAACGCTCTTTCCCTCCTTATTTCCACCTCTTAGCTTCTTCAAGTCCCAGCTAAGCCTAGCTCAAAGCAGATCCTTATCACATACTCAATATTGAAGGAATTCCTATGGACAGCAACAGAACTCTTGGGTTCCTAAGGAGAGGAGGTATTGTATTTTGTGAATCTAGGTGTATCAGCACCTGGACTTGTCTTGAATTTGCTTTCCTTCCCCTCTACTGTGCCTTCTCCTACTCCCTCCATAATTTTGTTTGATTCTTAAGCTGATCTCCTTTCCTTCAATGGCAGGGATTTTTTGTTTTTAATTGCTCCAACAGCCTGGACCAGTTGTGTGATCATTTCCTGAAGATTTCCAGGATATATAACAGAAGTGTACTTCAGCACCACTGTACAGAACTTGGAATTTTAAGGTAAATCTCCACAATATAGCACCAGACAATATTGTGAACCTGCTTTTATTTTTTGCTTGATTTTACAATGGATGTTACCATTTGACCATTTCAGACTTGGACATTAGATCACTTATTGAAATATCAGGCGTTGGGATCTTTACTGCTGAACTTCATGGAAATGCCCCCAGAAAATTTAACTGGTAGGGATAGGTGCGCACAGTAATTTTAGTGTTCTTCTCTTGCAGGCTTATGAAGTGACATTGTTTTAAGCTTAAAAGGAAAAATGTCATTCCGTAAAGGTACATGCTTCTCCAAGTTGTAGCTTTTTGAAACTGGTGAAATGGCAAGGAAGACAGTTAACTCTTCTTTTTTTCTGTTTTAGTGAACATCATCATCTTAGTCCTCGCTGTCACTCTCTTTTTACTAGTTTTGCATCACAACTTCCTTGGTCTAAGCGATTTATTGAAAAGGGAGATCTCAGGTACAGTGACCTTATTGGTCTTGTAAAGTAAGTCACAACTCCGGCTGTCATTCTCTTCCATTTATGATGGGTTAAAAGATGATAAATACAGTTCTGTAATCTTTTCCTTACTACATGCCCAGTCCCTTCTACAGGGGAGGGAGGGGAAAGGTAGAGGAAACTTGTAAAAAAAAAAAAGAGGTTCTCACATTGTTCACAGCCTTGGTTTGCTCATCTTTAAAATGGGGATGTTACCCATTTTGTGAGAAAAATGCTTTGTAGATCTTCAAGTACTCCATGTGTATTAAAAAGCGTAGGACTGTTCCTCAACTGTGATTTCAGCACAGTCTCCATTAGCTTACACAAGCTCTAATTAGTAGATTGGTTTTCAAGTCTGCTGAAGTCACATCCACACCCCTTTTCCTTTAGGCTTAGATGATCAGTGCTGTAGAAAAGAAACAAGACTGTAGCAACTTGCAGAGAGGACCCTTCCTGCTGCCTCTTTCTTCCATATCCCTCCATTTCTTGGATTTTGCATCCAGGGGTATTGACCGTACTTGCTTCCCTTTACCCTTGCCTTTCTGACCTCTACAGATCCAAATCTTGTGGGATTTCAACCGTTAGCCTTTGTGCCTAATGCTCCTGAAAGTTTGATCTATAGGAGTGTCGAAGAGATTCCTGTAGTTGTTGCAGCATCTGAAGACAGACTTGGGGGCACAATTGCAGTGATGAATAGTATTTACCATAATACCCGCTCCAATGTGGTTTTCTACATTGTTACTTTGAATGATACTGCAGACCATCTCAGGTAAGTTCCTGTCTAAGTTCTTAACACTACCCTGCTGGAGCAGAGAAAGCCACACCACTTAATGTACGCAGGCATAAAACATGACAGTCCCTACCAGAAGCTGAGGTCCTAGATGACAAGAGCTTTCTTCTAAAGAAAAGCTTTCAGTAAAGAAAAAACTAAAAACTCTTCTGAGTTAGATAATGTTTCACTCTGTTACTCTAAAGGTAGTCCTTTCTAGTTCTTTCCTCACAACACTGTGAATGTCACACAATGCTAGGATACGTTACAAAATAAGGAAGCCTTGTAATAGGATTCTTACCCTTCACTCAACACAGGGTATCTTAGGCATTCTTTACAATGATGTTTAGAGGGTCTTTGATTCCTATCCCTGCTACCCACCACCCAGCCCAGGAACAAATACAGGTTTAAAACTATTAAAATTGCATGTACTGAGTACCGAAAATATGCCATAAACTAATCATAAATATAGACAGATGCTCCTTTGGGGACTGGTGATGCTTTTGCACTTTTTCCTAGGTCAGAGAGCCTATTTAGGAAGCTGTGTTGAATACATAGAGGAAGAAATTAATTGGTAGTTAACACTTTGGTCTATTTCCTTTCTGCCTCCACCCCAAGATCTTAATAGATTTTTATTTTTACATTATCTCAATTTCCCTGTACCATGCCACTCCTTTACATTAAAAATAAAGTCTTCAGTAAAACTGATGGATACACCAAGTTAGCCAGGTATAATGTTCTGTACCCATGAGCCCACTACTCCCCACCCCGCCCATCTCTGCAGAGGAACAGTTAGAGCCATCTTCTTGTAGCTTTTCCTGGGGGCCATGTTGGTTCTCTGCAGTTTGACATTTATTTTAAATTGTTTTGAGGGTTGTTTCCACTTACATTGTTGTAGGCATTGTCTATGCTGTTTTCTTGCTCTGCTTATTGCACTGTGTCATTTCATGTTTGTTTTTTAAACTTTATGATGTCTCTGCATTCACACATTTGCCTTTTCTCACACTAACAAACACCCCATTACATTAATGTGCCACAAATTTAGTAAACACCCCTCAACTCCAGGTTCTTTGTTCATTTTCAGATAAAAGTTGATCTCATTTTAGAGGAAAGTGAGACCGAGAGAGGAAGCTACCTGACCAAATTCACTTGGGAAGTCAGAGTGGGACTAGAGGAATTCTGTTTTTCTTAACTCGTGTGTCCTTAGCTCAGGTCTCAGTTTGCTCTGACTAGAATTTCCCCTTGGGGCTTGTCACATTCTAGACTCAGAGACTTGCCTATGTGTTTACTGGAGGAATCAGCATTTTGTAGCATGGCATAGACTAGTAAAGTGCAGTAGCTGAGCCCAAGATTCATGGCATCTTGGAAGGGTCCCCAGGGGTCATCCAATGCCCCAGGTCACACAAGGTAGTAAGCACCAGAGATGAGATTTGAACTCACGACCTGCCTTAAGAATCAGTGCTTTCCCTTTTACTATGATGCCTCCCTCCCTAAGAATACTTTTTCCATGGGAATCCCTAGCACTTTCTCAGGGTTCCACACTGTAGGTATCTAGGTAGAATATTCTGTCCCCTGCACAGGCCCATTGGAATGCACTAAAAAGGCTTGGTATTCTTGCTAGAGAACTGGACACATCTGATTTTTATTGAAACATGATCTTTACAAACTAAAACTGACATGACATTTGGTGCTTTACCATGGTCAGATCCTGGCTCAATAGTGGCTCTCTGAAAAACATCAAATACAAAATTGTGGATTTTGACCCTCAACTTTTGGAAGGGAAAGTAAAAGTGGATCCTAAACAGGAGGACTCAGCAAAGCCAGTGAGTACTATCCATCATTGGTATGGTAGGAGAGGCCTGAAGCTGGTGCACAACATTAACTTGGAGGGTTCACAGGATACAGGGGCGCATGGAGCTTTTTCATGGCAATATAAAACTCTGCTAAAGGCTGTGTGTATATGTACACACAAATAAAAAAACTTGTCATGACATGGGCAACTTCCTGGGACCAGCCATAGACCATTGCAGAAAGATTCTTTAAACATGTTTTTCTAGCCCTAGAAAACTAGCATTCCACCTTTAAAGTGCTGTATTAATATGTCTACAAGCCACGTGCATTTCTTCTTTTAACAGTTAACCTTTGCAAGATATTACCTACCTAATTTGGTTCCAAATGCGGAAAAGGCAATATATATGGATGATGATGTAATAGTACAAGGTACCTTTTTCTCCCTCTCATGCTCTTTTAATCCACCTAACTGAACTGAACTTGTCTGAAACTTCATTTAAATCATTAGGACACTTTTTCAATTGTCAACTACGGGTGGAAATTTTCATTGAAAACTTCATGTGTTCAGGCCTCTCCTGAGGCATCTCTTTACTCTTCCAGGTGATATTCTTGCCCTTTATAATACACCTTTGAAGCCTGGGCATGCAGCTGCTTTTTCAGAAGACTGTGATTCAACTTCTGCCAAAGTTATCGTCCGTGGAGCAGGGAATCAGGTGAATCATCTATCAAAATATAAGCTGAATAACAACTAGACACAGCTTTAATTACTGAGACCAGGGTCAGTGAAATGGCAGGCACCAGAGCCTTATGCACAACGTTCGGTTTCCTTTTTTGCATTTATGTCCTCCCTGGACTTCAAAAACTACCACCTTCACCACTGTGAACCCACGTGTTCAATTCCTGGTCTATTTCCTACCTTTTTCATTTAAGTATTTTGTGTCTAAGAGCATCAGTAATTGCCTAAGGGACCATTTCTTTCCTGTCATTACTTTACACATTCTCAGGAATGTTTTCCCCGTTAATCTGAGGCTTGACTACAGTATTTCAACAATGTAGTTGTTGATAATACTTATCATCTTGTTCCTTTTGTGGGTTGGGTCAGTGATTAACACACCAAAAAAAATAGTTCATTATTGTTTAAATAAATTTCTTTTAATTCTGTTCACAGTACAATTATATTGGATTTCTGGACTATAAGAAGAAAAGGATTAGAAATCTTGCCATGAAAGCTAGCACCTGTTCTTTTAATCCTGGGGTTTTTGTAGCAAATTTAACAGAATGGAAACAACAAAACATTACTTATCAACTGGAAAAGTGGATGAAACTTAACGTAGAGTAAGTATATAGAGACAGTGAGTTGTAGGGAGCATTTAAACTAATTCAGCATCTGTGGCTTTATACTACCTTAATGGCCTTTTGTTTGTCCCTCTAGAGAAGAATTATACAGTAGAACACTGGCAGGCAGCATTACAACACCCCCCTTACTTATAGTGTTTTATAAACAACATTCAAATATTGACCCCATGTGGAATGTTCGACACCTTGGTGAGTAATCGCATTTTAAAATTTCAGAGAGCCCATGACACCAAGCTTGTCTTTAGTTACTAACACATGTATGTATTTATTTTGTTCTATTAATGGAAGGCTCTAGTGCTGGAAAGCGATATTCACCTCAGTTTGTGAAGGCTGCTAAACTACTTCACTGGAACGGACACTTTAAGCCATGGGGAAGAACTGCTTCTTATGCCAATGTTTGGGAAAAATGGTATATTCCAGATCCAACGGGAAAATTCACCCTAATCCGAAGACATGGAGAAATTGCAAATGCAGAGTAAAGTAGAATAGAAATGGACTACCATTATTTTCTCAGGAAAACACTGAAGGATAACACTAGTTGGGAGAATGTCTTCCATGTGATGTTGAGAATTTTTCTGTGTGCAACGTGGGAAGAATCAATTTAGACTCAGTTATTATGAAGTCTCTCATCTAAGTTCTCTCAGCTATAACATGAAAGCCAATTTACACCTGCCTTACTTGAGAAAAAGTATTTTAATAGTTAAATTTTTGTTGCTACTACAGAATTTGACCAGAAGTGAATGGCACACCTTCCCTTCCCTAGGACTGATGAGCCATCTTACATTTAGTTAACCTGTGGCTTTGTATTTGACTTTACTTTGCATGAAATCCACCTGACGCATGTTTACATTCTTTTTTAAGTTTGGTTTTTAGAATACACTACAGTTAAGGTTTCTTGTTCTTTCAAAAATTATGCCTCTTAGTTTTGCTGACTTAGTTAGAATTCCCCAATAATAAATCATCATTTAAAAATGGTTTTCCATCTTGTTCTAAAAATAAAATGCAAAAAACATTTATCTTCAAATTACCTATTTTTTTGCCTTAAGAATGAATCTGCTAGGATCATTAGTGTCAGGCAAGTCACTTAACCTGAGCCTCAATTTCTTAATTTGTAAAATAGGGATAATGCCTCAGTCCAAACCACGCAAATAAGCCAGTGGTGACAAAGTATTTATTTTATGACAAGTACTGTCCTTCAGTTCAGTGAACTTTTGCAAAAAAAAAAAAAAAAAAACCAAAACATCTACTACCGGT
The DNA here is from genome assembly GCA_028658325.1 of Potorous gilbertii. NCBI lineage: Eukaryota > Metazoa > Chordata > Mammalia > Diprotodontia > Potoroidae > Potorous > Potorous gilbertii. The sequence goes on from CM053769.1 coordinate 1,504,827, forward strand.
TTGTCCAAAAGTTGTACATATTTACAAATAATTACTGTACATGTTCCTCATACCAGAACAATTTTCACTGCAGTATATACAACATCCTGTATCATTACACATAATCTGTATTGAAATTATAAGTGTCATCTTCCTCTGTCATCTTATCCATGCGAAAAGACTTTACTTCTGCTCCAGCACCAAACGTTTTGCCTTCACAAAGAGAGAGAACAGATGGGTGAAAACACTTGACACACCCTGACCCCAAGCAGCAGGGCCCACTAGCTCTCCACATACCTGGCTGGAGCACATCTGCCAAGGGCTCTTCTTCACAGTGAAGTCCTTTGGACCCCTGTAAGGAAACAGATTAAGGTTCTCTTCATCCCTCAGTGGAGCTCAAGATGGAGCCGGGAAGGGGAAACATTTAAAAAGACTAGGATTAGGGAAGTGATGGAGCTTGTTTGGGATTAGGATTCCCAGGGGCAGAAGGGACATTGTCACAAGAGTTTACACTACAGACCAAGTGAATGAAGAAGGCAGTCTGGGGAACACATCACAAGCTTTGGACGTAAACATGATGATTTCAATGATCTGGACATCACCTAGAGCTGTTTTCCTACCTAAAGTAGAACAGCCAATAATTATTTGATCTGTCTCTACAATTTCCACAATTCAGAAAGGTAGGTGGAGGAAAACAAGTGTAAACATCTATTTTCAACTCAATTCTCATAAGCAAGACTCAACCTATTTTTGGAATGGATATAAGATTAGCCTGGGACTTGAAATAGGAAAGTAAAAAAGTTACAACCTGTTGTCTCACCTAAAATTTGGGTAAGAAGTGTTCTCAGAAGGAACTAAGGCTACTGCGAGAAGTATAAGATGAGAAAAACTTTTAAATAAGGAACAATGGAGAAGAGAAGAGCTACTCTGCTCTTAACATGCCCATTTTCTCTGAGAACCTTTAGACTGCAAAAGATAAGACAAAAACAAGTGAAAGGGAGTTACTGCTACTGAAAATAAGGATGAAAAAAATAGCACAGCTGTCCCTGATGCATGCAAATCACCAGAAAAGAAGGGCCACAAGGGTGGTGAAGGAAAAATGTCATTTTAAAATTGAAGGGGGAGGGCTTGCACATGGGAAAGGAAAGACAGAAACATAATGAAAGGCCTTGGATTCCTAGCAAAATTGCAGAGTGCATTATTCTAAGTGACAGAAACTACCATGGCTTGCTTCATGCAATAGGTAATGTTGGCCTAATTTCATTTACTTTGACAGGATTAAAGGTAAGTAGACTGATGGCTCAAGGGAACACTTCTAGTGTACCCAGATTTTTAGCAAGGTATTTAAAAGATTTTCATGCTTTTTCTGTGGACAACATAGTGAAATGTGGGTTAGATGATAGGATATTTTTACGGATTTGAAAATTTTGTAGCAATCACTCATGATTCAGTTATCTTGGAAGGTCCTCTAGTGAGGTGACCCAAACCTGGGAAAGTTAACATGGTAGATAAAAGAGTTCAGTTTGATAAAAATCAACTTAACAAAAAGATCTAGTGACCTGCAAACTCAATGAATCGACAGAGGGGTAAATAAAAATCCGTAAAACTGCCCCCAAAGTAAATGCTAACTTAGCTGCTTCAAGAGCAACAGTGCTCAATTTAAAAAGGTGACAGACTAGCTGGAGGCAATCCTCCCACTTCTCCAATATTACATTCATTCCTCTAGGAGTCACATCAGAAAATGGAAAGACCTTGGGATCAAGGCTTTACCAACTGGGGAGACTTGGTGTGAAAAAGTGAAAGCTTGTTTAGGGAGAACCCAACAGTCAAGGATTTCTTCCACTTTTGCCTCCAAAGAGAAGGAATCATCACCAAAACAGGACAGGCTGCTTTGGAAAAAAAGTACTGGGGGGAGGAATCTGGAGGTCTTCAAGTAATGATGTGATGATCTCAACGTGGTACATATTACACTGAGGTGAAACTAAAAATCCTTAAGTTTTTGGTGAATTTGTGTTACTGACCATTTTGGCAGTCTGGTGAAGGCTAATGACCCCTTTTCAAAATACCTTTTTGCTTATGCTTATTAAGCTAATGATATGCTCAATTTCAGTTAAAGATTAGTAAAAATGGCATTTTTTTTTCCTATCCAAGGTCATGGATCCCTGAGATGTATCCAAATGCCCTAGGATAAAAACTCCTAAACTAGATAGCTTCCTCCAATGCTCTGTAACCTAGTTTCCTCATTTTGCAAATGGAAGAGACCAGAGGCTCTTATTTGGGTCTCCCAGTGAATAAGTGGCAAAGACAAAATCTTTCCATCATTGCCCACAATTACAATACCTCTCATGCATCTTCTCTCACTTCATAAAAAAGATACATAACAAAACTAGTTAATCTCTTTTTTGGGGGTTCTTACCTAAACTCAAAGGTGACACTGAAGAATCTTTGAAATACTGAGGGGGTTTCTACTGGTTGCTTTCAACTCAAGGAATTTCTAAAACCAATCTTACATCAACATCATTTTCATCATCACTGTCCTCATCCTCTTCCTCTTCCTCCAGAAAATCCTCTTCCTTGTCCTTTTCATTATCTTCCTCAGGCATGTCCCTTTCATCTGTTATGCCATCAGTCAGACCGGAGCACTGGAACAGCATGCTACTTGACAACCTGGGACTCCTGACGGCTAGGAAAAGAAATCTAATTAATCCTTAATAGAGTAGCATGAAATCTAAACAAAACAAGTACAGATTTTTACTTACCTTTAATGACACCCATGTTGTTTTTTTCTAGCTCCTCTAGATTAAGACCTTGTTGCATTTCTCCTACAATACTCTCAGTAAGATGCGGAGAAAGAGTCAATGATGGAGGAGCCTGGCAATAGTAACTCATTTTGGGGCTGGTATAGAAAAAAAAGAAGACAAAAGTTAATAGCTAATCCAATACAACCCTAGGAAAAGTTTTCAACAGCTGGAATAAATACTTTACCCTGTCCAGTGAGACCAGAACAATTTAGCAGCCTCCTCCACTTTCGGTAGGCCGCCTTTCCGCGCCATCCCTTTCTTCTGTGCTAGCAGAATCAAGAATTCTTGAGAATCTCTATAGCTTGGGATGTTGTATCGTAACATTAGCTGAAACAAGAAAGCTGTCTTCATCTTGTACAACTTAAGTTTTGTTAAGAGCGCATTTTAGGCAATGTTGTTAAAAGCAACTAAGTACAGTATCATTAGCTCTGCAGGTATGTAGGACAAGGAAACTGACTCAATAGGAACTGCACCATTTGATTACACAGGACTTTCCAACAGTCCTGTTTTTCACAGCCTTTTCAGTGTCAGGAGAAAAAAAAACCTCAAAATTACTGAACAAATTCTCATCCAGTAAACAAACCAACTCCTACAATCACCCATTGTTTTCCATCAAATTGTTCCAACATCTATCTCATCACTGTGAAGGCCTTTAAGAACTCTTAAATAAAAGTAGAGACTCATGAGGATACAAGAAAAACTGGAAAAGACTGTTACCTGCTCTTTATTGCAGTGTTCCACGACTGTAGTCACTGAATTTAGTAGTTCTTTTTTTTCAATATTTGTGGGACTTCTCAAAGCAAGAGCAACTGCAGAGTTAGAAGGTGATGCAATAATACTTGGACTATCTAACATCATGACATTCTTGTCAATGTGGACAATTTGCATATGTCTAAAGAAGAATATAAATGATTAAAAATTTAAAAACCTCCAAAGAATTAAGAGAGATGAAGAGAACCTAAGCAAACATGAAGCTCAGGGTTGGATTGAATAAATTCAACATAGAACAACATCAGATCCAGTCTGTCATCATATGCTTCATGTGTGGATGACATCTGAAACGCATAAATATTTTCACACAAAATGAAATCTCATCTAATATGGAAAACATAACCTGTCTTCTGGTGCTCATGTAACCAGAAAAACTAATAAATGAGTACAGGGTGCTGCCAAAGCCATGACAGATGAAACCTCCCTTTAACTGAAACCCTTAAAAAGGAATAAAAAATTGGGACCTCCTTAATCATGTACAGTTTAAAAGGAAACACTTTCTTCACGGAATTACAACTTTCTCCATGGAATATCCTCCACGATCTCTCTCACTTTTCAGACACTTACCTTGTAAGACCCATGGCTGGTCCAGTAGGACACACATATGCTTGTTTTAAACTATTGATTATGCTGCTTTTGCCCACATTTGGGAAACCTTTAAATGGAAAGAAATGTCATTTACCACATAAATAACTGGAAATGCACATGGCAGTTATATACAGTGTGAGTCAATACTCACACTGACTAAAACATCTTTTGAAGTATGAAATCACACTGGACATTTTGATGGCAAGCTGCAAAGTCCTGCTCAGAGTGAGATCAGAGTTGGATCTTGTATCTTCACTTTAACAGTAAGATCATTTCTATCTTCATTTCTCACTCAAACAGTGGTCAGCACAGATACTCACTGACCCAATACTAGTCGTAATCCCCAAAGGTGGTTTTTGTGGTAGCAAAGAACATTAATATGTAATGGAATGTTATTGTGCTCTTAGATATGGCACACAAAATGAAAACAAAAGCATAAAGATTTACATGTCGTGAAGCAGAGTGAGGTAAACAGAACTAGGAACAAAGAACCACAAAACAATCAATGTGGAACATACTGCAAAATGACAAGGAAAAGAACTAAAAAACCTCACCCAATTCCTTTGTAAAGGTGGGGGGTCAAGAGGAGTAGGACACTGAAAAAGGAAGTGATTGTTTTTTTTGCTGATTTTTTATTCTTCCTCCTTTTCTTTAAAAAATATTATTTGCCATATGGGATGGCTCCATGAGAGGAGGAACCATAAAGATATCAATTGATTTTTAAAAAAGACAGATTAAATCAACTTCAATTAAGTTTTTCTAAGGTATCAAATGGTTTGTTTTTCAAACTCACCAAGGAACAGTTACATGAGCCTCATAATTCACATCTACACTGTGGATATTACTTTCCAAGTATTTCCCCCCATTCCCTTAGTCTTTTTTTTGAAAAGCAAAATACTGCTTTTTTCTTAGCAACCAAATTTGTGATGTTAAAAGCTGTTAATTACAGTTACATAAACTCACCAATCACACCAACTCGAATGGCCTTATTTTGAGTCTTGGAAAAATCACTGAGGAGTGTCAAAAGGCTCTTTCCACCCAAGCATATGCCATGCCTGCTGAAGTCCAGCTTCTTCTTTCCTGGCTTCAAAGGTCAAACAAGTTAGTTACCATTTTAAATTTCCAATTTCTCTAGTCTATAATGGTAAACATTCTAGGTAAGGAAAAAAAATAACCATATAGCAGAAAAGAGACACCTAGATGTAAGTGATGCAATGGACAAAACGCCAGATCTACATAGAAATCCAGCCCCAGACACTTGTGTGACCCTGGCTTTCTCAACTATGAAATGGGGATAACAGGACCAACCCACCAACTCCCCAAGTGATAGGGAGGATCAAATGACATTTTTGTGAATTTGCCCTTTTCCTCCTCAGTTTTAGCACAACATGGGGCACCCTGAAGTGCTTCAGCACAGTGTTTGCCACATAGAAGACACCGTCTGTTATTGTATGTTTCATGTGTGGATGACATTTGAAACCCATAAATATTTTCACACAGAAAATGAAATCTCATCTATGTGGAAAACATACCCTGTCTTCTGGTGCTCATGTAACCAGAAAAACTGATGAGTACAGGGTGCTACCAAAGCTATGATAAATGAAACCTCCCTTTAACTGAAACCCTTAAAAAGGAATAAAAAATTGGGACCTCCTTAATCATGTCCAGTTTAAAAAGAAACACTTTCTCCATGGAATTACAACTTTCTCCATGGAATATCCCCAAGATCTCTGGCACACACACACCACACCCCCCCCACCTCAAAATAATACACTACAGAATCAAAAAAAACCAACTTATCTCCAATAGATTCAAATAGTCCTGACTTTCCTTCCTGAGTTAAGCCAATCTGACTGGTCCTTTTCCCTGTTTGTGGATAATTAACGACATACAATTCCAGGGTTCCTTTCAGGGGTTACTACTGTCTTTTCCACATACCCAATCTCCAAGCCTGTACCCACATAGCAGACAGAAACAATACCCATCATGAATAAGATTTCAGAAAACTGACAGTTTTTGATAGAAATTAGAATTTCTGTAATCTTCATCTCTTTGGGTGAAATCAGAGTTGGATCTTGTAATCTTCACAATTCCATCAAGTTTTCAGTATTCATCACATTTCAACCCAAACAACAATTAGAAAACTGAAGATCTTCCCAATAATACAAGGAGATACCCATACCATTCTGATCTTTTCATTACTAAATGCTGAGGCTCTAAAAACAACTGTTGGGAATTCTTTCTTCAAGGATTGGACCCATTTATTCAAGCTTTCCTTTGGCACCAGATCTGGAAGCAGTAAGAAAATTTACTAAATTTGGGGATTTTGAATATGACATATTTGCTATAAGACTTACCCTTACCTAGATTCTGACCTTGGCACTATCCTTAGATAATGATTTTAAGCCTCTACTCTTAAGAATTAATTTAAGATCTGTGTCCCAGATTAATTTGGATTTTAAGTGTCACTTAGATACTTAAGAGTGATTTTTCTAAGAAATGTTTTGGTTGAAGTTTGTCTAAGTTCTTGGACAATTTTCAACACCAAGAAGACACAGAGCACATTTAAATTCACATACAATCAACAACCATTTATTGAACTCTACAAAAATGCAATCTGATAAGGGATAAGGACAAAATAAGTGGAGATCATCCCTGACCTGGACAATCTATCTAGTCAAGGAGATCATATCTACAGGGAAAATAAATAAATAAATCAGGCTAACATATACTTAAGAGCATGCCAAAAACTAAGCGACACCATGATGTTGGATGGTATCACCTTTGGCAACTAGAAAGCATGAACATTTGCCCAGGCTGAGGTCAGAGTTGGATCTTACAGTCTTCAATAGTATTTCCAGACTGATATTTTCCTCGTACTTCACATCTAGAGGATGTAACGGTCATTTTTAATGAGCAAATCTATGGCTTACCTGTTTTATTCAAGACAAGCAATAGTTTTTTGTTCCCTCCGGTCTTTGTAATGACTTGTTCCACCTGGGGACATCTACATCCTAAGGGATCTCTGGCATCCAAAACTTCCAGCAAAATATCTGAGGCCTCAATCACCTATGGGAACAAAGTTTAGAAACATACAAATGCTTGAAGAACCTTATGTCCAAATCTTGTTTTCAGCATAATCACCCCCAGTTCCTTTACCAACCTAGTCACCTTCCTTCAATTGATCCAGTTTGACAAATGTTCTTATTAAAACAAGATGCTAGAACCAAATATTAAAGGCACAGACTAAATGCAGAATATAGCCAGATCTTTCTATTCATGTTACTAATGGCCTAAAATCTTATCCTTTTTGACCGCCACATCAGACTTTTAATACGTACTGAGTTTCAATCTACTTCAACTCAATAAATGGGTTCTGAACAACAAATTGGCTACAGTATGCTTAGGAATAGAGAGCTGCTCTTCTAACCATGTCTAAGTCACAAGAGCATTTTCAGTTATTTCAATTTTCCATTTCTTACTGACTTGACTCTTTAAGATGACTCCTAATTGGTAAGTCAAGAATTTATTCATACTGTAAGTATTTGGATATCCCATCACGAATATGAAAACTTTTCACCTTTCCTACATCACAGAAGTTAATACAAATCTTATCTTTTTAAATACCAGTCAAGAAAGTATCTATTCAATGAGGAAAACCTAGAAATAAGATCTCAGGGGAAAGAACAAAGAAATTATAGAGCTATCCATGTGGTAGGTAAATTAGAAAGGAAAGACTAAATTTACTTCCTTTACTTAACCTCTATAAAGATCAAGTGGAACAAACATCAGCCCCATTTTATCAGGGATACAGGCACCAAGAAAGGAGTGTGCCTCTCCAGTCTATTACGCATAAGTGAGTCAAAATTCCCTTCCAGTTATATGTATGATCCTATGAACCTTTAGAGTCACTTTTAATATATTAAGAGAAGAAACTGGCACCTATTGGGAAAAATACCTTTTGAAGTTCTCTACAAAATGATTTTTTTGAAACTGGCTTGACTGTTCTGCACGTTAGCTTTGCCTTTTTCCCCACAAATTCCTAAATAATGCAGAGAGAAAAGCGGGTCAAAAACCAGAATTTTAAAGAATTACAGTGAATAAGTGAAATAAAATGAAAAGGCTGGTCATTTTCATTCTTGCATGTTAATATTCCCCTAATAACATTCCATCGAACCCTGTAAGAAATTAACCTTTAACCCCACACATTTCAATCCATACATAGTCTCATCAGTGTCCATTCTCTCCATGCCATCTTGGCTTGGGTGATCCTTTCCCACCAAGCTCTCCTACAGACCCTAGCCCTCACCGAGCCCCGTACCCCCACAACCTGGTGGGTAAACAAGGTGGGCGCACTGCCAAGCCTACCGTCTCCAGAGCCTCGGTCTTGGAGGCAGGAACCTCGTGCTCATCCCTTTTCCGTTTCTGTCTTTGCTCCTTAAGCTTGTTAAGTTTCTGCTTCTCCTTGAGCTCCTCCAGCTGTTCTTCCGGGCCCCCAAAAGTACGAGTTTAGGCGAGTTACCGGTCACTGAGCGGACCGTGACCCCCCCCCCCTCCCCTGCCCCGGCCCAGCCTCCCCTGCCCCGGCCCAGCCTCCCCTGCCCCGGGCCCCCCTCACCTGCCCCGGGCCCCCCCTCC
>CM053769.1:1514103-1532399 GCA_028658325.1 Potorous gilbertii
GGGCCTCCCTCTCCGGGCCTCCCTCTCCGGGCCTCCCTCTCCGGGCCTCCCGCTCCGGGGCCTCCGCTCCGGGGCCTCCCGCTCCGGGCCTCCCGCTCCGGGGCCTCCAGGCCGCTCCCGCCCCGCCCGCCCGGGCTCCGCAGGCCACCCGGAGCACAAACACTCACTAGGCCGCTTCATGGTGCCGAGGAGACGGCGGCTCCACGTCCGGCCGGCTCGGACGCCACGTGCAGACTGAGGCGCGGCGCCGTCACGACGTGCGGACGCTGCCGTAAAGCGCGCCCGGCCCCGCCCCGCCGGCCCCGCCCCGCCCCGCCGGCCCCGCCCCGCGCCAGAACCCGGCTGGGCGCGCGCGCGCCCCCGCGCCGCCTCTCCCTCCGGCGCGGCCCTGCCCCCTCACCCCAGGGCGCGCGCACGCGCACGGTCGCGCGGCGCCGGTCTCGCTTGGCGGCTGTGCGGCTGGGTTTGCGGCGGCGGCGGCGGCGGCGGCAGCAGGAGGGAGCCGAGCCGAGCCGAGGGGTCCGAGAGCAGGAGCGGGCCGAGCAGCGGCAGCGCCAGCCTAGCCGTGGCGGCCGCGGGACGGGGCGCGGCGCCGGCGGTCGGGGACCGCGGCCGGGGCTGCAGGCGGCGGAGCAGCTGGGTAAGGCCGGAGCTCCGGGAGCGGCGGCCCCGGGGAGGCCGCGGCCGCCGGACGGGCCCCTTTGTGCGGCGGCCCCGGGGCGGGGAGCCGGCCGAAGCCGGGGGGCCGCCCGCCCGCTCCCCCGGCCCCGCCGGGCGCCCCCGCCGCGGGCTGGGCCCCATCCCCCACCCCCGCCGGTCCGGGTCCCCTCCTCCCGAGGGCCCCTTCCCGCCCCCCCGACGTCCCGAGTTTCCTAACTCCCCCGACGGCCCCCGGCCCCCGGGCTCTGGTGCCTCCGTGAAATGGGGACAAGTCGGCCCGGCCCGGCCCTCGGCCCCGGCGCCCCAGGCGTCCCTTGGGGGGCCCGGGGCTGGGGGAGCCCCCGCCCCTCCCGGACGGGCCGGACCCGGGCAGCTCAAATCGTGCGAAAGTTCCGAGTTCCAAAGAGAACCCGCCACCGCCTCCGGGAAGTTCCCTGCCCGCCGAGCGGCCGGACCGGGCCGGGGTCCTCCCGGCGTGGGCCCCGGGCACCCCTGGCGCCGCCTCCGGGCCCTGCACGCCCCCGTCCCGGGTGTTTTAGCGGGCGAAGGAGAGCCGGAACCTGGGCCGGGAGGGCGCCGGGCGGGCGGGTCGGGGACTTGAACCCGGTCTCCCAGCGCGCGTTCTTGGGGCTCTTGTCGGTTCCTGCGGAAGATAATGAGTAAGAGCAGCGAGCGCGGACAGACCTGGGGGGCGGGGGATCCGGGGCAGTCTACCCTGTGGGGCGCGGCCCCCCCGGCCGGGTGTGCCCCGCGGCTTCTGCTCTGCGGAGTTTGGGAGGGGCATCCTTTGGTGGGGGGCGACTTGTGTGAAGCCCACCGAGAGTCAGCCTCACGGGCCTCGTGAGACTATTCCTTGTGGCTGATTTCTGTCAGCACAATTTCCTAGGTCCGTCCTGCTAAGAAAATGCTTGTTTATACGATTGGTGCATTTTGTCTGAAGAGACGCTTGGACTAGAACCATCTGTAAGGCCTAGTTTGTCACATTTTAGCGGCTCAAAAGTCTGTACAGTCTCCTGTAGCTTTCGGAGGCGTAGGAGGTCCTAAAACATACCTGTTTTCTTCTGAAGGATATCAAGTTTTAATAGCTATACAGGTGAGTTCAAACATTCTCAAGCTATTCAGAATGTACCAGGTTTCCCTGTCCCCAGGGGGTACAGTCCTGACTAACAGGTGGTAAACGACAGTAGCATGTTTTCCTCTTAGCCTCCAAGTGTACGACTATAGCCAAGGCTGTTTTAACATGGAGAACTGGGCTCCGGAAATTTCCCTTTTAAATCATGGGAACAACACTGATGAAGTGTCCCAAATTTTTTAAACTACATAAGTAAATAGCCACTTTTTAAACACATTTTATTTCCATACATAGTTTTTTCATAAACACTCCTGGTTTTTGAAGATGCTTACAGAAAGTATTCTCAGAAAGTAAATGTTTAGAAGGTGTCCTTAAGTGACTTCCCCCCCCCCCATATTTTAAAATTTAGGCCTCAAATACTATTTTCTATACACTTATATAGTTACATCATAAAAAGTATAGTAGGACAGTTGATTAAAAGAAACGAAGTTGATCCAAACACCTCTTGGTGACTGAAGATTTTTCGTTCTACTGTGAAGAAAATCTTTTGGCAGGAATTTGTTTTATAAGTGTTAACTAGTGTTCCTTTTTCCAACTTTCCGTTGCATCCCTCTTAACCAGTTCTGCTTAAATGCTGGCTGTCTGTTCTCACTTCTTTTTACTTCTTCTGACCCTTCCTTTTTATTTTCCCTTTTCTGTCTGTTCTTTTTCAGTTTTGCGCATAGTAACAGCTTTGCCGATTCAGCGCTTCTAAAGCCCTGCCTTCTCTCACTAGCTTACCTTGGCCTTCAGACAGAATGAGGAGACTGGCTTTTCGAGGTGCTGGTTGTACTCTGGTAAATCTGGTAAATTTCTGGTCATTTACACACCCGCTTCCTTCTTCCTGTCTTCCCACGCTCACCCTTCAGTGCTCGTTTTGGACCGTTCATTTAGGGAGCCCCTTCTTCTCTTTCATCAGACTCATATGATTGCTGTTATTGGATTGTATCAAGAGTATTTCATCATTTTTATAATATATTGAAAGTTTATCAGATTATTTTTAAACTTCATATTCCTGACCTATTTGTATGAAATACATTTTAACCCATTTAAAAATTCCACACCTAACCGTAGACCTGTTTATACAGAAACCAGTACTATTGTGTATTTTTTTAAAAATTCCTTTACAAATCACTTTGAGCAGATAAACATTAAAAACTCAAAGTGTAGACGTTCACCCAGGGGAAGAGTTGGGAGAATCCCCCATTTTTCCTTAATTGATCATTTGTTTCTGCCCCTATAAGAACCCAGTAAAAGGCTTGGCTTATAGCCTGGCAGAAACTTTAACAGCACTTTTCCCCAATGCTTTTGGCAACCAAGGTGTTTCTCGTTGTGTTCTGACTTTTCCTAGTTTCACAGGAAAACTGAATGTCAATAAGTGGTCTAGAATCTTTAGTTTCGGAACAGGGTCATTGGAATCTCAGTTGATACTGGGATCTTCTAATTAAGTTAAATAAGCAAATATGAAATACTCCCTCCCTCCACCCCTTTTATAATTTGTCAGTCTCGTCTATCTTTAGCAGAGGTGCAGTTAGTAATTACAGCTCCCATGTTAGAGACTAGTATCGAGCAACAGCCCTGAAAGTTAAGGAGAAATTCAAATGCTGTTTCTTGGGACTGTCATGACTGAAAAATTATGATAAATGACCATGTTATTTGTTACAAGTATGAACATTAACTAGAATTTTCCATTATTAAACAGTTGATAAAACCTGTTGACCCTCAAAGGTCATTCCTAAGGCCTAAAGTCAAAAAAGACCAATATATTTTCACTTCCTAATAAATACAAAAAATAACATAATACAGTTGTGAAGTACAGCATTTGTACCTTGGTGGGCACGCTGCTGGCTGTAAAAGTCATCAGCAGACAAATAGCAAAGGGATACGGTTATCAGGAAGAATTTGAAGTTGAGACGATCTCTGCATGGTTTACCATTTAAATGTGGGCCATACAGCTTAGTTGTCTTGGAGAGCGTTTTGTTTTGAGAGGGTGTTTTCTGCCTCCGAAACAATGAAGCTGTTACTGATCTTCAGCTTTTCATGACTAGCTGTCACTGCCTTTTGTTTGATTCATAAACAGTTGGCTTTTGTTTTAAGCAATCAAGTCGTAGTTGTTCCTAACGTGATCCTGAATTTGTGTTCTAGGATCTCAGGAATAGTTTATAATACCGACCTTCTAGATCTTCGTAATGGTTTTGGCACCATGATAATGGTATCAGTGGTTGGTTGGTTTGTTAAGTGGAAACATTTGTATTCCTTTATTTAGAGAGAAGGAAATAACAGGGAGAGCTGCCTAGATTTGTGTCCATTCCCTCCAGTGATAAGCTTACCGCCTACCCATCCCATACCTATATCTCATTCTATATGATTCATGTCCATGTCTCCCCATAAATCCTTCACAGAGGTTCCACTGAACAGTCTAGAGGACACCTCTGTACATCTTGAGATACTTTTGGAGCATTTGGGCCGCCCATCTGTTCTTTCATTCTTCATACATGTGTTGCCTCCATTTTTAATCTTCTTAGAGAATGATGGTTTTAAAATCTTTTGGAAGGCTGCTGCACGGTGCTGGACTCCTCACTGTAGACTAAGCGTTGTATTCCTGGGTTTCACCCTCCTGCCAAATGATCCTTAATCTTTAGTTCCAGAATGCATGAATACAGTAAAATCTTACTAATTTGGTCTTAGTGAGGAAGGTCAGTCTGAATTATAGACTTTTTGAAGAGGTACAATTTTGATACTTCCAAGTACGAATAAGAGCGAGCCAAACTGCGCTTCTGTGGGATAATTCTATTGATCCTGCCTGAAGGACTGATATGGAAATATTGCTAAAGGATTTGAGAAAAAGTAGACAAAATATTCCCTAGTCCTCTGTAGTCATGGATGTGCTGTTCATTTGCCTATGGTTTAGCTTAGCCTTGGTTGAAAAAGTCCAACTTAATGAGCTTTTACTGTATCTGCCCCACTGCAGTGATGTGCAGCTGAAGGTTGCCTTTAATTAAAAGCGTTGTTCTTGCAGTGAAGCTTTTTGGTAATATAGCCCAGCACCTTGCATTGAAATGACTTGGGTGTTGCTAAACTTTTTATAACTACAATAATATGCCTTAAGTGAATCAAAAGCTTGGTAGCAGGTGGTCCCCAGAGGGCTTTGCTCCCAAGTCCTCAATTTAAATATAAGAACATTACTAATTGTTTTATTATAGAAGAAGTTGGATTCAATGGGCTCCAAGAGACGAAGGGCTACATCTCCTTCCAGCAGCATCAGTGGGGACTTTGATGATGGTCACCACTCTGTACCAACGCCAGGCCCAAGCAGGAAAAGGAGACGGCTTTCTAATCTCCCAACTGTAGATCCAGTAAGTAACCTTGGTCAGATGTTCTTTTTTTTTCTTTTTTAATAATTATTTTATTTGTTTTCAATGTTCTAAAATCACCTCCATATGTCTTAGATTTTTTTTTTCCCTTCCTTCCCATCTTTCCCCCCTCCCTCCCCACTGCGTCCCCAAGGCAGCTTGCAATCTTAAATAGGTTCTACACATACATTCCTATTAAATTCAATTTCACCATAGTCATGTTGAATAGAAGAATTAAAATGAGTGAGAGAAACCATAAAACAAAACATAACACAATAGAAAATGGTCTGCTTCATTCTGCAATCAAATTCCATAGTTCTTTCTCTGGATGTGGAAGGCATTTTGCCTTAAGAGACCATTGGGAATATTTTAAGTTCTTGCATTGCAATGAAGTTCTAAGTCTACTAGAAATAAGCCTCGCACATTGTGGTTGTTACTGTGCACAAAGTCCTCCTAGTTCTGCTCCTTTCACTCCGCATCACCTCATATAGGTCCTCCAGGCCCCTCTGAAGTCCTCCTGTTCATCATTTCTTATAGCACAATAGTATTCCATTACATTCATATGCCTCAGCTTGTTCAGCCATTCCCATTGATGGACATCCCCTTGATTTCCAGTTCTTGGCCACCACAAAGAGAGCTGCTATAAATATTTTTGTACATGTGGAACCCTTTCCCATTTTTATGATCTCTTGGGGATACAGACCTAGAAGTGATATTGCTGGGTCAGAGGGTATGTACATTTTTGTAGCTCTTTGGGCATAGTTCTAAATTGCTCTCCAGAATGGTTAGATCAGCTCACAGCTCCTCCAACAATGAATTAGCATTCCAACTCTCCCACATTTTCTCCAACATTTATCATCATCCTATTTTGTCATGTTAGCCAATCTGATAGGTGTGATGTGGTACCTCAGAGTTGTTTTGATTTGCGTTTCTCTAATAAGTAGTGATTTAGAGCATTTTTTCATATGACTACAGATAGCTTTAATTTCTTCCTCTGAAAGCTGCCTGTCATATCCTTTGACCATTTATCAATTGAGGAATGACTTGTATTCTTGTACATTTAACTCGGTTCTCTATATATTTTAGAAATAAGGCCTTCGTCACAGACTCTAGTTGCAAAAATGCTTTCCCAGTTTTCTGCTTCCCTCCTAATCTTGGTTGCATTGGGTTTGTGCAAAACCTTTTCAATTAAATGTAATCAAAATTACCCATTTTGCTCTTCATAATGTTTTCTGTCTCTCGTTTAGTCAAAAATTTCTCCATTCTCCATAAATCTGTTGGTTAGACATTCTTAACCAATTTCGTTTTCAATGATTTCTTTGTATCTGAATAGTAGAGAAGATTAAGGCTTAAGGACTAATTTTTCCCCACCTTGCTTGGTATTCTCAGGAGACATTCTTTCACTTTCTTTTTTATTAGAAGTTTGCTGATTTATGAGCTTTTCCCCCGCTTTTGAAATGCATATATATGTGTGTGTACATATTCACTGAAAAGACTTGGACTATATTTTTGAAGTCTTGTTAACTGATGAAGATTCTTAATATGTAGCTTACTGCCCATTATGGGATATTTTTAGAAGTCTTACCAAAAGAAATCTTTCAAAAAATAAATAAAAGTATTAAAAACATGTTTCAGACTTCAACTTCCTTGAGCCATAAAGTCTTTTCCTAGGAGTCCATCTGGTTTTGCCCTTACTCATGGCCTCTTTAACTTTAATAACTCTTTTTTATTGAAAAGTACTAGATTTTCCCCTTGCCATCACGGCTCCATAGTCTTACTTGGTCGTTTCCATTTTTTCTTTCTCTCTTAGATTGCTGTGTGCCATGAACTCTACAACACCATAAGAGACTACAAAGATGAGCAGGGCAGGCTCCTGTGTGAGCTCTTTATCAGGGCACCGAAAAGAAGGTAAAAGAAGGAGAGTTGGCTATCCTGTGTTTAAAATGTTTGCTACTTTGTTTCTTGGAGAAATGATTCTGAATAGTATTTGAGAAGAGGTGTGGAGTTCATTTGTTAAGGAAACAGGAAAGCACATTTTTCCCTTGGTAGTATTTTTTTCCAATTACATATAAAAATAGTTTTCAACATTCATTTTTGGAACATTTTGAGTTTCAAATTTTTCTCCCTCAGTCCCTCCCCAAAACAGCAAGCAGTCTGATATAGGTTACACATGTACAATCATGTTAAACATATTTCCACATGAGTCATATTGTGAAAGAAGAATCAGAACAAAAGGGAAAAACCACAAGAAAGAAAAAATAATAGGCTTCAATCTGCATTCAGACTCCAAAGTTCTTTCTCTGGATGTGGACAGCTTTTCATCATGTGTCTTTTGGAGTTGTTTTAGGTCCTTGCATTGCTAAGAAGAGCTAAGTCTTTATCAGAGTTTGTCACTGCACAGTGTTGCAGTTACTGTGTACAGTGTTCTCCTGGTTCTGCTCCCTTCGCTCAGCATCAGTTCATGAAGTATTTCCAGGTTAGGAAAGCACATCTCGAAACAAAACTGTAGCTTAGAACAAAGATGTGGACAGCCTAAAAGTGGCAGAGAGGCAAGAGGATGGCACTTCTACATTTTTTGTCTAACTTCCCTCATTCAATTTGTAGAATTACAGATTTAGAACTGGAAAACACCTTAGATACCATTGAACCCAATTCCATTGTTTTGCAAGTGAAGAAACCAATCACAAAGAAATTAAATAACTTGCCCAGGGTCATCCATTTTAGTGTTTAAAGCAGGATTTGAATTCAGGTCTTGCTTACTCCAAATCTAGGGCCCTGTGCCCTATTCCCTTACACCACCACACTGCCTCTCAGTAAAAGTCAGTTTATCAAACTTTTGCTGTCTACCATGTGTAAGACACTATGCTCACTCCTCATGACTTTTGTCCCTATGCTTTGTGCTATATGTAAGGGATTCCCTGTACACTCTTCCAGATGTGACTGGCTTGCTTTATCTGTGACCCTTTAAATCCCAACTGGAAGTGCTTCTGTGAGCTCTGTTCAAAAATCCTCCTTCCAGAAAGCCAAGCACCATGAGATTACAAGTAATGCCATGAAATTAGCAACTCTTAGAGCTGGATGTGACATTAGGCATCAGCTTCTGCAACCTCCTAGTTTTACAAGTAGGGAAATAAAGCTCAGAGACAGAAGGAGTTCACGTAGCACCACACATGTTGTTAGGAGCAGAGTGGATTTTGAACGTAAGTCCTCCAGCTCTCAGTTGACTTTTTTTTTTAAATATACTGTGTATTTCATAAGATCTCATTTGTGTATAAAATTTGTGAAAACTTCCTGAGACTCACTCCCTCCAGCTACCAATTCAAAATACTTGGCAGAACAGTAACAGTCTTGGTACCAATTCTTCTCACTGATATTGTAGAGAATTCTGTTTCCTCAGAGATCCAGCCCTCCTAATTTGAGAGCCCTATTAGCTGAATGAAAGAGGGCTTAGAAAAATGTGAGAATATAAATTCAAAAGGGATATGTTACAGATGTTGAAATACATCCCTCAGGCTTTGAAGTAGACCTCATAACATGTAATGTGCATGTTTGTCTTGCTTGACGATACCTGTTTGTTAGAAAGGTTTTGTTTTTCTTTGTTGTTCCCTCTACTCCATTGAAGAAGGATGAGAAGGCAAAATGGGATGGAAAAAGAGTAGCAAAAACACCCAAAAGTGAGTGAGACATCTTGTTTAAAAGTGCACAAAAAGAAGCAGAGACAATCAGCACAGCTTTGAAAACTACAAGTTGAACTTATTTTTATACTTAAAAAGTAAATCAGTGTACATAATAGAGATCTGCAGTATCATGTACAACATTCGTTTTCTGTTCTGCGTACATGAGAGTGTCCATTTTCAGGGTGTTTGTTAAGTTCAAAGTAAAAATAAATTTAAAAAAGTAAATAGACTCATAGAGAGTAACAACTGCATGAGAAGTGCCGTTATCAGACAAAGCAAGTAAACTTGGTTGAACCAGGGTGACTTTTTTTATTCTTAAACTTTTCCCCAATCTATTGCTGAACGTTCTAATTACCCCATTAATACAAATAATGTTATGCAAAATTTTATTTGTTTCCATATGAATGTGTGTATACTTGTATATACATGTACACATACATACATATAATTTGTATATATGTATCATGTGTATCCATAATTAGTCTGTACCTGTTTGGTTTTTTCACCTGAGTTGTTCCTTATGAGACTAGACAAACAAATACCTACCTCGTCCTTTGTCTTTTTCTTCAGAGCTCCAACACCATGTCATACACATTGTAAGCACTCAATAAAGGATGTTTGACAGTAAAAAAATTCTGCAGTAGTGAACTAAAGATAGGTTTAGAAAGAACTGTGAGACCTAAATCAGTCTTTTCATCCACACTTGCAAAATGAAAAAGCTAGTGTTAGCTTGACCTCTTATTTTCCTAGACAGGGGAGATGAGTAATGAGCTAACATACATGCCCTTAAACCTCATCTGTGAAAGACTATTAGAGGACATTATGTTCTTTAAGATGTTAATAGTAATTTGGGAGACATGAAAATTGATGTCTTTCCTATTGTCTTTTGTTTGAAATAGATAAATCAAGTTACACATTTTTCATTTAAAATGCTGTTTACAATTACCTTAGAAAATGTTCGAAAGGATGTTTTCACTTGTAGATTTTGGATTAATTTGTACATGTAACACTTATAAATTATGACAGAAATCAACCAGATTATTATGAAGTGGTTTCTCAGCCCATCGACTTGATGAAAATTCAACAAAAACTAAAAATGGAAGAGTATGATGATGTCAACCTGCTGACTGCTGATTTTCAGTTGCTCTTTAACAACGCCAAGGCCTATTATAAGGTGAGAAAGCAGCAGTTTTTGAAAGTCTGAATTGACGTCGCCTTATGAAAGCCAAAATGCATTTCTTCTTCTAAGGAAAATAATAGCCCCACCTGTATAAAAGAATATTTTGGCTATGTAGATCTATCCATGTTTTACACTTGTAAAAGATTTGAAGAACAATATAGGCGTGACATTTTATGCAGTAGCTTTGTTTCATACACATTAAGTGCTATTGAAGTGATATGTTCTCACTGATTGCCATTATAATTTGAGATGATGGATTTTGAATTGGTCTTTAGTGGCTTTAAACTTTTCTATTTTTATTCTCAAGTTTTTGATCTGTAAGCAAATGTTTGAGGATACTAGATCAGCTTCTTCCTTTTCCTCTCCCCCTCCTCACTTATAGATCTGACTCCTTTATAATTTTTAATCTTAAAGGATTACCTAGGATACTGAGACATTAAGTGATTACCACTCACCTATGACCCCAGTGCTGGCATGCCCGGTTTAGTCTGGCTGGCTCCAAGGCTGGCCTTTCTACACTGTGCCATTGTTGCCTTCTGGGCCATATCTAGTTGAAAGGAAATTTGAGGTGAATTTTTTGGTAAGGCAAATAACCTCTGATTTATCTGTTTTGTAGGTCTGTATTTTTGTAAATCAAATTTTCTAAAAATTAGAAGACACCTCTACAATCATAGATAAGCATTGGTTATCACATTTATAATTAACCCAAGTCGTGGTGTGTAAGGAGAACTTCATTTGCCATTTTTAAGTCAAATTCTTGGCCAAATCATGGATGGGAAGAATCATTCTTTATAACTGCTAATATCAAGTGGCTAGTTTCTGAGTATTGTACAGAGGAAATAAAGAGAAGGATATGGAAAATACCATCATGGAGCCAAATGTACTCAAATTAATGCCAGGTGTACATATGCCCCCTTCCTCTCAGAGATCAGGCTTATCCCTGACAAGCCTGATCTTTTGGGTTTTAGCCATTCCAGGCCAGAGAAGGTTGGATGGAAAAGAAGATCAGCCTTCAGAAGTTGGGGAGTTAGAACAATGTGCATCTAGGCCCCACCCCCGACTAGATTTTTATCCATGTCAAACTTCAGGCTTAGAAATTTCATTGATCTATATTTGGGAAAGCCTACTGAATCTAAAACTAACATAACTTATTTCAGGTTTTATAGATAATGAAATTTTCTTTTTTGTTGTTGTTGACTAATGCTGCCACCAAAGAAGAAGGGAAGACCTGCAAAAGGGAGATATGACTGGCCCACAGACAAAAATATTGGGTAGAGAAAGCAGAGGAAAAAACCCATGAAGTTAACAAAAATTATGCATATTTATTTGACCCTGTAGCCAACTTTAAGCTTGTGAGAAGAATACACTAATGGTTTTGTAAATTATTATTAACACCTGTTTAAAAGATTGCCCTTGCTCAGCATTTAGTAAGATTTGGAGACATGCCTATACATTCCTTTTTATCTTAATAGAAGTAAACCATTTTGTCATGCCATAATTTTTTTGTCTCATGAAACATGACATTTTTCATTCTCTGTAGACCTACTACTTCTACCACCCAGCTTTCTTAAAGAATGTATTACTCTTTTTACCCTTGTTAGCTAGCTTAAGGTTCTTCCAGTTTTTTCTTTCTTTTTTTCCAGAATACCCTTTCATCCATTAATTACTTTGGCCTTTAATAACTCTTTAGATAGTGTGGTTCAACAATCTTTTAAAATCCATATTACTTAGAGTTTACTTTATAGCAGCACATCTTATCTTGTTCCTTAGGTAGACCAAGGAGGCTTAGTGCACATATTTCATTGTTACCTCTCTATAAAGAGGCTGTGCATTTACACATCTAAGTATTTGAGCTGAAAAATCTTTTAAAGATTTTTAAAGTATTTTAGTTGTCAGGTAACTGTATAGCTTTACTTTTGTCCGCATAAAGAAATCTACATATAATTATTTCATCCTTTTTGCTAAATATATATTGCACAGAGTGCTACATAAGTGAGATTGTTAAATGATGTTTTTGAACTTCTTATGTGTTAAGTTTGGGCTAATACTCTGATATTAGTTCAGCACTTGCTTTAAATTGGAAATATAAGATACCAGAATAACTTAAGTGGGAAAGAGCTTTTGTAATTTAAATTGGCGCATAAAATACTCTTTATCTTATACTAAACAAATGAGAATTGCCTAGTGAGTGAATGTTTTGTTTTTCTGTTACAAGGACTTTTTTTCCCCAGTAGTGGGAGGTGAGAGAGAGACGGATGGGGTAACAAAAATTTTGAAAGTCGTTGAAGTATTTTTTTTTTAAAGTGCCAAGAAGAGTACAGAAGAAAGGTCAAAAGGAAGCACAGACAAGCAGGACAGCTTTGAAAATTACAGTTTGAACTTACACATTTTAAGAGAAAAGCAAGCTGTATGTAACAAATCTAGAGTTTCATATATAATCCTTTCCTATTCTTTATATATGGAAATATCTGTTTTACACTTAGCTCAGAATAAAAAGAAATTTTTAACCAAAAATAAAAAAGGAATTGCTCACTTCATGGTCAAGGGATTTGACTTCAGAGACTTCATTTAACTTTTTAGAAATATGGTGTCAATATGATGGTTTGTGTAGGGCACACAGGAGGTGTTTAACGTAACTGTCAAAGTCATTTGTGTATGTGTGTTGTTTTGCTTGTGCACAGCCAGATTCTCCGGAATTTAAAGCTGCCTGTAAACTCTGGGATTTGTACCTCCGCACAAGGAATGAATTTGTTCAGAAAGGAGATGCAGATGAGGATGAGGAGGAGGAGGATGGGCACGACAATCAAGGAACTATGTCTGAAGTAGTAAGTAAAGAGCCTGAACCATTAATGGGTGGGATTCTTAGAAGACATGCAGTTCTGAGGGGGACGTTTGCTGTTGTGATACCATGAGCATCCAGTGTCTCCTTTGAAATTTTAGCAACAAATTTGCCTAGTGAGTAGAAGGAGCTGCATAGCCAGAGACATTTTTAGTGTTTCCATCCCATGTGAAAGAAATACCTGACAAGGGTGGGAAACCTGCAGCCCTTTGACTGAATCCAAACTTCAGAGAACAAATCCCCTTAATAAAAGTATTTGTTCTATAAAACTTGGACTCACTCAAGGCCGTGCTCAAGGACCTAGAAGGCCCCATGTGGCCTTGAGGCTGCAGGTTCACTACCCCTGATAATGCTCTCCAAAGTGGGGTGCAGCTAGCCCTACATCAGGGGATTGATTGCCTTAATCCAGCTTTCCTGAATTTTTTTTTTATGTGTGAAAACTGTAAAACCTGATCAAAGACAAATCACATACTAGTCAGTTGAGACTGACACAACAGAAAGCCAGGAAGTCTTCATCGGTTACTCAGCCAGACTGTTCCTGACTGTCAGGTCTTCTTTACTAGATACGTTTGTTTAGGACATTTGATTGTTACTGTCTTTTTTTTTCGGGAAGGGTTACCATTCACATAGAAGAAAGGAATACTCTAGTTAGAGTTTACCTCAACTTTAGCAAAGTGTTTGATGAAGTATCTCATACATTCCTGTGGAGAAGATAAAGTGACGTATCCTGTTGAACGTATTATTGACTTGGAAAGAATCATGTCAGACTTCTTAAGTTTGCCCCTGACAGTCTCCTAAAGATCTGCACAACTTGGCAGTAGGAAGGAGCCAGGGTTAAAATAGGCTAAACTTGTTCAGATTGCAGGTAGGTTTTGAGACAGACTGATCATAGTTGGTTGCTGCAGGTCATGTGACAAACAGGAGAGAATGCACAGTGGCAACCCATCCACCAAGTTACATGATGGCACAGTAGTGACCAGTGAAAAGTGGGTTAAGCAGGGCACAGACAAATCACTCATTACATCTTTGCTTTCTTTTACATCCTCTACATTTTTTGCGGGCCATATGTTGTGCAGGCCTGCTCTACTAGAAGAGATCAATGACAGGACCCAGATCTTGAGAATTCGAATCCAATAAAATGAAATTCACTAGAGATAAATATAAAGTCTTACAGTTGGGTTAAATAAATCGGCCTCCTAAGTACGGGATAGGTGGCAATTTGTCTGAAAAAGATCTAGGGGTTTTAGTGGAGTCAGCAGTGTGATGTGGCAGCTGAGATAGAGCTTCCAGAAAGAAGTAGAGCATGACTTCACAGTCTATGCCCTGGTCAGACCATACCTAGAATTCTGTGTTTAGTTCTGGAGGCCACAATTTAAGAAGGAAATTGACAACTAGATAACATCCAGAGGAGGCAAACTAGAACAGGTGAAGATGAGCTGATTACCTTGGAGAAGAGAAAACTCAGAAATAAGAGAGCTGTTCTCAGGTATTTGAAGAACTGTCATGTGGAGGAGGGATCAGATGTTTTGTCCTGCCCCAGAGGGCAGAACCAGGCTCAGTAGGCAGCAATTTCAAAGAAACCAATTGAGACCTGATCTTAGGAAAAGCTTCGTAACCACCAGAACAAGTGGAATGCCCAGCCAGGGGAAGAGGAGACACTCCTAATTGGAGGGCAATTTTTCTTGTATGTTGAATATTTCTGTGAGCTATGGTTTGAACTGGACGGCTGCTGAGGTCCCTCCAACTCCTAGATTCTTTGGTTCTCTAATTGGTCACTGGAAGGGACCTTTGTTAAGATGACTTGAAACGTTCTTCTACAACATAATCATCAGAGAAGCCAAATAGGATATTTCCCCTTCTTCCAAAAATGTTTTAAGCTGTATTTTCTTGAGATGAGTGTGCTACAGATAAAACTGCACTAGCAGAACTTAAGATCTCTCTTCTTCCTTAGCTTCTATAAAATTGCTCTCTTGGTTCTGCTTTTTGGTTTCCAGAAAGGAGTTTTCTAGGCCATCTTCTCACTGCATACTTTCTCTTGACAATCTAATCATATCCCACAGTTTCAGTTATCTGTGTAAATTACTTCAAAATCTGTATGTCTTATCCTGATCCATTGCTAGCTGCCCATTGCACATCTCAACCTGTGTGTCCCTTAATCTCAAACTCAGCCTGTCCTAAATAGTATTCGTTATCCTCCCTGCTTCCAGACATTTTCTGATGAGGCATTCTCCATATTTCCAGTTAATCAGGTTATAAGTCACCCTTGATAACTTTGCTCTCCTTCACTCCCCAGCCTCATAACTAACTAGTTGCTGAGGCTTCTCAGTTCTGCCTCCATAATATCTCTGCTGTCCATCCTCTTCCTTCTACTTTTCACAGCCACCACCCTTGTTTAGATATGGTCATCTTTCACATGAGCTCCTGGGATACACTTCTCATTCATCCTCTATTTCTGGCCTTTTCCTCTTAAATGCATCTGCTAAAGTGACATTCCCAAGGCACGGGTCTCAGTGTTGACCAGCAAGCATCTATTAATGTATGCCATGCCCTGTGTAGCACACTGGGACATAAAGAAAAAGCAAAAATAGGCCCTGTCTTCTGGGACCCTACATTAAAAGAAAATAACCATTTACTTAAGGCAAATAGATCCATATTAAAGCAAATGCATAAATAATAAAGTATGTCATGAGCCACACCAGGATTACACTTTTACCCCAGTCCATCTTAGGGAAGCACCTGATGAAGGAAAACATGCTTAGAATAACTCACCTGTGCACTGTGTACGGTCTTTGTCCTTGGTCCATCCAGGAGCATCTGCACCCCCCAAAACCGTTTTTTTGGTTGTTGCTACTCTCTAGATGGGCAAATCTTTTTCATTTGAACATAAGATTTATAAGTTCATTCAATATAATAACCCTTTAAGATGCCTTTAGAAAGTTTTTTTACTTGGACTTGGGGTGGCTGCCTGAACTGAGGCAGCCTGCCCAGCGCCCTCACACCTAAATCCAGCAAAAATAGGGAATTTCCACTAGATTGAATGATGATCAAGAAACTTCTTCCACATGAGAACCTTACAGAAAGTCAGCCATTAGCTCACAGATGGTAGGAAAGGGGTCCCCAAGCACAGACGAACAAGCCAATAGCCTCTCTGTAACAGAAGAGGGCCAGAGACCCCTGAAGCCTGCTGGATTCTGTGTCTGGAGGCATTGGGAGCAGAGAGCATAAACCCAGAGTAGAGTACTTAGAAGCCCATGGAGCAACAGTGGCTAGTGGGAGCTCATGACTCAGACCAGCATACTCTAGGGCTCCACAGTCCCTATAGCCCTGTTCTGAGAAAGACTAAAAACTGCATGTAAACCTCAAAGATCCTGAGGAGCAGGAACTCAGGTGACCCAGGGGGTGACAAAATAGGGCCAGAAGTAAGGGTCAGAGCCTGCCCTGGCACAGAGCTTCCCTTTAGAACTGGAACTGGAGAGATGAGTAACTCAAAGAAGATGGCAACCAGTGTCAAAAATTAATATAAATGGAGAGGTCTTCACAAAGAAGAGGAAAATAACTTCTAAGAACTGTATGCAGAAATTAAAGGGACAAAGAGATTTTTCTACATGATTACCTAGAAGAAATGGAGCAGAAGATAAAAAGTGAAATCAAAACTCTGGAGGAAAGAATTGGAAGAAGAATAAATAGCTTAAAACCTAACCCAAGTAATAGACAAAGTGAAAACTAAATGAGACCACACAGAATTCATTAATCTCATGGCACAGAAAAGCTATTAAAGCAAAATCGAAGATCAAAAAATTGAAGAAAATGTAAGGAATCTGAGCTCAGAAACACTTGGCCTAAAAAACAAAGCAGGGAGAGAGAATTTAAGAATTATCAGGTTCCATGAATGTGCCAGGATTTCTTTTTAAGCAGAGATAACCATATTTTAAATCATAAATGAACACTCCTTAAATCTATTACAACTAGAGGGTAAAGGAAAAGTAGAAAGAATTGATCATCTCCTGAAAGAAACCCCAAAAGGTAAAGTCCCAAGAATGTCATGTCCAAAATCAGAACTCCATCACTGAAGAAAAGATGCTACAGTTTATTCAGAAATAAGCAGTTCAAGTACCAAGGAACTGCCCTCAGAATAGCACAACACATGACAGCTTCTACCAAAAAAGAGTTAAGATCTTTGACGACAGTATTCCAAAAGGCAAAAGATCAAAGCTGATGACCAGAAATAACAAAGAAGCCAAATATAACCCTAGGGCAAAGCAATGAACTTCTAATGGAATAGAGGCCTTTATAGCCTTTGTTATAAAAAGATCAGAGCTGAGTAGGAACTTGGAAATGCGAATACAAATCAAGAGCAACCCAGATAGGTCATTTTATTTGAGCAGTTAGAAGGGGCTTTATGATGATGCTCTGCTAACATTCTAATAAGGGGAAAATAAAGACGTTTCCCTTCTCAACCGTTAATGTCTTCAAAGATTATTGGAGGTAAATATGAAAAACTGGAGACATTGGGGTATAGGAGATTTTTTTTGTAAGGAGTTCCAAAGAGAGAAAAAGGAAGTATGAAAGAAATAAGGTAGGGGAGCTTCCTGTTATAATTCGTATGCATGAAAAGACAAGTATACAAATACGGAGAAAAGGGTGAGGGGAGCAAGCATTAGTTGAGCCTTACCTTTACCTGAAAGAAAGGAGAATTGAACATGCATGTGTGCATACACGCACGTATACATACACGCTTTCTCAAAAAGTTTTGTGTAGAAATATTTCAAATTCCATAAGAAGCAAG
Organism: Potorous gilbertii; assembly: GCA_028658325.1. NCBI lineage: Eukaryota > Metazoa > Chordata > Mammalia > Diprotodontia > Potoroidae > Potorous > Potorous gilbertii. The sequence continues at coordinate 1,531,710 of CM053769.1, forward strand.
TGGGAATAAGAGAAGGAAAAAGGTCAAGAGGGAGAGAATAACTGCAAGCAAAAAACTTCCCGATCCTAACAGGGAGACTCAGGGGAAAGAGAAGTAGAACCTAAGAGGGTGCCCATCCTCTAGGGACCAATTGAACAGGCTGTGCTGTGTGAGTGCAATGGAATATTACTATACCATAAGAAATGGCAGAAGACAATGGCGGAAAATTTTGGTGAGCATGAGCTAATATAGAGTGAAGGGAGCAGAAGCAGAACAGTTTATTCAAGGACAAATACCCTGCTCAGAAATCTGGAACGACTTCCCATTGCGTCAGGCATTTAAGCCATGTGGCGCTGTGGCTCCCACTTAATTTGCCAGTCTTAGACATGTTATATTCCCTGTTCTTCACACAGTCTGTATTCCAGCCAAAACGGATACTTAACCTTTTCCTGAATACAACTTGGCATCTCTTGTCTCCTTTGTGTGTGCCTAACATGTACCCTCCTTTTACCTCTGTCTTACAGAATCCTTCACTTTCTTCAAGGATCAGCCCAGGCCTTTATCAATCCTCCCAGTTGTTAGTGCTCCTGAAATTACCCTGTCTTATCTTATCTGTGCATATCTCTCATCCCACAGTAAAATTTAGCAGATCCCTTCAGGCTAGGGGCCTGCCCCCAAATACAGGCAACATCTGCCTAAATTAGATCTCCT
>CM053769.1:1532499-1648988 GCA_028658325.1 Potorous gilbertii
GGTCGAGGTAAATCTAAGGGGACTTCAGTGCCCAGGAGCAAGTTGGATTGTGTTAAAGCATATGCTTTCCTGTGCTGAGAGGCTTAATCACGTTGGAAGCTCTCATGCAGCCAGTCAGCTTTGGGAGAATGTCTAAATTCGCTGGTGTCCTTTCATCAGATGCATTGGCTGGAGTTTGGTAGTTCATCAAAACTAAAGTCCTGGTAACCAGAATATACTGAGCCCCAGGCCCAGAGTCAGGAAGACCTGAGCTCCAATCCAGCCTCCCAGGCTTGGTGGTTGTGTGACTCCGGGCACACCACTTGGCCTCTGTTTTCCTCTGCTTTCTTATCTGTGAAATGGGTATGATAACAGCACTTACCTCCCAGGGTTATTATGTAATTAGGAACTGCTTACCACGGAGCTTGGCACACAGTCATTAAATTACTCTGTCAGTGTTAGCTTCCACAGGAAGACTTTCCCAACCCATCTTAATTCTAGTGCTTGCCTTATTTCCTGTGTATTGTGTGCATGCGTGTGTCATATAGCTAAATCTGTTTAGAGGCAGAGAGAGCGCTTATTTGTATGTATTTGCTTGTTGTCTCCCCCATGAGGCTGTGAGCTCCTTTGGGAAAGGGACTGTCTTTTGCTTCTTTTTGTATCCCCAGTGTGTAGCACAGTGCCTGGAACATAGTAGGCGCTTAATAAATTTTTTTTCTTTTTTTACTGACAAATTGGTAGTTAGCCTTTACGTATATCCTGACCTGTGGTAAATGCAGGTAACGATCAGAATACCAAGACATAAGATGAAAAGGAGGAAGTCCTAATGCCAACTTTGAGAATAGATTTGGGAGTGAATTCTTCATAGCATTCATGACTCCAACTATCTTTGATTCATAAACGATAGATAGTAAAGGAATGGATTGTCATCAAAGTTTAATTCTTCTAGGCTTTCATTCCTTCAGATTATGCATTTCCTTTTTTCTGACATTACTATGTCATAACTCATTTTATCTTGGAACGGAATTTAATAAAAGGTAGAACTATTTTAAATATGAGGCAGAGAACTTATTTACTAAAGCCATGAAAGATTTTGGTAACAAGATAGTTTCATTTATAAGGTTCTACTTGATAGAATGTGAGTGTAACAGTCCTGCAGTGTATTCTCTAAATATACATAAAAATTTGTGTATTTTGTATTGTAAAATTCTCCACGAATTAAACATATATTTTTAGTAACTACAGATTGCTCCGAATTTTGGATTTCCCAGCACTCACAAAGTCACTTTCATTTTGATTGTCTCTGCCAGTCTTCTCCAAGTTACCTGAAAGAGATCCTTGAGCAGCTTCTGGAAGCCATAGCCATAGCTACAAACCCATCAGGACGTCTCATAAGTGAGCTTTTTCAGAAACTTCCTTCAAAAGTGGTAAGTTGGAATTAACAACATTTGACTTCTTGCGTTTATTGATATAGAAATGTAAGAATCCTACTCCATTTGGAAGTAAGAAAGAAGAAAGCATGCAGACCCTGGGGACAGCGGTAGAGAGAAGCTAGTGCTTCACATTATTTTTCCCCATCACCAGGTCAGTGAGGAGTAGAAAGAAGCAGCATCAAAAAAGGCCTTTCTGAGTAAGACGGTGCTTCCTGAACAAGTTAGACGCTTGGCGAGTATCTGGGCAGTGCCCTTAAGACTCCACCTTTGCGAAGTGAGTTCACCTCTAGAGGTCTGCCCCGTTATGTCTGAGAGCTGCAAAAATATATGTGACATCCACATTCTTATGGAAGGAATAATAAAGAAAGGAATGATGTGCCTGTTTTCCCAATTCTGGAAAGGAAACAAGAGGATTTAAACATGTAGAGAATTTTGGGTTATTGTTTTCCTTTTGTTGTTAATATATTTTTAATGACAATAGAAGGATACATTAGATAAAATGAAAAGATGACAAGGACAGAGAAGGCAGTGCCTTGTTCTAGAGAACAAGAAAGGATCAGGATTGGAGGAGACACTGGATCACAGGATTTAGAACCTGAGAAGCCTTAGAGATTATCTAGTCTAAAACCGTTTGCCCTTTTTTTTCTCTCGTTTGTTCCTTTACCTTTGTGGGTAGTATACAGAGACCACAGCAGCCTGCTAGCTCAGAGCCATTGGGAGTAGGAAAGAGCCAGGACTAAGGAGCTTGAGGAGGTACAGGGACCATTATCAGGCCAGAGCTTGGGTTTGGCAAAGGCTGATGTTGGGGTCTCCTCTTACCTGGATTGTAAGTGAATGAACCAAGATGGTGCCGATAACCTCAGTTTTTGTTACTCTTTCGTGTGATTGAAAAGGAATCTGAAGATCTGGGTTTTAAAAGAATATTTCCATATACACAGCACATCATAAAAAGAGGATTCAATGTAAAGTCTGAATTACCATTTCACACTTGACTTTTTTTCTGTGTAATGAGTACTACACATCAGTTTCAAAGCTACCCTGTTTCTCTGGCTTCCTTGTAAATTTTCTTTTGTTCTCTGCTGTGCACTTTTTTCCTCCCTTCCTCCCCATCCTGCCCTAGAGAAGCCTACTATTATACGCAAACATATATATGTATGTATATATGTATGTGTGTGTATACGTAGACACACGTATAAAACCATACTACACATACTTGTGTTTATCAGTTCTTTCCCTGGAGGTGGATCCTTTTGTAGTTCATTTATTTGTAATACTGGGGCAGTGAGGTGGTGCAGTGGATAGAGCGCCAGAGCAGAAATCAGGAGGACCTGAGTTCAAATCTCACCTCAGACACTTGACACTCGCTAGCTGTGTGACCTTGGGCAAGTCACTTAACCCCAACTGCCTCACCCTGGATCACCTCCAGTCATCCTGATGAATACCTGGTCACTGGATTCAGATGGCTCTGGAGGAGAAGTGAGGCTGGTGACCTCCCTCACTCAAAACAACGTCAAGGGCTAGTCCCATCATTACTTCTCGGATGGCAGGGTCTTCCTCGGCAACGAAGGACACACATACTTGTAGCACTCCAGATTACTTCGTCGTTCTTAGAACGGTATTGGTTTTACTGTGTACAATGTTCTCTTGTTTCTGCTCATTTCACTCTTCACAAAATCTACCAACTCATCATTTCTTACAGCACAGTAGGATTCCATTACAATCATACACCACAACTTGTTCAGCCGTTCACCAATTGATGGGCATCCCCTCAATTTCTAGTTCTTTTGACAGCACAAAGGAAACTGCTGTAAACACTTTAAATTCTTTTCCCTAATCATCTTGGGAAACAGACCTGGTAGTGGTATTGCCGGGTTAGAAGGTATCCACAGTTTATACCTCTTTGGGCACAATCCCAGGTCGCTCTCCAAAATGCTTGAATCAGTTCACAGTTCCATCCAACAGAGAATGTGTCCCAGTTTTTCCATTGCTCCTTCTAGCCCCTTCCCCTTTCAGCCAATCCGATAGGTATGAAATGATATCTCAAAGTTGTTTTAATTTGCATTTCTTCAGTCTGTAATGATTCACAGCATTTTTTCATATGACCCTAGTTTTGAATTTTTAAATTGAAAAACTGCCTGTTCATGTCCTTTGACCATTTACCAATTAGGGAATGACTGGCAGCCTTATACATTTGACAAGGTTCTCTGTATATTTGAGGTATGAGACCTTTATTTGAGAAACTGTCTGTAAAAAAGTTTTCCCAATTTTCTGTTTTCCTTCTGGTCTTGGCACATTAGTTTTATTTGTACAAAATCTTTTTAATTTAACGTAATTGAAATTATCCATTTTACACCTCATAATACTCTCCATCCCTTGTTTATTCGTAAATTGTTCTTCTATCCTTAAGTCTGATAGGTAATATATTCCATGTTCTTCTAATTTTTGGTGATATCTCCCTTTGTCTCTAGGTCATCTGCCTGTTTTGACCTCATGTTAATAAATGGTGTAAGATACTGGTCTGTGCCTATACAGTTTTCCAAGTTTCCCAATAGTTTTTACCAAATAATGAATTCTTATCCCAAAGGCTTAAAACTTTTGTTTGTCAAACACAAGGTTACTATAATTATTTGCTCCTGTGCATCCTGTGTCTACTCTGTTCCACTGATCCACCTTTTATAACAGCAAGGACCCTGACATATGCAGGAGGGCCTGCTGTACTGGTTCTTAGATCTGCTTTTCAAAAAGGAAAGAAACTTTTGAGGGGTCAACAATCTGCTTTGATCAAGCATATATATCATTCACTTAGTTCAGGGAGAAAAGTCAGCACCTTGAACTTCAGAGAAAATATAGAGAAATGAAAACCAACAGACAAAACTTCCAGCTGTCTGACCATAAGCAATTCATACATCACAGATCAACAGACAGATCCAACTGTCTGACCATACATACACAGTTACTGGAGAGAGAGGGTTTTCAAAGTTGGGGGCTCCTTCCCAGAGCCTCATCTGGCATACAAACCTTGTTCCAAAAACTAAGCCCCAAAACAAAATCTCACCTCAGAGTATATGTTACACTTTTCAGAGCTGGAGGGCAGGACCGTCTGACCCAGTGCCTCAAGAAAAATTAACAAAAAGTATTGAGGCCTTTTAATGGGCAGGGAAGATCTTCAACTCTTCTCCCTCCCTCCCCCATTAATTTTATATCACCATTACACCTTTCTGTTTCTTAACCAGATAGTTTTGATAATTATTGCCTAATAATACAGTTTAAGATCCTGTACTACTAAACCTCCTTCCTTTACATTTTTTTTTTCCATTCCTAATCTCTGTTAATTGTGTAACTTTTGGGATTTTTGTGTTAACTTCAGTTTATGATTCTCACTAGGGGAACATTAAAAGATAAACAGAACTCCATTGGGTGAAGGGCATTGCAAGGACAGGGACTAGCCTAAGAGAAGATCAAGAAAGGCAAACTGAGAGTATATGGGTGGGAGCAGGGGGAGAGGCAGAAGGGATTGGCCAGAAGGGTGTCCAGTTTCCCTGGATCATAGACTCCTCTGGGAAAGAACCGTATGAGTCTGGAAAGGCGAGATGGGGAGCAGGAGATGAGGTGATGGAACTTTAGATATCAGGCAGAGGTTTGAACTTTGCTTATTAAAAATTAGGCAGCAGCCACAGGCAAGTCGAAGTTGAATAGAAGAGTAGCATGACCCGATCTGTACATAAGAAATATTAATCAGTGGTCTAATGAATTGAAAGATGGAATGGAGATGGAAAAACCTTTTAGGAAGCTATTGTGCAGTCCTGGCAGGTGGTAATGAGGGCCTCTGTACTAGGGTGGGAACCAATGGAAATAGAGAGGAAGGAATGAATTCAAGAGTTAAGAGTTGGCAGGATGGTTGCTGATGAGATATAAGAGAAGAGATGAGCCCAGGATAACAGACTTGGGAACCCAAGTCAATGGAGTACCATAGAAAGAGTCAGTACTTGTTTATTAAAGGCTCACCTTGTGCTAAATGCTACAGACAGAAAGGCAAAAAAACCAGTCTCTGCACTCAAAGAGCCTATAGTCTAATGAGAGAGACAATGTGCAAATGACCACTTACAAACAAGATATACACCAGATAAACTGGAAATAATAAATGGGGGAAGTGAGGGATCACTGGGGTGCCATGGGAGATTAAGGAAGGCTTTTGTGGAAGGCAGGATTTTAATTGGGACTTGAAGAAATGAAGAAAAGCCAGGAGGTGGAAATACACTAGAAGAGCTTTACAGACACCTGGTGAAAACACTCAGATATGGCATATGGGCCGTCTTATTTGAATAAGAGCAGAGAATCCAGTGTCTCTTGTGGGGGAGGAGGAGTATGGTGTAAGAGGCCCAAAAAGGCAGGAGAGGGTCAGATAATGAAGGACTTTGAATTCCAAACAAAGGAAAGTAAAATTAGAAGCGGGTTTAGATGGAATGTTAAAGTGGTCTGTTTTTGACATGTTGAGTTTGAGGTGTTTATGACAGATACAGATTGGAATTCATTTGGACAGGTGTGTTAGCTAAAGCCATAAGAATAAACTTATCAAAGGGTGAGTGTACAGAGTGAAAGAGGACCAAGGGGGCCCCTAGAAGAGCACTCATATTAAGGGATTAGAAAGGAAATAAATCAGTGAAAAGGACAGAAATAGACATTCATTTCTGTGGCCGTTATTTAATTGGGTTTTTTAGTGCCTTTGACCTACAGAAGATAGTGCTTTAAGATAAATCAAAAACCTATCTGTTCAGGGAGTCAAACAATGAGCTCTACTAATAGTCAACATTTGTCAGATATTTGTTGGGCACAGATCTAAGAGAAGGCATCCCAGGGAGGACTCTGTTTCTAGAAGAGAAAATAGACATAAAGACCTGCAAGAAGAGATTATCATAGAACTTTGGAAGGACCTTAATAGTCATTAAGTGCAGTCTTTTCATTTTAAAATGAAGAGACAGACTCAGCCTGATAAAATTGACTTCATTTCTTCTGGTTAGCTCACCCCTGGGCCTGGACCATAGGCATGCCAGCCAGCTGGCTCAATGCCCTTCCCACCCCATCCTCCAGCCTCTCCTAGGAGCCTGAAGATCCCCAAGACAGATACAGTGGGAGCTATGAGGCAGAGAGAGATCACCTCCAGATCTTGTCCATGGGGCTCATGGTTTGGAACTTTGTTTTATACTCTAGCTTCCCTTTTTACTTTTTGGTCCAAATCTGTGATTTCATCAGGTCAAGAATTCCTGACTTGGAAACTCCCTCCACTGCAACTTAACTGAATCTTAGACATAGAGTTGTCTTAGGCACTGTCACACAGCTAGTGTGTGTCAGAGGCAGGATTTGAACCCAAATCTTCCTGACTTCTTAAGGTTGACCCTTTTTTATATGTTTTAAGTATACCTCCTCATCTGTTATCGTTAGAGAGATCGTGACCACATAAGCTGTAAAACTGACTTCAGCTTACATATTGTTGTCCTCTTTTCATCAAAAACACTTAATTCATCGTAAAACTAACAGAAGCCCTTTTTCATCTTTCCTAAGTATTCAGATTTTTAAGAAATCCATTTTACTCACAGTACAGCAGTAAAAAAAATGTGTCCACATTTCTAGAATTTCACCCATTTATGTCCTTGCATGGATGATTTGTGTTGTTATATTTCAAGTTTTATGATTCTTTGACTTTGGAATAAAAAGAATTTAACTTATACTAACTACTCTCATTGGCATCTCCAAATTCCACACTTGTGCAGTGTTGTGTGATGGATATTTTATGTAGTATGTTCAATTCTCCAAATTTTTTGCGGGCCGTCCAAAATCTTTGACATGCCCACAGGTCTCAGGTTGTGCATGCCTGCGTTGTAGCTTCAGATGAAATGTAGTTGTAGTATGCCTTCTGGATCTTTGCTCTTCACCATCTTAAGGAAACAAATACTCATTTGGCCTTGTGGAATAATGCTTTCTTTAACTGACTGCTTGAAGTTTAATGGAATGTGTTTATTTTGTTTTCCAGCAATATCCTGACTATTATGCAATAATTAAGGAGCCTATTGATCTTAAGACTATTGCTCAGAAGATCCAGGTATGAAGAGATCTATGTAGTATAATTCTGAGTAGATCTGCCCAGGGACTTGTGGATAGGCTGAGGGAAAGGCTTAGAAAACAGAAGTCACTTCTTAAAAGTATATTTAGAAGCAAATGTGTCTATGATGTATGGCTTATGTGATGTAAACAAATAAGACTAACATTAACTGATTACAGCTTTGGAGGAAGTAATATCTACTTTGTGCTTCTCCAGAGAATAGGACTTTCTCATTGGCAGAATAAATACTGCTTTTTGACCAAAAATGAAACCTATCACAAACATGTCAGATTTAGAAAATTCATTTCTGTTATGTCTATGCGATTGGCTAATATTTATTAATAAAATCAGTTAGTTATGAATTATTTGGGGAACATAAAAATTTTCACAATATTTTAAAATACTGACTACTTATGTCATCAACAGCCAATGCCTGATCCTAAGAAGAATGCAATCTCCCTGTCCCTAATCCTGTATTTCTAACATTCATAGGAGAAAGATGTTTTTTCCTGACCTGATAAAATTGGCTTATACCTTGAAGCATAAAATTTAACTTCTCACAAGTTGTCCCCCGTCCATTCAGTCATCAAGTCCTGATGTTTCATCCTTCCAGACATTTCTTAGATTTTCTGTTTCCATTGCCATATTAATCCAGGTTCTCGTCACCTTACACCTGAATATATCTCTCTGACTCCAGATTTACAGCGGTGTGTATATGCTACATACCGCTGGGCTGATCTTTCTAAAACACACCTTCTACCATGTCACTGTGCTATTCAAGAATCAAGAATGACTCCCTGGTATGATGACAAGAGCAGTGGGTTTAGATTCAGAAGGCTTGGGTTTGGATCTCAGCTTTACTTATGATCTTAGTGAATGATTGAACCTTTCTGAGCATCAGTTTCCTCCTCTGTAAATTATAGATAAAATAGTTTTACTACCCACCACAAAGAAGTAGTTATAAGGATTAAATGGCATTTTGTAAGTCACGAAGTGTTGTGCAGATGTGCGCTTGTACTATGGTTATTGCTACAATTACGTACCTAATCCGGCGTGGAGATGACTCGGAGTTCCCAAAGACACGTTAGTGAAGCACGTACTCTTGGTGAGGAGCTGAAAAAATTTCAAGTATACCCATGAGGATAAAATAGGTAGGTATCTGTTGTCCAAGACCTAGCCAGCTAAGTTTGGTATGGCTCCCTTTGAGAAGTTGGATACCCGGGTAATGCGTTTTTTTAGCCTAGCTACTCTTGAAACACACTGACTTAAGATATAGAGGTGCCATGGTAGTCTGGCTCTTTAACACCTTATTGTCGAGGCACAGCCTCAGTCTCCTCTTGTCTCTAGAAGAAGCCCTGTCTGTTCTTGCCTTTGCTTATGAGTGTGCTCCCCTTTGTCTGTTTCCTGCCTTTTTTTGACAAAACAGACAATCTACATATTGCTTCATATTGTCTAAAATCTGGATCATGTTTTGCTTTAAGTGGTTAAAAATTTGCTTACTTGCCCATAATAGTTTTAAAAAAAAGATTTAATGATTACATCTGTTAGTTATTTGAACTTTTTTTAAAGATTTGAGCCTCCACTGAAGTTTTAAAATATGTAGATAACTTAATTGATTTAAAAATCCTTAATAGCTTTTTCTAATATTTATTGCCTGTTTTGTTTTTTCATAGAATGGGAGTTATAAAAGTATCCATGCAATGGCAAAGGATATAGATCTCCTAGCTAAAAATGCCAAAACCTACAATGAACCTGGATCTCAAGTATTCAAGGTTGGTTTCTAACAGATGGTTGGGGTTTGGAGGGGTCTTTTCTGACTTTCATGTTATTAAATAAGTTGTAATTGTATTAACAAGTTCACATAGCATACTTTTAATGTGAGTTGTCTTAGCTCCTTGGTTTGAAGTAGCAAAGGAAGGGGGGAAGCCTTGAATTTAGGGTCAAGAGAGATGTAGGTACATGTCTTGGGTATGATCGTAGTAAGGTGACCGTGGGCAAGTCCTTGACGCTTTTTGAGCCCTTTGTAGATTCATTCCAGATTAATGACAGTTCATTTGGAATTGGCAAAAGTGCCTGTCGGCAAAGCATAGCAAGGGGCCAAAGAGAAATTTTGGGTAAAACCTCTAGTCTTGAAGATGCTGATCTTGACACCTCCCATTCTGGTTGGAAAGCAAATGATATTAATTTTTAAAAGACACCAAAAAAAAATCTCCAAAGTTGAATCAAGTTAGAGCCATGAGCTTCTTTTCTTTGGTCCTATGGTATCTTTATTAAGGCATTTTTATAGTCTTATTTTTATAATTACTTGCTTGTTACTGTAGCTAATAGAAAATTCATGTTCTTATTCTTTTACGAAAAGAGTTTTGTTGATGCATTTGTCTTTATAGTATAATCATTCCCACCTCCCTTCCTCCAAACCAAACCTTCCCTTGAAACAAAGGAAAACCAAAACATCTGATTCAGAGACCATATTTGATGATGTAGACCTGCAGTGAGGAAGACCTGTGTTCAAATCCAGCCTTAGATGCTAACTCAGCAACCCTGACCAAGTCACTTGGATTGCATAGCTCCACTGAATCAGTGACAGCTTTGTGGAGGCTTGGGGGATAGAGGAGGGAATCAGGTGCCCTTGTAAAAACGGTGGGGAGCATCAGTTTGTGTGTGACTTGGAAGACTGTTCTTCATATAGTCTGTGCTGTAGAAGAAAGAATAAGACTTTCTTTTACCTTATAAAAATCTCAACCACTTACTAAACCAAGTAATTTTTATTTTAACAGGATGCAAATTCAATTAAAAAAATATTTCATTTGAAAAAGGCAGAAATTGAACATGTTGAAATGGCCAAGTCAAGCCTTCGAATAAGGTGGGTAAAAAGTTTTTCTCAGACTATGGGGTCTAAATGAGTCTTAGGTTTTTATAATGTGGTATATTTGTCTTTCAGGAAGATTAATATAGTTTTTTTCCCCTAAAAAACAGTATTCATATTTCATTTCATAATTACGAAATTAATCATGGGGTTTGGATGGAGTTCCATAAATAACTTACCTACAGTCCTTTCTTCTACAGAGACATTATCATTTAAATGAGAGTTCTACCCCTGACACTCAGTATCTTTCCAGTGACACCTCCCATGGCTCTGTGTATCCATCACCATCTCTTTATAATCTTTTGGGGGGAAAAAGGCTTCCAGCAAAAAGAATGCCACCACATTATTAACCCATTCCTGTAGGTACTATGGAAAGGTAGAAAGAATTAATCCTGACTCATCTATTCGCCAGTTTGGTAAGCTCAGACAGCTCAATCTGTTCCTTCATCTATAAAGTGAGAAAATTGAAATACATAGTCTCTAAGGGCCTTTGTGGCTCTACGTCCTGGGTTTCTTATCTGCCCGCTGTGGCTTCTTGTCACTGTTTTCTGCTTTCTCGTTTGCTGAGTGTCATGATTTCTTTATTGTATCGGTTGGGACTTGGGCCTCTCAGTTGTCTCATTTCTGAACAGGACTCCATCCAATTTGGCTGCAGCCAAGCTGACAGGTTCTTCACAGGGTAAGGGCAGCCTTAGTGAAGAAAGAAATCCTACCAGCAAATATTATCGGTAAGAGAATGATTGAGCGTTGCACATTGGTTGCAAAATCTCAATAGCTTTGCCTGATACTAATTTGAAGTAAAATCGTCACTGCTGTTAGAACTTTTTGAGAATACATATAGCGTTTCTTATAGCACTAAATAGAAATAGCAGCAACAGAGGCATTGCATGCTATGTAATTGTGACCAACCTTGACTCCATTGAAACATCAAGAGATTGCACCTCCCTCTGTCTCATTGTACAAGTTGGTAACTAGGTGTATGGAATGTTGCATATATTGTCAAACATTGTTAATATGTTGGTGGGGTTGACTGTACTGTTTTTTCTTTTCCATTTTTTTAATCTTAGTTACAAGGGATGGCTAACTGAGTAGGAGGACAGAAATATATTCAAAAAAGAATAATATATAAAAGCAAAGACATCAATGAAAAAAACTTTTTAAAAGTAGATAGTACTATATAAGTATAAAAAATATTATTAATCCTTCCATAGTTTAAAATACTGGCTTCCCAGAAAACATTGAGGTAGCACGATTAGAAGACTTCAAATTTGTACTTTTAGTTTAAGATTTTTACGATAAAGGCCTTTAGACTTTTCATTACTCTCTGTCATTGATACTGTCATTGTTCTATAGTTTGAGTTGTGTCTGACTCTTCATGGCCCTATTTGGGGTTTTCTTGGCAAAGATCCTAGAGGGGTTGGCCATTTCTTTCTCCAGCCCATTTTACAGATGAGGAAACTGAGACAAACAGGGTTAAGTGACTTGTCCAGGGTCACACAGCTAGTAAATGTCGGAGACCAGATTTGAACTCAGTGAAATGAGTCTTCCTGGCTCCAGCCTTCTCACTTACTGTGCCACCAAACTGTCCTTCATCGATATTGCAAAGCTGAAATCTGTTTGCTTTAAATTAACAGCAAGTTACCCTTGTGTACTACAGGTACCTCTGGAAGAAATTTATTATATACTTCATAATTTTATTTTATTTTATTTCTTGTAGTCCTTTAATCTGTAGCTGAGGATGTTTCTGTGATAACCCCATTTCAGTCAAAAGAATTGCTGTTTGTTAAAATTACAAAGTATAAGCTTTTTTAAAAGTGCGTTATTTACAGACTTCATTAAGATGAACAAAAGATTATCTCTTTCAAATCCTTTGCTTCCTAATCCATCACTAATTGAATTTTTCTTAATGAGTCAGCAAATATTAAGCACCTGCTGTGTTCCTATAGGAATATAAGTAACAAAAAAAGGAAACAATCCTTACTCACAATAAGTTTATATTAATGGGAGAGAACAAGTACATATAGAAATATATACAGTATAAATATGAAGTTGATAAAAAACATTTCAAAGTAATTCAGTATCAGTTAGTTTGGGAGAAAAGGTCCTGGCATTTGGAGAGATCAGGAAATGCTTCGTGCAAACCAAATAGGAGCTTTTGAAAGCGTGTTTTTTTATAGGTCTAAGCATACAAAGAGAGAATATCTTTCATGAAGACTTTAAAACTTCAATTAAGACTCGAATTTGAACCTTATCTTGAAGGAAAAGCCTGTCTGCTGTTTCTTGTTACTGTATTCTCTGGGTCAACGTGATTCAGCACCGATAAATGCCATGTCTTCTTGATTATTTTCTCAAGCACTAATGATTTTGCTCTGTTTTGGAGGGTTTTTTTTTCCCTTTGGTCTACACCTGTTATTTCATAAGTGTGAGAAGTTCCCTATGCAGATCTGCAAGACAGTTGCCTTCTGCGCTTGCCCAGAGTTACTGTGTGTCAGTGAAAGGACTTAAATCTAAGCCTTCCTGCCTCCAAGTTCAGTCCTCTATCCGTTAGACCATGATACCTCTTAGAAGTATTTATCTTATATATTTTGAATTGTGTTGTTGTGTTTGTCCTTCGTTCTTGAAGAGGACTGTAACATCAAGAGGGTGACATGACTTAGAGTGAGGAAGGACCAACCTCAGTTTCTTTTCCTGAGCCTTCTGGGTCCAGTGGCCTGATACTCATCATGATGACTGGAGGTGGCCCAGGATGCAATAGGAGACATTGTTTCTCTTGTACCCAGGAAATCCTGAGGGTCTTCTCCCAGTTTGATTTTTTTTTTTAATTAAAGGGGCCATCCCTTGAGCAAGTACATATTTTAAATTAGAAAAAAGTAAAAATTTAGTGATTAACAGGAAAAAAATTCTAAGCAGAAGCCATTGAGAGTAGTTACTAATGCTAGCCAGTAACCAACCGAGATATAATGACAGAATATAATCTCCCAAAGTACAATACATTTAAAGGAGACACACTAAAATAGTGTGCATATTTGAGTGAATAAGATACTGAAGAATGTTATTTTCCTCAGTGAGGATTCACTATATACTTACAGCCAGGTTCTTTTTGTTCTGAAACATAAAGAAGGATTGCCATCCTGTACTAGAGGGGAGGCAGGTGGCAGGTTTGTAGGTTCTACTGTAGTTACCCCAGACCCTTTCTTTTCCATATCATACTGATTTTCATCACCAGTGCCTAATCAGAATAAAGCCATACTTACAGGTTGTCTGCCTTCTCAGCTTTGATTGCAGTTGTTACATTTTGTTCTTTTCCAGTCGTATCCAACTCTTCATAACCCCTTTGGGGTTTTCTTGGCAAAGATGCTGGAGTGGTTTTGCCATTTTCTTCTCCAGCTCATTTTACAGATATGGAGCTAAGACAGACAGGTTTAAGTGACTTGTCCAGGGTCACAAAGCTAGTAAATCTCTGAGGTCAGATTTGTATTCTGGAAGATGTCTTTCTGACTCCAGGCCTAGCACTGTATCCACTGTGCCCCTTGCTTCCCCACAGTTCTTAGATGGTGCATGTTAAAAATACAAAGATAAGCGCAGGTGGCAGGCAGAGGAATGTCTATATCTGGGTATATATATGTATTTATGTATGCACATATGTATGCATATGTGTATATATATTTTTGAGTGAGATCTTTTTGAAGAAAGTAGCTAAACTATCCTAACTTTTTCTTCTCTTTATTTTTCATTTTTATTTGCAGTAATAAAAGAGCAGTCCAAGGGGGTCGTTTATCAGCAATAACTATGGCACTCCAGTACGGCTCAGAAAGTGATGAGGACGCTGCTTTAGCGGGTAGGATCTGAGTCCTGAACGATTCTAATCTTTTTTTTAGGAAATCTTGCAGACTGAGTGAAATGGTTTTGATTTGCTTTAAGTACTTTGTGGGGTTTTTTGTGTGCTTATGACTTTGTTAAGAGTTTCTATAGTTTTAGAAAATAGACTCTTTGCCTAAATTTTGAGTAACTGCTGTGATTGGTGAAGGTAGCAAAAGTTTATCGGGTTTTTTTAAATTTTGGTTTGAGACTTGTAGCTGAATAAAGACAGAAAAGATTCCCCTGACATAGATCTTAATTTACAAAGTATTGTGCCAAATTTATAAATCTCAGAAGCAATCAGAACCTCATATAGGAAAATTTTCCCCATCATATTAGAATCTCCAGTAGTTTAGTTATATTTTCAGTGTGACATTTTCTCTTGACTACTGAATTGTAGTGTAGCTTAACTACAGATCTAATGTGTTATTGCTTGGAATCAGCATGCTACCTTAAATTGCTAGTATTCTTTAAAGAAACCCAACCAAAAGAATAAAAATTAATGTTGTGGGTTCAGAACAGCTGTGCAGGTCTGTCTCATTGCCTGATGGTTTTACATTTTTAAAATTTGTATCCTTGATATTTGTATTTGTAATTCAGTTCAATAAATATTGAAATTTAGAGTCAGACAGCTTGCTGGATTCACATTCTGCCTGCCCCATACTCCTAAGGGGATGGTAAGCAAGCCATTCTCTGTCTTCTTCTGTAAAACAAGAATTTGGGGCTTCTCTGTGGTCCCTTCCTGTTCTCTCTCCAGGATCCTATTTCCTATTAAGACAGTGTTGGTGCTTGGAATGTAAAGGTGGCACAAGGTCTAGCCCCTGTCCTTAAGAAGGTTACAGGAAGTGGAGAATAAGATGTGCATATAAATACTGCTACAGTCTAGCAAGTACAAAAGGATCATATGGTGTAAAGCTTTGAGGATCTTAGAGTTCATCTGGTTGAACCTCCTCATGTTACATATAAGGAAAACATCTCTTGGTCTCAGTTAAATGGCTTGCCCAAAGTTATCACCTTGTGAATTGCAGAGCCACAAGTCAAACTTCAGTCTTCTGTGGAGAACCCAATCAAGAGATATGAGAGACTGAGCATTTGTCTGTTGTACAGACGGGAGTATTTGCTAACAAAGAACTTAGGGTCAGATTTTGGCTTCGCTATGTGACACATATGTGACTTTACCTCCCTGGACCCCATCTGTCCTAATGTGTAAAGCGAGTGGGTTGAACTAGGTGATGTCTCTTTACGAGCCCTTAAAACTCCAAGTCCAACCCTGTGATTCAAGAAAGGAGAAACCATTAATATACAAACCATCTAGTATATACCTATTAGTTCTATTCTAAAAATTTAAGACATAACCTGAATTGATTTCCCAGATTGCATTCCCTTTCACTTTTCTGCATCATAGTCCCAAATACTGATGAAGTTTTGGTCCCATCAGTGTAGACACTGCCTCTTCCATAGCTGCCCATCTAATTCAGCTCTTGTCTACCTCCTCCTGTAAAGCCTTCCAAACTTCTTTCAGAATTCCGTATTCTCCTCCTCTTGAAATTCTCTCTAACACAATCCATCTGTCAGTTAGCTCTCACTACCTGACTGGTCTGTTGCTTTTTCCATTTATACATTTCTCTAATCGCATCCTTGGCACTTTTCTGACAAGTTCCTTATTTATAATGTGTTGCAGGCTGCTCACATTCACCATGTGTACCTTTCTGTTAACCTTTGAGTGATCCTTAGCCTTATTTCTTTGGAGACTATAACATTTCATGGAACAATATTGCATTACTGGAAGAGTATTGTTATTAAGAAGGTTGCCTTTCTTTTAGGAAGAAATTTGGGAATATTGAAAGAGCTGTGCCATGCAATCTAGCCCACTGTCATCCTCCTATTCAGTTTCAGACTCAACTCATTGATAGCATTTGTTCAAGGTGTCTGTACTGATGCATGAGAGCCAGCCACAGATTTTCTATCCACTCCAAACAATAGGCATTCTTCATTCATTTTGCTGTTCCTGTGTGAATTTTTGGTCAAAACTCTTGAATTATCAGTATTTTTAGACAATCCCTCTCTCATTTGAACTCTGCTGGACATCCTTTATAGTGACAAACACGTTAGTGGGCATGTCTCCCTGTTTTATGAAGCCTTTTTACAGTGCTGAGCCTATAATAGGCACTTAATACCTGCTACTTGACTTACAGATTGACAGGATGTTCTAACCGTTTCCCTGCTTTTGGGGAGCTTTAAACCATGAATCACTGTTTCCATCCAGGTACCAGGATTATTTGAGAGTAGATCACAGAAATTGGAAACATTAGCCAGGATTTGGGGACATTGCTATAGATGTTGTCCCTTGCTGAGCTTAAGTATATCTTTTGTTCTAGCCTAGTAGCTGTTGTTTTGTTTTTTTTTTTTTTAAATAGGCCAAAATAATTATAACCTTTCCCAAGAAAGATGTGAATTGGCAAGTTCAGAGAAAGGAGGATCAATTCCACTATAAAATGGTGCTTTGTATTAGTTTGAGAGGTGATGCACTGCATTCATAAGATCAGTTGAATAGGTGAAATAGATGATTTAGACAACTGACTTCTGAGTCAGGCCTTTTAAATGCTATCTTGGAGTTTTACTGAAATTTCAGAACAGAGTATTTATACCTTGTCCAGAGCCAGCGTCATGGCTCCTCCCCCTCCACTTTAGCACAGATACTCAAAATTTATTGTTACTTTTATTCTTGCATACTTAGTAGGTTGTCAGATTTCTTTGACTTTGCTCTCTTATTTAAACAACATGTGCAATTATAATATAGGGGTGTGTGTGTGTGTGTGTGTGTGTGTGTGTGTGTGTGTGTGTAGAGGGAAGCACATAAGAATGTGCTATATATGATAAAAATTCCATGAGTGACATACATTAATACTACCTGGCCCTCATCATTAGAGCATTTCAACTGTGTTTGCAACATTGTCTTCAACAGTATGCTTCCTTTTAAGTCGATTTCCTATTATTTCTACTTGGTGACCTCCCACTACCATCTAATTAACCTATGTAGGACAATATACCTATGAACCTTTCAGAGATATACTAGTTAAGGAAATCAGAATATGTTTGTATAAATCTAGTGAAATTTCTTAGTTTTGGCCTGGCAACTCCCAATGCTGACAGAAAATGGAGATGTTGCCAAAGTGACACATATGAGCTAATGACAGATATGTGGGAAACTTCTCTCTTATTTTAATAAAATAACCTTCTGAAAACTGATATATGATTTATATTTGTTAGACTTTCCTTTGGACCACATTGTGGTTAGTAACATTTTACTAAATAAACCTGATTGATAGAGTTCTTTCTTTGTGATTGAGATGTTGATACAGTCTAGTTAAAAACCTAAGTTATCTTTTTTTAGGCATTTTGTGTGTCATCAGTCAAGAGTATTTCCTCTTCTTCTCTGTCTCCTGTTCAACTGGCATATGTGTACTTGTTTCTTAATCTTTAGCTTTTTGCTTGTAAATTCCAAAACCAAAGCAATAGTAGCTGTTCATAAGCTATGAGACCCTCCTGTTAAGAATATGTAGTAAAACATCCAGCACTGTTCACATCCCGGTGATTTGTATTTGAGATCATGCTGCACAAGTCAGTAAACATGTATTAAGTGCCTACTGTGTGCTAGCACTGGGTATACAGAAGCAAAAGACAGTCTCTGCCCTCAAAGAGCTCACCATCTAAAACAAGAATATTCATACTTACTATCTAGCTCTCCACTTGTAGATTTCTAAACCACCATTCCTAGATAAAGTGAATCCAGGAGTTGAAAACAATTAAGCAAAACTTTAAAAAAAGGTAACCTCATAATTATCCATAACTCTTAGTATTTTGCATGGAATTTACTCATTTAAAATGGGTTAAAGTACTGCCTCAGATGTTTACTAGCTGTCTGAATCCATTACATAGTCCAAGTCACTTAACCTCTCTTGGCTCTAGTTTTCTCATAAGTCACTTATACTGTTTTCCAAAACACTGATGCTCCAGGTTATGAACAGTATGAATATCGGTGATCACAATCTGTTTTGCCCATATGTTTAATGTCCTTGAACTGTTGTCTGTAAAATGGGAATAATGACAGTGTCTATATCATAGAGTAGTTGTGGGACTCAAATGAGATAATGCATGAAAGGTGCTTTGCACCTTAAAGTGCTTACATAAATGTCAGCGATTATTACTTCTCACACTACACAGTCCCCTTCATTTACGACATGATCCATTCAAACCCTCCTTCCTACTTTTCCTCACACAAATTCCTCCACATCATGTCTCTGGGCCTTTGCAGTGACTGTCCCTCCTTCCTGGAAGGCCCTCTGTCTTCACCCTCACTTCTCAGAATCTTCCTTCCTCCTAGGCTCAACTTAAGTAGCAACACCTACCTCGAGCTTGTTCTGATTCACCCCTTGCCAGATTGGTTAAGGGTAGAAACGCTTCACTCCTGTCTTCGAATCTTCCTTATCTGGCCCAGTGTTTGACTTGGTTGACTTAATAAATGCTCATTAGGTAACTGTACTCATCTCTCTCTCTCTCTCTCTCTCTCTCTCTCTCTCTCTCTCTCTCCCTCTCTCTCTCTCTCTCTCTCTCTCTCTCTCTCTCCCCCTCTCTCTCCAGACACACACACACACAGACACTCTCTCTCTCTCCCTCTCCCTCTCCCTCTCCTGTTGTGCCTCTCAGGTATGTTAGTGGCAAGTTGTGTCAAGCTTTGAATGCCAAACATAAAAATGTATATTTGATCCTAAAGATGATAATAGGAGTTTGTTGAGTAGGTGGCATTGTGACCTGTACTTTAAGAAAGTGACTTTGTCAGCTCTGTGGAGGGTGGAATGCAGTGGAGAGAAACTAGAGGCCAGAAGAATGTTTTGAGGCTATTCTAATGGTCCAAATAAGAGATGATGAGCTCTCACCTCACACCCATCTCCATTCATACAACTACCACCCGATCTAGATCAGTTGTATTTTGGGAGAAAAGAAGATAGATGTTGTTAAGATGAAAATGAGAAGACCTGGCAGCTGAACAGAGGTGGGTGAGTGAAAGGGGAGCTTGAGGTGACACCAAGGATGCAAATCTGGCCCATTAAAATAATGGCCACCCTCTTGACAGAAATAAGCAAGTTTAGAAGGCTGAGGGGCCAGGAGCAAAATAAGTAATGTTTTAGATGTGTAGAATTTGAGGTGCCTGAGGGACATTCAGTTTGTAGTATCCCATAAGTAGTAGGTGATAATGACTGGAGCTCAAGAGAAAGATGAAGCCTGGATGTAGTGATCAGAGATTCTTCTTTATAGATGTGAAAGAAAAGGAAAGGGCACAGGACAGCCCCTTGGGCTAGAACCCCAGTTAGGAAATAGAGTATGAATGATGAGCCAGCAAAGAAGCCTGAAAAGGAGTGCTCGGATAGGAGAAGAACTAGTAGAAAGTGCCATGAAGGCCCAGAGAGCAGAGGGCGTCCAGGGTAACGACATGGTGCGCGAGACTGAGAAAGGCTATCCCAACTGGCCAGTGAGACTCGGAGAGAACAGTTTCAGTAGGATGAAGTGAGGAAGCTGACCACAGAGGATTCAGAAGGGAACGAGAGGACAGGAAGTCAAGACAAGTACAGACAGCTTTTTCTAGGAATTTGGGCTCTGAAGGGAAGAGATCTTTAGGGGGAATATCCCTCTAAGGGATATTAGGATCTGGAAGTTGGGGATATGTCTGTTAGCATCAGGGAATAAACTTGTGACTTTGTAACTAGAGAGATATTGAAGATAAGGGACAGCCTGAGAATCAGCCAAAAAAAGGCCAAAAGGGGAAAAGGTTGCCATAGTAGAGACTAGCAGAAGATCTGTACGTTAAATCAGATGCTGTTTATTCCTAAAAGGGCCCATCTGCTCGTCACTTGGAGCCCCACTGTGAAACAAGTTATTTGCCTTCTTAGCCTATAGACTAAAAAAGCATGTTAGGAAAAGAAGACTCTTCAGTTGCATTGACACCAAGGAGATAAACTATAAAAAACAGGCACGAACCCAAAGTACAGCAGTCCAGGGACATCGGCTGAATGGGCAAAACAGATGTAGTGGGGTGTGGTTTGATCATCAGTATTCCTAGCGTTCATGACCTTGAGCATCAGTCCTTCGGGAAACAGCGTAAGTGACAATAATTGCTGTGAGAAACTAGTTTTTGAAATCAGTTACTCTTTCAGAATACTATTCTGGTTATGCAGATGAACAAAGTGCTTTTAAAGGATTTTTTAAAATTTCATTTTCCCAAAAACCCCAGTCACGGACACTCCTTTCTGCCTTTCTAGCAGCTCGCTATGAAGAGGGGGAGTCAGAAGCAGAGAGCATCACTTCTTTCATGGATGTTTCCAACCCCCTGTACCAGCTGTACGACACTGTCCGGAGCTGTCGGAATAACCAGGGCCAGCTGATAGCAGAGCCGTTTTTCCATTTGCCTTCGAAGAAAAAGTACCCTGATTACTACCAGCAAATCAAAGCGCCCATTTCCCTGCAGCAGATCAGGTGAGAGCCGTCTTCTGTCAGGGCGGGCGCTTCTTTAGTGATCTCCCAGCGAGTGTATTTCATTGAGCTTGAACCTTTGCGTTAAGGAAAATTAACCACGTTTGGGTGGAAGATATTTGGAAGTTTCTCAGCGTTTATGTGAAATGTCTTTCCTCTTTTTTTTCATATGAGAAATGCAGTCTGTTAAATGGCATTCTCAGCACATTGTAGTGAAGTAGAGATTAATTCTGAGTATTTAATTGGTCAGGAGACAGAGTATGAAAAATAAACAATTAAATGTAACTATATGTATGTATAACTTGCCTCATTTCTTACCTATCTTTAAATTAAAATGGGCATTGCTTCTGTGGACCTGAAAACTTGGTTAAAGGAAAGGCAACAGGCTAAATGCATACATTTTATGATTTAATTAATTAATCAATTCCCTATTAAAGAAAATGGTAACATAATGCATTATGGAACCAGAAATGTTCTGGCTACCTAGTACAGAAATCTTCTGACTTACATACATTTTGCCATGAGAAAGGAACTCTCTTAGTTGAACAAATCATAAATTCAGAAAGACAGGACAGTTAATAGAGCGATGTCAGTTGAGCCTTGCGATTCCAGGCAGGGTCAACATATGTCTCGGTGACATACAACAAGAAAGGAAATCCCACCACTAGTGAGTGGCAGGCTTCCTGTCCTAAACAGATATTTGAAATAGCTGACATAGGAAAGGGTAAACAGAGTTCAAATAGAAATTACAACCTAAGATGTCTATATTTTCTTTACCATTAATATGCCATAACATAGTATATGTCTATAGATATTAAGATATGGAAAAAGTTCCATTATTCAAGGTAGTGTCTTAGGTTAAAGGTCTCTTAAGGAATGTTAAGTCAGTCTTGTCTGACTTTTGTTGACATAGGAAGAGGCATTCTCTGAGTTTGCTTCAGAGAGAACAAAGAGATTATTCCAAAATTTTATATTAAACATTATCACTTCAGAGGGTGGTGACTTGGCACAGTCTTCCTTCACTTAAATCCAGTTTATTTGCAAGTCCCAGCATCGCCTTCCTGATATCATAGTCTTGAGGAACGAAGAACAAACATCAACAATAGTTGTATTTTTCAAAACCAAATTTGAGAAACAGTTTCTGTAGAACATTTTTCACTTAGGCTTAAGGTGCAAGCTTATTGAGTATTTGGTCCATCAGAATTCTTAAGGAATAGACAGACAGACAGACACACACACACATACACTTTTTCACCCCCATCAGAGTCTCTTTTGGACTTTGTCATTTGGGGAAGTCAGATCTCACAGTGTTCGTCAGGTACATTTACCCACTAGGACAAATGTTTAGTGTTCCAGGAATTGAAATGTAACAACTTTTAAAATAACTGGATTCCAAAAATCAGAGTTAGGTAGCATTTTTCATTTCTTTTTCTTTATAACTTTTCCTCCTGAATTTAGTACTTAGAGTGTTTTCTCTGAAAGTTTGAGATGCTTTGTAGAATTAGTATATGATCAGTGTACTTGGCATCCTCTTAAAATGAAATGAAAGTATAGACTACCTACTGTTTGTGAGGGAAATGCCCTATAAACCCTGCTGGGAAAAAGATAGTAGCATGTAAACCTTGAGAGAAATAACCTTTTAATTGATTCTTTATGTCCTTCACAAGAAGGAGACTGATCTTCTGTGGCCCTTTGTATTCAAATGTTCTATTTTGAAATCACACAAGTTTAGCTGTTAGCTGTAATTAACTTGACATTGCCTCACCTAGAAATCTTTGCAGATTTAAAAACTGCTATAAAATTTGCAAAGTTCTTTTCGTTATTTCATGTGAACTTCATACCAACTCTGTGAGGTGGGTACCACCGGTTTTATTATTCCTATTCTACAGATGATCAGCAAACCTCTATTAAGCACATCCTACGTGTCAGCCCCCATACTTGATCCTGGGCATACAAATGCATAGAACGAAATAATCCACAGTCATAGAGATCTTACATTCTAATACATACGTAGTAAACATAAATATAAGAAATACAAAACAATCAAGTAAAAGTTTGGGAGGGGGACCACTAGCAGTTGTGGGGATCA
This sequence comes from Potorous gilbertii, assembly GCA_028658325.1. Classification (NCBI taxonomy): domain Eukaryota; kingdom Metazoa; phylum Chordata; class Mammalia; order Diprotodontia; family Potoroidae; genus Potorous; species Potorous gilbertii. The sequence goes on from CM053769.1 coordinate 1,555,350, forward strand.
ATATCTTAGAATCATGGCCCCAGAAATGAAAGTGACCCTAGAGGCTGTGGAGCCCAACCCCCTTTTACAGAAGAGGAGACTGAGGCCCCTACTAAGGGGTGGTAACGGGAGAGAGACACATAGGGAACTAAGTGTCAGAAGCTGGATATAAACTCAGATCTTCTGACTCTACAGCAAGTGTTTTTTGCATTGTACCCTCCTACCTCTGGGTAAGGGAACTATAGAGTTTCATTCTTTGTATTTGTATCCATATTATCTGCTGAGTGATTGACCCGTGGTCAGAGGATCACAGGTTTAGAACTGAAAGAGGCCTTAAAGTCCATCAAGTCCAACTCCCTCATTTTACCTTGAGGAACCTGAGGCATAGAAAAGTGAAAGTGACTTGCCCAGAGTCACACAACTAATAAGTATCAGAGACTTAATTTGAATCCGTGTCTTCTGGGCTTTCTTCACTACAATTATACAGAGATATCCCATGTCAGAAAAATTGAGATTTTTGCTGCCCTTGTTTAGGGATAAGTTTAGAACTTGTGTTTTATTTTAAAGGTGCTAAGTTTATTGATTATATCGTTTCTTTGCTACATCTGCATGATTTAGATGTGCCAGGATGGGGTGGGGAATGAGAGGAGAGAAGCCAGATAAATGACAGAATCTCAGAATTGCCAGGGACCTTTGGGATGATCCAGTTCAACCTCCCATCCAGTGCCAGAATGCCTCTTACATTGTAGTGGGCATGGGCCAACTTAAGCAGTGATGCACTCACCATCTCTCACACATGTGTGCTGGGATTGCTCAATCCATCAACTCTATCATTAGGTTTATGGGATAGAGTTGTTAGTTCTTCTCTAATGGTGTTCCCATTCTGTGTTCACCCATAATTTACGTTAATTTAGTGGCTACCTAATAAATAGTGGCAGCAGCTAGATGGCACCATAATGCATAGATCACCAGGCCTGAAGTCAGGAAGTTCAAATCTGGCCTCAGACACTTACTAACCGTGTAAGCCTGGGCGAGTCACTTAATCCTCTTTGTCTCAGTTTCCTGATCTGTAAAATAAACTGGCAAAGAAAATAGCAAACCACTCCAGTATCTCTGTCAAGAATACTCCAAATGAGGTCACAAGGAGTCAGACATGACCAAAATGACTGAACAGTGAATAGGTAAGAAGCAGCTAGCTGTGGAATAATGAACACTCAGATACAAGTCAGGCTGCCTAGATTCAAGTCCTGCCTCTGACTAGCTATATGAAGTCATCTAGTCTCTTTTCCCTGAGCCTTACTTTCCACGTTTGTAAAGTGAGAGATCTGAATGAGATGATCCCTAAAATTGTGTGGCATGTAAAATTCTGTCCCCTGCTGACATGGAGAGCATTTGGTGTTTTGCAGAATTTGTTCTTATGCATTTGTGGGAATAGGTACCAAAGATATTATTTAACCCTTACATTTACAAAATATAATACATGGCTGAATTTATGCATTTTTTTGATGTGATATGCTTCCTTGAATGTTCATATTTGTTTTATGGACCACATATAAATTATATAGCTTCTTTTTTTGAATGATAAATTAAGTTGTAGTTACTTATAGAATAAGTAATATTATCCTTCTTTTGAATTTTCTTTTTTTCAATTAACAAAATGCTATTTTTTTTCTCTCTCACTTTTTCCCCCTCCCCCTTTGGGGGAAAAAAACCAATCTTGTAACAAATATGTATGTTCAAATTAAACAAATTCTAGTATTGGCCATATCCAAAAAAAAATCAGTCTGTACTCACCTGAGCCCAGACACCTCTTTAAGGATGTGGGTACCATACCTCATCATTTCTATGGAATTATGATTGGTCATTGTGTTATTAAGTTTTTACATTTTTCACATTTGTCTTTACAGTGTTATTTTATAAATTGTTCTTTGGATTCTGTTCATTTCGCTCTGCATCAGTTCGTACAGATCTTCCCAGGTTTCCTTGAAACCATCCTCTTCACCACTTTTTAAAGCATATCCCAGATAGGAAAAGTGATTTGTTCAACTTTTATAGCCAGGAAGTGACAGAACTGGTTTTTAATCCCAAATCTTTCTCTCCACTACATCTTACTCCATTTCATAGTACAATGTACGTAGAGTCATTCTTGGTATTATTAATGGAATCATTTAAAAAAGAAACAGGTCTGAATTTCAAGTGTAACAAATAAAAATGGATGGAGTGTTGTCATATTTCAGTTCGTTCATCCAACAAACACTTTTTCAGTAGCTTCTTAACTAGTGAAAGAGGTTTATCCTAAGAGTAGAGGAGGGGTTTGATAACTAAGCTATGAAAACTTCTCGGCACATTCCCACATTCCATATTGGTAGTACCCCAGGAGAAAATTCATTAGCCCTGGAATTCACTTCCAAGGCCTTTGCATGTGCTTTCACTTATACAGCAACAGGAAATGCCCTCTTGGAAGTATTCCTATTAGTGTGATAATTGGATGTGCTACTACCGTTCAGAACTCTCCTAAATCAGTTCTGCTCCTTCATGAAAGAGTGTTACTCACCAGAAAGGGAAACAGGTAGTTTTGTCTCTGTTTCATTTCCCAGTTTTCTAGTTGGTATTATCCCAAAAGTACTATGAATGAACGAAAAAGCATTTAGTATTTACCAAGTACTTATTATATTCCAGGAATTGTGCTAGGCACTAGAGATACAAGTACGCAAAGCAAGATGGTCCTGCCTATTTATGGTCTAATAGGGGAACACAACAGAAGGGGCCAAGGAGGGGTGGTTTGTCTGGGAAGTCACCAGGATGGTGAGTGAACTGATAGGGCAACTGGTGACCTGTAATTTCCAGGAATGGTAATGTTGATTTGACTTGGAAGCAGTCAGCTAGATGTCATAGACTCTCATCAGACAGGAGAGCAGAGCCCCAAGGTGGGGGCTGGAAGGACCAGGTCTGAGATTGAGACATACTTAGTGTACTTTGGAAATAGAGCTAAAAGTAAACCTGGAGCTCATCTTGGACACCACCTTCACTGACCAGCTGTAGAAGTAGGTCTGGACAGTGTGAATGATTTGCCCAGTCACAGACAGTAAACAGTAGCGCTGGGATTTAAATTTGTTGTGATTCCAGATCCTAGACTCCTTCTGTTAGAAATTTGTGTTAGATTTTCACAAAGGATGTTTCACAGTAGCTGGCCTCCGTAAGGCAAAATTCATGTCATATGTCTCTTGTTCACAGAACCAAGCTAAAGAACCAAGAATACGAAACTTTAGATCATTTGGAGTGTGATCTAAATTTAATGTTTGAAAATGCCAAACGTTACAACGTTCCCAATTCAGCCATCTACAAACGAGTTCTAAAAATGCAACAAGTTATGCAGGTAAGTTATAATAGTATTTGGTTGAGTTTGTGTTATATTCAGTGGAAATAATTTTTCAAAGATATACCTTCTTTGTTTTCTTGGAGACGTGAATTACAGGAGACTTTAGGTTATTTGACTTTATTCATCTTACACACATTTTCTCATAGTCAACGGTACAATCTCAAGGATCACTGATACTGTACACTGATACAGGACCATACATGCAAGTGGGTGCCCACACTGTCTTTCTGCATGTTGCTATTTAGAAAGCCCTTCTCTAAGCAGCAGTTCATCTGCTGATTCACTGGTACCTTAAAAGCTTCATGCTTTGGCTCAGTACTCTTTCTTGTTGTTCAACTGTCCCTTTAAAAATACAAAAACCCTATCAAGCATTTCTCCTATGTTGTAAATTCATTTATCAGATCACTTCCTTAAAATCGTCTTAGCAGGAGAATAGAGAGAACATGACAGCACTGATACCTAGAGAGACTGGATGGGACATAACTATTAGAATAAAAAGGAAGATTGGGGACACAGAAAACAAACTTCTGCTTCACAGTTTTACTTTTTCCATAGGGCCTTGACTCCTAGGAGACTCTTGGAGAATTAATAGACCAAGACCACCTCAGGCCTACCAAATATAGTCCCAACTCCTGAATTTGACATTTCTGACCCCTACAAAATTCTAGTTTAGTTTTCCTACTTTATCTCATACTGCTTCCTCAAAATATTTTATGTTCCAGTCAAATCAGACTATTATTCACACAATATAGTCCACACTTTGGTGTCTATCTTTGCACGTTAGAAGGTATTTCCCACTTCTTAAAATTTCCATACTTAAAGACCCAATTCAACAAACATTACCTCCTCCATGAAGCCTTCCCAGCCAGAAGAGATCACTCCTTAACCTGAATTTTCATAGCCCAATAGTTACAATAGAAGACAACACAAAAACATAGTAAGCATCTATAGTGAAGCCCCATGAAGCTTAGAGAAGATATGGGTTCTTTTGTCAGGGCCCCTGCAATCTCCAACTGCAAGGGTCACATGACTTCTTATACCAGGCCACATGAAGAATGCTGTTTTTACCCTGTCACTTTCTGCTCATATCTTATTTCTCTTCTGTGATACTGTAAGTTCCTTGAAGGCAGGAACCATGCTTTTTTTTTTTTTCAGCACCTAGTGCAATGCCGTACACTTAGTGGGCACTCGATAAATCTTTAGTGAGTGAAAGAATTTTATATGATCAACAGGGTAGTTGCAAATCTCACACAGATTTTATGAACTTACTATGTACTGTTAAGTACTATATGTTCTGTCAGCCTAGTAGGTTAGGTCTTCTGCTCCATTTGGCAGAAGAGCTTTAAAAATTCATGTGCTGCTTGAAAAGTATATCTTCTTTCAGCTCTCTCTCCAAACTTCCATTGTTTTCAGCTAGATTGCCCCTCAGAAATAAAAGGCACTCAGAGAATTTTTTAAAGTTGCATGAAGAGAGTCCCACTTAATATGGCCACCAGAAGAAGAAAGCATTGGCATCTTAGGTCTCATTTGTTAAAAGTTTGAAGAGGCTGGTTCAGGCATTTTACAGTCTTAAATGCTGTTGACTAGAACTGATTTCTTAAATATCTAGGTCCTTTTTTTGACCCACTTTTTCATCTGGCAGGCCTTAATTTGCAGTTATTGAAAATCTATAATGATGTTTTAATATTCATGCATCTGACTTGTAGTTGTATCTTTCAGTGTGAATCTGATCTCTGCAGGTCTTTATTATTCATGTATTCCAAGAGCATTTAGTAGAGTGAGCCTGACTCCAGGGATTTGCTCTCTTTCAGGCAAAGAAGAAGGAGCTTGCTAGGAGAGACGACATTGAGGACGGCGACAGCATGATCTCTTCAGCCACTTCTGATACTGGGAGTGCCAAAAGGAAAAGGTGCTTTTCTGTTCGTTGTGACTCTTTTCCCTTCACTTGTTTAGCTTATCTTTTGGCTTAAGGAAGAGAAATATGCTATTGTGAATGAATTGTATAATTATCCTCTTAGATTCTTTGAGAAGTTGTCAGATCAGAATATCAGTTTTAAATTAGATGTTAATATTGCTTTTTTAAGCACTGAAATTCTCTACTGGTTCTTAGTAAGCTTAGCTAAAGTGACAAAATATTTATATCTTTCCTTTTCATATTTGCAAAAAATTAATGTTTTAGAAAGTCACAAAAGAATCAAAAGTAGTTCTTTCTAGATTTTAAATCCTGTTCCTACAAAAACCGTAACAAATTTAATAGTAATTGCAGTTAGTTAAGAACATCTGCTGTTTTGAGTAAAATAAATTTTTATTTTTTCCTTATTATTCTGATCTTAATTTTTAAGATGCCAAATCACAGAACACTAAATCTTGTCTTCATGCGATGCGTGAAATCATTAAGACAGAAAATCCATGCACTTTTTCCATAACCTCAGCCTTGACTTTTCTTGGCTTGCCTTTCCTTCTTCGAGGAAGTTTCTGGAAAAGGTGTTTCTTGGCTGTAACACTTTCAGTGGCTCTACTCCCACCTCATCTTCCCCTCCTATGCCCAGCTCTCTTGTCTTTGAGCATTGTCATGGGGCTTCTCAGATTGATTCTTATGATGTGAGATGCTTTTTCTCCTCAGCCTCCTCTGTCGTAGGCTCTTCCAGCAGGCCCTGCAGTTTGTGGGATTATAGATAAGAGATTAAGTCAAATATATACATAAATACAATTGATCATGAAATCCAACAGAATGAATTAGCAGGAGTAAACGGGTGATGAAGGGTGTAGGTTTACGTCTATTAAGTTGTTTAAAAATGAGAACCTGCCCAGTCTGTTTTCTCTTATACTAATATTTGAGGGGAAAACTTTTGCATTTTGATAGACTCCCTTAGCTAAATAAGTCAGTGCATCTGGAAGTGATAATCACCACCTCTGGCCTATGAATTTCAACCTTGTAAGTTCTTAGATGCTTGTATGAGGTGGAAGGGTGGAAAACAGTGAAACATGATCAGAAGCATCAAATCAAGACTATCTGTGAATGCAGCTTATACTCCATCACTACCTGTGTTTTTTAATTCAATAAACAATCAAAGATAAATACTTTTCAGACAGAGAAAGTAATGAAGGCAATAAATGATGATAGTCTATTACCATTACTAAAGGAAGACAAGAAGTCTTAAAAAACTTCCAAAGCCAACCCAACCCAGGGCAGAGGCACACAAACTACAAGTGTTGTTGACTTAAAGTTTACAGGATTCATTCCAACAAATTAAATAAACTTCTTTGCCCTTAAGCCACATGTAAAAGAAAATTGAATAGTGTACTTTGGGGGTGATGATTCTAGCCCTATCAAGGGTCCTCAAGAAATGAAGTGTACAATAAGTGGACAAATAGAAATAAGAAATAAATATAGATTATATGCAGGTCCTCAAGAAATGAGAAAACAGAACAAATATAGATTATATGCAGGAGCAGCAAAATTTATAACCTAGAAATTCAGAGATGAAAGACAACTTGAATAAATAGGAGCTAAATGGAATATTTGTGTGACAGGCTAGTCCTTGGGTGGGACAGAGGGAGTATTCAGGAAAAGAGAAGTATAACAGACTGCCTTTGGGAGCTTGATTACTTTAGCAGGTGTACCTCCACCAAGCATAGAATAAACACGGTCACTTAACCAGGCTGATGTCAAACTTTGCTATAGGAGTTCATGTATGTGCTCACAGATCTTCCCCAAATTCATAACCTGTGAGTGCTACCAAAGCTGAGGATTACCTGTAGCGTGTGCTTCTATGTTTGCCTTGTCGCCTTGTTGATGCCAGAATACAAGTGCAGTTGCATGCCATCTTCTCTGACCCTCATAACAGTGAAGCTCCTCTCCTTCCCCAAAGTACTAATGATAAAGCTTGATTTTCAACGTTGAAGGGTTTCCAAATACCCCTTTTATCTTTAACTTCTGGGACAAAGAGCCCCTTGCCTTTTTCTCAGCCACATTTAGTTTATATATGTCTCTCTGATGTTTGCTTATTTTGTTTCTTTCCACATGTAAAATGTCTGTTTCTGCTTTCCCAGGAACACTCATGACAATGAGGTGTTGGGCCTCAGGAGGCTATCCAGGTGTGCACACATTTTTTATGCATAAACGTATTCTAAAAGTTAACCTTTTCTGGGGTATGGTCACCATTGTTTTAGGTGAACAGGGAAACCTAAAGTTTTATTTTTAATTAGCACCAGGCTATTTTAATAAAAAGCAGTAGCACCTCCAGAGTGTAGAGCGTGGCCTCAGTAACACAAGTTAACAGGATACCTAACCAGGGACTTGTCACTAGCTTTGCCAAGAGAACCAAAAATGCCTTACCTGTTAAGTAAATTTGAGGACGAGGGCTATCCTTCAGTGGTATCCCCTACTTTAGTTGTTCTCAAGTTTTTCCACAGTGGCAGAATATCGTTTTGTTTTGTTTACACAAAACTTTGGCAGAATTATTGTAGTAAATCCTCTAAAATTATTTTTTTAATTGCCTATTAACAGACAACATAAGGTCCTTTTAAAACAACAAACTCGGGGTATTTCAGTCATTTGCAGCATAGTGAAATACTGCTCTTAAAGGCAACTGCCCTTAATACAACCTTAAGTACCTTGGACACAGTAGATTTTTAGTAAAGAAACAACTGATATTTAGTTCCTAGACTCAGATCTAGCTATTCTGGGAAGATGTCATTGAATGAGATAAGTGTTGATGAGTAAGGAAGATGAAGTTTGTTGATCTGAATGATGAGCACAAGTGAGGCAGTAACTGATTACGGGGTTGGTTATAACTTGATAGCTATACCTCCAAACCCAGGGCTTTTATGTTCATTAGAACAGCAGTTCAGATCTACTTTGACCTGAGGAGACTAGGAATAAAGAGGAAACTGTTCTGCTCGTGGGTGTGAATAGAGGTGAAATGAAGAGGGGAGGGAAATGAGGGCAAGCTGGGATGTCCCTGGCAGTAATGAGGTAATTAGATTATGGATCAGAGCTTTGGCTTTGAAAATGGAAGATGGAGTAGATAGAAAAATATGATTTAGAAGAATTGGAAGAACAGTTGTTAAGCCTTAATGTAGAAGGCTAAGGAGAGCAAGAAGTGTAAAGTGATTGTAAAGTTTTAAGCGTTATTCTCAGGTCTCTTGATGTTGATAGCAAAGCAGAAATAAAATTAGAAATTAATTTTAGGCATACTCCCATTTAGGTGTTCGTGTGAAAGAAGGTACCAGCTCAGTACTGGAGAAGTAGAGAGTGATGATTATATCGTTCATTGAAACCTTGGGAACAGATGAGCTCCTCACGGTATGAGGAGAGTGAAAGGATGTTCAGTTAATGGTCAGAAGAAGTTAGCCTTCAAGAGAAAAGAGCACGTCAAAATAGGTGTATTCTGAGCTTATGAGTAGGTGTGTAAATAAATAAATGTTGAATTTTGAATGAATGAATGTGAGATAAGCCAGAAAAGCACAGACTGTAGAAACAGAGTCACCAGTGTTAAAAATCGGTCCTGCAAGACGAGAGTGAAGCTCCTCCTTAGACTGATAGTTACTTGACTAGTAATAGCTGACGGCTAGTTAGACAGGATCTAGAAGAGACTTCCTTACTGGTGAGAAGACAGAGGGAAGGGATATAGAAAAAACAATCAAGCGTTAACTGTGATTGAAGTGGTAGAAGAACACTTGGAAGCAGATCGTGTGGCAACAGCATTTGTGTATGGCTTGGTGCTAGTGCTCTCTTAATCTCTTCACTCCCAGCCCACACAGTTATCATCAGAGCAAGTCAGTTATATGAAGCAGTAAATAAATTATAGTCCTTTAAACGAGAGTCAGATAATATGTCTTCAACACTGTTAGGAATTAAGAGTTAACTTCAAGGGAAAAGGAAGCATTTTACTTACATTCCAAGATTAATATTGACTTCCCCTATATTTTTAGATGTTTTTACTCCTAATACTAGGCACTCATCTGTTTATTCTTCATAAAAGTTTCACGAGGTCCCTTATACTTACAAAGGATCTTGAATTTGGGTGGAAATCACTAAAAGTGTTTAGTAAGCATCTGTTGTTTAGGCACTGTACTAGGAAGTATACCAGGATTTCTTTCTCCATGGAATCCAAGATGCCTGACAATCACAATTTCCCCACTTTATCAATGAGGCCCAGAAAAGTTAAATGACTTGACAGGGATTGCCCAACCAGTAAAGATGCACCTAGCCCTCCTGACTGTACATCTAAGTTCTTCCACAGAATGCTACTGTAGCTACTACTGCATTTTCAAATTTTCAACTTCAGAAAAGTAGTTCTGTTTTTAAGTTCTTATTGGGTATCATGAATGCATGAGAAGAAGAAAAATTGTAAGGAAAGATAGAAAAGCATCCACTTCTGTAAGCAGCCATCCTTTTTGTCCAACTGCCCAAGACTAGTTTGTTTTTGAAAGTCATTAAGCAGGCTTCTTTAGCATAAGTTTCTAATAGAGCACCAGGAAAAAAACCTAAAATTGGTTTAGGACTGTCTCACATCTTCTGTACTAACAAGTGAGTTAGGTGGAGGGGAGGGTACTATTTTTAATGTACAAAAATTTATAGCAAATTGAGTTTTAAGCATCAGATTAAAGTAGTTTCCTGGTTATGTCCTTTTTGATTTCAGATTTGGGACTTGTCTCACTAAATGCTGCCTGCAAGTGTCAGTCATTGGAGACAAAATGACCATCTACCATCAGTTGTCTATCTGACGACAGCCAAGAGTAGTCAGACCTCTCAAAGTTTATAGCATAATGTAAAAGATTCAGTTAAGCTTGTTGTATAGCTACATGTCTGGGAAAATGCAAACACTCTGCCTTTGTTACAGTTGCTTCTGGATTTATTTAAAAACCATTCCTCTCACTCTTTAAAAGTTGATGAAGTTCCCAAATGAAAAAGTTATTTCCATTACTCTAGCCTGATAGCAATTTGGTTTGTAAATATCCAGCATATAAATATTCCAGTCAACCAAAAATGAAAAATCACCCACTTTCCCATTAGAATGTTTTTGTTAAAACAACAAAGAACACACTAAGTCCATTTTTAAGAGATTTTTTTTGAGCTGATTATGAGTTCAAAATGGAATTCTCGAGTTTGTTCACTTTAAAGTTCAACTCTCATAAAGTCAGACATTTGGATTTTGTGACATAGGACCTACAGATACTACATTTGCTTTCTTCAGCTTTGAACCTGGAGGCCTGTTTTATGAAATCTGAGGGTCAAAATCACCTGTACTCTAAGCCTTAATGTCAGGTGTAAAGTTTCTTACTGTCTAGTTGCTGAAAGTTTGAGATGGGAAACTCTTCCTACCATATTTTATCGTGTCATGTCTCTTTGGATTCATCATATGTATCAAAGGAAACTGCTTCCAAATTAAACTAGAGTTCTAGACAAAGCCTTCAAGAGCTATCATTTAAAATGGTGTGTTGTTTTTTTTTTTAAGAGACATAAAACTAATGCTACAGTGCTCCCATAACATCCATGAATGACCATCCAAGCATGACAGTGATTCTTTAACTAGAAATAGGGAGGCTCTATGGGTTTTTCTCTTCTAGATAACCTGCTCCAATCCATTTCTGGATAACTTGCCATAATCTTTAAAACATTAGCTTTAAAGAATCCATAGACACTCAGGTGTGTTTTAGAATCATAAGGTGAGCACAGCAGTGTCTTTGCCTGACCATTTGCTTGTTTGTTTTATGTTGTGTTGAATTTTTAAGAGAAAATCCTCTGACACTTGGAAGCTTCATAACTCGGAGTGTCAGTGGGCGAAGTCTGTTTAGGGATGGATAGACTCTCCTAATCACATAGCTCATTCCTAGGGATAAATTTTGAATTGTAGACTAGGAAACAGACAAAAAAATTTGCCACCAGGTCTCTGCACAGCCATTTCTTCTTACTTTTAGGTTATCTGCCTCAGCTGCTTACTTGGAGGCTACTGGTTCCAGTCCAGCTGGGAGTTCACCACCAAAGGCTTATGACATAAGAGCCCTGGACCGGAAAGCAGGAGACCTGGGTTCTAGTGCTGACTCTGCCACTAACTCACTGTGTGACCTTCGGCAAGTCACTGAACCTCTCTAGACCTCAATTTCCTCAGTTGTAAAATGAAGGGGTTGGACTAAACGTTCTCTAAGGTCCTTTAGAGTATAAATTCTATTACCTGGTATAACACTACTCCATATCACCCTTATCAGTTTCTAAGTTTGTCGCTTCACAACTGGAGGTAAAATGAAATTGTGGGGTGGGAATTCCACACACATTAATAAAAAATTGGCACCAGCTACCATGAAAGGCCATGGATAAGCCATAGACTACCTACACCCCCAAATTACCCCAAACTAGCTTCTTATTTAAGATTGGCATTGATTGTTGCAGGTTAGAAACATAGGATGAGAAAGGTTTGACCTGGACAGAAGTTCACACATAGGAAAAAGAGAAACTAGGATTTGCCATGATGTACCAGTGAAATATGTGTGACATATATAGATGTTGCCTTGTACACAAGTTGGGGAAACACTAATCCAGTATGTAGACTTGCACATTCTAAACAAGCTTCTTTGCAACCAAGATGATAAAATCAGATAATAGGGATTTTCTCTTTCTATTGCAGTTCCTTGAATAAAAAAGCAGAAGTAGGAGAAGAATATTACTCAGTTTAGTTGCAGCCTTGCTGTATGAGTCTTAAAAGCTAAAATTGGGTAATGGCTCTTAAAAGATTTCATTCTTCCTGCATGTCAGGTCACGTCTCTTCATGAACATTGAACTCACTGGAAAGAGTTAGAAAGACAAATATCTCTCCCTAAGATTCATTAGCCTAAAGATCTGTTGGCCAGTTCTGACACAGCTGCCCTTTTTTAAACTATTTTAGAAATTTGTCTGTGCCTGTTTGTTAAAAATTGCCTTTCCTCTGACAGCTCTTAAAGTATTGATTTAGCCTGTGGCATTGTTTATAGGCATATACGGGAAAGGGAGGCATAATCATTAGACACGCCTACCAGATAGAGAAAGAAAGCGGTGCCTTTTCAGCTTCTACTCTTGTGAAAAGAAAAAATTAAGTTGTCTATTGTTTTTCTCCCTCAACAGTAAAAAGAACATAAGAAAGCAGCGAATGAAAATTTTATTCAACGTTGTTCTTGAAGCTCGAGAGCCGGGTACAGGCCGAAGACTCTGTGATCTGTTTATGGTTAAGCCGTCCAAAAAGGATTACCCCGACTATTACAAAATTATCTTGGAGCCAATGGACTTAAAAATTATTGAGCATAACATCCGTAATGACAAGTATGCAGGAGAAGAGGCGATGATGGAGGATATGAAACTGATGTTTCGAAATGCCAGACATTATAATGAAGAAGGCTCACAGGTACCGTCCATGCCGTGCAAACATGTTTCCTTTTGGGCTCCGTTGCAGTCTCACACACACACACACACACACACACACACACTCTCGCACTCTCCCTCCTTCCCTCTATCTCTCTTTCTCTCTCTGAAATGACGATTTTTAGCGTTACGGGTATTCTGTGCACCACAGTAGATCATAGCCCCTGTACAAAAGTCCTCCTTCCTTGCCTTCTTATGGCACAGAGGCAGCCCAGGATTCTCAGAGGTTGTACCAGTAGGGCACAAGTTCGGGCAGATCCTACCAATGCTTCAGATGTAAGCCCTAGTGATAGGCTTTGTTCCATCTGAGACCAGCCTAGATAAGCAGAAAAGCTCATCACCAGAAGTCTGGCTACAAAGTTAGGAATTTTTTGGCCACATTGACCCATAAAACAAACATTTGTACCATGAAAATGTTTATAATTGTATTTTTTAGGTCATTCCATTCAGTAGTTAGGCTAATTACTATTCCTGAATTAAAAAGCAAACAAAAAAGTTTTTTTTTAAAAAAATAAGCTTTAATTGATGTCTTTTGTTTTAAATCACATTCGATTCTGAAAGTGCTGCCCGCTGCAAATTGAAATGTCACTTTGGATAAAGAAACAAGTTAAGCAAAAACAATCCTGTACAGTGACTGCAAGTGACATTGTATATATAACATTTTCCTTGGTATTAATATTCCTCTCTGCAGGAAGGGGATCTGTGTTCTTTACCTATTCATTATCAGGACAGTTAATTGGCTTTCTCTTGCAATCTTTAGTTTGCATTATTGTAGTGCTACATATTATTATTTTATTTCATTTCAATCTCCATAAGTTCATAAATGTTCTCTATAAGTTCATACAATTCCCATGCTTCTGCAAATTTCTCACATTCATTTCTTTTTCAACATATTTAATTACTTCAATGTCACAGTTTATTCAGTCATTCTGCAAACAATGGTGCTTTGTTTCCAGTTTTTTACTACTACAAAAGAATGCTGCTCTGAATATTTTGATATTTATTAGACTTTTGTTTCTGTCTTTGACCTCCTTGGAATACGTACCTAGTTATATAATCACTGGGTCAAAGGATAGGAATTTTTTATCGTTTCTTTGCAAAAATATCTAAAAAAAAGTTTTATCATAATATTCAAATGGATTCTCTGCTTGTGTATTTCATGTTTAGCTATTAGACTACTTACAGGTTATGCATGACTAGCGTTATTTTGATGATTGGTGTTGTGACAACTTCAAGTATAATGGTGAAAAGAGAACTTTACTTAAATGAGAGGGGGGAAAAGTAAAGGTTTAACTTGAAAATGAAGTTGGACCACCCTTTTCAAAGTGATTGGGATTTTAAACATTGCTGCACAAGATGAAAGCTAGCTGCTGAAACATAAGGTATAGATCAGCCGTAACCAGTTTATCGGATATACCTATCACAGAATTCTAGATAAAAGGGACCTCAGGGGTCATCTAGTCCAAGCCGTACGTGAAAGAATCCTCACTAGAACCTACCTGACAAGTGCTAACAAACATAGAAGTTATAACCCTGAAATATGAAGTAACAGTTAATTTAAGAAAACCAAAATGAAACTGGAGAAGGCTAGCTTAAATAATGAAGAGAAATCATAGAAATTCAGAATTGGAAGGGACTTCATTGGCTTTCTAAGCCAATTCATAGCCAAAAAAAGAATCTCTGCTCTACTACTTAAGAGGCCATCCAGCCTTTCTTAAGGCCTCCCAGGGAGGGGGAGCCCACAAGCTCCTGCAGCCCATTCCACTTTCAGATAGCTCAGATTGTTTGGAAGATTGCCTGACAGCAAGTCTAAATTTGCCCCTTTGCAAGTTCTATTCATTACTCCAAGTTCTGCTTCTCAGGGCAGAAAGAGTCTTATTTCCTTTTCCACATTATATCCTTTCAGATGCTTCGAGACATATCGTTTCCCACTGAGCCATCTCTTTTCTAGGCCACATATCCCCAGTTCTTTCAGACAGTTCATATGATATAGACTTGAGGCTCTCCTCCATTCTGTACACTCTTCAGTTTATCAATTTGCTCCTTAGAAATTGTTCAGCCAGAAATGAACACAGCGCTCCAAGGTATGGTCTGAACAGGGTAGAATACAGAGGATGATTTCCTCTTTATTCCTGAAAGCTGGGCTTCTTTTAATTCAGCCCAAGATCACATTAACTTTGGCTGATCATGGCAGCTTTTAGTCCACTAAAACCCCCCATATCTTTTTCAGATGGACTTCTTTCTAGCTACACCTTCACCTCATCTTATGAAGTCAGTTTCTTAAACCTTTAGGTGAGAGTTTACATTTGTCCCAATTAAATTTCACCTTATTAGATTCAGTCTGTTATCACCGTTTTAGATCCTGACTTTATTATCAGCTATGTTAGCTATCCCTCCCAGAGTTGAGGCATCTGAAAATTTTGTATGGATGTCATCTATGGTATTATCTAAGTCAGTGGTAAAAATGCTAAATACCACAGGGCCAAGCACACTGGAGACCTCTTTCCAAGTTAACACGAAACCAGTGTTACAAGTCCTTTCTCACTTGTTCTATTGTATACAGCATACATCTCTTCACCTTTTCTACAAGAATCTCATGGTACTTTATGAAATGCTTTGTTGAAGTCTAGGTAAACCATAACCATAACATTCCTCTGATCTGCCAGTTTAGTAACCAAGTCAAAAAAGGAAATAAGGTTTTTGCTGAAACCATACTGTTCTTAGTGATGACTACTTCCTTTTCTAAATGTTCACTAACTGATCATTTAGTACAGTTATCCCTTCCACATCGTGACTTTCCCCATTATGGTTTCAGTATATTGCGGGGTGGCATAAGAAATTAAATGGGAATGTTTGGGTATTTTTACCGAAGCTACATGTAAAATGAATGCCAGCAGACAACAAAGAAAAGGTTTAGAAACTCAACAATGCATAAAATATGTGTATAGCTTCTTATAAAAAGAACATATTTTATCTTTTAATGTCATAATAATTCAGACAACTTCTCTGATATGAAGGGGGAGTATCAAAAAATTTTACACAGATTTTCAGATTGTAGGGTTAACCCTATGATATGTAAGGGATAACTATATATTCTAGAATTTTTCCAAGAATCAGAGTGAAGTTTACTGGCCTTTAGTTTGTTGGCTGTTTCCTTCCTGGTATTTGCATTTCTCCAGTCTAGATCAGTTCTATTCCTCTACAATCTTTCAGATATTAACTATACGGTATTCACTTCTGTCAGTTCTTTCAGGACTTTCATTTGTCCAGCTGAGTCAGTTTCATCAAGAGCAGCTAAGTACTTCTACCACCCTTTTACCTAGCAACTTTTCCTTGGCCAATTTTGTTCTATTTTTTTTTTCAATCCAGCGATCATTGTTCTTGGCCAAGAAAACAGATTTAGGGTTAGAATCGACTCGTCTTCTCTTGTCAGTGATCACTGATCCATCGACTTGAGCAGTAATCTTACCCCTAATCACTACAAACAACATGATTGGTTTCTATTACCTTTCTTTGCTTCCATCTCTCGTATACCTGTTTAAAAATACGAATTACTAGGTGAATTCTCTGTTCACCTCTATTGGTCTCCTGGCAACTCCCATTTTTCCTCAGTGGAATTGTTTTTCTTTGTGTCTCCAGAATCTTATCCTTTATTTTCTCATCCCTCCTCAGCTAAAAGAAATCCTAAATTGACTAAAGTTGTTCTCTCCTTTCATTCTTGATATTTGTCAATAAATTATTTGTTATTCTGGCAAGTGGTATAAGCTGAAAACATTCAAAGTTCAAGAAAGTTTTAGACAAATCCATGGACTATCTAGCCATAATGGCCTCTCAAAGGTATCTAGGAATGGGGAAGTTGCATTTATGCAAAGGATTCAGGCCTGGGCCTTAGCTCTTACTGACGTATCCTCGCGAGTACCATTTCCGAATGAGAGCCGATTCAGAGATATTTTGACTTTGGCCTCAGGACTTTTACCATTTACTACTTTCCAGGCCTTCTCTGGTCATTGAGTTCTTCCCCCTCCAGCCCCATCCCTAGCGCAGGGCCCACCGATCTCTAGATTTCCCTATGTTCCTAATCCTGTTGGATTCCTTTGGTTGAGAATTTCCCAATTACTTCTCACCTTTCTCTTGATGCTGGTCTCACACCTGGATATCCTTTTCTAGAGTCTGCCTCATTTTCCCTTCTTTCCACTGTCTCTGTACACAGAAGAGTGGCATTTTCTAAGGATTAGCCACAAGAGGAAAGAATTTATGCCATACAAAAATATTATATCAGGGTGGAGTAATTAGAAATACAAATAAAACTGCATGTTTTTGGCCTGCGTGGCACATATCTAACACGGCGTTCTGTTTAACTCCTCTGTGCCTGACTTGGCTCATTCGGAAATCCTTTATAGGCCTTAAAATGGCCTTCTGTTCCTACTTTTAATTATTCAGTTCATTATTTCCCCTTATTCTGCTCAAAATTGGAAAGGATAGAATTATTACATAGAATTAAAATTTATCCCATAATTTCAAAAGTAGGCCATCCCACCCCCCTGAAAGTACCAAAAGACAAGTTCTACTTTTACAGTTAGTTTATTCAACAAATAATTACTCAGCCCCAATTATATGTAAAATCCCATGTTCAGAAAATGAATCCTGAATTGGATTAACCATTCACATTTAGTGTGGTGTATTCAAATGACTATATTTCTCCAAAAACAGTTTGATAAGATTTCAATGGTTACACACAAGTTGAAAGCATATTCTTTCCCAAAATTATTGATTGTGATATGTAACAGATTAAGTTTCAAATCTTTGCAATTACACCAAAGAGAAAGTTCCTCTTCCTTCCTTTGGTTTGATAAGTTTGATCTCCTATATCTCCTTTCATTCTTGCAGAAATAACACAGCATTTATAAATCTTTTTTTCTTCTCTCCCCTGTTTTTGGTCACATGGTAGATTAGATTTGGCAGAAAGGATTACATCATGGAAAGGGCACCTATGACACCATCATTCCTATTGACTATCAGTACCTTAGACACTACTTATCCATAGAGCTTAGAAAGGAGAACAGATTAGTGTCAGTCAAGGGGGAGAGGCCACTCTCTATAAAGTGGACTCTACTGTTCTGTGACTTTAACAACGCTTTTGTTAATTCTTACTCAGAATGCAGCATAGCAGAAGAAGCCTGGAAGGTAAGGTTTATTTAATTGTTCCACTTCTCCACTTAATCAAGGGACCTGTAAAGGTCTTTAAGTTTTGCTGTTTGGGATCTGTGATTTATTGGGAAAGGTACTTTCCTCTGCTGGAACAGATCATAGCCTCTCCACACCTTCTCATTCTGTGTGACTCTTCTCCATGTTTTCCATAGAAAAATCTTTGATAGAGGTTCTAGCCAACCCACTGCCAGCCTTCCTCTTGGTTTTTTTGTTGTTGGGGCCAGTGCTCCACCTTGTCTGTCCATCTGTTGTGTTTCATTCTCGCTATGTGACTGGTCCACTACCTTTCCGGTAATACCTGCCCTTGATAACATCTTTAATACCACTTCTCCAGTAGAAATTGGCTTTGGCATTCCATGATTTGCAGTCAGTATTGTATCATTGGGAAAACATTGGTTTTAAAGAGATTGGCTTTTGCGGTAGCCATCAGTTAGGGAATTATTGAAAACACTGAGCCTTTCTCAAGTGCAGTCTAGTCTGATTTCCTGTCCTACTTTATTCTGTACCCAACTTGTTGTCTGTCTGAATCACCTATACAAGATGGACATATTAATTCAACAGGTTACCTCTCCAAAAACTGCATCTTTTGCCCACTTTTTTATGCAGTGTGGATGATTAAAACAGGCTTTCCCACTGCCGTATTTTCTAGTGAAGCTTTTTAGTGCTTTGGGGCTTAATGCACACTTTTAGGAGAAACTCACCATCCATAGGAAATTCTTCTTTTGTCTGGACTTTGTGTAGGTCCTCTTCTATGACACTGCAGGCAGCAGTAGCAGTGCTAGGTCTGTAGTCCTAGCATTGAGGTTCAGTCTCAACTCTGCTGCTGGTTGCCTCGGTTATAAGCTTGTGGGCTTCAGCCTCCTCATCCTGGGTGTTGGACAAGATGGCCTCTCAGGTCCTTTCCAGGTGTAGGTCTCTGATCACGTGAGCCTAGAAACACATTGGGGTCATCCTGTACCTCCTTTTTGTCAGTATGCAATCTATTACTGAATGAAGTTCTTACCGTACCCATCTGTCATTGTTTTGTATGACTTTGTTATGTGCTTTGGAGATAACCCCATCTGAGGAGAACCTTCAGGGCTGCATTTTGTTCTACCAAATCAAATACTTTTGTAAAAGCAAAGCAGTAGTCAACAGAACCTTGCATCCTAGCACTTCTCATTAAGCTATGTGATGTGGCGTTCTGTAACAGCAGCAACCACCAGGTACCTTATGGGGCTGAGCTTTGACAGGACCCTGTACTTCCACTCAGGAATTTTTGCAATAGAGGAATAGAATCCCAACCCGGAGAGATACAACAGACCCAAGGCACCTTAGCTCCCGACAACATGCTGCCCTGTAGCTCTGCTCGGTGTCACTGTGCTTCAGAGCTGTGGACAGGCTAGGCTGCAACTCCCTGTCCTGACTCCCACTGGCTTCTCCCTCCTGCCCATCCACATCAGCCCCATTCCTTGGGTGGCCCTCTTCCCTACCCCTCCATTGTGCCCTCTGGAATCCCTTTTCTGGTGTCACCCAACTGCCATTCATGTTAGACCTCTTCCTTCCCTACCTAAATGACTTTGGATGTGTTTTATATTTACTTATGTGTAATTGTGTGTAATGTTGTTTACTCCCAAAATAGTGTAAACATCTTGAGGGCAAGGATTGTTTCATTTTCACTTTTTGTCTCCAATGCCTAACACAATCATAGTGCCAGGCACAAAGTGGGCACTTAATAAGTGTAATACCTGATAAATAGTACATAGTAGTCATAATAGAGGTATCCAAAAAAGTGGTGCGAAATTAGGTCTGAGACTTAATGGAAGATATGTCATTTGAATTAGGTTTAAAAGATGGCTAAAATTCAGCCGGTGAAAGGGAAGACAAGGCATTTTAGGTCAGCATTGTTATCAAGGTGATATCAATGCAGAGGTGGAGGGGACAGGAGTGGTGATGGGTGGGGAAGGGAGAGTCCAGGCCTACTGGGTAGCAGTATGGTAGAAGTCTAGAAGATATGGCAGCACAGGATTGTTGGGAGCCTTGAATGCTACACAGAAGGGGAGATGCCGGCTTTACAAGTTAGTGCCAGTATTGACATTTTTTAGTCAGTATAGTTTGGTGTGGTACAATGGAAGAAACACTGGCTCCCGAGTCAGAAGATCCAAGTTCAGATTCCACCTTGGGCATGTTACTTAAGTTTTCTCAAGTTTAAAAATAAAGAGGTTGGACTAGCTGACCTCAGAGGGCCATTCCAGCTCTGGAGGCGGCTCCATGGCCAGGTAGATGAAGTGCTGAGAACCAGGGAGACCCAGATTCAGTCCTTTGCCAGCTACTTAACAAGCAGATCACTGAACCTCTCAGGCTCCGTTTCCTCATCTGAGAAATGAGGTTAATGATAACCCACCACACAGGGCTGTTGTGAGGGTCAAATGAGGTAACATGTTTTAGAGCAAACCTTGAAGCACTATAGGAATGCTAGCCACCATTCTTCTCTCAGATACCAGGACTCCTATAATGGAGGGATATATAAGGCAGAGGGGACTGGAGCATTTCATCCCAATATTTGGGAATGTCACCAAAGCTGTGCCAGGGGTAGTTGGGGAAAATGATTCCCAGGGAAATAGGATCATCCAGATGGTACCTGGATCACTTCTGTTGCCACATGGTATGTGTTTTACCTCCTAACTATCATCAGTCACGTCAAATAGGACTTTAGTATATAACATGTCAAGGTGTCAGTTTTCCCAACATTAGCAAAGTTTTCATCTGTACTTTTGGACTTAATCTGCTACATTTTGTACCCAAAGGAATAGAAACACTTTTGAGAAATAAAACATGCATAAATGTGGTTCTACACAAGAACATATTGTATAGCCCATAGGCAGTTGCTGGAATAGTTAGCATAGTGTCAGATCCCTTAAATGTTTTTTTTCTTTTTGATGTTGTTTTGGAAATAGGTATATAATGATGCCCATATTCTGGAGAAGATGCTCAGAGATAAGAGAAAAGAGCTGGGCCCACTCCCTGAGGATGATGACATGGCCTCTCCCAAACTCAAGCTAAGTAAGGCAGAATTGTGTCTATTTGTTAATTTTTGTGTTTAAAGAGAGATTGCCATTTTACTGAAAGGACACTGAGTAATTGATAGTTCTTGAAGTCAGTAGAGTTCTGGCATCTAAGTGACCTCTTTCTCCTGCCCTCACTCTTTTTTTAATCTAAATATTTCAGCTGAGAAGAGTAGGTAGGGAAAGGAAATGGTGTAAAAAAATGTCATATGGCTTCACTTTACTTTCTCATACACTATGGGTGTTTGCTTCATATAAAGATAGAGTAATAAAAATTTTCCATTTGTGATTATACACAAGTGTGCAGAAACCTATGTTTCTTTTTGATTCTGTAATCAGATTTAAAATTATGTTGAGTGCTCTTAGGCAGAGAATTTCAGGGGTTAATTATGTGTCATCGATACACAGTGAAAACTAAAGCAATCCTAGGCTGATAGTCCTGATGGTTAAGAGCCTAGTCAGACCACATCTAGAGTGCTATGTTCTTCTTAGGATAGTGCGTTCATCCTACGTTGCCCAAAAAAGACCGTGCCATCAGAGAAATGATGACATGACTTGCACTTGACTTTGTTTTGAGGGAGGGAGGGCTGTGCAGGTCACCAGCCTCACTTCTCCTCCAGAGCCCTCTGAATCCAGTGACCAGACATTCCTCAGGATGAGTGGAGATGACCCAGGGTGAGGCAATTGGGGTTAAGTGACTTGCCCAGGGTGACACAGCTAGTGAGTGAGATTTGAACTCAGGTCCTCCTGACTCCTACATTGGTGCTCTACCCACTGCACTGCCCAGCCACTTCCTCTTAAGATACTGCATTTGAGGAAGGATATTACTGTGCTACATTGTCCCCAGAAGGGAGGGCAGCCAAAATCAGCAGGAACTTAGAACTTAAGCCACATATGGATTGAGGGAACTGGGTGTCTTGAGTCAGGCTTAGACAAGAGAAGCCTGGGGGTGAAGTGACGGTCATCTTCAGGTACAGCAGTTCTTGCTTTATGTAAATCCGCATTACACAGATTCAGCTTGACATACAGAATTAGAAAGAAATTGACATTCCAAAAAACAACTATGGTAACTTTACCATACAGTTCTGTGCTTTCTCTCTGCTCCTGCCCCTTAGCTTGGCTCTCCACAGACTCCCACCCCTTCTCCCCAGCAAAAAAAACAAGAAACAAAAAACCTTTGAGTGAAAGCAGAAGAACAGAGGTGCAGAGAGACCACTGCTGCTGGATTAAGAGCTTAACTTGAGACCTTCAGCACTGAGACAACAGATTTTTGTCCCTCTCTTCTCACCCACTCACGTGTCTGGTTCCCACATGTCTGTCTTCTGTCCATTCGCTCAGGTACTTTGTGTCTTTTTCCACCCCCATGTTGCCCATCCTCTCCTGTGTCCGTTTCCAACTTCCACATGTTTCCCTCCCATGTGTTCTTCCTTTCATTTGCTCCAACCAGATACCCATATGGCTGGCCCCAGCCTTTCTGTGTTTCTCTTCCTGCTCTTACTTCTCTGTCCCTGGCCTCCACCTTGAACTGTGTGCCAGCCCACTCCCTCCACAGGCATGCCAGTCCCCCTTTCTACTTTCTTTCCTCCCTCTCTCCCCACAGCTCTGAGGAAATTCACATTATATAAGTGCACATTATGTAAAAATCACTTGACATAGAGGTCTGCAGAACAGACCACTTACATAAAGTGAGAACTGTCTGTTTTAGAATAGCTATCACATAGAAGAGGGATTGGGAGCAGATTTATGTGTAATACAACCACCAACTCCCAAATAATCGGCCAGAATGGGCTCCTCAGGAGGTGAAGAGTTCAACCCCTATGAAGATCTTCAAACGGAAGACTGGAAGACTACTTCTTGGCTGTATTGGCTCAGGGAAGAATGTTGACTAGTTTACTTTAAGATCTGTCCAGCTCTGAATTTCTGTGATTCTGAATTAACTGAGAAATAGTAACCTCATTGGATCATTACCTCCTCAGTTCAATTCAACAAACATTTATACAGAGTACTTACCATTTTAGGCACTGGGGATGCCAAAACGAAAGGTGAACCAATCCCTGCCCCTAAGGCTGAGGAGCTCACTTCTGTAGGGTGTGGAGAGAGATACAATATGCCAAGAGAATTATGGAGGTACACCTGGGGAATTCCAGGAAGACCCCTACGGGAGGGACAGACGTTGCAGATGGGGAGGATCACCTCATGCAGTAACACTGAGGCCACAGGCCAAAGTGACTCAATTGGCATGAGAAGAAAAGGAAGATGAAATGATGGGAAAGGAAACTGGAACCTTCTGGCTAGAAAGTGTTTGAAAGTTATGTTAGAGCCAGTGAGCTGGTGAAGATTTTTAAGCAGGGATCAGGGACATATTTTAGCAATAGTGTAAAGAATGAACTGAGAGAAGGGATACTGGAGGCAAGAGTGCTGTGGGGATGGACTTAAAGCGTAGAGGTAGAAGCAGCAAGACTTAGAAGAATCAGCAATGACTCCAGCAGTGCAAACTTGGGTAACTCGAAAGGTGGTTTGTTGTTTGAAGAGGGGAGAGAATGGGGGAACCAGGGAAGAGGAAGGACTGGAAGGAAATCTAGTGACTATATAATAAATGTAATTTGGGAAATGTTGAGTTTGAGTTCCTGTAGAACATCTAGGGGGAAATGCCCAGAAGGAAATTGTAATGTGAAATTGCAGTTCAAGATAACAGATGAATTCCATTTCTGTTTTCTTAGCTGAAATTCTTTGTGGCAAGGGAATGGGATTCACTGGGAAGTGACAGAAGTATTTAAAAGAAAAATGTATCAATAAAACATCTACTCTTTAAAAAGATAAATGTTTTACATTAAACTAATTTATTTTTAAATTTTTATTTTCATTTAAAGAGAAAAGAGAAATTAGGGCCCCGAAAAGAACCTGGGGTAATATACCATCTTTAGGGGGCAGGAACAGGATAGTGATCCAGCAAAAAAGATCTCTTTCATCTCAGTTTATTGTAGGAAAATATTAAGGGCAAAAGATACTTTCAGTTATCAAATAATGTAACAGTAACACTGTGTCAGATGTTTCTAATGAGTGCGTTTTAGTGATGGGGTTTTTAAGCCCAGCACTTACGTAGTTTAAAAACTGAAAAGTTTCAGGTAAAGAAAATCTCCAATTGTCATTTTATGATACCATTATGTAACCTGTAAATATATTTTATATGCGTTCATTGGCTAGAGAGTTAACACAATAAATAGAGCACAGGACTTAGGAAGACCTCAGTTCAAATCCCGCCTTAGATAGGAACTGTTTGGCCCTGGGTAACTCATTTAACCTGATGTGTAAAATTGGGATAATACTGGCATCTACTTCACAAGGTTATAGAACATATGTAAAGCTCTTTACAAAGCTTGAAGTGCTATGTAAATGCTAGCTGTAAAACTTTTAAAGTACACTGCTTGATGAGTCATCAATAGAATATAATAATGTTTTTAAAAAAACATTGTGCTTTTCACTGAACCTGAAAAATAATCAGTTTGAAATTCTGATCGACTACAGAGATTAAATGTCAAGATTTCAAGCCTTTTATTAACTGTTCTGCTGTGCTTTATGTCTAGAATCCCCTTTATGAAGGTATTAAATCTTTAAAAGATTGAGGTTCAAGTTTATCACCTACATATTCTAATAGAACACAGAGAATGAGGACTTCTTTATTTTTTTAGCAGTATTTTACAAATACTTCATTTGTAATAAACTTCTGTACCTGAGTCAGTTTTAATCTATGAAAGATTTAGTAAGTAGTGAAACATTATAAATTAAAATGTTTAAATCAAGGAAATAAAAGTCCAGAGAAAGGGAGATTTCCTCACCAAGAACTGTGTACTTGTAACATGAATGCGTTATTGTGTGGCACCTCTCTGACCAGCTCAGATCACTGACCAATCTGACCTAATCTTTAGTTTGTTAATATGCTTATGACTGGTAGATGGGAGGAGTTACCCTTAATTTTGGAGGGGAGAAAATTGGCATTTTGAGAGGAAAAGGAGCTGATCTGTAAGTAAACCATTGAGTCAAGATTGAAATTCAGTATACAGTTCCATTTTCACATGGCCCAGTGCTCTGCCCACACTCCTACTGCCTATCTTGAACTTTGAGTTGTCAGAGGGTTCCTGGACCTTCAGTAGTAGGGCACCTAACACTGAGCACTAGCATACATATTCTTCTGATAGGAGGGAGATGTTCCGTCTTAGCAGCTTTATATTTCATTTAACTGATAATTTTCTGCAGCATAACCATTTAGGAAAGTAATTCCCAATCTTTTTGAAAAATCTTTTTACTCGGATACTTGAGTCATAGGGGAAAGGGTAGGCTATGGGAGAAATGGAAATATTTTATAGTTCATGTGACCTTTGAAACTGTTTTTATAGGTAGAAAGAGTGGCATTTCTCCTAAAAAGTCAAAATACATGACTCCAATGCAACAGAAACTAAATGAAGTGTATGAAGCAGTCAAGAACTACACAGACAAACGGGGCCGCCGGCTCAGCGCCATCTTCCTGAGACTCCCCTCCAGGTCAGAGCTGCCAGACTACTATCTGACCATCAAAAAGCCTGTGGACATGGAAAAGATCAGAAGCCACATGATGGCTAACAAGTATCAAGACATAGACTCCATGGTTGAAGACTTTGTTATGATGTTTAACAATGCTTGCACATATAATGAGCCTGAATCCCTGATTTACAAAGACGCCTTAGTCCTGCATAAGGTCTTGCTTGAAACTCGAAGGGACATAGAAGGAGATGAGGACTCTCATGTTCCTAATGTGACACTACTTATCCAGGAGCTTATCCACAATCTTTTTGTGTCTGTCATGAGCCATCAGGACGATGAGGGAAGGTGCTACAGTGACTCCTTAGCTGAAATCCCTTCTGTGGATCCTAGTTTTCCAAACAAACCCCCTCTAACTTTTGATATAATTAGGAAGAATGTTGAAAATAATCGCTATCGCAGGCTGGACTTATTTCAAGAACAGATGTTTGACGTGCTGGAAAGGGCAAGAAGAATGAATCGGTAAGTTAGATTTTTTTTTCCTTTGAAAGACAAATACATTTTATTCAGAGGGCAGCAAAATGTTCTGCATTTGTGTAACTTTGTTTCATGTTCTTTAAAAGATAAAAGAGTTCTCACACTCACATCTGATGATCTGATAGAAGGGTTCTATTCTGAAATTCCAGTTTCAAAATCTGGAGGTCAGCTGTAATTTGTTTCTGCAGTGAGCAGAGCGCCTGTCTCTTATGATGAGATTATGTTAGAAAGAACAGTTAAAAATCAGAAAACAAGCATTAAGGAGAAGCATCCCTCTTACGTGGGAGCTAAAATACAGTCATTTTACAAAATGCCTTTGAAGAATTCACTGAATACAAATCCAGGAATATGTCCCAGAGATTGTATTAATTAAATACAACCTGCTACTTGGCAGGCACCGTGTTGGGTGCTGGAAATATAAATACAAAGAATGAAACCATTTTTGTTTTCAATTAGCTTATGTTCTAATTCAGTACTTATAAACCATATGCAGCATTAATGTAAATCTAATAAATACAAATCTCTACAGGGTGGTTTGGGAGGGAGGGCATTAGCCATTGGTGGAATCCGGAAAGGCTTCATGCAGAAAATATTGCTTCTGCTACATTTTAAAAGAAGAGAAGAACTCTGAAGTCTAAGGAAGGCACTTCGGGGGCTTGCCTTGGGTAACACAAGGCCAGTGTGTCCAGGTCAGAGTGTGGGAGGCAGAGCAGTGCCCATTCAGTCTGGCAAGAAAGACTGGAGCCAGCTTGTGTGGGGCTTTAAAAGCTAACAGTATAAGAATATGTCATAAGCTTTTATGCAGTTTTCTCTAAAAAATTAGACTAAATGAGTAGTCTTTTCTACCATAAAAGGTTTTCCTTTTCCATAGATTTTTAAAGAGCTGAGTTTAGTATATTTCATACTGATATGAGTTCATTAAATGATTTAAATGAAGCAATAAATATAAGACTTAAGAATCTTTTATAGAGATGATTACTAGATACCATTTCCAGTATCTAGAGGCTCTGTGGTGTATCAGAAAAGCTCAGTTTGAATCTGAATCCTTCTAAGCTGCTGAACATCTGTGAGTCTTAAACTGAAATGTTTCTCAGACTTGCAAGAAGTCAGGAAGGAGAACTATTACTTTGGATCTAAAAAGATCTCCTCTATCTAGACTCTTCTTAACCTAGTTGTGTTGAGACTTTGGAAGGCTAATCTGGTGAAACTCATTCTAAGAGTAATGCTTTTAAATACATAATATAAAATACAAAGGATTACAGATTGTATTGTATTGAAATACAGTTATCGAAATGTTTTCTAAAACAAGGTCACAAACTTCAGATTAGGAGCAGAATGAGAGGACAGTAAAATAAAATTTGATAGGATAAATGTGAAGTACATCAAGTTGGTTTTTTTTTTTTAGTCAGCTGGACAAATACGAAATGAAAGAGGTAGAGCTAAAGTGCTTAGCATTGCATTTCTGGTATAGCGGAAAGAGCACTGGATCTAGGGTCAGAAAGCCTTGGGTTTGAATCCTGTTTGTGACATCTGCTACATGTCTAATAATGGGCAGACCACTGAGCCTTTTAGTTTCCTCCTACGTAGAACGGAAGTAATACCCATGCCACCTTCCTCAGCTGGTTATTTTGAAGCTCAAATGAGATAATGTCTATAAAGCACTTTGGAAACCTTCATGGTAGATCCTAGTGTCATTGTCATCATCAACATGATAGACATGGCAGGCACAAAAACTGGCATGTTTACCATAAAAACCAAGGGTGGATGGGGACCTCAGAGGCTGCGGTAGTCAGACCTGCCCAGGGTGCCTCTCAGCAGCATCCCCAACAAGTGCTGCGCCAGTGGGGAGATCCCACTAGCTTCTCGGGCAGCCTGAGGGCACCAGGTCTTCTTTCATGTAAACTCAGGTCTTTGTTGTGCCGTTGATTTTTTTAACCCAAGTATGGACTTGACATTTAAGTTAAAGGACTTACCCGTCCAGGTCCCATAGCTGGTAAGAGGCAGAGCCAAGCGTCATAGATCTAGGTTTGGACTTGGTTGAAGGGTCCTTTCATGTATCCCACATCACCTCTGGGCATGCTGGGGACGGGGAGGAGAGCATCCATAAAGTGCTAAAGCAGAGGTTCTTAACCTTCCTGGAGGTCCTAGCCTTGGACAACGGTGAAACGTGAATCTTTTTTTTGAATAATGATTTTTAAAAGCTTCAAACCAAACGCTAAGAGTTAAAAGGAAACTGTTACCTTGAAATATAGTTAACAAAAGTCCACAGACCCTGATTGAAGAACCTCTGGGCTAAAGGATACTCAAGTATTGTATTTATTGCTGTTTTTGGATGATGGGCTGTTACGTAGAACAGGGAATGAACTTCCAAAAATACCACTGGCTTTCTGGTAGCAGTAACGGTACTGCTGGGGTCACGACGATAGCTGCATTTATAGAGCACTTGAGGATTTTCAAAGCACTTTGCTGATATTATTCCATTTTATCTTGACAGTAACCCTGGTAGGTGGTGCTGTTAGTTATCCTCATTTACAGATGAGGGGACTGAGACTGACAGAGGTTAAGTGTCCAGGGTCTCGAGGAGGATTTGAATTCCTCTCTTCCGAGTCCAAGTCCAGGCTAGAGATACAGTAGTTCATCCTTGACGTGAAGGCCTGATGGCCACTTGTTAGAGATGTTGTAGAAGGGATTTCTGTTCAGTTGTGACTTGGGCTAAATGCCTGCTGGATCACCTAGAGGCATCTCCAGAGATTATCCCTCCTTTACCTCTGTGAATGACAGTCATTCACTGGGATAACCTGCTGCTTTTTGCACTTCAGAGAAAATGCCTCCTTGCTGAGGCTTTTATTACATGAAGGTTTGTTGGTTGCTGTTTTGGAAGGGAGGTTGTCATCCTAATTCTTGGATTTCATCAGTGTGAGGAACTCCCTACACTGATGCACTTCTGCCTGGGGCACTGAGAGGAAGAATGATATGCCTACTAGTAAATAGTGTCAGTGCTAGTGTGTGTCAGACCAGGCAGGATTCGAACTCTGGTCTTCCTGACCCCAGTGTTCACAATCTACTACATGTGCTGCCTTTATGTTGTGAGTAGATTGAAAGCCTTGACCTGTGGGTTAGAACTAGATGAAACCACTTAAAGATCAGTACCAGCTTTCTAATTTGGGGGTCTGTGAACTCCTCTTTATGGATAGATTTCAAGGTGTCTGCGAACTCCCGTAAATTTGATGTTTTTAATGTTTTGATAACAGCATTTCAAGTATAATTGATCTTGCTTGTAATCTTATTTTATTTTACGTATCAGGCAGCTAGGTGGTGCAGTGGATAGAGCACAAGACCTGGAGTCAGGAACCCGAGTTCAAATGTGACCTTGGGCAAGTCGCTTAACCTGTCTGCCTTAGTTCTCTCACCCTCAAATGGGAAATGAAAATGACACCTAACTTTCAGGGTTGTTGTGAGGGTAGAACGAGGTATTTATAAAGTACTTTGCTAACTAAAGCACTATGTAAATGCTAGTTATTGTCATAACTATTAGGAAACTATTCTAAGAGGAGGTCCCCATAGGCTTGATACCACGTTGCCAAGAAGATACAAGGAAAGTTAAGAACCCTTGATTTAATCCAGTTCATGTCTTTGACAGGCAGAGGAACTGAAGCTCAGATTTCCTACTGTGACAAAGTTGTTGGTAGTCACAAAAGTCAGAAGTTCCTAGGGTCCTTCCCCCAATAGATTTCAGCAGCTTACAGGTGGTCCCCAGGCTCATTGCTGCTAGCATGTTCCTTCAAAGACTGCTTACACTTAGTCACAGAGACCATCATGTGACTTCTTTGCAGCTCCTAAATCGTTACCTGGAGAAAGGTAACCTTGTCTTGTTCAGTTATGTTCTTATTGCAGAAAGTTTGTACAAAAATCTAGCAAAACTCGACCAGGTTCCTTGGAGGGAGAAAGGAAAGGGGTGAATCATGTAGGTCATTTGATACAGTATTAGAAGAATCATCTACAAGTGCATAATTTGGCGACAAGTAGCAGGTAGGAAACACTCTGGGCTTTCTCAGATGGGAGGTACCTGTTCTAGCTTCTCGTCTTTATCATGGTTATCTTCTCTGTTGCTCACCAAGTAAGTGGTACGTTCTTAACCTCCTACTCTCCATCTCTGTGATTTCATCCCAGCACCTGAGAGTGACTACACACAACAGACATTCCATAGATGTAAGATGACTGCTGATGCAGGTGACTAAAAACAAGACATTTGGCCCTCTGCATCCTATTACTTTGGCAGAGAAAATACTTGAATAAGTTACTGAATGGTAGCATTCTGTAAAAGTGCAAGGGTGACTCTTAAAGGAAAGCCTTCATTACTTTCCAAGAACATGCCTAGTGTCTTTTGCTTGATCTGTAGTTTCACACAGTTGGCCACTCTCCACCTTCATCTGCTGGCATTGCTTCAGGGTAAGTGCTCCACCCTGCTGCTTTTAGAGTTCTACAGCTAAGACCTGTGTAATACACAGAAAGTCAGGGACAAGGGAACTGTGGCAAGGACCCTGAAAAATCCACCATTTCTTTCTTCAGATCATCTGCTTCCTTTGAAAGGTGTCTCACAAGTTGGCCAGAATGCTGCTTTAGATACAGAATCAGGGCTTTATTTTTACCTTTTTATGCCACCTTTCCTTTGAATATGACAAAAAACAATGATTTCCCACAGAAAGCTGGCTCACCTGTTCTGTTCACTTTCTTTTTAACATTAATTTGTCAATTCCCTGGTGCCATTTACACCAAGAAAGCTTCTTTACCATCCCCACACATAGGAGTTTTTATTTTGGAGTTACCATCCTATTCTGAGGTGTAGTCACTGAAAACACAATTATCTTTTAACTTAAAATTACCAATTAGTTGCCAGCAGCTATCTAGTTGATGTTTTCCATAACTAGATTTCAGAATACCCAAAACACAAATGAAAGTTGAATTTGACATTTATATGTACTGATCACACTTATCTGGAAAACATGATTCTCAGTGTTTCTGAGAGTGATCACTACTTCTGTATCCAGAAATGTGGTTAGGTATCTTTCAAGCAAAACCTCATTAAGTTCTTTACCGTACTATTGTGTTGGTTCTTAAGAAAACAGTTTAAGTTTCAAGCAATAGGTTAGTAGTAGTTATTCTTTGACCTAACCCTGCCCTGTCCATTGCTTCTGCCCCTTTCCCAGGAACAGCATTGTCATAGCTGGTCAAAACAAGCATCTCCTTCTTCTCTCTGCCCACCCCCCCCCCGCCCAGTTCCTCTCATGCTGACATGAAGACACAGATGTGTCTTTTCCTCATATCTTGATAAAATGATTGCATAATTAATTACATTCTAGAATATTTGACTGGCAACTAGCTTTGTAGATAATTTTCAGGCCCTAATGCTCAAAGTTCATTTATATTTATATCAGCCACCTCATTTTCTATATGAGGAAACTGATGCCAAAAAAAGTTTCGCAGACTACTGGAGGTCACATGATAGCATAGTATTGAATAGGAATTTGGGTCAGGAATCCTGGGTCTCAGTCAGGCCTGACATTTCTGGTGACGTGACCACAGGCTCAGTCATTTACCTTTCTGAGACTCAGTTTCCTCTCACAACCTGCCAGTTGTACAGAAACTATTTTTCCTTCACAAATGAAAAGTGGTACTCGAGAGTAAAATGGATATTGATGCCTTTTTAAAGTTATATAACTATAATCAGAATCCCTTCTAATTCTTTGTCTTATAACTCACATTTTTGAATATTCACTATATCTGCCATTAGCCCACACAGCCAATGTTGCAAACAAAGAAGGTTCAAAGGGGACAAGCTCACTTTGTTATCTGCTTCCTACCTAAGGAGTAATTTTTTTAAAGAGTCCAAAGAACGTAGGATAGTCACCAGTGAGAATTATGTAAAATCTAGTAGTATATGTCCTATGTAGCAAATATTTAGATGCTTAGCCTTGGTGCATTTGGATGTACCAAAAATCCCTTCAAGCCTCATAACAAAACTTCCTAATAATGAAAACATGATTTCCCATTGAATATTTGAATTTGAATTCTCCTTTTAACTTGAGAAACCATCTGTCTGTTTGCTGGACATATGCCATATGTGATATGAAGTAGATAGATCACATTACAAATAGTAGTTAAACAGGTAAGAACCATTTTCTTTTTTAGCAGTATTTTAGAAATGTATCCACATGTATCCCCGTACCTGAATTGTATTCATATCCCTCAGAACAAATGTTCATTTTAATGCTATTTGGCATGTATGAGAAAAGATAGGAAAGGAAAAGTGATGATAACAGTTCAACTGAAAATGTATCCTATATCCTTCCAGGACAGATTCAGAAATATATGAAGATGCAGTAGAACTTCAGCAGTTCTTTATTAAAATCCGTGACGAGCTCTGCAAGAATGGAGAGATCCTTCTCTCACCAGCACTCAGTTATACAACAAAGCATCTCCATAATGATGTGGAGAAAGAGAAAAAGGAAAAGTTACCAAAAGAAATAGAGGAAGATAAACTAAAAAGGGAAGAAGAAAAGAGAGGTGAGTTTCCTTTCATTTTTTTTTTATGACCAAGAAATATGGTACTTATTTTATAGTTAAATCCTTCTGCATCAAAGCATCTTGAATTTGTAAATGAAGTCATTAAGGACCTCTGTGTCCTCATCATCATGGTGAGATTTTTTTCACAGTGAGGACTTAAAAGGCTACAAATCTAGGTACAGCGTAGCCGACAAAGATACCTTTTCTCTCTCTATTGGAAGGAAGATGATAAGTTCACAAGAGAAGTTAGAACTTGAAAATATTGTGGACTGACAAGCAATTAAGAATCTGAATAGGGCTAGGAAACATTTACACACTCTTCCTTCTGTGTAAGATTTCTTCCAAAATATTTCATATTCATGTACCACCTTGTATTTCTACCAAGATACATACTTGAATTTGAGTTGCTTTTCTAATTTTTTAAAAATGAAACAAGCTTGCTCATGTGCAGATTAGAAAAAATTCATTTGACTGAATATTTATTATAAAGAATTCTGTTATATCATATCAACCAGAGCTTGCTACCATCTGCTGGGATTTGTAACAATTTAAGGACTGAAGAGGTTTTTTTGGTCAGACTTGTTATCATCACAGACAGATTTGTGCTGTAGTTAACTTCAGTATTTTTTCTTTGTTAGAATCATGAGTTACCATAAATAATTGGAATGTACAGATTTCCTTTTAGCCATCACTTCAGTCTTTCCACCAGAATAACTTGTACTTGGGCAAAGAGCAGAACGCATTTGCTTGACCGTAATTCCTTCCCCTTGCTCCAGCAGAGCCTTTGATGGGAATTCTAATGTAAAGTCTCAAGAGGAGAAGCTTGGGGCCTGGGTAGTCAGCACGTGAACAGTGGAGTGGACTGTGTCTGTGCAAACGTTTTGGCTGCCACTGTTTAGGCAGCGAGGGGAGTGCAGAGTTTGGTCACGAGACTTAGACTCAGGTAGATCTGTGCTGCCTCAGACATTTACTAGTTGTCTGATCCTGAACAAGTCCCTTCACATCTCTCTTAACGTCATTAAAACAATTTCCTCGTCTTTAATATGGGGGTAGTAGGAGTGCCTTCCTCACAAAGTTATTGTAAAGACCAAGTGAGCCGACATTTTAGGGCTTTTCAAACCTGAGCCACTTATAAATGCTGTTTTTTATCAAAATTATTGTTGTTCTCTACTGTTATTTAAGGGAAAGGAATTTCATTGCTGCGGGTATTCTTTCCATTGTCGTGGATCATACTTTTACAACCTTGTAGAATGTCTTAAAGACCTGCTTTGGCCAAATAATTCATCCCTCTCCAGCCAAGCTGGTGACACACCTCTGCGATCTTAAGCTAGTTCCCAGATGACAAACCGTTCAGTATTCAGTACCTTTTCAGTTTGGTATAAGGTCCTTCAGAACTTGTGTTCCGCTAAAGTCATTTTTGCCAGTCCAAGGCCTCTTCCATACCACAGTGAAGTATCAGGGAAAGACTTTCGCCAAGGTGGTCTACAGCTAATTTTGGAAAAATTCATTAATTAAATTACCTTTGTGGCTGCCTTCTAGCAAGTTCTCACACAGAGTACATATAACCAGGTCATCATATCATAGTGTAAGAACTAGAAAGAGCTTTGAGATCATCTAGTTCTACCCTTCGTTTTACAGGACTCTGAGCTCTAGAGGGGCCAAAGCAACATACCCTTTGAGTGCCATAGCCTAGATTTGAACCCTGATTCCAAATGCAGCGCTTCTTTTGCTACACTTCACTTCCCGCTGAGTTGTATAGTTTAAATTAAGTTGTATGGTTTGAATTAAATCTTAAATTAAGGTGTCTAGTTTAAATTAAGCAAGCATACTTTTCGTCCAAAAATTATTTAATGCTATCAAAAAGAGATCCTTAAAATTATTCTGAATGTTTACATTGATCATCATGGCTTACAGAAAAATTTTTTAAGAATTTGACGATAAAGTATGTCCAAAAATACTTGATCTTTATTAATTGGGCAGATCTTCGCTCCTGTGTTGTCTTTAAATTGGAAATGAAACATCTTTTGAGTAGCTTACATAAACATTATGTAGAAAAGACATCTTTGTTTTCACACTGGCCTTCTCAATTATTTTTTGGCCAAGTGTGAGAATCTTTTGTTAGTAAATTCCAGCATATCCAGAAGAAACACAGGATGGTTTTTCACAGGATTCACCAATGGTAACTGTTGTGGAGTTGGAATAGATCGGTTGTCTGATGGGATGGTGAGCTCTTTTTTAGAAACCAAGTGTTTGGGAGTATTGCAGTTTCTTGTGTACCTTAAAATAAGCTAATGTATAATTTAGATATGAATGAACTTGGTTTAAGAGAAGTGTGTGGATTTTTTGTTTGTTTTTGTTTTATGAGAAAGCTATATACTATAATAGTTGTTTACTTTGAGCATTTTAATTTCAAATTTAAAAACATTGATTAAATACCTACTCTGTTTCAGATAGAAAGCTGTATTAGACATCAAATGAAAATATAAAATTTAGTCAACACATGACCCTTGCTCATAAGAAATTCAGCAGATGCATAGATAACTATAATGCAAAATAATGCATGTCAATCAACAAGCATTTATTAACAGCACATTTTGTGCCATGTACCATGCTAAGTGCTGCACAAAGAAAGGCAGAGAAAGGTCTCTTCTCTCAGGCACTCTATAGTCTAATGAAGAGACAATGTGCAAGCAACTATGTATGAACAAGCTATCTACAGGATAAATTGGAAATTACCAACGGAGAGAAAAAACTAAAATTAAGGAGGATCGGAACATGTCTTCTCTAGAAGTTGTCATTTTAGTTGAGACTTGAAGGAAGCCAGAAAAGTCAGAAGGTAGAAATGAGGAGGGAGAGAATTCCAAGAATGGAGGACAGCTAGAAAAAAGAGGTCAATTTAACGGCTGAGTGGAGGATGGGCTGGTTTGAGGCAGGAAGACCCAACCAAAAGGTTATTGTGATAGTCCAAATCTAGGGAGTGTCAGAGAAGAGAAGGCAGAGCATACAAGAGATCAAGAGATGCTACAAAGGTCAAATCAACATGCCTTGACAACAGATTGGATTAGAGCTGGGAAGGAATGGGAATGAAAGAGATTAAGGAGTTGAGGGTGACACTTAGACTGGGGCCTGGGCGTTTGGGAGAACGGTGGTACCCTCAGCAGTAGTAGGGTTGGGGGGAGATAATGAGTTCACTTTGGAGTTTGGGATCCCCCAGGCAGTTAGAGATGCAAGTTTAGAAGTTTGGTGAGAGTTTGGGGCAGGATAAGTAGCTTTGAGAACTGTCATCATAGTGGTAATAATTGAATCCATAAGAGTTGAGGAGACATCCAGTGAAAGGGTATAGAAAGAGAGGAGAAGAGGGCCCAAGACAGAGCCCTGGAGTACACTCCCCATTAGTGGGCTTGGCGTAGACAAGGATCCAGCAAAGGACATGGAGACGAAGCAGTCAGGCAGGTAGGAGGAAAACCAGGAGAGAGCAGTATCACAGAAACCTAGAGAAAAGAAAGTGTCTTGGAGAAGACCGTAAGCACCAACGTGAAAGGTTAAGAGGATGAGGACTGAAGGTCAGGAAGGACAAAGATTGAAAAAAAAGGGCTTTAGATTTGGCAATTTAGAAGGAATAGTAACTTACGTTTTGGGGAGTCAGAAGCAGAACTATAGAGTTAAGAAGACAGTGAGAGGACAGGAAATGGAAGCAACTTTTGCAGAAGCCTTCTCAAGAAACTTTGCTAGGAAAGGGAAGGGGCACATAGGACAGTTGGGGAGACATGGGTATGTTTTTAGGCAAATGGGGAAGCAAACAATTGACAGGGGGAGACTGAAGATAAGAGAGAGTAAGGGGAGAAAGGTGACATCTGCTGGAGAAGAACACATAGAGGAGTTTGCCTTGGCAAGATGGGTAAAGGAAGAGAAAGCTGCAGAAGCATCTGAGTGATGCGAGATGAGACGAAGGGGAGAAGCTCTCCAGGAACGGCCCCCCTTCAGTGAAATACGGGTGAGTTGAGGTCCTTAGCAGAGAGGTGAAAAGAAGTAGAGGCTGTGTGAAGTTAGAGGAATGGGATAGAGTGACTCAGGGAGGTGTAAAGGGTGGCCTTGGAGTGGAGATCATGGAACATCAAGTTGTAGCAGGCCCAGATCACACAGTTTTGTCATTTTCTCCTTGAAAAATGTTTTTAAGGTCCAAAAGAAAAGAACTAAATAGGGAAATCAAGAGACTTTTTACGGGCCTTTGAGTTGGGCTTTTAAGAGAGCAACGGCAGGAGCCTGTGTGAAGACAGTGCTAAAAGGCGCATTTAGATCAGATCAATGTGTGGGACAGTTTTGGAATCAGGATTGAAAAAGCATTGATTGAGCCCAGGGGTTCCCAGACTTTTTTTTTTTTTTTGTCCCTCTGCACTTTGAGAAATAAGAGATTAATTTTTCATAAAGAAGATTTCACTACATAAGATTTTTTAGTTTTTTCCTTTTGCTAGATGTTTATCAGAACAGTCAAATAAATTAATTTGAGACCCTTGATTTTGTTTCTTGGCAACTAACAGTTTTAATCTCAGTATAGTTATTGAAAGGGCCACATAAAATATTGAACTGCCTTTTTGACAATGAGACAGGAAATTCTGATTCACAAAGATAAGTAGTTATAAATGCAATTGTGAGCATGTTTAGTAAGAATGGAATATGCTTCTTTAAGGTTATGCCAAAAATTTTGTGATTTTATTGATTGGAAATCATTTTAGAGTTTCAGGTTATTGCAGATATCAGTTAGTTGGTCTTCTACTGGGTCATTGTAACTGATTTTTTTTTTTTTGCCCTAGCTTAATATTAAAAGACCTTTATATCCCAAACTCATCCATTTGGTTTGATCAGTAGGACTTAGTCCATCAGCAATCTCTTTCAGATTTTGCATATGTATGATAGTGTTCCCTCACTTTTCTATTTATACCCTGCTTCTTCATAATTCAATTTTTTCCACTAACCCTACTACTTTTGGAATATTTCAGTAAGATAATATAATTACTTGCTAAATACTCCCCATATTTCTTTGACAAGCTTCTCATAACCCCCAGAAAATATTCATACACTAGGCTGGGAAACCCTGTATTAAGTGCTTACTGTGTGCAGAGCATTGTGCTAAGCTGTGGGGATACAAATACAAAAGCAAAAACAGTCTCCTTCAAGCAACTTCTATTCTAATAGGAGGATGCAGCCATTTTCAAAGTACAGGAAAAATTGGTTCCTAATATAAACACATAACAGCAATTCCCCTACTATCATCCCTCCTTTCTCACTAGTATTAAGACTTTCCATATCTTCTGGATAATTAAATAATTTAATCTAAATTATTTAAAAATTTAATTTCATTTTTGTGTTCAGACGTTCTAGGGAGTTTTTTATAATATTTAATATAATATAATATAATATGCTGCAGAAAATCTCTGTAGGAATATAAAATAAGTCCATGTAAATCATCAACATTTCTGTACAATACCAACAAAATCCAAAAGGAAGAGATAGAAAGAGAAATTCCATTTAAAATAACTTCAGATGATATAAAATACCTGGGAATCTACCTACCAACACACGCACACACTGGAACTAAAGTAACACAGTTAAAAAGCACTTTTCACACAAATAAATACATCTAAACAATTAGAGAAGTATTAATTGCTCATAGGTACACCAAACAACTGTGGCTATTGCAGGTTTGGTTCCAGGCCACCACAATAAAATGAATCACGTAAATTTTTTAGTTTCCCACTCCCTATAAAAGTTATGTTTACATTGTACTATAATCTTTTTTTAGTATGCAGTAGTATTATGTCTTTTACAAAAACATACATAACTAAAAAAATTTATTGCTAAAAATGCTAACCGTCATCTGAGCCTTTAGCAAGTTATAATCTTTTTGTTGGTGGAGGGTCTTGCTTCAGTGCCGATGGCTGCTGACTGATCAGGGTGGTGGTTGCTGAAGGCTGGGTGGCTGTGATATGTTCTTAAAATAAGACAATAATGATAGTCTATCGATTGATCTCAAAGACAGGATGTGGAGAGAGAACAAATGGATTATAGGTCTCCCAACACAGTAGGTCAAAAAACTTGAATATCATAATGCAAGAAATATTATTTAAAAAACTGCCAAGAACGTCTGAACACAAAAATGAAATTAAATTTTTAAATAATTTAGATTAAATTATTTAATTAATAATTAATTAGAAATTAAATAATGAAATTAAATAATTAAGAGTCCATACATTACCTCCAAAAAAAAAAAGCAGGACTGCAAACTTCAAGACCCATAGTCATTAAATTTAATCATTTTAGTGAGAAAAATAAACAGATTCTGCAAGCAACTAGGAAAAGAACCTTTCAAATACAAAAGAAAGAAGTTATGAATAACACAAGACTATTCTGAACCCACCAGGATACTCAGAAGGGAATGAAATAATGTGCTGAATGACCTACCCTACAAATCTGAGCATAGCCTTTAATGAATGAAAGATATTCAATAGTAAAGAGACATATAAAACATTTTAGGAGGAAAACCATACTTGAAAAGATTATTTGCTTCTTCTACACCCCAGACAACCGAAATTAAAAAGGAGCAAACTGATGTGAAGGGTTGCATTAAGTCATCCCATAAATAAATAAATGAGCCCGAGAATTGCAGGTATGCTGACAAAGCAAAAACAAACATTAAAAAGAGAAAAAAGGGAAAGACAAGGAAACTACATTATGCTGAAAAGAATCATAAACACACCAGTATCAGTACTCAATTTACATGGTCCAACTGTCTTAGCATCCAAATTCATAAAGGAAATGTTAATAGCTCCAAGAATACTTAGACAGTAACATTATAGTGACCGGAGACTTCAGGATCCTCAGTTTTAGATGAGTCTAACAGAAAGATGAAAATAAAGACTTGAACAAATTGCTGGAGAAACTAAAGCTAAAAGACTTAAATGACAGCTTTTATTGGGCTCCAAAAGAATATACGTGTTTTTCAGTATTACATGGAACTTTTAGCAAAAATTAATCATCTGTTACGGCACAGTTATTACAAACAAATGTCAAAGACAGAAATAGTAAATACATCCTTCACAGACCATAACACAATAAATAAAGTCATTGGTTCAGGGACCACAAACAAAGATAGATCCAAATAGTGACTTAAAAATTAAATCTCAAATAATGAGTGGATCAAAGAGCAAATCATAGAAACAGTAATTATGTGAAAGAACATGATTGTGAAGAAACAATATACCAGAATTTCTGGAATGCAGCTAAATGTTCTTCAAGAGGAAGATCATATCCCTTCAACATATATTAACAAAATAGGAAAAAGAGAGAATTAATGAACCGAATATGCACTTAAAA
Organism: Potorous gilbertii; assembly: GCA_028658325.1. Classification (NCBI taxonomy): domain Eukaryota; kingdom Metazoa; phylum Chordata; class Mammalia; order Diprotodontia; family Potoroidae; genus Potorous; species Potorous gilbertii. The sequence goes on from CM053769.1 coordinate 1,595,344, forward strand.
AGTTGGAAAACCAACAAATAAAAAAACATAAGAGAAGCACAGAAAATATTAAAAATTAGAGGAAAGATAGATAAACTGGAAACAAAAAATGTAGACATCAGATTAAAAGCTGGTTCTTTGAAAAGAGTAATAAAACTGATAAACCTTTAGCTAATCTGATTAAAAACAAGAGAGCAGAAAATCAAATAAAATAACAAATTAGCAAGATGAAGTCAAAACAAAACCTCTGAAAAAATTAAAAAGAATACTTGGAACCTATTATAGTCAATCATATACTAAGAAAACTGAAAACAAAGGAGGGTAGAGCCAAGATGATGGTATAGAAGGAGGGACCTGTTAGAGCCCTCCCCCCAAACCCCTCAAAAAGTCCGTTAAAAATTAGTCTAAATAAATTCTAGAGCAGCGGAAGCTACAAAATGACAGACTCAAGCAAATTTCCATCTCAAGACAATCTGGAAGGTTGACAGGAAGGGTCTGTTGCACTAGCAGAGCACAATTTGGCCTGGGCTCTGCCAGCAGAGATAGAGCTAGAGCAGGCCTTAGGGGACTAAATCACTGATGGCTGCTGTGGCTTCCAGACTTCTCAACTCCCAAGTGCCAAAGACAGCTTCGAAGGTCAGTGGGGAAGGGTCTCTCACCTGGCTGAGAGGGGAGCGTAGTCTGACCCCAGGTCCAGTTTCAGGGCTGCGGGAGCCATGCCTTCCACTTAACAAAGAACTCAAAAGTCAAGTAATTGACTGGGGAAATGAGCAAATGGAGAAAAGAAACAGACTGTAGATTCTTACTTTCTCGGTGAAAAGGTATTTTCCTTACATCATTGGTGACAGGGAAGATGAAAATATACAACCAGAAGAAAACAACACAGTCAAAGCTCCTGCATCCAAAGCCTCCAAGAAAAATGTGGAAGAGCTCAAAAAGGATTTTGAAAATCAAGTAAGGGAAGTAGAGGAAAAATTGGGAAGAGAAATGAGCGCGACAAGAAAATCATGAAAAATGAGTTAACAGCTTGCTAAAGGAGACCCAAAAATACTGGGGAAGATAACAACTTTAAAATTAGACTGAACCAAATGACAGAAGAGGGCCAAAAAGCCAATAAGGCAAATTCCTTAAAGAGCAGAATGAACCAAATGGAAAAAGAGGTCCAAAAGCTCACTGAAAAGAATAATTCCTTAAAAATTAGAATGGGGCAAATGGAAGCTAATGACTTTATAAGAAATCAGAAACTTATAAAACAGAACCAAAAAACTAACAAAATAGAAGACAGTGTGAAATATCTCATTGGAAAAGCAACTGCCCTAGAAAATGGATCCAGGAGAGAAAATTTAAAAATTATGGGACTGCCTGAAAGCCATGATCCAAAAAAGAGCCTAGACATCATCTTTCAAGAAATTATCAAGGAAAATTGCCCTGATATTCTAGAACCTGGAAGTAAAATAGAAATGGAAAGAATCCACCAGTCACCTCCCACAAGAGATCCCAAAAGGAAAACTCCTAAGAATGTTGTAGCCAAATTTCCGAGGTCCCAGGTCAAGGAGAAAATATTAAAAGCAATCAAAAACAAACATTTAGGGTTAATAACAGAAGATTTAGCAGTTTCTACAGTAAGGGATTAGAGGACTTGGAATATGATATTCCAGAGATCAAAGGAGATAGGATTAAAACCAAGAATCAATTAACCAACAAAACTGAGTATAATACTTCAGGGGGGAAAATGGAATTTCAGTGAAATAAAGGACTTCCAAGCATTATTTTTGACAAGACCAGAGCTGAATAGAAAATTTGACTTTCAAATACAAGAAGCATGAGAAAGGTAAACAGGAAAGGGAAACCATAAGGGACTTATTAAAGTTGAACTGTTTACATTCCTACATGGAAAGATGGTATTTGTAACTCATGAAACCTTTCTCAGTATTAGGATAGTTGGAGGGAATATGTGTGGGTGTGGGTGTATGTATATATGGGGGGGGGGGGCCACAGGAATTTAATATGAAGGGTTGCTATCTAAAAAATAAGATTAAGTGTTGAAAGGAATGTACCAGGAGAAAAAGAAAGGGAGAGGTAGAATGTAATAAGTCATCTCACATAAAAGAGGCAAGAAAGAGCTTTCACAATAGAGGGAAGAAGGGGAAAGTGAGAGGGAATAAATGAGCCTTCCTTTCATCAGATTTGGCTTCAAGAGGGAATGATCTACCCACTTAATTGGGTACGGAAGTTTATCTTACCCTACAGGAAAGCAAGAGGAAAGGGGATAAGAGAAGTGGAATCATAGAAGGGGATGGCAGATTGAATGAAGGGGTAATCAGAAGCAAACACTTTGGCAGAGGGACAGGTCAAAGGAAACTATAAAATAATTGGAGGGCAGGACAGAATAGAGGGAATTATAATCTTTCACAATATGGCTATTATGGAAGTATTTTGTGTGACTGAATAACTTTTATCGAATTGCTTGCCTTCTCAATGAGGGTGGGTGAGGGAGGGGGGAAGGGAGAGGATGTGAAACTCAGAACTTTAAAAATGAATGTTAAAAATTGTTTTGCATGCAAATAGGAAATAAGATATATATAGGCAGAGTGGTATAGAAATCTATCTTGCCCTAAAGGGGGATGGGAGGGCAAATTGGAGTAAAGGGTAATCAGAATACACACTGTCCTGTAGTTGAGCGGGGAGAGGAGATGGGGAAAAAATTTGAAATTCAAAATTTTGTGGAAGTGAATGTTGTAAACTGAAAATAAATTTTAAAAAAAGGAAAAAGTATGTATAGAAAGAATATATATATATATATATATATACACATCTATATGTGTATATAGATGTATGCATACATACATACACAGACATGGCATCTTTAGGGCAGGGGATGGGGGAAAGAAAAAAGGGAAAAATTTACCTTTACCATATATTTAAAAACAATAGCAAACGGTACATAATAGATTTTCAGTTTCATATGCAGTCACCCTTTTTTATTATACTGCATTATGGAAATGTTTTTAAAGAAAACACAGAAGCTCTAGAAGAATATCTTTAAAAATATAATATACCTAACCTATCAGACAACCTTATAGAGATCTTAAATAACCCAGTCTCAGAAAAAGAAATAGAAAGCCAGCTGTAAAGTTAAAAAAATAAAAACTCCTAGTCTTAATGACTCCCAGGAGAATTCTTTCAGTGTTTTACAACACCCACACCAGCCCATTATTCCCAAAACCTGAAAATGCGCCAAATGTAGTATAAACACCTAAACCAGGGAAGGATAAAATACAGAAGGAAAGTCATAAGCTAGCATCATTAACGAATATTGACTCAAGAATTAGAAACAAAACTGTCTCAAACAGACCACAGGTGATGTATCCAAGAATCATTCTTTTTTTTTTTTTTAAAGAAATCTTCCGTTATTACCAAGTTGGTTGATATGCAGAGATGGTTCAGTATTAGAAAAACAATCAATATAATCACATTAAAACACTAAACTACATGATTTTTCTCAATACATGAACAAAGAACCTTCAACAAAGTATATCTGTTTATGCAAAAAAAAAAAACTACTAAAAAATACAGGCATTTTTAATATCAGAAAAAAAGACCTATCTAAAATCAAAAGCAAACACTACGTGCAGTGTAGATACAGTAAATACAAAAGGAAAACCCTTGCTATTCTCAACTCTCTTTAATGATCTTTTCTCTCTCCTTGTGAAATAAGAAGCTGAAAAGAGCGAGGACTCCTCCGGAGGAGGGGGCCTCTCTGTCTTACATCGAACATACAGCCAGGACTGTAGCTTCAAGAACAGTATGTACCACGTTGGGGATTATGTCTATGTGGAGCCAGCAGAAGCCAACCTCCAGCCACACATAGTGTGCATTGAGAGACTGTGGGAAGATTCTGCTGGTGAGTACCAAGATCTGACAAAGGCTTTCACCAGGAGGGACATAGATGATTTAAGTATATATTAGTCTTTGCACAATTCACCACTGAATGGTAATCAAGTGCCCATTTTTTGTAAAACCCTGAACCTGTGCAGGTTTAAAAAAAAAAAAAAAGACATGATTCCTGCTATCCATGAGTTTACAGTCAAGTTGAAATAATGTTTACATGAAAGGAATACTTTAAAAAGCAATCTATTTACAGGAAAATATTGAATAAGCTATGTTACCTCACCATTTAGGTCTAACCAAAAAGCTTCTTTTCAGAGAAGAATGTTTACAGATGGGTTTTGAAGACAAGAGAGGAACCCAAATAACAGACGGGAGGAAAAGAATTGTTGTGGGTGGGAGTGATGGAATGTAAATAGAGTCCATATGTTTTAAGAAACAGAGACAGAGGACATGGGGTTAACCTACTCACATTCTGAGTTGCTTCTTTGTTTGAGACCTGTCAAACTACTTTTCTTAGGACAACCAAACTGCTTTTTCCTTGCTAACCTGTTTGTAGAAATTTGGTAAAAGGCTAGCTTAACTCTTTTGAAAAGGCAATGAAAATGAAATTAAGGACTCTACAAGTTCTCATTACTGGATTTGGGTCCTAAAAAGATTAATAGATTAATTTGCTTTTTCCTAACATTGTCTTTAATATGGTATCTTTTTCCCTTTTATCTATTTTAGGCGAAAAATGGTTGTGTGGCTGTTGGTTTTATCGGCCAAATGAAACATTCCACCTCGCTACACGAAAATTTTTGGAAAAAGAAGTTTTTAAAAGTGACTATTACAACAAAGTACCTGTTAGCAAAATCCTAGGCAAATGTGTAGTCATGTTTGTTAAGGTGAGATACCACCCACAGATCCAGCACCTGTTTTATAATGAAACACAAAACACACCACATACATACACACATATACCCAGGAACCTTGAAACTCTGGAAGGCAGGAACTTTGCATTAATCTAATTGAAATTAGTCTGTGTGACCATATATAAAAATTTAAGGAAAGAATGAACCGTTTTATGTCGAGTGAATGTTAATTTTTTTCACATAAAAACTAATTGCCAGCTATAAAATGTTTAATCAGACTGGTTGAAGGGAGATTAAATAAAAATGAAATTAACTATTAGGGATCTGTCTGAATTTAGATTCTGATTTTGTTGTATCCCAGTGCTAGGGGAGAAAGAAAATAGAAAAGACAGTAAGAGCAGACATAGGATGTAAAGTTTGAAGGGACTTTAGAGATGCAGTCTGACTCCTTATTTTACAGATCAAGACATTAAGACCTAGAGGCAGTGTGTAGCAGTGGAGAGAGTGCCACTTCACCAGGCTGTTGCCAGGTCAGAAGGTCTCAGTGGCATCAGTCATGGCTTTGAGAGCCAGCATGGTCCTACAATCAAGAGATCTGAGTCAGAATTCCTCTTTAATGCCAAGTGATTAGAGGCAAATAATTAATCTTTCAGAACTTTTGTTTCCTCATCATTCAAAGATTATAGTAGTTAGACTCCTTTCCTCATAGATGTAGATGTGAGTTACTTGTCACTGTTACTAGGGCCTTCTCTCCCTAACAACTTTGCATTTAACCACCTTGTATTGATTTTGTATATTTTCTGTATTTCATTACATCTCGTGTATGGATATTGTTTCCCATAATAAATTGGAAGATCCTTGAGAACAGAGATTGTTTTCATTTTTTGTTTTTGTACAGAAAAATAGCTTTTAGTTTTAGTCATTTGGGGTTTTTTAGTAATCTAATTTCATTAAAGAATCTAATGCTATTTCTTTGTTGAACAGGAATATTTTAAACTGTGTCCAGAAACCTTTCGAGATGAAGATGTTTATGTCTGCGAGTCACGATATTCTGCCAAAACAAAATCTTTCAAGAAAATTAAGTTGTGGACCATGCCTGTCAGTTCCGTTAGGTTTATCCCACGAGATGTGCCTCTGCCTGTGGTGCGTGTTGCTTCTGTGTTTGCAAATACAGACAAAATGGAGGATGAGAAACACAATGAAACTTCAGAGGATAGTAAAGGAGCCGATAATTTCCTTAACTTGGAAAAGGTATGGGGAAGAAAGCCATAAAGGGTTTTACATTTTAAAAGAAAAATGTTCAGGAAACAGTTCTATCTGGTGTTGTGCCCACAATGAGAGGGGTGACTGGGGGAAGAAGAATTTAAACAGTGTTCCTGGGATTCATAGAAGTTAATTTTAACAATGAAAGACAACTTGGAGATCAGTAATTGGTCTCTGACCTATAGCTTCCTTTACTTAAACTTTTTTGAATCCTAATGTATTTTTTAAATTTTTATTGATTTTCTTTTACATTACTTTATTTTCATATATATCCCTTCCCCCTCCTCTATTCAAAGAGCTGTTGTTTACAACAGTGAATAAACGAGGGAAAAATTCAGTGTTCCAACACATCGGCCAAGTATGACAGTTTATGCTTCATTCCATACCCACAGTCCATTCCTCTCCCCACCTCCACCCCCAAAACTCCAAGAACGGGAAGGAATTATATCTTGTCTTTTCCCAGGCCAAATATGGTCGTTGTAATTAGACGTCATTCAGTTTCAGTTTTGTTGTTCTTTCCATTTACGTTGTTGTCATGTTGTTTTCCTGGAATTGCTTGCTTCACTTTGCATCAGTTCACATGAGTCTTTCCATACCTCTTCTGAGTTCAGCATATTCCTTATTTTTAATGCTAAACTATATTCTTTTATATTAATGTGCCTCAGTTTCTTTAGCCATTCCCTATTCAGTGGACATCTACTTTGTTTCTGCTTCTTTGTTACCACAAAAAGTAATTCCTAGATTTGATCTTAGGCTTCCTTGCAAAGGGACTGAAGGAAACAAGCATATTTGTGTATCTGTCTGTCTGTCTGTGTCTGTGTGTTTATGTATATATTGCCTACAGTGTGTCAGCACTGTGCTAACCACTTTACAAACACTTTCTCCTTTGATCCTCGCAACTGTTCTGGGAGGAGGCAGGCAGGTAATATTATATGTTCCTACGTCAGAGTTGAGAAAGCTAAGGTTAAATGATGTATCCAAGGTCATACAGCTAAAAAAGTGTTTGGGACTGAGTTTGCACTTGTGTCTTCTTAATTGCAGCCTTGATTCTGTTTGCTGTGCAACCTAGCTGTCAGACGTCATATACGTTGGAATATGCCTCGCATTTGGGGTCTTTGAGTCTAAAGTCTCCAGAATCAACAGCCCTGTTCACAGGCCCCTACAGCGCACTTCTGTGTCTGGCTTTCTTACATCTCTTTGATACCGACTATTCTCATCTTTTGTCATCTTGGCCAATTTGCTGAAAATAAGATGAAAACCTCAGTATTATTTTTATTTGTATTTCTCTTAGTATTAGCAAGTTAGATTTTTTTACAAGGTTATTAATTGTTTGCAGTCCCATTAAGTAATGACTTCCATGTTTACAGTATTTGTATTAGCTTCCCATATATCTTAAATATCAGCCTCTCATTAAAGAGAGTTGCCTTTTTTATCATAGTTATGTTGATTGTATTCATGCAAAACCTTTTCAATTTCCTGTAGTTTAAATTATGTTTTTTGATGATCATCTCTATCCTTTACATAATTCAGAACTCTCCTCTTAACTATAACTATGAAAAGTACCTGATCTGATTAATTCCTTTTTTTTTAATGGTATGTCCTTTAATATCCAAGTCATGAATTCATTTTGAGCTTATTTGAGTATTTGATGTAAGATGTTAGCCTAAATCTATTGTGAAATTTTTTTATTCAAATTTTTTTTCATTTTCAGCTCCAAATTCCTTCCCTTCCACCTCCTCCTTCTCCTATCCCCACCTTCACCCACAATTAAGAAAGCAAGAATCCCAACTCTCAGTCCTTCTCAGGAGTTGTTATGACTAGGCAGAATCTTCTAACAGTTTAACTGAGTTAAATACAATTCCAGAGTCACAGGCATGAATGAAATGATCCGCAGAAATCTCTTCCTTAAAAAAACATTGTCTCAACAACAGTGTCAGCAAGCTATGTTTTTGTGCCCATGAGAGGCAGTAGGTGATAGTCATGGGGAGAGTTCATTCTTTAAAGTGACTCTTCTTGGCTTTGTGACTTTACAAATAACTAGTTTGTGTAGCTGAGTAAGCTTCCAAATACTGTGTGAATACATTTTCCAACAATTTTGAAGACTTGGAAACTCCAACTGATAATAAATGATCTTCCACAATTCCATAAGACTCCTCATGAAACATACCACCACCTCTGGATAGAGGTGATGGGCTCAGTGCAATTGAGGCTTTTTTTTAATATGGTTAGTAAAAGAATTTATTTTGCTTGACTACATTTGTAACAAGTTTTGTTTCTATAGTCTCTCAGTTGCCATTTTTCTTAGTAATTAGTGTCCAGAGTTTGGTGTTCAGTCAGACCATAAACCAGCATTTTTTAACCACCTAGGTAGCTGGGTAACACAGTGGATAGAGCACTGGACCTGGAGCCAGGAAGACCTGAGTTCAGATGTGTCCTCAGACACTGACTAGCTGTACAGTTCTGGACAAGTCACTTCACCTTGTTTGCCTCAGTTTCCTCACCTGTAAAATGAGTTGAAGGAAATGGCAAACCACTCCAGTATCTCTGCCCCAAAAGTCCCAAATAGGGTCACAAACAGTCAGACACAACTGAAAAAACTAAAGAACAACAGCTATGCTAAGTTAAGAATTCTCCCCCCTTTTCAGATATCTTCCTAATGTTTCTTCCTGCTTCTGGGCTCTATTGTCCTATGATCTCGTTTTTATTTAGTTGCAAAAATAATCTTCCACATGTCCAAATTGTCAATTCCTTCTCAAAAACCTTCAGTTGCTGCTATTGCCTATAGAATAGGCAATATCACAGAATAGGCAATTATCACAGCATTCAAGGATTTGCCAAAGAGCCACAATCTACCTCCAAACTGTCTTTGCAACTTTAACTTTACTTCATTTGGTGTCACATGTTCTACATTCCAGCCAGGCTGTGCTCATCATACCTACATCTTTTTGGGCCTCTCCCACTTGGCAGTTGTTTAAGTCATCTCCACCCCCAGTCCTAAAATAAACTCCCTCTACAACTCTGCCTATTAAAATCTTTAGTCCTTCAAAGTCCTCTTCCTCCATGAAGACATTCATGCCTGATTTTCCTTTCACTAAAAGTGATCTGGCCCTCCTCCGATTTCTTCTCTCACTCTGCCATATCTTTATACTACCAGCACAAAGAAACATTATCCCACTGTGCTTGGGAATTGATCCCTTAGTGCCCTCAAAATTATGTTGCCTCTAACATGTCTTTTGTATATAGTTTAGTCACGCTAGTTTTCCATTCTTTGTTTCTTGTAGTAACATTTCTATTTCCTTCGGTAGTTTGTTGTGAACTATGATTAAAATTCAGATGAGATAGCTTCACTACCATTAATGGAGAAAAGTTTGTTATTGAAATATTAACAGAACTTTTCCATTTTTCATCTCTTTACCATCCTCAGATGTTTAGGGAGTGATATATTTGAGTTAGGTCTCAACAACAGAGCCAGCCTTTGAGTCCACGGCCTCTGACTTTGTGTCCAGTACTCTAGCTACCATATGTGAGTTTTTCGGTGTCTGTTTCTTTATCTATTTCCCATTCTTCTTTAATAGAATGTTTAAATAGGTCAGATGGTCTCATTTTGATAGCATTCCATATCATCCTTTCATTTTTTTTTTTTTGCTCATTTGGTATTGAGCTTGATCTTTGCTCATACAAGTTGGGAGTCTCACTATAAACTGACAGCTGATTCAAAAACTAGTCCCACACTGGCAACCAGTGTGGCAGCCTAGCGATATAATTTCATTTTTTTTGTAGTGATATTTAGTGCTTCCTGTATCTAGTACCTTCTCATTTTCTTCTGGAAAAGAAAATATTATAATAAATACACAGGCACAAGATTTCTAAGTAATCCAGAGCCTTTGGCCTTCTTGATCCTGAACAGTATTTTCCAGTACATTTTTCATCACCTTCTCCTACATCCATTTTGCATTGAAATTATCAAGTTTGTAAAGCATATGTTCATTTTATTTGCAGAGTCTTAGTAAGATCTTCATAGAATTTCTCTACCTCCTTGTTATCTGGGATGGATGTTAACAGTCTTTCTTCATAAATTCATGGATTTAGAACTGAAAGGGATTTGCCAGGCTGTCCAATTCAGCGCCTTCATTTTATCAAGAAAGGCTTGTCCACGATCACACAGGAAAAAGTGGCAGAGCCAGGGCTGGGATGTCCCAAGACTCCAAGGCCTTTCCTCTGCATGTTTATTCAGTGTTACCGAAGGTTCCATAAAATGACACTTCTTGTTGCTTCTGAATGCAAATTACCTGGTTCCTCAAGAAGAACCTATAAGCTGTTATTTCACTTAATTGCAGCTTTCTTGTACAGACAGTTCTCCCTTTACATAAGTGGACTTTCTGCAGGCCCCTATATAAAGTGATGCGAATTTGCCCACAGAGGTAGGGAAGAGAGAGAGGAAGGGATTGTGCCCCTTGGAGGGAAGGGGCCAAAGACAGAGAGTGAGAGCAAAAGAATGAATATACAGGGGCCGATGCCACAGGAGCGCTGACTAGAGCCCTGTGGGACACCTATGGTTCAGAGGGTGTGCTCTGAAGGAGCATCCAACAAAGGAGACAGAGAAGAAGTGGTCAGATAGATAGGAGGAAAAACCACAACAGAGCTGTGTGCGAAGAGTGTCTAAGAGAAGATTGTTGCCTAAGAAGACTGTGCCATCAGAGAAACGATGACATGACTTCCACTTGACTTGGTTTTGAGTGAAAGAGGGCTGTGCAGGTCACCAGCCTCACTTCTCCTCCAGAGCCATCTGAATCCAGAGACCAGATATTCCTCAGGATGACTGGAGATGGCCCAGGATGAGGCAGTTGGGGTTAAGGGATTTGCCCAAGGTCACACAGCTAGTGAATGTCAAGTGTCTGAGGTGAGATTTGAACTCAGGTCCTTCTGACTCCTGCACTGGTGCTTTATCCACTGCACCACCTAGCTGCCATATATATAGTTTGACTTATAAACTAAAAGAAGGATACTGAAATTTCCAATAGTGTTTTTTTATCCAGATCTTTTTGCATTTCAGTTAACTTTTCCTTAAAATTTTAGTTCTGTACTATTTTGCAGGGGTTGGGGGAGAGGGTACAAATATATATATCCTTACAGATAATATACTTTCACTGTCAGTGTTTCTTTCAATTGTCAAGCTTCTTTCTCAGTTTTCTAACTTTAATTCATCTTTGAAATCCTATTTACAGATCCTAATCTTCTGGAGTCAGCTGACATAAAATAAACTATAAAATAAAAACGAATAAAGCTCATTTTAAACCTTAACTGTTTTCCTATGAACAGTATATTGTGAATCTTCTTTTTTTATCCACTCTGTAGCCTGTTTTCTTCTTCTTAGTGAAATCAGTTCATTCAAAGTAACCATTGTTAAATTTGTTCTGTTTATTGTACTTAGCTATAATCTTAGTTTTGTCACTAAAATATGACCCATACTTAATTCCCTTTAGTTAATTGTAGTCATATTTACATGTGTGTTTTGAAAAGAGTACCTTGGGCTAATGCCTTTATATATGTCTCATTTGTAACTTTAAGGTGGATATGCTGTTGTACAATCATTTAGTCAGGTCCTACTCTTCATGACCCCATGGACCAGATAGCGCATGGGATTTTCTTGGCAAAGATACTGCAGTGGTCTGCCATTTCCTTCTTCATTGGATTAAGGAAAAGAGGTTAAGTGACTTGCCCAGGGTCTCACAGCTGCTAAGTGATGGAGGCCAGTTTTGAACTCTGGTTTTCCTGACTCCAAGCTCAGCCCTCTATCCACTAAGCTACCCAACTGCCATTGGACACATCAGTGTCCAGCACTGTGAGAAGCTTAGATATCTTGATTAATAGCACAATGGATTTCAGGACTGACTCTTTGAACATTTATGTCCGTGGGGGAAGTTTAATTTTTTCAGTTAATATTCTGTAAAAATCTGCCTTTCTTTTCACATCCCTAAATATTTCCTTTGATGTTCATTCTCTTTTCTCATATCATTTTTTAACTGCATCTTTCACTGTAGGAGAAGGAAGATGTTCCAGTAGAAATGTCTAATGGGGAACCAGGCTGCCACTATTTTGAACAACTTCGATACAATGACATGTGGTTGAAGGTCGGAGATTGTGTTTTCATAAAATCTCATGGCTTAGTGCGGCCTCGAGTGGGCAGGTGAGAGTTTGGGGTTTTCTCTATTAGAAAAACATAGCTATAAAAATAGTATGTTTTTAAAAAGCCAGTTCATTGAGAAATAGGCTAGTAAGGAATATGGTATAGGTTTAAAAAGCAGAGCTCCAAGGTCGTTTGAATCCTGAGGTGGCAACCTATGTGAAAGCTTTCTAGCCTCCTCTGCGTCCTTATCCCAGAATCTCTTTCTTTCTGACAGTCCATAATAGAGATTGGAATCTGGGCAGTTCAGCCCAAGGGACAGTGGTCAGACATCACTGCATCAAGCTGTGGAACCAGGAAACTGCTGTTCTGAGTTGGAGCTGTTGAACACTGTTCTCTTTCAGTGCTGTGTGTTCATTTTATGTTTATGTTTACTTTAAACAATCAGGAAAATGTTCTTTCCTTTATAAGAGTGTCCACTGAAGTTACCCTGTATATTACCCTATCATCAGAATATTCAAGAGATACTGATTTTTTTTTTCATTTCTAAGAATTTACTATGTTCCAGCTGTTGAGTATTATTCTTGCATACAACTAGGAAATAAGAACTACAGGTCATGGGGTGTAGAAATTTACCTTGCCCTACAGGACAAATGAGAAGATGGGGAGAAGGGAAGGGAGGGCAGATCGGTGAAGGGGCAATTAGAATGGGGTGGGGGGAGGGAAGAAATGGAGAGAAAATTTGGAACCCAAAATTTTGTAGAAATGAATGTTGAAAACTTAAATAAATAAATAATTTTTTTTGAAAAGTAAGGCTTGCCAAGCACTGTCCTAGGCCGTGTCATTCGGTGTTCACCCAACCCTGGAGGCGATCGTTGTTATTCCTGTCCTCCTGAGGCCGAGAGAGGCTGTGAATCACCCAGGGTCTCAGGCCCGGATCTGAGGCATGATTTGAACTCAGATCTCCCTAATTCCAGATGATACCAAAAGAAGAGAAGACTTGCAGTAGACATAATTACTGCCTTCAGTGATGTGAAGGGCAATCAAAGAAAAGAGGGATTAGACTGTTCAGTTTACGAGACAGAGAGAAACCAGGAGTCGTGGGCAGAAGCTTCAGAGAAGCTAATGTAGAACAATGAGAGCCCTCAGAGCTGGGGTGAGCTGCCTCAGGAGGGGATGGGGAGGCTGAGGCTCAGGGCTCCACTGCTTTGGGATAGGTCCAGATGGCTTATATCTTCTGATTGCTTACTGTTGGCAGTGATGATTCAGGGATTTATACTTTGTGGTTGTGACCAAAAAAAAAAAAGAATCTTTGCATTGACTGTTGATTTGGAATGGAGATTGCTGGGTCCAGCTTCTATTGGCTTAAGAGCCCAATTTTCAGGATGAGCGTTTACACCTTAGAAATCAGCAAATGCTACAGATCAGGGATTGCTTTATTATTTATGAACTGCCTACATTGAACAGTGTGATTGAGAAAATGTTAATAACATAAATTGAAACTGAAAAAAAAAAAAGAATTTACTATGTTCCAAGCACTATGCCAAGTGGTAGGGACACAAAGAAAGGCAAAAGTGTGGTCCCTGCCCTCAGGGAGCTCACATTCTAATGAGGGAGATGGTATGCACACGGCCCTCTACTTACAAGATGTAGACAGTGTAAATGGGAGGGAGCCCAGAGGGATTACCATTTCGTGGTAGGGAGAACCCTAAAAGACTTGAAGGAAGCAAAGGAGGCAGAGGTGAGGAGGAAGAGTATTTCAGAAACAGGGAACAGACAGCAAAAAGGCACAGGATTTGGGAGATGGAGTACATTGTTCAGTCACCTAGTGCCTGGATTATTGCAGTAACCTTCTGATAGGTCTCCCTGCCTCGTGTCCATTCACCCACCAAAGTTATTTTCCTAAAGCCAGGTCCAATTGTGTCACCTAATTTCCACCTCCACAGAATAAACTCCAGTGACTCCCTGTTGCATCCAGAGTAAATACAAAATGCTGTCTTTGGTATTCAAAACCCTTTATAACCTAGCCCCCTGCCACCTTTCCAGTCTTTCTAACATGTTGCCTCTCAGCATATACTCTTCAGTTCTGTGACATTGGCCTCCTGGTTTTTCCATGAACCAGACTTCCATCCCTGAGCTCTGGACGTTGTCTTTGACTCTTCCCCATTCCTCAAACGCTCTTCCTTCTCTGCTCTGACTGCTGACCTCCTGGGGTTCATTTAGATACCAACTGAAATCCCACCTTGTCCAGGAAGACTTCCTCATCCCCTCTTAATTCTAGTGCCTTCACTCTGTTTATTGGTTCTTAGTGAGCCTGTATATAGTGTGCTCTGTATTTATAACACTGAGCACAGTACCTGGCGTAGAGTAGGCACTTCATTGTTGTTTTTCATTCATTCATGTCCATCTCTTCATGACCTCATGGACCAGACTTACCATGAGGTTTTCTCGGCAAAGCTACTGGAGTGGCTTGCCATTTCCTTCTCCATTAAGGCAAACAGGGTCACACAGCTAATAAGTGTCTGAAGCCAGATTTGAACTCAGTTCTTCCTGACTCCAGGCCCAGTACTCTATCCACTGAGCCTCCTAGCTGACTCTAGTAGACACTCAATAAATGTTTATTAGTTGATTGATTGGATGACAAAGAGACCAGTGCCATAGGATACATGGGAGTAAAGTATAAAGAAGCGTTTGAAAGGTAAGAAGGGGTCAGGTTATGAAGGACTTTAAAATGCAAACAGAAGATTTTATATTTGACCCTGGAGATAATAGGGAGCTGCTAGAGTTTACTGAGTAGAAGTGGTGGCATAGTCAGACCTGTGCTTTAGTAAGGTGCATTTGGCAACAGAGTGGAGGATAGGACTGGAATAGAGAGAAGACTGAGGCAAGAAGACTAACCAGAAGGATGTAGCAATACTCCAGGCATGAAGTCATGAAAGCCTCCATGATGGTGGTTTTCATGAGTGAAGAGAAAATGACATAAGCAAGAAAGTTTGTGAAAATATAAACAAGATGGACAAATTGATTGGCCTTGTGGAAGGAGTGTGGCATCAACCAAGGTAGCACGGTTGTGAATATGGCTGCCTGGACAAATGGTGCTACCCTTGACAACAGTAAGGAAGATAAAGAAGAAGGAAGGGTTTGGGGAAGAGGACAAGTTGAATTTGGAATGTCTGTGGAATATCCAGGAGACCAACGCGATTGAAAGTTTGGACAGAGGCTAGCGCAGATAAACAGATCCAAGAGCCCCCTGCACAGAAATGATCCTTAAGTCCATGAAAGCTTGATGAGGCCACCAGGGTGAGAAGGTGCTTTAGGGGCATGGTAGTGGGCACGACCTGGGCGGGGTGGAAAGGTGATGAACAGGCTCAGAGATCGTGGAGGATGTGTCGAGTTTCAGATGTGTATAGAATATTTAATTTGAGATGCCCAGGAAGCAGTTAGAAAGGCAAGAGGTTAGGGATGGGTCAGATCTTAGTTATCTGCATAGAAATAATCACTGATATTTAAAAATTGATTTTAATAGAGTAACCCTTTCCAAATACAATCTAATTCCTACTTTATTGGAAACTTCTCTTCTTTGTAGAATTGAAAAGCTGTGGGTCCGGGACGGTGCTGCCTATTTCTTTGGCCCCATCTTCATTCACCCTGAAGAAACAGAACATGAACCAACAAAGATGTTCTACAAAAAAGAAGTGTTTCTGAGCAATCTGGAAGAAACCTGTCCTATGACATGTATCTTGGGTAAATATTCCCATTTCAAGATCTTGGTGGCCAGAACTTTTGTGGTCTCTATCAGAATCATGTTTATAGTTGCCCAAAAGTCAGACAGCCAGCGTCTCGGGTTCCAGATGGGCACCTTACTGGGGCTTCTCCCGCGGGTGCTTGCTTTTCTTGCCTGCTCACGTGGCACTGCCCTTCTCAATTTCTTCATTTTTATTCCAGCATTACTTTCACTACTTTAATAGGTTCCGGCACTGATGACGTTTTTATTGATAATCTGGGTTTTCTTTCGGTTTACATTCCTCCTTTTAAATCCATTGGAATGGATTTTGAGGTTGTCATCTGTTTTAAACTTGATTGTGTTTTAACTTTTATAAAAAAAGGGAACTGTCATTAAACGGAGGTTTTTTTTAATGATAGGTTTTCTATAGAGATTTCATTACTTGTTTTATATGAAGTTATTTGTCATTTTTTCCCCACTTTAAAGGAAATCTATCGTAGCAGAGATTGGTTTAAAAAAGGGGGGAAAGGGAATTAAGCATTTATTAAGTACCTGCTGTGTGCCAGTCAGAACTTCATTTTGCTTCTGAAACTCCTGTCTTACAGTGATCATTTTCAAAAACAACGTTTTCTATAAGGAGAAACTGTGAGAAATTTTAACTTTACAGGAAATACATTTTAACTGTTCTTTTAAACATAATCATTATTGGATATAAATTTTGTTTCTGTGATCCCAAATGAAATGTTTTTTCCAGTGTGACAGGACCCCAGTGCCTTTCCTCTGTCTTTCCTGAGATGAAATGCTTCATTTTACCCAATAGAAATCTCTTTTCGCATTGGTCTTTTTTCAGTTCTAGATAGGTGCAGGAATTGTTTGGAACAGCTACGCACAGCACATGTATCCCCAGTACTGGAGAGGAATGCAAAGAGGGGCCTCTCCTTCAAATATAGTCTCCAGTAGGAGGGGAGAACTTCTTCCATTTCTACCCTTTAAATAACTAATTTCTGATAAAATTGAAAGACCTTTAGGGAGTGGAAATGCTGGCGTATGAAGTCCTAAAACACTGAGTAGCTGCTAGACAAGTTCCTCACCTGTTTATAACTTTGCCTTAGTATGAATTACCATTTTAAAAATTATTTCACAAAACAAGACATTCTGATGTCTTTAAACTTACCCAGGCTCTCCAAAACTTGGTGTTTGTCCAAGCCAGATATGTGTTATATTGGTCTGGAGGCACACTAAAAAGAATCGGGGTGTGCTCTTAGCAGCATCCAGAACCCAACTCCTGCTGATTTCCTGACACTCATCATTGCCTTCACTCTTTGTCCAGCTGTCTGCCTGAAGCAGCTTGCAGCATAGCCGGGCCCATAAGACTTCCCTAGGGATGTGTGCAACTCAGGGAACATAAACTCAGATATAAGGGAAACACCCCAGTAATCCCAAAGCCCCCTGACCTCCTCTTACCCCAGCCATACCATCACACAGAGTTCTTGCCTAGAGGAGGGGGCTCCAAGAGGTAGAATGTCAGACTGAGCTGTAAGCTGTTTAAAGCCTTAGGTACAGAGAGTATCAAAGGGCTCAGGAAATGATGACTCCATATCACAAGGTTATTAACAGTTGTGTCCTTGACCTTCTGAGCCCTTAGCTATTTTCTTGGAATTGCCTGTGGAAAAGGTACATGTGTTATAATGGTAGTACCATCCCAGAAGTTCTCAGTTGCCCTGCTCTTTTATCCATTGTCACCAGGAAACCTCAGAGTGAGAGTCTGATGCTTCCTGGAAAGCGACTGACAGTGGCTGCTGCCTCTCTGCCTCCCTTCCTCACTGATTATGATACTAAAAGTGCCCTGAGCTGGTAGGCACGTTGAGGGGCGGGCCCTCAGCACCACAACTACTCTGCCATAGTCTCAGTTTTCACTTACTCTAACATGGTGATAAAAGCTGCCCCTTCCTAGTGGTACTATATATAAATGGTCACCCTAGCAGTGCTAAGTGTCCAGAACATTTAGGGTTAGGGTTAAGGTTGTTAGTTAGTAGGGTTCCTACTTGCATAGAAGTACTTGGGTTTTTTTAGATAGCAGTGTTTCCACGTGACTGCGGGATGTGCTTGATTTAACCTACTTATTTTTTCAGGAAAGTGTGCTGTGTTGTCGTTCAAGGATTTCCTGTCCTGCAGGCCAACTGAAATACCAGAAAATGACGTTCTGCTTTGTGAGAGCCGCTATAACGAGAGTGACAAACAAATGAAGAAATTCAAAGGTCTGAAGAGGTTTTCACTCTCTGCTAAAGTGGTAGATGATGAAATCTACTATTTCAGGTAAAATATAAAATATTAAAGAAAAAACCTTTTTTTGGGCTTGTAACAGTAGATTAATATCAAAAGTGTATCATCAAAATTGTTTTTGAGTCACTTGATTTTATAGAATAGCATAAATGCACTTAAAATAAAGTAAGTTAAATTGGGAAAGGAAATTATTTTCTGTATTTAAGCCGCCTGTGTCAGCTGAGTTCACAGTTACACTGTAAGTTAGAGGAGACATTAGAGGTCATCTCCAGAGTCCAGCATACACCCTTACTCCCAACAGGAATTTTCTCTACAACCCGGTCCAGTCCTTCTGCAGGATAGCCCCTAGATTCCTGAAGACAGCCAGCATGACCCCCACCCCCCCAGTTTGTCCTTTCCCAGATTAAACATCCTCAGAGTCTTTCAGCCATGTGGCAAATCTCTGGCCTCCTCACCATCTTATTGGTTTTCCTTTGGACACTCTCCAGTTTATTAATGCACTTCCCTAAAATGTGGCATTCAGAGGAACAGAAGGTAATATTGGTTGACCCAGACTAGGATACAGGGAAAACATTCATTCCCCCAGCCCTGATCATCTCACCTCCCTTAATGTATCTTAATTTTACATTAGCATTTTTGATCACCATTTGCTCTGAGGTGTAATAATCTTAATGACTAAGAAGTTGTAAAAGTTCCATATAGATTCTAAAAATTAATTCTCATTGTGTTGAGCAATCAGGACCGAACTTTGGGCTAAATTGCTTTAGGAAAGATGGTGCAATACAAAAATTTGGAAAGGATAAGAACAGAATGAGGTAGGCAATAAATAGTCTATCTGTGTCATTGTTATTATGGAAATAAAGTTGTATTTGCCCTCTCTCCCCCCAAAACTTTGAGGAACCTAACAGTGCTTTAAACAAATACTTTCTATGGTACATGACAGTGTAGCTTTGTAAATACCTATCTAAGCTAGTATCTAGAACAAGATTTCCTCTACAGTGCAGCCTTCTGACTTAAGAGTTTCCCCCATTTCCCTAGAGTAGTGTCTGGAAGTAAAAAGCAAGAAATTAGATAGCAGCCTGTTCTTCATATTTTTTCTGCTGTTTCTGTGTGTCTCAGAAAACCCATAGTTCCACAGAAGGAACCCTCACCATTACTGGAGAAGAAAATTCAGTTGCTAGAAGCAAAGTTTGCCGAGTTGGAAGGTGGAGATGATGATATTGAGGAAATGGGAGAAGAGGAGGGTGAAGTTATTGAAGCCCCGTCTTTGCCTCAGCTTCAGACACCACTAGCCAGTGACCTGGACATTATGCCCTACACGCCCCCACAGGTGAAAAGAACACATTTCTGACCACCCACTAAGCGAGAGAAATTGGGTTGCTTGGTTTTTCTAATTGTGGAAGAAAGCCCTTCCTTGGGTGGAGGGAGATGGGGGTGGGGGGGTGCAGGGAGAAGAAAAGAGGGGGTCAGAATGGAAAATTGCTTACTGGAGAGGAAGCTTTTTCTAGGATTTCATCTCTAGTTCCATGGGGTGGGACTTTCTAGGTTTCCATGAAGTAAGCTACTAAGACAAAGAGGAACTAAAATATTCAACTTACCTGTTATTTTAACCCTTCAATCAAGATGATTTTCTAAAAATAAAAACAACAGTTGTTTGTTTGTTTTTTAAGTCATAGGAATATCTGTCCTGCTTTTTCTTTAAGAAGAGTAAGGCATGGCATTCATTGTTACTCTCTGGCTTTCCGTAGGACTGGAACATCATCTGTGTATGCTTCATTAGCCTTCTCTTGTTTGGAAAACTCATCTTGCTGTGTTTTAAAATGATTATTGATGATGTTTTTCCGTTCAGAATTTTCCCAAGCCCTAATTATGAGGTCACTATTACAGGTTACAATGCTTGAATCCAGTGGAACATAAATTTATTTCTTACATACAACAACAAGTGCCAAGTACTAGTTATGCTTGGGCCCTCCTCCCCACAATAAGGAAATGGTCAGCTCTGAAAGCTGACATCTCAGTAACCAATCCACAGCCGTAACTCTTAAGCCATGTTCTTCTGGAGTCCAGAAACTGTAGACAGCCACCAGACTCCATCCACAGTGTAGACAATCCAGGGTTCTCTGTCTTGCAGTCCACCCCTAAATCTGCCAAGAGCAGCTCTAAGAAGGAAGGCTCCAAAAGAAAGATCAACATGAGTGGCTACATCCTCTTTAGCAGCGAGATGAGAGCCGTGATTAAAGCCCAGCACCCAGACTACTCCTTTGGGGAGCTCAGCAGGCTCGTGGGGACCGAATGGAGGAACTTGGAGACCGCCAAGAAAGCAGAGTATGAAGGTAAATGGGCCCTTTGGCCATTGTGTGTCACTCAGAAATAGAACATTTTTCTATCTGAGGATTCGGCAAAGGGGCATCCAGCCTGGTCCAATCTCATGGCAACGCAGCCATTTGATTTAATCCAAATCTGTTGGTTTCTTCTCCCACTTGCCTATGCCAAAGTTGTCAGGGTACAGAAAGCCTTCCTAAAAAGGCAAGTTTTCCTCCTTTCTTTGTACCCTGAAACACCTGCCTGTAGTAAGGAAAATGGGGGAGGTATCCAATAGCTATGTATCTTAAAGAACGTCAGATATAACCTCTAATCTAAATATAGTGAAACCTGCTTAGGGAGACCACCCGAAGCATAATGTTTTTTTAAAAAAACAAACTACAAAATGTATTATAGGATCTAGATACTTCTGTTTGACTCCACACTAGGAGTACTGAGCCTTTTAGGCAATTGATGCTTCCAGAATGGGTGGTCTCTTAAGCAGGTTTTAGCATATATCCTTTCTGAATGTGTAAATGTTTTCTTGTTAAGATTACTTGTATGTCTGTAATGTGATTCACTTATCTTTATTTTCCTTTTATTCCACTTGGAAATTGCTTTTTTGGGGAGCAATGAGTTAGCTTTCAAGGATTTAGGGCCTTGACAGAGAAGCAAGTACTTGTGGGATGTCTTTTGTTTTAAAAAAGAAAAGCCAACTGGGTGGACAGACTTCGACCCATGGCTGCATTTTTTCCGCCAAGAATTTTACATACTAGTTCATTATATGGAATTAGAGTAAGCTTTCTTTCTGTAGGGTAAGCTGAGTCAAGGCAGTGTTTGGTTTATTTGTTTGTTTTTCAGGAGATGTAAAGAAGATGGCAATGTTTAAAACTGCCTTTTTATTCAATTGCTTTAGTCAGAAGTCCACCCCGTGTACTTTTGTCTCCATAAGAATACTAAAACAGAAATAGTCTGGGCTGACTTACTCCAAATAAATTATAATATGGAAATCTGGAAACCTCTAGGACTTGGTGGATTTAAGGCCATATGTACTAGCAGGGGTTGAGCAGGCGTAGAAAATTGGGGCCTGGAAGGCTTTTCCTGTGAGAAGAGGAGCACAACCATTCAGGATGTGAGTGGGAGAGAAAACACAAGATTGTGAAGGTGAAGATTACAGTGGCTGGTTAGGTAGGAAGAGAGTGGCAAGAACGAGGCTCCCAGAATTTAAGAGGAGTCTAAAATGACTCAGAATTTAACAGTATTATCTCTAGGTGCTGTTTCAGTCAGAAAATGCAAACTTTCTTGGGTTTTAATACGTCGAGGTCAAAATAAGTGGTCCCTCCATTAGGATTCAGTCAGGATAGGTTAGGAGCATTGATTGATTTTCACCTAAGAAGAACCTGCTGGTGTATTCAGCTAGAAGCTTAATCTACACCTAAGCCTGAATTTCTTTTCTTTTACCAGCATTTTCTTCTCCCATTTACTATGTGAATTATCTGGTGAAAAGTGTCAGAATTAGATCTAATTTCTTAGTACTCAGTGTTCAAACTGCTCCAACCATAATTCAATTTCAGATGTTCCTTCTCTTATAATTTATTACTTAGAAGACTTCTTTCAGAAAATTTTTAAAAAACCACTAGCCCCTTAAACTAGAACATTAGTAAGTAGTTACTGTAGTAAAGGCAAGGAGACTTTGGCTTTCACAGCTTTGGGCCTCTTAAAACTGAAGAAGTGTTAGGATTTTCACTTCATTATTTTCCTTAAGCATGTGCGACATGGAGATAAATTTTCGGCCGCCCTAGCTCAAGTATCATTCTTTTGAGTTTCCATGGTGGAGGGTCAGTGTCCAGAGATGGAAATGTGATATTAGAAGTCAGGATTTCATGGTCTCTCCCCTTGGTGCCGTTGGTTTTGTATCCTTGGAAGTCACCAAATGTGTCTCTGCTTCAGTAACCATGTGAAAAATGAGGAGAACATCTCACCTGTATTGTAGAGCATTATAAATCCAGAATCAATGAAGTCTTGTGAATTGAAAGCATTGAGTGGTTGCTAGCCAGAGAGTGTTTTGTCTCTAGCCTGTCAGTTGCAGCTGGGCCTGTGTGAATAAAACAGCTTTTAGGATCACTAACTGGAGGTGCAGAAAAGTTAGCCTGAAGGAGTGTCGTCACCTTGCAGACGGTGTCTGACCTCAGAATTTCAGCAAGGACCTTGCTATTCCTCTACATTAGGTAACATAGAGCATTGATTTCTAGGATCTGCTCATGTCAGGAGCAGCTGCGTGGGGTAACTTAATCTTACTGTTGAACAGTTTAGCCTGAAGAAAGTTGATTATTTTTGATAACAATCTCACCACAGCAGAAAAATGCACAAGGCATCACTTCTTTCCTCTGGAGCACACAACCCTCTTTGCTTCATCAGAATGTATGACTTAGTGGTCAGCTTTACCTGAAAGCTTATGAATAGGCAGTGAGCTACCCTTCCCTTACAGAGTTAATTTTCTTCAGCTGCTATTTCCCAGGACACCAAGGAGCCCAGGTCTCTGTAAGACCGGGGACAAGGAATCATGAAAACCCAAGTATTGATTGTGCCAAAAATGATAATGGGCCATGGAATTGCTTCTTGTTGAAATTCTAAACAATCCGTGATGCCATTAATAATAGCGTGATGACAATTAGTGCTTTCATCATCAGGGTGCCTCATCAACATTAATTAACCACATTGGTTATGCTGGTGACATGTTTAAAACCTGTGCTTTCTGAATGTGTGTTGCAGTCTTAACATTCTTGAAATCTTTGCAGACAAGTTCTCACGACGGGCTAGGAAGGCTGGGAATGGCCACTAGGTTACCCACCCAACGACATCAGCTGTATCCTGGGTTGAGGACGGGCCTCTGCTCTGTGCCTTTCATTAGATGAAACTGTCGCTGTGTTTTTTGCTAGTCCTGTTGAATGAAATGGATGGTGTTGTGAACTCGTGGGTTAAAAGCAGAATTGAAAATCTAAAATGCCTTTGCAGAGCGGGCAGCTAAAGTTGCCGAGCAGCAGGAGAGAGAGCGCGCAGCGCAACAACCGCAGCCGAGTGCTTCTCCCCGGGCAGGCCCCCCCGCGGGGGCACTCATGGGGGTGGTGCCGCCACCAACACCAATGGCGATGCTCAATCAGCAGTTGACACCTGTTGCAGGTAAAAGCAGGAGCTAAGACCATTTTTTTCCACTTTAAGAAATTCCTTCATAACGGATCACATTTTTTTTCCCCTCCAGTTCCAAATGAGCCTTAGGCTTCTCCAGCCTTTTCTCATGACCAATCCACTTTCAGAGTTTGAGATCATCCATGTCTTCCTCTGTTGCCCTCTCCCACACAGAAAATACTCTCCCCATAAACATCGGAACTGGGTCCAACACTGGAGAATTCATAGGGAATAATTTGGCCTTGGCTGTGGGATGATCTAGTAATATTCTCTGCCCCAGATTGTTTATGCTGTAACCAAAAAGATAACTAGACCTTGAGCACTGTCCTAAAAAACCTTTCAGAAAAATCTGCCAAATTAAACTCAGAGTAATGTGGTTCATTCCCTGTTTCATGCCAGTATTCAGTTGGCCTTGTTTTACTGCAGCCATCTTTAAAACACTGATCATTTAAAGGATTTTTGACTTTGATTCTAAATCCTTTCCTGATCAATTATGTGCATGACTGCTAAATTGAATATGTATCTATATTCTGTATTCAGTTCATCATGCCCACTCTGTAATGCTTTCCTATTTTATTGCATTAAACTGCATTTTCTGTTAGTATCCCAGTCACATATTTTTTTTTAAATTGTGAATGTGGTTGCTTGTGTGTGTTGTCTTTGGTTCTTATAGCCATAGCAAATTTGGCTGTTTCTTAATTTATTATTGTTTGGCATGTTCTAACTTCAGAGGTCTGTAACAGCTTCCTAGAAGTAGACTTTCTGATAGAAGACAAGGTACCTTTTCAGCTATTCCATGTTTCCACTGTCCAGCAGACAGTTTTTTGCCCCCTTTGTGGCGACTAAGGCAGTGGTGTTGGATATAGTCTTAGCTTCCTTTTTGTTGTTGTTTTCAGTTTTAAAATGGAATGATAAGTACAGGGTAACATTTTTCCATTGGTGCTCTCATCTTTGTGATGGCAGAATTCTCAAACACTGTCGCTTCAGTCAGGGATTACACTCGCCACAGCGTGTGTGAATCATGGCGTTCGTCACAGCTGATGTCAAGCTAACCAGTTGCGTAGTTGCTTGCTCTATTCCATGGCCCATTTTGGTTAATAAGGTTCGGAAGTTTCTAGAAATCATTCCTTCATTAATGTCAAAATTGCTTTTGTTCTATGCATTGAAATTTTAGCATTGTGCCCTTGGCTCCAATGCCTAAGGACACGTTCATAAAAGAAACACAAACAACTTTTTTTTTTAAATGTGGATTTTTTTTTTTTTTTAAAGAACAGCAGCTGCAGCATTTTAGCTCCCTGTGGGGGAATAATGACAAGCCCAAGGTGCCTTAGTTGTAGACTTTTGTAGACTGCACAGAAGCATGCGCCCTCGTTAGAAAGCACCCTGGTGCCATCCCTGGCCCCTGAAGTGTGGAGGGGACAGATCAGATGGGATCGCTAACGTAACCAACCCTTAATCCACTGAGAAAATAAGGATGCTTTTTCTTGGTCTTACAAGTGGCAGTAACAGCCTGATGCCATCTGGGAATTCTTGTTGCCTGGGACTAGCTTTGCTTACAAACACCAAAGCTCATTTGAACAAATGTGACTGGGATAGTAAATCCGAAGTACAGTTTAATGAAGAAGCTTCATGTATTATAGTTCAGTTAAGCTGTAAACAGTTCTTTAGTCGCGGCCCATGACGTTTGCATTCAGACGGGCTTTTGTAATTGAAAGCAAAGCCTTACAGCGCTCTTTACACTAGCATCTTCCTCTAGTGGGTGTGGCAGGGCTGCGTCATTCCCCTAGAAAGCAACTTTTCTTGCTCCTCAATAGTCTTTTATTTCTCTGCCTTTGCATTTTCAAAATTACATGACTCAGACTCAAGTTCTTTACAAAATTTAGAAATGTTGCCATTTAAATGAATTTGTTTACATTGATTTAAGTTGATTTCCACTAATTTGAGACTTCCTTGGCCAAGTTGGCCAAGGTGAGTTCTGTAAGCCCTGGATGACTGTGGCCCTGGTCCTTGGTAATAAATATTTTGAGTTACCTAATAGCTACAAAAGAAAGGTCCTTTAAATTTATCATTCATTTCCTAAGAATTTGTCTGAGTTGGTCAAACTCAAAAGCTTGAATTTCCCCCTCATTTTCTACACAAGCACTGTTTTGTAAGAATAAGGTTTGGCAGTGGTGTCTTAACTACAGGCTCCCTCAAGCTTCACTTTTACAGAAGAGGCTATGGTGTATAGGTGGCTTTATTTGGGGGAATCAAGGGTATTATGTGGGAAATGCTCTGGAGTTCGTTATTGTCCTTGTGTTAATCATTCTAGAAAAGAGAGAGACCTGAACAAAAGTTTCCCTTTTTTAATGTCTCCTTAAAGACTTTCCTATAAGTGAGTCCTTGCCATTCTGAGGACATTTTCTTCTCTTCATCCTTGGTGCTTGCCAGATATTTTCATATTTTGTTCACTAACCTTCTTCCCTAGCCAAGAGAAAATACTTTACACAGAGATGAGTACTGTGAATAAAGAAACGGAATCCTCTGGGCCCAGAGGCCCTTTCCTTCATTTAAAAGGCTCCCCTTTAGTGCTGACATGACGAGTTCATGTAGAACCGTGGAAGTGGCGCTTAGGAGTCAAATGTTCCCCCTGTTCATCTGAGTTCTCACTCACCGGCCGCTTCTCCCAGTGCTTTTGTCACTGGGCCATCGGCTGCCTGGAGCTTCCATTGGGGTTTTTCTTTTGGTTCACAATTTAAAATCTAAGGAGAAGCAGGTCGTTATTGTGAGGTTCTCTGAGTTAGACAAGTGTAAATTTCTGGTGTGAGAGTTGATCCTTACTTGGTCCTGGGGCAGCGCCCTTGATATATGCCGCAAAGAACCGCATTTCATGACCATGTAGCTGGCCCTCATTTTTATGCATGATAGCGTGTGCTATATACATGCAAGCGTGTGCGGAGCTGAGTGAAGTCAGTGTTATGCCATTTAATCTGGATTGCAGTTGGCGGAACTGATTGCGATGTATGAACAGCTTGCACTAGTAATGATATTGGTATGGCTGGTCATACTAATTTTTATTAATATTTAACTAAGAATATACAGTGTATTTCACCCAGGATGAACATACAGCAACAAATGATAATAATGTACTAAGTACTAATTCATCCAGAAAGGTGTATTTCATATTTATAACTTTTTATTTTGTTCATTATTGCAAGATACTAATTGCTATTGTATCATGCAGTACTAAAGGTGCTTTTCATTAGTGCACGTGGTTTTGGGGGGGGTTGTTTTTAATTATTTAGATCATGTTGCATGTTATTGATGCATGTTTGAAATTTGTTGTGTCCTTTAAGGCATGATAGGTGGCTATCCGCCAGTCCTGCCACCTTTGCAGGGGCCAGTTGATGGCATTGTTAGCATGGGCAGCATGCAACCACTTCACCCTGGGGTGCCCCCACCCCACCACCTTCCGCCAGGTATGCCAGGCATCCCAGGCATCCCACCACCGGGTAAGAAATCATCCTCATTCACTCATTATCTCATCTTCACTCATTTTTTCTTCTTCCTCTTACAGCCAGGTATTTTAGGGAATACTGGCCCCTTTTTTCTTCATACACTGTTGAGGAAGATGCTAGTAAGATCTAGCATCAGGAGAACCAGTGTTATCTTGCTACAGATTCTGAGCACGTCCCTGTAGATATCTGATTCAAAAGGAGCAGCACAGTGCCAGGCCTGACAGAGGCTGGGCAGGCATAAAAACTAAGCTAAAACCTGTGCCATTGAATTGATCCTCCCAAGGGGCTGAAAATACCACATGTGGCCTAGGACCACGATCCTTCTGCGAAAGGCTGTGGCGCTTTCTAGGGGCGCTCCTTTCCTGATGCAGTTCTTATCTCACAGGAACTATTCTCAGTAACTACAGAAGAAAGTCACAGTTTGCCTTTCCTATTTTTCTTCTCCTTCTAAATGGATTGTGGAAGGAAACTGGGGAAAATCATCAGAAAACAGCAGTGCCTCAGAAATTCCAGTTAGCATTTTGTAACAGGTTAAAAGAATATTAAGATGAAGGTTGGAGAGAAGGGAGACAATGGGTCCCTGCTGGATTTAGCTCAATTGATTCCAGCAAACCAGATACCCTAACTTGTGTGGACTCACTCGATAAGCATTTTTAGGTAGCAGCATGAAACCAAAATGGTATTATTCAGCTTGGCCTTTTTTACTAGAATTCCTAGAGAATTTGGAGAGCATGGAAAAGTACACAGATTGCTTTCTGACCCGGGAAAATTGGCCGTCCAGTTGTTTTGTCTTCGGAGAATTAGGACTCAAATGAATGCAGAGGCACCTCTCAGCAGAGGACCAGCCCTCAGATCGCCTCTGGATGACCTTGGGCAAGTCACTTAACCATCCAGGCCTCAGCTTCTCCCTCCATATGATGGGGGGTTCTGCAGTGCCTTCCAGCACAAGTTTATCGCCCTGTGAAGTTTGTTCACTCTGTATAGCTATAAGCTGTGAACTCTGCTAATCATCTGATACAGCAAAATTTTATTGAATTATTATTTTATTAAATATCATGTGCTGTCTCTAAGGCCCTATGTTCGTCACACACACAACTGACAATTCCCTGAAGCTTTAGGAAAGTTAAGTGACTCCCCCTTTCAAGGGGAGTCCCGGAGAATTACTGAGCTCCACACAGTTCTAAGGAGATGACATTTGTGGAAATGTGAAGCAGATGTGCTCACCTCTAGGGCCTTTTTACACTGAAAATTTGAAATCTACAGAGAAGCCAGAATCCCCAACAACTATTGGGTGCTGATGGGTGGAAAATTTAATTTTTGTCTTTAAAAAAAAAAGATCCTGGAAGGTGCTTAAAGGGCTGGGAATTGTTACGGGAGTCATTAGAATAGTGAAAGTTAGTGAAGTGCTACCAGAGAAAAAAAAAGGTTTGGTTCTGTATAATTGTAACAGCAGGATGAAGTTAGGGGGCCCCTTTTCACATCTGGCTTGAAGAATTGATGTCATTCCTTTTTAATCATACCTTGTAGCTGCCTCATTGATTTCAAGCAATTGACTGCTGTTAAGTATCCAGATTATTCATTTATCTGCATCCTAACAGAAACTGTCAAAAACATCAGCCTCTTCGACAGGCAGATAGTTTGTGATGAGGGATCAGGTTTTCTCTGTCTCTTCCCCTTCCCAGTGCCCGTATTTACACATTTTATTAAAAGCAGGTATGTTCATATAGACTTAAAATAATAGATCACAAGACTTTTCATGAGATATAGTGTGATTCTTAATGTGCTAGATGAGTAAGTTTATATTGGACACATAAACAAAATTAAAGGTGCTATGGAGATACTTGTTCTCTCTGGCATGTTGAATGTTGGCAACAGCAACATGAACATCTGGGACAGGGTAACAGAAAGCAGAAAATGGGTTGGCTTTACATTAACCCGCAAAGTCTTTCTGTGGCGCAGTCAGTGCTGGCATCCAATAGGCATTCATGTGGCATGTGCATTTGTGGCAGATTCATGTAAGCATCACAGATGGAGGAGTGGCTGCTTGCCTCAGGGTCAGGCAGCTCATAGTTATTTTCTCTCATACCTCAAAACAATAGAAAAAGAGCCCTTAGTACTCCCGAAAAACAGTATCCATCCAGTGACATCACAGGAAAGTTGGCCTCTCTGGATTCTTACGTTATCTGCACTCTGGGTAAAAAAGGATGAATTAGAATAGGAATGTCCAGGGAAAGAAAATCTCAGCCAGCATCATTTGTGCAGCAAATTAACAGGACCAGAGGTGAAGCAGCCATACGTGAGAACTTTCACAGAGTGAAAGCCTTTGTTTTATCAGAAAAGCCAGTGAGATTGCAACAAGTCTAAAAGACTGAATTGAGATTCACAAGATTATTGAAGGATACCCATGAGACAATAATCGCTGGTGAAAGGTCACCAAAGGAACTTAATAGATTACTGTCATAGAGAGATATTATAAATACAACAGTAGCCCAAAAGTCTGTCTCTCTCAGGTCCTTAGTAATTTTAAATATTAAGTCATAGCAACTAAAAATGAACTTTATAAAGTCTAATGCCTGGTGACAGCACAAATATGTGAGATGCAAAAATTTTTTATGCCAGTCAGTGCTAGTTATAATTATATACCAATATAATCTTAAGACCATTACTTTCATCTTCCAGTATATTTTTGCATATTGCACTGGGGTGCCCTGCTGAATAATAACAAATGTGATGATATGACTTTGGATTTTTGTAGCACTTTTAATTTTCACTTACACATCCATATATAATTTCTTTCCTCTTCTAGCACTTTATGCATTCTTGAGTTTAATGCCAATGCCACCCATTACTTACTGCATGTATTAAAACCCTAGATCTGAGGGTTGTACTGTCAAATAAAAGGCAGACACCTCAGACATAAAAGTTCACTCGAACCATAGCCCATTGGGGGAAAATATCTCTGAGGATTTGTAAAAGTTTTAAGCATTCGTTAAGATTCAGAGCATAGATATTTTCAAGTTAGATCACCGTTTTTATTCGTTGAAATAGCATCTTCCAAACTAGGAAGACCTGGGTCCAAGCCCTTTCTCTCACACATACTAGTTGGGAGACCCTGGGCAAGGCCCTTCACTTGTCCGTGTCTACAAGACTTTTTTTCTTTCCAAACAGGGTTAAGTGACTTGCCCAGGGTCACACAGCCAGTAAATGTCTGAGGCTAGGTTTGAACTCAGATCATCCTGATTCCAGGACCAGTGCTCTTTCTACTGCACCACCTAGCTGCCCTCCAGAAAACTTAGGTTGCAAAAAAAAAAAAAATGTGCTCACCCCAATTCCAGATCTACAGAGAGGAGTTTCCTCATGAGGACTTCCCTGTACCAATGAAATGGGAGGTCCTATTCCTGTCCCTCAAAAATAAAAAATACTCTAAAGCTGCACTGAGTATGTTGTGGACACAGCCTTAAAAACAAAAAGACGTAGGGGCTCACGGCATGAATGATGTAATCGCTTATCAAAGAGTGATTTTTCTGTCCCTGTAATCCCTGAACCTCTAACTGTATTAATTACATTTTAAAATATAGGTGTGATGGGCCAAGGAGTGTCCCCCATTGTAGGACCTCCAGCACCAGGAGGGAGTCCTTACGGACAACAGGTAAATCACTTAGATGTCCGTCTGAGTGTGTGTGTGCATGCCCTTGTGCCCTGTGTGAAGACAGACATGCTCATCGCTTGGTCCTATCCCTTTTCAGATGGGAATTCTTGGGGCCCCGGGCCAGCAAGCACCACCTCCGTATCCCGGCCAGAATCCAGCAGGCCAGCCGGTCCTGCAGCAGCCGACAACACCAATGTTTGTCTCTCCCCCACCAAAGACACAACGGCTTCTGCACTCAGAGGCCTACCTGAAGTACATCGAGGGGCTCAGTGCCGAATCGAACAGTATTAGCAAATGGGACCAGACCCTCGCAGGTGAGAAGAATGTGTACACTAACGTCGGCTCGGGCTTGGCCTCTTCATCTTCCAAGCAGTGTGTGTGGCATGTGTGTCAGTAGTTCACATTTTGGTGTTGAGGTTTTAGAGGCAACTGCTCATACAGTGACTTTTGGTAAAACACTTATTATCCACTGAAAAAATACTAAGAAATCCCCAGACATTTGAGCCGCAGGCCTTGAACTTAGTGACATGAAGTGGATACCACACAGCACAGTGAAATTCTATTTCTGCCAGACTCCAGTGTTGTATTTTGTATTGAATGTGACTGCTTGGTTTTCAGTCAATTCCAAGTGACTTTAGTTAAAACTTGTCATTAAAAATAATCACATTAACCTATAAAGGTAATATTTATGTGTTTTTAGGACACACTGACCTTATGTATAAGCATTACCCTCATCTAGAGTGAGAAGGAAGCTTAGATCAAGGAAAACATGTTAATCCTTCTTTTCTTGCCAGGTTTTAAGGGAAAATCTGAGTAGATCTTTCTCCTCATTCCTCAGATGGTACATTTCAAGTTTGTTTTTTTTTAACCCATTCCAGTGAAACAAGCATAGTGGCTTCTTACTATGTGCTAAACACTGTAGCTGGTTCCGGATGCACAAAGGCAGAGTGAAAACACAGGACTTACACTATCCTAGAGTACAACAACACCGTTAATTGATAACTGCTAAAGAAAATTAGATTATCAACTTAATTTCGTATTCAAGCTCTTTGTTTTTTAAATAAAAATGAGTTTTGGTTATCTTTTCAATGAATAGTGCAGAATTCCATTAAAACACATCGATTTTGTTGTTATTGTTAATGGGAAGCATAATAACCTATTCATATAGCACTTACAGAGCTGCAGTGTTTTCTTTACCACAGCGCTCTAAGGTATGAGTTTTGACAGGACTCAGTGATGAGATCTGGCTTCAGGTCCCAACCCCCACATTTACTAGCTCACCTTGGACAAGTTTGTTAGGCTCTCTAAACTTCAGTTTAATCCTCCCACTTTTCAGAACAATGAGGAAGAAATGTTTTTGTCAACTTCAAACTGCTATAGAAGTGTGAACTGTGATGTCCCCCATTTTACAGATGAGGCCCCAGAGACTCAGGTTGTCACTTGCTCCTGGTCACACAGCTGCCAAGTGGGGCAGTTGGGAATTTTAATGAGTTCACTGTAACAGACACCAACTGAAATGATAGAGAAAATGGGTTTGGAAATATTCTGTGGTAAAACATCACAAACTTTTTTCCCTGCTTTAATAAATGTAGTAAACCTTAAGAAAATGGAAACTGGGGTTAGGTGATCACTCTCTTTTACTTCTCAGCCCGAAGACGAGATGTTCATCTATCAAAAGAACAGGAAAGCCGTCTTCCTTCACACTGGCTGAAAAGTAAAGGGGCCCACACTACCATGGCAGATGCCCTCTGGCGCCTTCGTGATTTGATGCTTCGAGATACCCTTAACATTCGCCAAGCATACAACATAGAAAATGTTTAATCGCATAAATTACTTTCTTTGATACAAACATAAAAGAGTTTTGTGGAACAATAGCTGTTTTAGTTACTGGGGGGATAACAAAACAATAATTTTTATTGCATTTTATTGTACATTGCAAGACCATTTTTATATAAGGACACTTTTAATAAGCATATTTCAATTTGTTTTTGTTATATTAAGTTGACTTTATCAAATACACAAAGATTTTTTTGCATATGTTTCCTTTGTTTGAAAGCCAGTTTCATATTTGGTTGTATGTGTAGACATGGAGTTCTCTTTTTACTTGTTGCCATGAATCTGATACCATTGGGGATTTTTTTATAAAAGGAAAACAGACCAAAAAAACCATGAAAAAACAACTGTTTACAAATTAGTTTAAAATGACAATGAAATGTGAAGTTAGTCCTAGTTTACATTGTAGAAAAAGTACGTCTGTTCTCGTGCCTGCGTGTTTTAAGGCACTTCCAGCAGAACCATTGCTTACAGGTGAATTAAAATGCTTTTTCAAGAAGAAATATTAGATTCAAGAGATTTGTAGAAACTTGGATCTGATCAGCAGCCACTTACTGGGGAGCTGGGCATCCATCTGAAGCTTTAGCCTCTGCCCTGGGCCCGGCCAGTCCAGCACGCACATTTTCTTGTGCTCCATTAAATGTACAAAGACACGCATAATCTTGTTAAGTCTTAACAGGTGAACGCATAGAACATTTTCAGCCGTTTAAAAAAGAATTTACATTTTGTCTACACATCTTCTGTTAGATCTTGTGAAGTTTTCAAATTCATGTTAAAAAGCATTTATGTTCACACTGGAGTATTATGGTAGATGGAGGTGATTTTTAAAACATAACCCTTGCTTTACAAATAAAATACAGCAGTGTGTAAAAGTTGATACCTACACTGAAAGTGAAATTACGAGAATCAGTTATTCACAATCCTTTTATCGTGCCCATTTTTCTTTACTACGCGTGGCATTTCCCATTTTTCTTTACTACGCGTGGCATTTTTTTCTCCCAAGTTTCAAGGTTGTAACTTTCTACCATTTAGGACTTGCTACACGTTTTCAGCCAAAAACTTACGAGCTGCAACTTTTCTTTTTCAGAAATATTTTTAATATTAGCTTAAATTTTTGAATTTCAGGGGGTAATAAGTGCATTTAGAGCTGGGGGAAGATATCACTATTTAAGAAAATGCTTTCTGAAAAGGCCACACAAATCCCATACACATCAGTTTAGAAATACTTCATTCCCTGTCTAACCTTATAGTGAACATTCTTCAGGTGGCAGCTTACTGACCTTTAGAGCATCTATCCAGGAAAATGCCCAGGCAGCTGGACAAAGCTTTCACATGCTGCTCTAGACTAAGTCACATCACTTTGGGGGGGGTGGGGGGGAGGTGGGGAGGTGTTTGTGTTTTTGAGAGTGGTTTTATCACATCACAACCCCAGAACTAATTTTTTTCTAGTAGGCATCAATTACCCCAGTGTTAATTTTCTAATTCAAATGCCGTTCTTATTAAATCATGACTGTAGAGCAGAGAAACCCTTTTGTCTCTATATACACTTAAGTACAGTAGGCCGTCATAACTGCCGTAGTCAACCACTGGATCCAAGTCTTCATCAAGTATTTCTAAGTCATTTCAGATACTTTTTAAAAAATTCGTTGCTGTCTTGTTAGAACACATCTCAGTGACGAGAGTTGTTGCTGTTTTCACCACAAAAATTAAGACACTGAACTGAATCAGATAATGAACATGGCCTAGTTCTTTGTTTATCTGAGCCATCCAGCCGCCATCATGGACTGTCTATTAAAATCGGATTCTTTTATTCCTAGACATTAACAAAATTACACCAAAGAGCCTGGAATTAATTTTAGTTAAGTTATTTATTTATTTTTTTAAGTTTGTTTTACTTTATTTTATTCGGGGCCTGGATCAGACTCCTTTTGGGAGCCTGTTAAAAACACTCGTTACAGCCAGTGCAATGGTTGCTGTCATTGAAGGCACAGAAGCAGGAAGCGCTCCTTTTCCAACCCCTTCACCAGCTTCTCTGTCACTGTAAGAACTAACCGAATCAATCCTAGGTCTCCTTTAAGATCGTGCAGAGCAGTGCCATTGAGGCTACTTGTGGGCCCCATCAAGTTTGTTTGTTTCGTTTTGTTTTAACTGTGTATTTATTTTAGAATCATGTCTTTTCTGTGTATTTCTGTGGAGAATGTCAGTAAAATTTAGGAGATAGGATTTGAGGTCTGCAGTCTAGAATTTCATACCTAACCAAAAAAATTTTTTTTCTAATTCAGATGATTAAAAAAATAATAAAATAACCACACATTTTACTGTGGTTTTTAGAACCTCTGGTTTGTATGGCTGTGGAAAATATGTTGGCCTAAACAGCATTGTAATATTTTTAAAGTGCAAGTATGTATGGGAGAAAATTGGGTTTATATGCAAAGTAAGAATACAGATTAAAATAGTGTATGTATTTTCAGTCAACTGGTTGAAAGCCATTAATTGCATCTCATGCACACACACACACACACACACACACACACACACACACACAACACACACACAAACCCCTCCCCCTTCAAGAGAAAACAAAAACAGTGCCCATGCAGAATCTCAAAATTGGTGTTGGTGACTTCAGCTTAAACGTTTTCAGACCTGGTTAAGTCACAGTTGGTTTATCCTCACCTCTGTATCAAAAGGGTTTAAAGTGGGAACCAGTCTTATATGTGTATGTACCATCATTTTGTTCATCTGAAGCTTTTTATTCCAAATAAAAATGGAGTTTGCAAAGTGATTTAAATTAATCAGGTCTGATGGTTCCGTTAAGATTTTGTTGAAAGATTTTAGTTTCAGGAATGTCTGGCTCCTGAAACATGTGATCCTGTAAAAATTATGGTAAACCTGGGTTTAAGAAGAAGACTTGGAGTTTGGCATCGAGAATGCCTGTCACACAGGAAAAGAACATAGCAAGTGGGGGAAGGGCCCGTGACAACCCACTGATGGTGCACACTGACCCTGGCTTAGTGAGCTCGACCCACCACGCCCAGCGTGCCACAGGAGCTGGCAGTCAGGTGAAAGACAGGCCTAAGCAGAAGTTAGAATTCAAAATAGAGAGAAGTTCACTTCAGTTCTAGAGAGAAGAGTGCATGTTTGTCATAAAAAATTGTGCTGTAGCAGGTGAAGTGCTCTCCACTACGGACGAGAAGGTGTGGCTTTTGTGTGTCTCATACACATCTGTGTCGAAGACATCGGCACTTTTTAAAAGAAACTTAGTGTTGGTAAAATTCAACCAATTCTTGCTTTTCATATCACTTTGCAAAGTCCATGTGATTCCTTGTTGGAGGCTTTAAAAGCTAAATGAGCAGCAGAATGTTTGGAGTTACCTTTTCAGTCTCCAGAAGGAATGCACCATGAAAACAGAGAAACCAGAAAACTGTAGCCTCCTCCTGATTTGGAAAATGTACAAAAGTAAGCAAAAGGGAAATAACTTTTCTTGACCCAAAAAATAGTTGCAGTCTTGTTGCCAAACTAAAGGAACTCCTTGGTTGAAGTGTGAAAGCTATTGAGCTGTAAGAATAGAAATTCAGTCTTCTTGGAGAAAGTTGAATGGTTTCACATGAAGGGATTGCTTTGGGGGAAATAGAATAATCTTTTAAGTATGTGTAAGGTAATAACCTTCACCATGGAGGAAGAAGAAACAGATTTAGGTTAGAGAAAACATTATTGCCTGATAGTCTCCTAGCCATTAAAATAAGTTGCCAAGGAAAGTGATAGAATTCTTTCTTATAGGAATAAATAAAAATGATCATTTATGTCAGGCGAAAAAAAAAAAGGAAATAAATGGCCCCTTTTAGAGGATTGCCCGATTGTCTTCAGATGTTTGGAGAATATGACTGACCTTACAGATTTTCTGCTCCATCAAGAGGTAGTGTCATGTAGTAGTAGACTCAGAAAACCACTTACTGCTTGCATAAAGGCAGTCAAGGCAATCAATCTGGGCTTTGTCTGTAAAATGAGAGGGTCTGAGATGATACATCTCTTCCAACTCTAAAACCTTTGAAAATGTGATAAATTAGCAGCAACAGGCATTGCCTTAAGCATTTTTTGCTACCACTGGGCAAATAATCTGCAGTGTAGGGAACTCCCCAAATGAAAGTTCCCTCCACTGATAAAGATCAGTCACTTTTCTGTACCTTACTTATCAAACTGTCTGGGACACAAGGAAGTATGGCTTGCCCAAGTTCCCCCAGCTAGTCACTATGCACCCAGGTCTTTCTCATCGTACTAGACCATTCTACTGTTACCTTTCACGATAATATGTATTTTCATTTTTCTGCTCTTTAATGTGAACTGCTGTACTGCTTAACTTTTAATGGGGTCTCATTAAATGTTTTGACTGTGAAAGGAAGCAGCCATGTACAGGAAGAAGACAGGCCAGAAATGTTCTTTGATGTCACCTCTAATCAAGGCTCCCTTGGTGTTGCAGCAGTCTGCTCTGATACCTTAACATGTGGCTGATGTTTAAAATAGGTGTCTTTTTCTTCTGACCAAACAGTTGCAAGACATCATTAGCCTATCTGTTTCAGGGATGTTTCTAAAACAGGCTTCTAAAACCATAACCAAATAAACTAGAGAACGATATGTAATGTATAATGATAAAACATTTCAGAGAAAACGGCCTCATAGCCCAGTCTTCAAGCTCTATACAGTAATGGACTCAGAGCTCAGGGGCTGACATGCAGACATTTCTTTCCTCCGGCAGATCCTTGCGGTATTTCCCTCTGCCACAGGTTGGACTCCACTGCATCCAGCCAACGCTGACACTTCCAGCAGGTGCAGAGTCTTGTGTTGGGGCCTGGGTAGACAGTGAAATAAAATATTCCCTGTCCTTGCTGAGTTTACATGAGAAAGGACATGGTGTGCACACGATATGACACTAAGGAGAGATCCTGAGAGACTGCAGGTGGGAGAGTTCTCATTTCCAGAGGAAGGGTGATGGAGAAAAGGACTCCAGTCGAGATTCAGGGGCCGTGTCTGGGTGTGGTCCAGCCTTTGGGGATGGTGAACAAACACAGAGCTGGGAAAAGGCAAAGTCAGAAGCCGGAGAACAGTTTGAGACGTGGCAGGAGAGGCTTTGCAGCCACAGATTGTTCAGTAAGGGGAAGCTCCGGAACAAGTGACAGCGACATTTGTGGCTGAGACTTGTCAGCCTTCCAGCCCTGCTCGGACCAGGGCCTTGCTGCTCTGTCCTGAAGACCCGGCATTCTGAGCCTCAAAGATCCAGAAGGGCCTGACCACCCCGCCCGAAGGGCATCGGGGCAGAGCCTCAGGGAACTGAAGCTGGAGAGGTGAGCGAGCCAAAGAAAACAGAGACTGATACCAAAACTTACTGAGATTTTCCCAAAAGAAGACGACACTAACTCCACAAATAGCCACGAGCAGACTCAAAGGGGAAAACATGAACTTCCAGTAGGATGACATGGACAGATGGAAGAAATGGAGCAAGAAGTTAAGAATGAAATGAAAACTTCTAAGGGCAGAGGTGGAAAAAGAAGTGGTTTAGCAGAGAAAGAGGGAAGCCAGGTGACGGGCTTCCGGACAAATCAGTGACTCTGTGAGCCAGCGACAAGTGTTAAAGTTACATGAAGAGACTGAAAAAAAAACAGAAGAAAATGTATGATGTCTGACAACAGAAACAACTACCCTGGAAAACAGGCCAAAGAGACCATCTCAGAATCGTCACGCTCCGCCCTCTCCAAAACCAAAGTCTGGATGCTACTTCTAGTCATAAAGGAAAACTGCCCAGATCTCTCAGGACCAAAGAGAATGTGCATGTGTACTCGTCCCTCGGTGCCGAAGCAGAGAAGTGATGACATGACTCGCACTTGACTTTGTTTTGAATGAGGGAGGGCTGTGCAGGTCACCAGCCTCACTTCTCCTCCAGAGCCATCTGAATCCAGTGATCAGATATTCATCAAGATGACTGGAGATGACCCAGGATGAGGCATGTGGGGTTAAGTGACTTGCCCAAGGTCACACAGCTAGTGAGTGTCAAGTGTCTGAGATGAGATCTGAACTCAGATCCTCCTGGCTCCTGCACTGGTGCTCTATCCACTGCACCACCGAGCTGCCCCAGGGCCCCAGTGTAGAGAGAGGGAGAAGAGGGACCTCCTGGTTCATGGCCTCTTGTTTTCTCTGCAAAACAGGGGAGGAGGCACTCTGCTGAGAAGGGGAGGAACAGAAGAGGGGTGTGAGGCCCGAGGTCAGCGCTAGGTCTCTCAAACCGCTCCCTAACCACACCTCACCTAGCCTGTAGGTTTTGAAGCTAATTTTTAAAAATCCCCAACTGCAGAGTTCACACTTCAGAACCAGACCTGGCCAGGCTGCTTCCAGCACTCAGTCTGAGTCTATGGTTCATCTGGGGGAGTCCAAACAGAACAAGTCTGATCCCTCTTCCACCTTTACATCTCCCTTGAGTGTTCTGTAGGTTAAACACCTTCAGTCTTTCAGTTGATCCTTATATAGGAAATAGATCTGAGCGTCTCCACTGTCCAGGTCTCCTTCTGGATGCCCTTCAGCTTATCAATGGCCTTCCTCATGGCACCCAGAACCAAAGAGTAAAGGAAAGGTAGAATCAATCATCTCCTAAAAGAAATCTCAAAGACCTAGGGATGTTACAGCTCAAATTCAATGTTCCAGCATCAAAGGAAAAGTAAAATGCACAGAAAGTTCAAGCACCAAGAACCACAGTCAGGATCACACAAGACTTGGCAGCTTCTACCAAAAGGGAAAGGAAATCTTGGGACACAGTATTCCAAAAGGAAAAGAGAATGGAAATATGACCATGAATACCTTTAACTCTCATAAATGAGTACAATCCTATAGGGGAAAAAGGTAGACCTGAATGGAACAGAGGATTTTCAAGCATTTTTTATGAAAAGATCAGAGCCGACTAGGAACACTGAAATACAAACACACGAGTCCAGAAATTTCTAGAAAAGAGAGATAGTTGAGGAATTGGAAGGAGCTGAACAGTGATGTATCCCTAAGATGATAATATGGAGAAAAGAAGCAAGTTTCCCTTCAGAACCTTAATGTCTTTGTTAATGGAGTTAAGTAAGTTTAAAAAAAAAAGTAATAGGGATGCACTGGTTCTGTTCTGAGGGGAAAGAGTAAAACTAAAACAGCGTGTACAAAAAGGAACAAGAAGGGTTTGGAATTTGCTTTTCCTCTTAATTGCAGCGTATGAGGAAAGGACGGTGGAGCAGGCGTCATGAGGACCCTAGTCATCTAACAGCCAGAGGAGTGATGAATACACAGAAATGCACGATGTGGTTACAGAAATACATCAAACTCGACAGGGAAACTGGTGGGCACAGGAAGAGCTTACGAGGGAGGATAGCACAAGGTAAGGAAAGATGCTCAAGCAGAACAAATTGCCTGATCCTCAAAAGGGTCTTGAAAAGAAAAAACTAGATTCTTAAGGGGGTTTCCCTTCAAGGGGTTGCCCATGCATTGGGGAATGGCTGCACCAGTTATTGCATGTGGATGTGATGGAATACTGAATAATGGTGACAAAGCAACTGCAGAGAATTTGGGGTAATATGAACTGATGCAGAATCAGGTGAGCAGAAATAGGAGAACAGTTTCTAAAAGGACATTTGGAAAGACTTAAGAACTCTGATCGATGCAATGGCCATCCGTGTCTTCAGAGGACCTCTAATGGAATGTTATTCACCTCCTGATAGAGAAGCGATGCAGTCAAGGTACAGAGAGAGACACGCATTTTTGGACATGGCCACTGTGTGGATACACTTCGATTACTTTTCATTACAAAAGCTATTTCTTTCCACTTTTTAACTGGGTGGAGGAGGGCTCTGATGCAATAAAAGGGTGGTCATGTTTTTCCAAATGCACAGCAAATGGAATTTTTGGACATAGTTACCATATAGAGTAATTTTGATTGACTATGCCTATTCATTACAAGGGTTTCTATTTTGTTAGTTTTTCTAATTGGGCAAGGATGAGGTAGAATGGGGGAGTTTGGGGAATGCCTCCCCAAAAAAAGGGGTCCATTGAAAAAAATTTAAATAAACAACAAAAAGGAAGTACAGACAAGGAGGACAGTTTTGAAAGTGATGTATAATTTTTGTTTTGTACTTTTTTAAAAAAAACTGGTATGAAATGGAGATTTTTTAGGGTTAGGGTGTCATAAACAATCCTCTGTTTTGCTATGTTCATAGGAATGCTCTCCTTTGAAGTAAAAAACACTTCGAGGTACAGTAGAGGGCTGGCCTTGGCAAGATGAAGGGTCACCTCTTCATCTGAGACAAAAGTGAAGGTGATGCAATAGGGAGAAGGGGAACCCACGATAAATATCCCCTTTGGGGGAGAAAGGAATTGTGGACCTCAGCTAAGGGGTAGGGAGACTTAAGGAGAAACAAAAAGGTTTGGAGGGGTACAGTGGCTTAATTAAGGAGCAAATTAGTTGCCTTATTGCTGTGGACCTCAGTGAAGATGAGGAAATGAACCCAGTGGGCACAGTTGAGTGATTTCCCCAAGCTCCATTCAATAGCACAGGTATAGCACTCAAGGTGGCAGGTGGTGAAAGTAATCCAGAGCTGGGAATTGTCAAAACATGATCAGCTGTAGGACAAGGGGGCAGAGGAAT
The DNA here is from genome assembly GCA_028658325.1 of Potorous gilbertii. Taxonomy (NCBI): domain Eukaryota; kingdom Metazoa; phylum Chordata; class Mammalia; order Diprotodontia; family Potoroidae; genus Potorous; species Potorous gilbertii. The sequence continues at coordinate 1,636,587 of CM053769.1, forward strand.
GTGAAAGCAGAAGACAGCATTCAGCTGAGTTGGTTCACAGAAACAGTAACTATCTAAAAGAAAAAGATAATGATGAAACAGACCAAAATTTCTGGAATGAAGCTAAAGCAGTCCTCGGGGAAAATCTTACATCCTTACAAACCTACATTAACAAAGTGGAATAAAAGAGGATCAGTGAACTTAAAACATAATTTTCAAAATCAGAAAGCCAACAAAAAACCTAAAATAAGCACAAAAGAGGAGCTATTAAAAATTAGAGGGGAAATAGATGTTGGAAACAAAAAAATCAAAATTCTAAGTAGAGCTAAAAATTAGTTCTTTAAAAAGACATAAAATGAGCCATCTTTAGCTAATCTGATTTTTTAAAAGAGGGCACAAAGATCAGTAAAGTAGCAAATGCGCAAGGTAAAAGAGCAAAACCAAAAGAATAATCAGAACGTGTTACGCAGTTAGAGGCTGGTAAAACCGCGCACACACAGAAGTGGCATGTCCCCCAAACTATCAGAAGCCCAGAGAGGAGCTGTCAGGGAGCTGCCGAGGAAGAAAAGCAGCCCCGAGGGGTTCACAGACCATGAACTGTCCTCAGAATCTCCGGAGGAACGCACGCTCCCCATGGAAGCCGGGGCAGAGCAGTTGTGCAGCTGCTAAGTTTTGGGGCAGAATTTCCAACCAGGCCCTTGTGCTCTTTCCAAAACCTCAGGCTGCAGAGGTAGAACCAGGACTTGGCAGACAATGAAATATGGAGGAGGAGGATGAATGAAGGGACAAGTTCTGACACCCAGCAATGGTGTCATCACTAGAAACGGAACGTCACAGACAAAGCTGGATTCGGAACGGTCCCGTTCAGTTGGACATTTCCTTGAGGTGTCAGTAGGCCGAACTTGAGCGGGGAGATGGGCATACATATCTGAGTTCCCTGCACAGAGGTGTTAGTTAAAGGCCAAGGGCAGAACTTCAGAGGGGAATAACCAGGGGAGAGGAGCCTACTTTTTTTAAAAAAAAAACTTTTTTTCATGGATGCCTCTTTTATATCACATGCATATTCAAATATAACCCTCCTCTTCCTCTCTTCAACCCAGTGAGCCTTTCCCTAAGATGAGATTAAAAAAAAGAAAAACTTTAGCAAAACCAACACATCAGTCATCTCTTAAGCCTCAGCATTTATGACTGTAAAACATGCATTTTCATCTTATTTTTCTTTGCTTTTGTACTGTTGTAGTCTCTGTATATGCTGTGCTCCTAGTACTGCTTCAGTTCATAGAGATTTTCTCATGATTCTCTGAATCCTTCATATTCAGGACACGTTTTATTTTAAAAGGTGGATGAGGATGAGGATGAGGATGAGGAGCCAGCAGAAGAGACAAAATGTCACAAATGTTAATATACAAAGTCACAAAAGCCAAAAGAGAAGTCAGAGAAATCCAAGACGGGGACTGAAAAACAAGCCGTTTAATTTAGTGATGAGGTCATTAATTCTACAGTAACCAGAGGGGGCAAACACATGAAACCAGATTAAAAAGTAATCAGGAAATATTAAAATAAGGAAATAAAAATGCAATAGAACACAGCATTAATGTGTGGTTTTTCAGTCAATATGCAGCCAGCAGGGATCCTCATTATGGTTTAATGGCCCCCACTGCTATCTGAGTCTGACCCCACAGCTCTATCAAGTACTTTCCCAAAGTGAGGACAGTCCCTAAACTGACTCAGTACTACACCAGCGATTGAGTGGATCTCTGTTAGGGCCAGACAGAGAAGAAGCATTTGGAATGTCCAAGGGAAATAAGAACAAGAATGTGAGTGTGAGGACACAGCCATCATCACTTCCAGGACCAGGAACTCTGCGTTTCCTTTCCAATCATCGTCTCCTCTTTTTCAGGCTCTCCCTGCCTTAATCCTCCTAAATGTATCTTCATTCTCACCAGGACAGTCCAACTCTTCCCTGGCCTTTGCCCCTGAATCTCTGACACCCTTGTCCTGTGGGGGCTGTACGATGGTCTAACTACTAACCAATGTGGTTTATGCAAGAACTAAACTGTCCAAACCCTTTGAACAGGCATCCCTTTACTGGGTATATACCCTGGGGAAATTAAATAAAAACAAAGAAGACACAATATATATCAAAATTTTCCTAAGAGCTAACATTCCGCAATTACTCTGTGCCAAGCACTGTATAAACACTTTACAATTATCTCATTTCACCCTTACAACCACCCTGAGAGCTGAGTGCTATCATCCCCCTGTCATAGATAAGGAAACGGAGACAGAGTTTTGTAAAGTGACTTGTCTTGGGTCACGTAGCTACTAATTACCTGAGGTCACATTTGAACTCCAGGCCTAAAACTGTCCTCCGTACCACCTAGCTGCCCCTTGGCACTCTGTTGTAGCAGAGAAGTGGAAACAAATTGGGTACCCACCTGTTGTGGCACAGCTCTGAACAGGAGAGGCAGTAACAGAGTGGATAGAAAGCCAGCATTGAAGCCAGAAAGACCTGTGTTAATGTCCCACCTCTGGCACACTGGCTGTATGATCTAGGGCAGCTCACTAAGCTGCAAAACTAGAAGATGCCAGGCCTGCACTGGTAGAAGGAGTTCCTCATACCAAAGAAGCCAGAAGTCCAGTTCCTATCCCCATGTTAATGTAATGGAATATTGAAATGATGGAATATTGCTGCACAGTAATAAATAACAAATATAAGGAATTCAGAAAAACAGAAAAAAATTGTATGAACTGATGCAAAGAGAAACAAACCGAACCCAAAGACACATAGAGACTAACTGAATGTAACGAAAAGGTTACTAAAAGGAAGTAGAACTCTGAGTAAACAAAAATCAATGAAAATCCCAGAGAAAAGACCATGGGAAATAACTTCCTCCAGAGGTTATCCACGTAAAGACAAAAGGCATTAATAAAATATTTTGTCTTGTTTTTATTTTAAAAAAGAACAGAAGGCAAATCTCAAGAGGCTGAGTAAGGGGGAGGGGGATGGAGAACTGAAGGTAAAAATGTGTAAAGTATTCTTTCTAGAGCTTTGGCATTCAAGAAGGAGAAATCATATGCTAGCTCCAGAGGAAAGAACTTCGGAGGGCGAGCGACGTCCAAGGATGTCAGAAGAGGAGCCAATGAAAAGGGAGAACGCAGTGTGACCTTCTAGTCACCAAATCCAAGGCCTTGTCGGATCTCTCACAACATGTGAAGCTGTCCAAGTGGCCTTCATCCCTCAGCCTCAAAGGTTCCCCTCTCCTGGTTCTCCTACCACTCCTCTTCCCATGTACTTGTTTCCATCACTGCCTTTTCTCCTCTTTAGATCCTTGGAAGCGGATCCTCTTCCCAGTACTATTTTCTCCTCCCACTCTTGCTGGAAATAATATAAGTGGCTCCCAAGTCTCCTTCTTCTCCAGCCCTGACCTTAGTTCCACAACTGCCTATCTAGGACATCTGAGTGTCCCACTGGCACCTCAATCCCAGCTTTCCCCTAACCCTGCTCCTCCCTCTGACCTCCCGTCTTCTGTCCAGGGTACAGCACTATATTCTGTCATGGTTGAGTCTCCTCTCTCCTCATATACCGTATCCCTCTTCTCAGCTGCCATATCCTATGGCTTCACCTCTACTGTACCTCCTGCTTTCCTTCCATACTCTAGATTCCCACGGCCAGCACAAGTATTGGCCCTGTCACCACAAGCTGGGTCTACTGCACTCGTTAAACGTTTACTCTGTGCCCAGTAAAGGGCACACAAAAAAAAAGCACAACTAGTCCCTGCTTTCAAGGCTCTCCCATTCTAAGTGGAAGAGACAGTCTAGCGAGAGCATTCAGCTGCAGGGCGATGGAAAAGCCCCTGATTTCTAAAGGTTCAGTGGCAGCACACAAGTCCTCGGGGTGCAGTGGAAGATGGGATGGCAGGGCCTAGAGGCCTGGGGGGCACAGTGCCAAGGCACATGCTAAGGCCTGGAAGACCCTAGGACTATACGGCAACAGAGTTATGGTCTGCTGGTCCTCTGATGACTCCCAGTCTGACTTATCCCCGAAATATGAGTGGCCAACGTCACTTTTCCTGCCTGGTCACCGTCTAGGGTTTTAATAGGCCTTTCCACCTCTATGCGTTCTCTCTTTCAAACCTCCGGAGAGCTTCAATAACTCCTAACTACCTACTGAATTAAATTTCCCTGGTCTTCAGAGTCCTGCACAATCCAGTCCTCTACGTTTCCAAACTTAATTATATTGCTTCTCTCTACTTACTCTTTGTTCCAGCCAAGTGGATCGTGTCCTCCAGGAACACCACCTGCTCAATTCTGGTTCTGTGCTTTGGATCACACTGTTCCACACCCTGCAATGTTCTCCTTGACGTATATGTTAACTCCCACCTTAAACCCCACTGATTCTCTAGAGCTGTCTCTGAACCCTTCCCTCAGCTGTCAACACACCACAAACACACACACGCGCGCACACGCACGCACATGCACGCACATGCACACACACACACATACACGCTCTATTTTACACCTCTCTAACACACTTATAGCTCGGTGTGTCCTAGCACCCTGCCAGTCTCTAAGCTCAATGAGGACAAGAACCACATCCTATCTCTGTAGATGACTAGCCCAGTGCTCTGCTCACAGCTGGTGCTTAATAAATGTCTGTTAACTAGATGAGTACTGAGTAGAGCAGCAGAAGAGGTGGAAGGGGCCATGGTCAAGACCATGGGGAGACACCAGCCTTGGCAAAGAGAGGATGGGCAATGATGTAGTTTTAGAGGAGAGGAGGGCTGAAGTTCACTCTGGATGCAGTCTGTGTTGATAAAATTAGAGGTTAACATCATCCTCTGAGACAAAGGTGGGGATGGAGCGAAAGGCTGAAGGAAAAGAGAAACTTCTTAGAAAAGTATCTACAGGCAAAGTGGTAGTCAATCAGAATAAATTCAACAAATATTTCCATACCAACTATTTACAAAAGGCTGCTACACTTACACCACAAAAAGTACACAGATCTTTCTGCACAGGAATGAAAGGGTTGGGTTCGGGAACAAGACAGGAGCAATGCAGGCTGGTCTCTTCTTAGAGTTGTCTCGGGCCACACAGCCAGCACATATCAGACTCACACCCAGGGCATCCTGCCTCCAGCCCCTGCACCACACTACCTTTCATTCCTTTTTAACAGATGACTACTTGTCTCTCACAAGGCCTCCCATGATTCAATCCTTCTCTCTCACAGTACATTTGAAATGCCATGGTGACGTTTTCCTGAAGGCAGTTATTTTTCTGGTCAATTCCTAAGCCAGATTCATCTGTGCTAAAGGGATAACAACCACAATGAGTTAATTTTTTTCTTAATGAAAAACAAGTTATTTTTAGAAAATTTAGGGATAAAAACAGAGTTTCTGGATCCTTCAAACAGTTGCCATAGAAACGTTAAGGTCTTGAGCCTTTTTCGGTTCTCTTTGTGTCAGGAAAGTTCAAACTGAACACATTTATCAAGCACCTGTGGACCAGGCCCTGGGCTGGAGGCACCGCCAAGTTGATGTTAGGGTATCCAGGCCGAGCCCTCAGACCAACAGGCCTTACCTGACCAGCAGTGCCTGTAGGCCTTGGTGGAGTGAGCTGTAAGTAATGACTGAGGCAGGAGACAAGATAGAGACAACTCCGTTTATTGTAACAACAAGCAGTGCTTTTATATCTTTCCCTACACTAGAGCCCTTAGTGGACCTATCAGCTAATAGTTTGCCCTAATAAGGAAATCTCTATACCTATGGCCAGGACTGCCTCGAAGCTCCCAGTTAGCAAAACATCTTGGGCCTTCTTTGTTCTCCCAGGTCCAGGAAATAGCCTTGAGCAAAACAGGGGCGGAACCCTTCCTCCCAGAGCCATCTTGTTCATGCCTTACCAGTCTCCCCTCAGTTTACCTGAGTCGTGACTAGTGAACGCCATCCAAGAGGCTGGAGGTTGGCAATTGCCTCACAAGTTTACATAGGACAAAGTCCTCCCCTTTATGGAGCTCATCATCCTGAAGGGAAAAAAGAGGCAGCCACAGACAAGAATGATAAAATATAACCAGTGCCAAGTGTAAAACCAAAGTGTTGCACGGGGTCCCAGAGGGGAAATACCCTTTGCACCCTCTCCCGGCTCTACCTCTGACTTCCAGACTTTACCACCACGCCTGAGCTGCCGTCTCCCTCAGCACCTGAGGCCTCCCCACTCTGCACCTTCCTCTAGCCCTGCCACCTTCTTACCCTAACACCTCTGTCAGACGTGTCCCTTCTCCTGTTGGCAAGTTCCTCTGACTTCCCGGATTCTGACATCATGTCCTCCAAAGGTGCCTGTCCTGCCCCTTCCCAACTTCTCAGCTCCCTTCTGGGTGCTTCTCCCTCAAGGGCAAGGAATAGCTTTCCTTTTGCTTGTGTCTGTATTCCCAATGCTTACGTGCCTGGCACACAGTAAGTGATTAACCAGTGCTTATTGTAGTTATAGAGGCTGTTGCCCCATGAGATTTAAGGCTTTAAGAAGATCCTAGATGAGAAACAGTGAGTAGTCCAGTCTGTGTGCAATGCACAGCAAGGAGAGTAAAGTAATGAGATATGGCTATGAAAGTGGGATGATGCCCAACTGTGGAAAGCCTTGAATGACAAGCTAAGGTATGGAGACAATGGGGAGTTACTAAAGATTTCTAAACAGAAGAATAACATGACCAGGCCAGTTATAAAGATGAGAATGGCAATGCATAAAGGACAGAGACCTACAAAGTCAACTGCTTAGATCAGGCAGGGAGAAAAAGGCCTGTCCTAGGGGAAGTAGCAGTGGGAATTGAGAGGGTACAGATGTGAGAGATATGGGGGAGGTAGAAGTAAGAAGACTTGCAATGAGGGAAAGGAAAGAGTTAAGATAACATCCAGGCATTGAACATGGAGAAAGCATCACTGACAGAAATAAAGTAAGAAGAAAGAAGAGATGTCAGAAGCATTAAAGTGCCTACTATGTGCCACACATTGTGCTAACTGCTAGGGATACAAAGAGAGGTACAATTAGTCCCTGCCCTGAAGGAGTTTACAATCTAACAGGGCAGGTAACATGCAAACTACCACGAACAAACAAGATCTATACAGGATAAATTCAAGATAATCTCAGAGGGAAGGCACCAAGCCAAAGCTTCCTGCAGAAGGTAGGAGGCCAGGAAAACCAGAAGGTGGAGATGAGGAGGGAGAACACCCTCGGCACAGGAACATCTAGTAAAGAGATCTGGAGGGAAGGCCAGTGGAGATGAGGCATAGAAAGGCTAGAAAGGTAAGAAAGGCTCAGGTTGTGAAGGGTTTTAAAAGCCAAATGGAAGGTTTTAGATTGATCCTGGAGGACATACAGAACCCCTACAGTATAATAACAAGAAATCCCATTTGATGTATGTTGAGCTTGAGAATCTGGTAGAACACCCTAAAGAAGATATCTCCAAGCCCAAGCCTTGAGGACACATGTGTCACGTGTTCTAGCCAGTTGGAGGTGAGGATCCAGTACTGAGAAGCAGTCAGGACTAGAGAGGTACATCTGGGAATACTCTGAACACAGGTGACAGCTGAAGCTGTGAGAGTAAGATTACCAAGGAAAAGAGTATGAAGAAAAAAGAGGTCATTAAGTGTTTGAAGACTCCATGAGAATGCAGCTGGAGTGTTACGCACCAGAACAGAAGTAATGTGAAATGAGGCTTGACAGGTGGGTTGGAGACAGAGTACGGAAGGCCTCGCCTGCCAAGTCAGGAGGTTTATTTGTTCTTGGGGCAAAAGGGAGCCTGAGGGTAGGTTATGACTAAGATAACCTTATCTAAAAGCTTCCAGCAAGATGAAATGTTTAAAGATTGATAGAAGGTAGGATTTTAATATGAAAAATATTTTATTGGCTTGGTTACTCTTGGGACAGTCATGCTTTATTTTTCCTCCAAAAAAAGAATGCTGGTAGCATACTTGTTGATGATTTAATTTATTTACGATTTCAGCAAAAAGCAGTACTTTAAAGTTATCACTAATGACCTAAGACACACTCATTTAATTCAGTCTGCTCCAAAAAATATCCTGAAGAATCCTTATACTGCTTTAGAAACGCTGAAGTATGAAAATACTTAGAAATACCTTCCCACAGATGTTTTGAACAGGAGGTGGAGGATCTGCGCTCTGGCCACAAGAGGGCACCAATGAATGGACTTCTAACATCATGGAGGACCCCCAAGTGGGAACATTTGGCATTCACATTTTATTTAAAGTTAGTTTAGGCTACTTATTTTGTGGAAAACTAAGACTCCATCATTCATGCTTCTCAAGATTCTTCTTCCAGCCTTCTCTGGTACTGTCTCTCTGATTGTTTTCGTCGGTATACATCATCTGGGAAAAGTAAAAATTCTGATTATCCTTTTGAAAAAAAATGAAAAGTTAAAAAATTCTTCAAATTCACAAGAATTAAAAATTAATGTTTACAGGCAATTGATTATTTACAAATGGCTAAAAGTTGATCTCTATCCTATAGAAGGATAAATTTAACTAAGACTCGACATTATTCATCCCTTAGCTATTCAAAGGTAACGCCACCCCATCAACAAGCATCTGTTGAGCAGCTGCTTCTGTGTCACGGGAGAGGGAAGTTACGACGACTAATCAAGCTGGAGACAGAAGACTAACACAGGAGAGTGATACAGTACCATATGTAAAGTGCTAACTTATGACAGCAAAGAGTGGAAAGGAAAGGGAAATGAATGAGAACTGGAGGATGTGGGAAGCAGGGGCCCCTGAAGGATGATGGGTAGCATTTGCATAAGCATTTGGAAGTGAGAGGGAAATAACTGGCTGGATTACCCCGTGTGTCCTGCCTCTCACTGTGGATGTTCCCCAGCGAATGTTCCCTTCAGGGCCCTTTTCCTTTCCCTCTCCGAACCTTGCCTCTTGTTCAGCTGTTATCTTCAAGCAGATGACTCAGAGATATCGTCTCAGTGTCTGTGCTGAGCTCTAGTCTTAAGTCCATCTGACTGTTAGACATCTCCATCTGTATCATCTAATAAGCATCTTAAACTCAATGCATGCAAAATGGAACTCACTCTACCACCTCCAACCCTCAAAAAAAACCCAAAAAAACAACCCACCCTGACCCAAATTTCTCTATTCTTGATAAGGGCACCATCCTCCTTTCAACTACCAGTTCATAGCCTCACAATCATCAGCTCTTCCCCTCTCCCTCATTCCTATATCCAATCACTTGCCAAGCGCTGATTCCCCCTCTACAGTATCTCCTGCATTTGTTTCCTGGTCTACACTCACATGGCTATCACCCTAGTTCAAGCCTCTCTTCTCTCTGGTCTGAATTATTACAAGAGCATTCTGACGGGACCCCCCGAGTACAGCATCTCCCCTCTCCAATCCACCCTCCACACAGCTGCCAAAATAACCTTCTTAAGTTCTTAAGACAAGTCTGACCAAGACACCCCCTGCTCAAGAAATTTCAAGAGTTTCCTGTAATCTTTAGAATAAAATTAAGACTTCTCAGCTTGGCATTTAAACTAGCCTTTTTTTCCTAGGTTTAATGTACATTATTCCCCTTCATACACTCCAGCCAAACTGGCTACCAGAATTTGGAAGTGTCCCTCCCACCTCCATGCCTTTGTCCCGGCTGGCCCCACCCCTCCTCTGCTGCATTTCTCAGAATCCTTAGCTTCCTGCAAGACTCAGCTCCAGGCCACCTCCAAGCCTTGTTAATAATGGCTCCTCCAATTATCATGTACATTTATTATACATGTTGTATTTCCCCCACTGAAATATAAGTTCTCTGAAGGCAAGGTCTGCTTCCTTCTTGTCTCCTATTTACAGCACCTGGCCTGGTGTCACATACCCAAAAGGCAATTAATAAATGCTGACTGGATTGGTGACTCAGCACAGAGGGCAGTAAGAAGCATGATTTATTAGGTAAGCAGGCGATGGCCTAATTAAAACTCTAACTACACAACACAGAAGGATATCAGCATTAATGTATGTACAAGGTGGGCCACAAGTGTGGATACGGTCACGTATGTCATGTACTGTTCTAGAACTGTCTGCCTGGTCTCATGCACTAGAGTATTTCTGCAGACGAGAAGCAAAACAAATCAATAAGATAAAAGCCAAGTCTGGATTGTATGATCCAGACAAGTTTAAAACCAGCTTTAAGCTGAGACTTTGAAGTGTAGAATGACTAAAATCCTAGATTTGATTTTTAAAACACAATTTTCTATACCAAGGCACTGCTGCACAGGACTGATGCTCTGAATTTTAAAAGGAAGGCCAAGCCCCACAAGACATCTGTGCTGTCTCATTCTGTTTCTCTTTGATCTGACAGACTACCGTGCCTACATCTAGGTCTGCTATCATGGCCTGTTAAATGACATGTTATAAGTCACCCCAGAACCTAATACCGTAAACACTTGGTAAATGCGATGGATCTGACTTTGAATGCTCGAACTAAAAGCCATGCCCCCAGTACCCATCTTTCTGCCCACTTACAGAAGGTCTCCTGGCCAACTCGGACTCTGATCATAAACCACTCCATTGCTCCTCCCAGAACAAAGAAGAAAGGAAGAAATCTATAAACGCCAAAGCGCTGCTGTCCAGGCACCTTCTGCAGAAGTCGCTTCACTTGTCTCCTTGTGAGCATCTCCAAGGCGTCAGCGAGACTTCTTGGGAAATAAACTGAAACTACAGATGGAAAGCAAGATGTTGTACAGCCCCTCCAACGGCCTCAGCTCCTATTTGGTTCAACCTTTCATTTACAAGGAAGCTCACTCCTACCTCGTGGCTTTTACAAGGTGAACACCCTCTCTAGAGTTTTCATGTTCGCAAAACACTTTCAAGTCCCAGGAGGTTCCCAGAGGCTGCCAGCCCCACAAGCATCTAAGATTCCAATAGAAGACCCAATGACAGAGCCCATTTCTCCTGACTCCAAGTCTATCCACTGTACTGCTCTTTCACAACACTGAAAGCCAACTCTTGAAACAAAAGGGTCTACTTGGTTTTGTTTTTGAAATGAGCACTCACAGAGCAGCAAGGGGAGTGGCCCTGTTTTCTGAGCCAGTTCAGCCACATTTGGGAGTATTTTGTTCAATTCTGGGCAACACATTTTTACAAAGGATATAGGGCCATGTGAAACCCAAGACAAAACTAAACTGTAATGAGCTCTGTAACTATATGACCACGGCAAGGCTACAATTTCACTTACAATTTGAATTCTTCAGAGACTGTGGCATTCCATGATTTATAGCAACGTATCACTGAGAAGAGTATGGATATTAAAACGATAGATGTTATCGGAGAAGGAATAATCAAATTGAAAGCAAAAGCCACTGAATTGAAAAATGAAATGAAAAGGTTGTCAAGAGATATAAACTCAGAAATATAGGGGTCTAGTCACATGGCAGGAGCAAAGGATAACTAAAGGTCAGTATGTTTTGCTCCAGCGGTATCCATGAAATGTCAAAAGATCTGAAGCTCAGCTCCCAGCATGTTGAGATTTCGGAAAGGAAGGACAGAAGAAGGCTGAGGATGAGACGCAGACAGGTTGTGATGTGCATCATTAAAAGAAGAACCCATCACTCCGCTGCCCTTTGGGTCACCTATATGGATTTTTTTTTTCAGAACTGAGCATTCCATGATTCACAACAACATTCATTAAAAAAAAGAATATTAGTGTTAAAAAGATGGATTTTATCACAGAAATAACCAAAATGAAAACAAAAATCGTTAAGTTGAAAAATAAAACTGTTAGCTAATTTTTTGAAGGGAAAAAACAATAAAACAGAAAAACTGTTAGCTAGTATAATAAAAGTAAAAGGACAAAAATTAAACTGCCAAATCAAAAGTGAAAAAGGAAAGTTCATGATGAATTAAGAATAGTTTGAAGCGCAATCCTATGTCAGCAAGCTATTAATAGATAAAGTGGATATCTACAAAACATAAAATATGCACATTAACAGGATACAGAATTTAAATAACCCAAACTCAAAAAAAGAAACTGAACAAGCCAGTAAAAAAAAACACCAGAATTAGTTGAATTTTTACAAAAAATTAATTTGAATATTGCATAAACTGCTTTCTAAAAGAAAAAGCATCCTACCAAGCTCCTCCTGTGAAACAAATATGAACCTGATGCCAAACCAGGGAGAGATAAAGCAGAGAAAGGAAAATACAGACCAGTATCTCGAATGAATAGTGACAGAATAAGGCAGACTATCAGCAAGAGGATAAAGCGAAATTATTAAAACGATTAAAGTTGAGATTAAAAAGATCGGATATTGTTGCCGGATTCATTCTACAAATGTGGTGTTGGTGCAAAATAGGAAGACTACAACCATGTGAAACTGTGAAAAATGAGAATTAGCAAAAAGCGCATTTATATAAAAAAATTAAGAAATAA
>CM053769.1:1649088-1783707 GCA_028658325.1 Potorous gilbertii
GGGGGGGGGGCGGGGGGAGCGCCCCGCGGTCCCACGGTCACGTGGCTAGCGGGCCGCACAGCCGAGCCCCAACAGGCCGGTCTGGGGCTCGAGCGCCCCCCCCCGGTGTTCCCGGCAGCCATCTCCGTGGCGCCCCGCCCCCCCCCCGGCGTTCCCGGCAGCCATCTCCGTGGCGGCCCCGGAAGTATCACCGAATGTTTAGTAAAAAGCGCTCGGAAACCGCGCCCGCGCGGTGGGGGCAGTCACTTCAGTGACGTCACCAACCCGCGGGGTCACCGGAGGTCACGGGGGCTCCACGGAGGGGGCCGTAGAGCATGGGGTGGGAAAGGGGTGACGGAGGCCGCGGCGGGGGAGCCCGCCAGGGACGCCGGGCTTCCGGCACGGGCTCACGGGCCCTGGGGTCACCACCCGGCTGTCACCCCCTGGCTGGGGGGCCACGAGCGGCTCACTGTTAACGTCTCAGCCTCAGTTTCCCCATCTGTAAGATGAGGCCCTTCCGGCCCTGACCCGAAGGAGAGGCTGCTCCCCGGGGCAGGAAGGCCCAAGGGGCCGGCGAAGGCGGCGCCGAGCCCCGGCCCCCCGGAAGGGCGGGCTGCCTTCCGCCCGGGCTTCGCAGCACCGCAGTCGGCGGCCCGCACGCCAGGCTCCCGAGGCCCTGACCCGCAAGCCCTCACCTGAGCAGGCCGGGCAGTCAGTCCACGACGACGCCTCGGCTCTGCGGGCAAAGCCGAGGCCGCGGGAGGGGGGCCGGGGAACCGGGCGGGGAAAAGGCCCGGCCGTGGCAGACGGAACGGAAGTTGGAAACTGGGGGGCGGGGACTGGGAGCGTGAGGGTTGAAGCAGCTGCCGGAAGAGGAGGAGCCGGAGTGGGAAGGGGCGGGGCTACAACCGGAGAAGGCCGTTAACTGAGCAGAAGGGGCGGGACTGAGCTAGGATGAGGGAAGGGCTGAGGCTGGAGAAAGGGATGGATAGAGCCGAAGGGAGGAGCTAGGGAAGACGGGCGGGACTGAGGCGGGAAAGGGGCGTGCTTAGAGCGGGAGGGGCGGGGCTATGATGGAAGGGGCGGGGATTGAGGGCGGGAAGGGGAAGAGCTAGAGTGTGAAAGGGGCGGGGATGAACTAGGATAAGGGAGGGGCTGAGGCCAGAGAAATGAGGGGATAGAGCAGAAGGGAGGGAATGGGGGGGGCAGGAGAAAGGGCGTGTCTAGAGCATGGGGCGGGGCTTATGCTGGAGAAGGAATGCTCCGGAGAATCCAGCGCTACACGCCTGGCGCTGCTAATTGCTGAGCAGATAAGAGACAGCCCCTGCTCTCAAGAAGCTCGTAGTTTAATGACGAAGACGACATGAAAACAGCTAGCTATGCACAGGCAAGATCTATGCGACGTAAAGAAGTCTCTCAGAGCGAAATTAGAGGATGGGGCCAAGCTGGAACCCTTGGGCTTCGCATGGGGCAGAACCATCCTTTGACTGCTCTACCAACCATCACGCATTTGTTAAATGTCTAGCATACATCGGGTGCCAAGCTGGGCACTGGGGATACAAAGTCAAAAATGAAACCGTTCTCTGCCCTCAAGGAGTTTTTACTCTATCAGGAAAGACAAAAGTCTTAGACTTTGGGTCACCCTGTACAAGCATATAAAAGGCAAATAGAGGATGGGGAGTTGGTCAAGAATGTCTTCGTGGAAGCAGTGCTCCATCTGAGTTTTGAAGGAAACCAGGCATACTAAGCAGCAGGGTTGGTGAGGCAGTATATTACAGAGCAGGGGTAAGCAAGTGCAAAGCTATGGGAGGTGGAGGTGTGAAGAAGAGTAGTAAAGTCGGAGGAGGCAGGGCAAGGTGGTGAAGAAGACCTGAGTTCTGTTCCCAGAGTTTAACACTTACCTAGTTATGTGACCTTTGGCTTAAGTGGCTCTTGCCACTGCACCTTTGATTTGCAAATGATGAGTACACAGAATAACTAAGGGGGTCATTGTGGGAAAAGCATCTTTGTAAATCTTAAAGGCCGTGGAGGAGCGATCCCTGTAGTAATTCTGAGGAGGAGGAAAGTTGTAAGCCACTTTGGAGTAGTGGAAAGAGCACTAGGAGTACAAGTCAGGACACCTGAGTTCTGGTCTCCAATCTGCCATTAATTTTCTGTATCATCTTGGGTTTTTCCCTGTCTGGACCTCAGTTTCCTAAGCAGTTGGTTTGATCCCAGAATGATTAAATCACCTTACCTGAAGGTAGAGTGCAAGAAAAAGTGAGAGTGAGCCTCAGAGACATTCTTTTCCAGCTTTTTTTCTCACCCTTTCCCCAAGGCTAAAGATCTGTAGAAAGGCTACTCTGTGGCTGGCAAAATTGGCAAAGTAAGTTCATGGAGGAAGTTTGAGAACTAGAAACTAAATATTAATCCCTTGTCCTTACGGGACTCAAGAAGTCCCACAACAAACAATGACATTATTACCCTTCACAAAGTGAGCAACATGAATTCCTTATTTCTGGGTGTTTGTTTACTCAGTGTTCCACATATGTGCCTTTGCATATTTTCCCCAGTGCAAAGCGTTCGGTGTGCACCCAAGGGCACGTACACCTAGCAGCCAGGAATCATGTAGCTAAATCCTATTGTACTGCCAGGCATCCGGTGCAGGATCACAGATGCTTTTTGATGGAAATGTTTTGAATGAACAATGACCAGCACAGTCCAGCAGAGGCAGAGCAAAGAAAAGGCACATCAAAGTGACTTTCAGAAAACTTTAAAAGAACATAAATAAATGCAGCCAAAAGAATTCGTGTTGGGGTTTAAAAAAAAAAAAACATCTAGGGCTAGTTAAGGAAGTCAATAGGTTCCATGCTAGAAAGGGGATAGTTGGTGGGGAAGAGATATGTCATTACAGAGTCAAAGCCCTATATAAATGTTAGTTATTATTATTAGATATAAATACTAACGAACCAAAGGGATATGTCATTACATAGTAAGCCTTATATAAATGTTAGCTATTACTTTCCCATAACTGGTTAGGGAAAAAAATCCTGCAGTCTGTCGCATCACAGTACATTGTCTCAAGCATCGTGAATAAGGAAACCATTCATGGGATTTTTAAAGTTTTTTTTCTTTTTTTGTGCCAATAATTTCTCTATGGCTTCTCGTTTCAGTGAATGGAGTTTCACACCCATGTGTTCAGTATCATCCTTAGGCAAAGGCAGCAAGAATTGGTCGCTTTTTTGGCACTTTGAAAATACTAAGAACTATAAATGTACATATGACCTTTCAATACATGAAACAGAGGTTATAACTACAGGAACTTGAGAGGTCATCTTTTTTTAATTTCCACACCTTAAAGTATATAACATATCCTAATAATACGCTCTAATATTTAAAGATCCTTCCTCCTAAGTATTTCTTAGTCATTCATTAAGATTCATGGTTGTTCAACACCAGAGTGATATTTGCTAAATATCAGAATTAGCATTTGTCTTAAAAAACAAAATCAGACCATCCCTGCTGGACGTCACCAGCACCAAGAGCCCAATTCTGGACCTTGCCTTCTCCAGAAGAGGGTGAGACTGGATTAACTCCAAAGTCCCTTCCTAAGGGCAGAGCCTTGACGTCGTCTTTGTTCTCGGACCCAGGCTTCCACGCCCGGACGCGCTTCGCGGATGCGGTCACGGCACCGCCTCTGGGCAGCAGGTGCGCATCCCGCCGGCGGCGAGGTGGGAGCGGACGCCCGTGGGGTCCCGAGCGCGGCGGGAGCGCTCGGGCTCGGGCTCCCTCGGAGGGGCTCCCTCGGAGGGCACTCGCGCCTGGTCGGGCCGCCGGTGTTCGCGCCGGCCGCGGCCGCTCTCGCTTCGGTCCCCAGGGGGCCGCAGCCCCGCCCCAGCAGTCCGCACCTGGCCAGGGCCCGGCCATTGGCTGGCTGGGAGGCAGGCCGGGCGGTCATTGGCTGGCCGCGGGAAGTAAACATGCGGCTGCTGCGGGCTGGAGCCCAGCTGGCGGCCGGGCCGGGCAGGGCAGAGGGCATGGCAGGCACCGGACTGCGGGCGCTGGGGTGCCGCTGGCTCCGGCTGCGGGGAGACGACGGCCCCGGCTGGCAGCGAGCGGCTGCCGCCTCCTCCTGCCAGGGCTGCGCGGGCTCCTCCAGCCCGGGCGCCCCCTGCCCCGTGGCCAGCGCCGCCTCCCCTTCCCCGGAGCGGGCTGCCCAGCGCCGTGCCGCCCAGCCCCCCGAGCCCAGCGCCCACCTGTGGTCTCGGTACCGGGAGATGAGGAAGCTGGTGCACGGTAAGCCTGGGGACAGGCGGAGGGCCAGACAGCACCGGACCGGGAGGCTGGGCCCCTGTTCTCGCCCGGCGCCGCCGATCCTCCGGGTGGGCTCGGGCGCACCTGCTTTCGTCTCCTTCGTCACCTGTAAGATGAGGGGGCTGGGAGGGTCTGGCCTTCACCGGCGCCTGGTCACAAAGCATCCCTAGGACTAGAGGCTTGGGGTCTGCCTTTGGGTCCCCTGGTCCGCTCCCTGTCTGTGCAGTAGAGCTGGCGACGACTTAAAGAGGAATGCTTCCCCAAGGCTGCTTGCTCGAAATAGGGCAGGCTTGGCTGGGGCACAGGGCTTTCAAAATCGCTACCTACTCTCTCCACAGTTCTAAGCCCCAGGCCCCCACCCGAGGTCCACCAGATCTCCAGGGGGTCATGAATCCCTCAATGACAGAAAGCTTCCTTAGGACCGGTCGGAGGCAGAAGACCGTGGTGAGGGTTGCTCCCTTTCTTCCCCTACTCCCACACACCTCACCTTACAAGGAAAAAAGTGCTATTCCTGATCCCTTCTGGAGCTCCCTGGTCCCTGCCTAGGGTCTGTGGGGAGACGAAGGACTGCACACAAATGTGTGATCTTGACGGGATAAAGGTGCTCTTGTCCACAGGTGTATATCATGGCTGCTGTTACAGGCAAATCCATATTGTCCTGATTTGTGTTTAGCCTGGCATTTTTACAAGACCACTTTCCAATCTTTTTTTTTTGTAAGGGAAAAGGGTCATATTTTTGTGCATTTTAATCTGTCTGGATTGAACTCCTTTGTAGAAAGGGGATGATGGTGAAGGTTTGAGCATAGCCAGATTTAATTTTGTTTTGACCCAAGAATTGATTCTTGCTATGTACAAGGGAATTTGAAGTTTGCTTCTGGTTATCTGATATGCTGCTCAACATAATGTCGTCCTGAGATTAACCTGGTGACTAGAACACCGACTTTAAACATGGCTGAGATTTTTTTTTTAACCTAGGATTATATCTCTAACCTGGAGAATTCAGATTCTAGTTACTCAGCTCAAGTCAACCAACTATTTCTCTCTCAACGTTAGCCCATACTCTCTCACCAAACTAACAGCTATCTGGAATATGTCTGGGTAGAGAGATAGATAGATATATAAAATACATATATATGTGTATCAGTTGGGGAAGTTGTTGGCAGGCAGAAGGAGGACTGTGTCTAGAGGCTGAATATACAGAGGAGCTGCTACTGCAGTCTGAAAGAAAGTTGACCTTGAACTTGCTTGAAGGAATATACGGATTTTGAGGAGCAGAGATGGAGATGGGATAAGACTCAAGTGATATGTGAAGATACTCTGAAAAGCATACAGACTCTCACAGTTAACAGAGAATTTCCCTTATCTTAACAGCTAATGCTTCCACACTAAATTTGATTTGGAGCTCCTGGGGAAAGGAAAGTTGAATGCTTGTGAGTTCCCAGCTCAGATGCCATCTCAGCCTAGCCAAGACTGGCATCCCATGGTACCATTTCACACCGTACCTTACAGAGTACAGCCAGGGAGCTTCTTTTTTAGTAAAGCCTGCTAGAAGGACTCAATAAAAGAATATGACTGGAAAGGAAGAAGCAGCTGCCACCCAAGTTCATCCGTTCAACATTGCTTAACATATGTCCTCATTAAACCTCAAACACTGTAACATTGCTTAGGCAACTACACATACACACACACATGATCACCTTTGTAACACTGTTTTTGAGGAACCAATTAAAGATGCTGATGGGACATAAAGTGGAGGTCTTGGTATGCCTGTCCATCTCCTTAACAGCCTATGGTGTGTCAGATGATCTGAAGCTTCCTGGGGTTTTTTCTATTTTCTTTGAAAAGAAAATAAAGGTTTTCCTGAGGAAAGGATACCTCCATCAGGCACTGAGGGACTCAGAAGGGCCCTATTTCCTCTTTCTTCCTCCATTCTATACAGTCTTCCAAAGATGTATAAATGTGTTGCAATTGGAATGTTTCCTTTTCTGACCCTTTAGCAACAAGACTTTAGGGTTGGGGAGAGGAGGGCAAAAAAGGTTTTGCAAAGCTTTTGCACTTCTTAATGCCTCAAGCATGTCATGCTGAATCTCCCCAGCTCTTTCTCCTGAGAAGTGTAGACAGAGTAGAAATGTTTATAACCTAAACCCTGAGAGCCACCTTTGACTCAACTGCTTTAAAGAGGACAAATATTTCCATCTCTGGAATATATGTAGGTGATTTAAATTTCTCAACCAGGCTTGGAGAAGATCTAGGCGCCCCACCCCCCCACCCCAGACCAAATCAAACTTCTGAGCCAACACACGCTTAAGCTACTGTCAGCCAAAGTTAACGTCTTGCTATATGATAAAAGATCCAGAACTGGGTTACTGGGGCACCAGTGAATAGAAAAGCTATCTATCCCTTAGGATTGACCTTGTTACACTTTAGTACAAGCCTAAAAGCCACATCTTCTGTCTTTTCTTTTCTTCATGTCTTGTTCATGTTTGAGTAGCAAATTAATGAAAAAGTATTTTAGTGCTTATTTTTGTGCCAAGGACTGCTGAGTAAGCACTAGAAATTTGACCTTACACACGACTCGCTTGCTGAGCATAGGCAACAACAGATAACCAAATACCCACTGCCCAATCAGCTTACAAATCAGGCTTCATACAGACCGAGCTTTTGGCTACATCCCTCTGTGTGTTCAGACCCCAGGGGACTTCCTGTAGTGCCCATTTGGGGACTGGTAAAGGGGCCAGATTGCCATCACTTAGACGCAAGGAGAGATGGGAGGGAGGGCCTGACTAATGGTTCAGCAAAGCCAGGCATCTCTCACACACACCTACTGACTTCATTAGCAATGTTCTTGGCCAGCCTGGATACTGGGAAATATGATCAGCAAGGGGTCTGACTGGGAGACTCTTAGAAGAAAATCGAATTAGAGGAGATTCTCTTGCCAGCCACTCACCTCCCTCTATACTCTGGAAGTCCTACCTGTTAAATATCACTTCAGCCATGTGTGCACTATCTCCAGGGGATTGGGGAAGCCAGATGGGAGAGAAATAAGACCTAACTCAAGCTGCAGAATAAAGGCAAACAGGGCCAGCTTCCCACCTTCACTTGTAATGTTTCTTAGATATTTTAAAATCTGGGCTTCTTGGAGTTTTGGAGGGAGGAGAGTGGAGAGTGGAAAGAGGTCTGTGTGGAACTAGAGCCTGTTCAAAAAATGCCAGCAAAGCCAAGCAAGGATGGGAAAGGGCTTCAACCAGAAAGGACCTGAGAGACATTCTGGGTTTGATCCCAAATTAGGAGAAAATGAGAGCCACCTACTTTATCCTGATTAGGGGGAGTGGGAGGTCAAATGATGGTAGGTATTTGAGCAGATTGGACAAAACAAAAAATCCATTATCCGTGCAGCCACTCAGGACCTTTTGATTCTGAAGACCAGAAAACAAGTAAGCCTGAATGTCCTTTAATTAGTTTGCTGAGGCTTAACATCAATCTTAGAAACAGAAAGAAAATCTATCAGTCATTTAAGTTGGGCAGAAGTTAAATGTTTGGGGAAAGATCAAGAAGGGGCTGAGTGGGTATGGATAGCAGGTTTATAAATGTATGTTTCCGAAAGAGGCAAGAGAAACTGAGTGATAGAGTGAGGTAGGAATTAAATAGTCCTAAACTGTAGCCTCCTGAAAAGTTCAAACGCCCTGTTTCCTCCTTTCTTGTAGACCTCCTTCCTCCTGAAGTCTGTAATCTCCTTAACCCAGCTGCAATCTATGCCAACAATGAGATCAGCCTGGGGGATGTGGAGGTATATGGGTTCGACTATGACTATACCTTGGCTCAGTACTCTGATTCATTGCACTCCATGATTTTCAACACAGCCAGAGAGATCCTAATAGAGCAGTATAAGGTAAAAACACTGAGAAGGTTTCTCTATTTCTTTGTCTCTCAGTCTTTCTCTCTGTCTCTGTTTCTCATGTCTGAGCCATTGTCCAACTCCCTATTTCCCCCAACGCTAAAGATCCACAGTGCTTCCCTTGTGTGCTCAGATATGGTAATCAGGGCTACAAAATAGTACCTGGATTCTGATCCCGTCTGCCTCCCTGGGTGAAGACAGCACCCTGCTTTCCTTTGCCTCTGCCCTCTGCCTCTTCCCCTAGGGTGTATAACCCCATCCCAACCAATCTATATTTAGGATGTTGAAGCTGTTGTTCAGATTCATGCTGTGTCTACTAACCCCTCTCCCCATACAGTACCCAGGAGAGATCAGAAAATATGATTACATCCCAGATTTCGCCATTCGAGGCCTACACTATGATGTGCAAAAGGTAAGGAGGGGGTTATGCATCTTCCATGACGTTCTGGAGTACAAGGCCTGGCCCTTGGAGTCAGTAGATCAGAGGTCACATCCCATCTCTGAAACGTGTTTGCTGTGTGACTTTGGGCAAGATATGGGCAACCTCTCTGTGCGTCAGGCTTTCCATCTGTACAATGAGAATAATACCCATGGTACCCCCTCCCAGGATTGTTCTGCAGATCAAATGAGGTTATATCTGTACACATGTGTACACGTATGTACATCTACATATATGTAGCATTTTACAAATCTTAAAATTAGATATACAGACATATATAGACACAGATGTGCGTGTGTATTTCAGGGCGTTATCATCATCCCCACATCTTACTGACCTCCAGCCAATGCCGGAACTTGTCTGAAGCCTAGGTAGTGTATGTCTTGGAATGGAATGTGCAATGTCATAAGAGTCGTCTTGTGGTACTTCTGTCTGGAATCTTCCTGATCCTCCTGGGTGTGTGTGCGTGTGCGTATATGTATGCACATGCGTGCGTGTCTGTGCGCGTGCACGTGTGCATGTGCGGGGGTGTGTGCGTGTGTGTGTGTAATACCAAGTGTCTCCATAGCCAATGTCCTCTCGTCAGTGTCAGCTCCTTAGGGGAGTTGCCCTTCTAATCTGTCCATTGTCCAGATCTTTCAGTTCCATATCTGGCCTAAACTAAGCTAGGAGAGAGTAAGTATGTTTTTATTTTTGTTGTCGGTGATGGCTCCAGGTTGGTCATCAGCCTCAAGGGCTTCTCTGCTGGAAATCAAGCCACAGAAATTCCAGGATAGGCCAGAGTTCAGGCCCCTGATGGACCCTAGGGAGATGTTTCTCTTCCTTTCTCAATGCTAGCCTGCTGGTCCTCCCTCTCAGGACCACAGCCTCAAGCTCTTTCTGCATGTCTGTGTTCATATGTTGAAGGCAGGATAGGAAGCAGCCAGACCCTCAGATATGTGCCCTCTCCATGCCCCTTTTCAAAGCTAGACAGAGCAGTTGGTGGTGGGGTCTGATGATCTCCATATTTAGCCTAAAGAATGGTAGATGATAGAAATATGTGAGGAAGTGAATATATTGGCGTTTCATGTCATTGATCAAATATAGGAAGGTGACTCAGACATTCAGGGAACTGACTTTTATAGGAAAGGTGCCAACTCCCCACATGAACACCTCATTGGGATGGGCACCCTCCCTCCTATCTTCCATTTCATGCATAGTTCTTACATTCTTCCATTGAGGGGCCACAAATATGTCAATGTGTTAGTGGTCTGCCTTTCATTCTCTTGCATTCAGATGTGAGGACACTAATACACCATATGGACTTTTAATCATTGTTTGAGAGATCCACCTAACAGAACCATTCAATGCTTACTCTTCCTTGGGGAAAAGACACCAAGGAGCAGGGCCCTAGAGTATGAAGCTTAAAACCTAGATACCTCAGTGTTTCCTGCTCCTCTCTCTTCTATGTTCAATCAAGAAATAAGCATTTTTTAAATTTCTACTAGGGATCAGGTCTTGGGGGGTACAAAGACAAAAATTAGAGCATCTCTCTACAAACTAACAGGTATAGGTATAAGTGTAGATATTTTTAAAATTTTGAAAGTAATTTAGAGAGGAGGTGGGTTTCTGGAAGCTGGGAGGATTAGGAAAGATTTCATGAGAAAGGTAGCACTTGAGGTCAACTTTAAAGGAAACAAGAGATGCCAAGAGTCAGGAGGAGGCCAGGCGTTCTGAGCATGAGGAGGAAGCTAGTACAAGGGCGTGGAGATAGGAGGAGGAGCATTTTATGTTCCAAGGGTCCAAAAGGCCAGTTTGGCTAAACTAGAATGTAGGAAGAAGGGGTATTTGGGGTGTTCAGGGAGGACTGGCCCCTCTGGTGGGAGGGCTTGCTCATCCATCATTGGTGTCGGCCTAGCACCAGACACTCACCTGTGGCTCCAAGAATCTGTAGCATGCACAGCAACCGCACCCCAGTAAAAACCATCTCAGCTATGGGCTAAGCCAGGGTGAGGGTTACTGACGGGTCTCAAACCCATCGGTGACCTAGGGGATGTCTACCCCAAGAATGTGAAGAGTTCCCCTGGCCAAATGGGCAGATGAGAACAGTTTGTTTCAAAGGTCACGAAGGTGACTGAAGTAGGGGCTGTGGAGTGCATCCCAAAGATGCCAAGGTCATCCATTGCATCCAAGATCGTGGCCAGTCATCCTGACTTTTGTCTTGCCAATGGACTTCAGTGACTCTGAAAGAGATAGGGAGGCCGACAACTTTGGGCAACTCTTCCTCACTTAAATCCAATTCACCACAAGCACCCAATGATGTCATCGGTCCTCTTCCAAAAAGAACAAACCACAGAATGTGGGAGGGAGAATACTATACAGTAACTCTAGAGTCAGCCGGTGCTTTAAAGGTCCTTGTTGATGGACATCGAGGAGCAACTGAGGGGGCTGCAGCAGGGTGGCTGATCTCTTCCTCTACCCCAGCCCTGGAAAGAGGGCTCTCTTGCATTCCTGCGCTTTGACCTAAGGGCTCTCTCTTGATTTCTGTACCTTTTTCGCTCCCCTAGGAGATTCTTCTCCAGTTATTCTACCATAGTGTTCTTGGTGGGGGTTCCCTGGCTGACTTACATGAGAACACTTATCTTTCAAAAGTCAGGCTTGAGAAATAAGGCCCTTCTGGGGTTTCCCTGTCTGTTCCTCTTCATCCTCTAAAGAGCCATGTTCTTTCTTTTGTGAGTCCCCCACCTCCCCAAGCAGGAGAGATTCTTAACAGAGATCTGAATGGGCCAATGATGATGTCAGATAAGTGAACTAGAAAGGGAATTGTTAGCAACTTTAGTAAAGAGTGTGGCTTTTAAAAATAAACTCTCCAGTAAAACTATGATAGATAATTAAGATCTCTGCCTTCCTCTCTTCCTTGGCCAGAGTCTTCTGATGAAAATTGATGCTTTCCATTACGTCCAATTGGGAACAGCCTACAGGTCAGTCTGAAAGGTCTTATTCTCAGGCCTGGGATTTGGATTAGGTTTTACACATTCTCCTCCGGGCTTTATCATGGTTGCTGGAGGAGTGATCGTCCTTGCCTTTGGGGAAATCCCTGGCCAGAAACTGAAGTCAACAGGAATATAGGACTCAGAGTGGGAAGGGACCTTGGAGATCATCTGGTCCAACCCCATAGAGAATGAAATTCTTCTGAACTTCCTGGAAGTGTCTTTCCTGAGACACAGAGCCTGTGACTCCAAAGCCAGCACTCCTCCTAAAACGTTGAAACATCTGATACTCACTTTTCCTGCACCTACACCTGGGCATAGGGTCTTTTACATACATAAAATACTACTGTGATGTCTGGCTGATGTTCTGTCTTCAGGGCACACATACACACACATGCATGCACACACACGCACACACGTGCACACGCACACACATGCACACGTGCGCACACACACACGCACACACACACGCACACACACACGCTCGCCTTCTCTGCTGGAAGGTTTCTTACGTGAAACTTCCTTCTCCTCAATAAAGAAGGCCTGAGGAGAGGGAGCTCTGGGTCCTGGACAGCCTTCCTGCTCAGGAACCAACCGACCCTGGCTCCTGCTGTTACCACCCTGAGGTGGTAATAAAAAACTCTGTTCCTGTTGCACAGTAATGTCAGATTTTTTCCCCAATGTATCAAATGATTTTGGTGATGTTTTCCTTTCTCTTTTTCTTTTAAAAAAAAGTGCTATAAGAAAGGATTCTCTGGGAGGAAAAGAGGGAAGGATACAAGGAGAGATTTCCGTGATAAAAAATAAAAAATACAATAAAAACTTATTTTAAAAATAGAAAATTTCTTTTTTTCCTCAGGGGTCTCCAACCTGTTCCTGATGAAGAGGTGATTGACTTGTATGGGGGAACTCAGCACATCCCCCTCTACCAGATGAGTGACTTCTATGGCAAGGTATTAGAGTCAGCATAGCCCATATGACCTGGGATTCAACATTACCCAGGCTCAGAAAACTGCTTCTGCTTTTTATGTTTCTATATTGAACCAGAAAACTAGGATTTGGGGATGATTTGGGGTTTTTCTTGCTCATGTGCATGCCTAAAGCCATATAGAAAGCTTCCATGTCACTTCCTACCTGCACCCATTCTGAAAAAGGGGTCCTCCTTTGGTGGGAAATGCCAGGGTGAGCCAGGGTAAGATTTTGTTTCTAATATAATCCCCAGGACTCTGAGGGGGGAGGCAAGATGCCCCTCTGACCCCTTGATGCTGCTGATTTTGCCTGAGGGCCAAGTACAGTAACCCAGAAGGAAGTCCTTGTTGGGGGAAAGAAACACTATGTCCTTTCCCACATTTGGAGTATAGTCCTTACCTTTGACCTTATGTGATATATAATACATGGCAGCAGTTCAGTCATAGTGGGAACTTTGAGAACTTGACCAGACTGACTGGTCTGTGTGGGTGGAGTCTGGGGCCACTTACTACAGCCACAGGCTCAGTTCTTTTGGTCTTCTATTGGGGAAGAAGGCATTATGGGTAAATACCCATGTGTGGGTGAGGCCAAATACTTTTGGAGGCTTAGCTTTTCCCAAGCTTGACTCAGCTTCCCAAGAAATACACATTCCCATATTTGTTCTGGGGACCTTAGCACCTTTGTGGAACCAAACTGGAAACCTTGTAAGCTAAAATGTGCTGGTGCATCTCAGAGCTGCTCTTAGCCCCTGGGACGTCAGTCATGGTTCTACACGAGTCTGCCTGCCTACCATCTTGCATTCCTACAGCTCTGTAAGAGCTAGAGATGGAAATATTAATAATTACCTTATGACTTCCTCATCTCCCCAGTCAAGACAGGAGCCCTGGATAGTCTCCCTAGCTAGTATTCCTTGCTCTTTTTGTGGGGTGAGAGAAAGAAGTTGTTGCTTATCGCTAAAACTTTAGCTGTTCGCTCTAGGAGGTGGCTTTATACCGGCTGTCACTAATACTAAGCTAAGTCAGAATGGAATGAAATGCCACATAGTTGGCAGCATTAGTCTTTCCTGTCCCCCATTATTACCCAAGGCTCCATCTCATAGCCAGGGCTCTTTCAGTCTGTTCTGAAAAATGCTTCTGGAGTCACAGGCCCTCACCCCACCCTTGAGAGCATGACCTGGTAGCTCTCCCAGCTTTGTTCCCTCTGCCCCCATTGGACAAATCTTGTGTTTGCCCTCTTGAGAAAAGTACCTTAACAGGAAGGGCCCCATCTTCTGCTTTGTGTTCCATGTTGTACAAGCAGCTGATAGATTGTGGAAACATTTGCCCAGGGCTGGTAAGAGTTTTTGGGTCCTGCAACTCTCCTGGGAGAGAAAAGGGACATTCCTGCCTTTGGACCCACAGAGCCTGTGTTTTGACCACAAACACTTCTGCACCTTCTTTCCTTCTGACAGAGGTGTTCCTTGATCCTGGCACTGTTTTCATGTCAGGCTTTTCCCCACCCTTGTCTTGGGATGATGGCACTCAAGATCTAGCAGCAAGTATTTCTGGAGTGCTTGCTACATGGTATGCACTGAGCTCACAAGGACAAAGAATGAAAAACCTTCTCTACTCACAATGAGCTTACAGTCTGGTGGGAGAGACAAGTGTGTATCTAATGGCAGACAGTATAGTAAGTAAATCTAAATGTAGGCACCGCACTTAACTAGAGGCAGTTTGGGAGCGAGTGTCTAGCAGTTGCCAGGATCAGGGAAGTCTTCATACAGAAGATGGAGCCTGAGCTGTATTGCAAAGGTGGAGAGGGTCTTTCAGGAGGCAGGGATAAGGAAGGCGAGCATGGCTGGTATGAGGGATAATCCAAGCAGAGGCATCAGAGATGAGAGAGAGAATGTTATAGGTGAGGAACAGAGAGGAGTCTATTTTGGCTAGGTCCCAGAGTACAGGAGGGAGAATAATGTCCAAAGAGGCAGGAAAGAGAGGATGGGACCACGTTGGGAAGGGCTTTAAAATTAGACAGGAGTTTCAGGAGTACACGTGTGTGTGTGCCCTAGCCCTTCTTACCATACACCCCACCCCCCTATAACTAAGTGAGACTTCTCATGTGCTCCAAATGGGCCTCTAAGCTGTTCCCTTGTCTCAGAGGGAGTGTGACCTGTTCTTCAACCTGAGATTTGTCCAGTCCCTTGGACAACGTGTGACACCTGCACTGAACTTGCAGCTAGGGGGCTGGCCTGATAAACACTCACATGTGTAAACATATCCTTAATCCAGAGGGGTGGGAGAGATCTGCCGAATAGATAACTTGGCCCTGTCCTTGGGGAATGCCCAGAGGGGAAGAAGTAACTGAAAACCATTGTGATGAGTTGGTACAGTGAGGTGGTGAAAATGGATACACACAAGAGGCCAAGACAGAGTGTTTAATTATATCTGTTTTGATCTGCACTTCCCTCCCCATCTGGAGAGGAGGCTAGGAAAATTCAAATATACAAACTGGGAAAAAGTCAGATGGTTCTCAGAAATCCAGAAAACTAGGAAAGTTTCCTCTTCTAGATTTGGGAGGAGAGGCAGAGGAGCTGGGTTGAGGCCTCGGACTTTAGTTCAACCTGAACCTTTCCTTCCTGTCAGGCGCCATCTTTCCTTGCCTCTAGGCAGGCTGCTGAGTCCTCTTCTGTCTCTCAGATCTAGCCTCCTTTCCTTCCTCAGGGCCCCTCTCTCAAGCAATTCATGGATATCTTCTCACTTCCGGAGATGGCCCTTCTCTCCTCTGTGGTTGACCATTTCCTTGCCCATAGCCTGGAATTTGACCAGACTCACCTCTACAAGGATGTCTCGGTGAGGAGTGAATCCTGGAGTGGGGCCTTCAGAAAGGCTTGGACCCCCCCCCCCCTCCACCCCCCTGCCAAAAAGACTTGACAGCAGCACTTATGGAGTTATTTCTGGTGGGGGTGGGGATATCATTTTAAATTGGATGCAGAAACTGGGGCAGGGGGAGGGGAGTGGTCCAAATTGGCTGCCAGGGCCATCCCTGAAGCTGGCAGTACTGAAAAAACTGGCCCAAGAATCCATATCCTGTTTGGTCAACCAAAAAGACTTTGCCTACTCTGCCCCAGCCCTGTACTCCATGCTTTAGGGGTAAAAAGGGCTGAAAACTTCAATCTTGCTCTTGGAGAGCTCATGGGCTACGTAACAAAATTCCATGAATGTCCCACATCTTTTCCCCGGTCAAAGTCTAGGTCCTTTTGTGGTCTGGGTCTAAGGGTCCCAAGAGATATTCAGGTTCCTTAGCACCTTCTAAGGCAGGCTGGGGAAAAAACATAGGAGACAATACTGCCCCTTGGTACAAAGACAAGAAATTCCCCAAGCCCTGGCACTTAGAAGCTGATGTTCATGCCCTCTAGGACGCCATCAGAGATGTCCACATCAAGGGCCTGATGTACCAGTGGATTGAGAAAGACATGGGTAAGCAGACCCCACTTTAATGTTGAGTAGGCCCTCAGGCCTCTCCATTAGGTCCCAGGTCTCCTTGAGCCATTCCCTTATGGGGACTTGAAATGGTTGAACTTGCTATGAGTTCACAGTGGGCTATACTTGACAAGTTCTTCCCTTGTCCAGAGGTCTGAGTCAGTCCCAAGTGAGCAGGGCATTCTTCCTCCCATTGGTCTGCAGCATGGTAAAGCAGTCAAGGAAGAAAAACTTTCTCTGGGCTCACCAAGGCTATTCACAAGTCTTTCTGAAACAGCAAAGGGTTGCTTTTAGAACAAACCGGACCCTGCTCAGTGGGAGCCTGGAGTCTGACCTGAGAAACGGGATGGGCCCAAATGCAGTAGCTCACTTGCAATTGCACATTAGGGAAAGAATCACTCAGGATCAGGACAAAGAAAAGGCTATGCCAATCTAAGAAAGGTTCTTGGAGAATGAAGCCCTGCACTGTGATCAGAAAGGCAACAAGTCCTGGCTGAGCAGGGCATTGACTGACCCTCCATTCTCTTCCAGAGAAGTATATACTCCGTGGAGATGAGACCCACGCTGTCCTGACCCGCCTCGTCAACCATGGCAAGAAGCTTTTCCTCATCACCAATAGCCCCTTCAGTTTTGTGTGAGTCTCCTCCCCCTCTTGGTGTCTGGCTTAAGGGAAGCCTGGTAAATGAATGAAAACTGTCAAGTAAAGAGGGCTTGTTTGAAAAAAAAAAAAAAAAGGTCTGCCATATATGAAGAAAGCTGGATTCAGAATCTAGAGGCCTGAATGATTTTTCTTCTCTGTCCAGAGGAGAATCAGACCTTTCCTTGTGGAACTGGGAAAGAACTTGGCATCTGGCTTTCAGAGCTATGTTCCCTGAACATGGTGGGGTACCAGCAGCATGCCTGCTGAGGAGTGGACAAGCACTGGCCTAGCCTCCTGAAGAGATCACACTATTAGACTGATAGTTAAGCATTTCAAGTATCCTCTTCTCTGTAGGAGGTCTACGCTCCACCACTACCCTACCTCCAGCCCGGTGGCTGGGGAGGGAAAGGGACCAGCTCTGATATAAGGAGTCAGAAGACAACCAGGACAGACCTTTCCAGGGAAAGCCCAAATGAACTCTCTAAAACCAACACTCCTAAAGTGAATGCTCAGACCCCAGCCTTGCTCAGGGATCCTAGCACCAGGTCCTTCTCACTTGACACTTTAGCTCGATTATCTCAATGGAATTAATGGGGTGCCGGGGGAGGGGGGGGTTGTCTACCCTCAGTCACTATGTCTTTGCCCCTGATGTCACTTCTCTTTTTTCTTTTCTTGGCTTTTCCTACTCTGACTCCTGCACGTGGCCACCCTCAGGAACAAGGGCATGAAGCACATGGTTGGCAAGGATTGGCGGGATCTTTTTGATGTACTCATCGTCCGAGCTGACAAGCCCAACTTTTTCACAGATAGGCGAAAGTAAGCTGGGCATTGTCTGGGGGGCCCCCATATGCCACTCCTTCAAACGTCTCCTGCTGGAGAACTGAGTCTCTTAAAACAACAGGCTCTAAACGGCAGGGTAGGAGATGGGAAATGAAAAGGAGGTGAGCAGGAAGGAGTCTCATATGGGTGCCCCTGCCATCTTTGTGATGTCAGGTCAGGGCTCTGCCCTCTTTCCCTTCCCCTCAGAAAGAGGAAATGCTATCTTGCCTAGAAGGTATCTGGCGGAATTCCCCCCCACTCTCCTTATCCTTTTTATGTGAGTCTAGAGATAGACAGACAGATAGATACATAGATAGATAATGCGGACTCCTCTAGGAAGAGAATTAATGAATATTGGTTTATGAGTACAGTTTAATGAAAAAAAGTTTCTTATCCAGCCTGAGTGCTGGGTGATGATTGTGGCTCCTTCCTTCCTAAGAATTCTGTGTTTTTGAGTCTCACCCTTAGTGGGTGGAGACCAGCCTATTGCTTAGTCTCCTGGAATGAATAGGAAGAAGCACAAATCCTCCTCCAAGCAGCCAAGTCCCCAGCCAGAAACCTGACCCTGCTGGGCCCTGGGAACTATAACTATTTCCCTTCATGCACTTCTGTGAGCCACCTTTCACCCCATGGACACTCTAGCTCCCAACCTGGTTCTAGCACTGTCCCTGAAGCATCTGGGTAGGCGTGACTTCCATCCTATCTTTCCTTCAGCCTCGATGGAGATGCTTTCCTCTTCTTTTTTGGCTCTGGGAGGAAAAAGGAAGTGAGGGCTGGGGTGACTCTAAGACCCAGCTGACAGAGCAGACTGTTCCTCTTGAATGGCACAGCTGGGCAGCCCTGCTGTCTGTGGGCTACCTGACCTTTGGGCCAAAGGGTCTGGTGGGCCCTTCGGCTTCATCCTGTTTACACTGGGAAGGAAAGTGCTTCCCAGGCTCTTTGGTGTTTGTCTTTGGAATTGCCTGTCTGTAGGGTCAATGGCCAAATTCTGGGCTTGCTTTGTAGAACAGTAGGGAGCTTTCCCAAGGTAATGGCACTGTTCTCATTATCCTTTTTGAATTTCAGAATCACTCATCAGGGTTCCATATCTGGTGGGTTTCCTGGTGACTCAATCAGTTTTTCTTTTTCCTTCTTCCCATCTATCCCCTCCTTCCCATCTATCCCCTCCTTCCACCCCAGGCCTTTTAGAAAACTGGATGAAAGTGGTGTACTCCAGTGGGACAAAATCAACCACTTGGAAAAGGGAACGATCTATCGTCAGGTAAGATGGGTGGACCAGATGGTCTCTAAGTTCCCTTTTGGTTCTCTTTTCTTTTCTCTTCTCTTCTCTTCTTTTCTTTTCTTTTCTTTTCTTGTCTGTTTCCTTTCAGTTCTAAATGAGTAGAGAAAGGGGTAAAGAAGTCCTTTTCTTTCCACTGTGCCTGGTAGTCAAACACTTGTGAAAGATTAACATAGAGGCCGGGGCAACTGGGGTTGGAAGAGGTCTCCATGGACTCACAGCAGACAGAGGCCCCTTCTTCATTCCTGTTAGAGAAGAGTCATAAATAGAGGCATATAAATCCTTCCTGAATGTGGGGACTTTCTGGAAAGCCTGAGGGTGACCCCTGGGATTGAATCCTTAAAGAGCATGACAGAAGTCTTGGCAACTCCTTCCCCACCTGGAAGACTAGCCAATCCACCAAGGAATAAGCATTTATTAAGCACCTCCTATATACCATGTGCATATACCATGCACTTTGCTAGGCACTGGGGACACAGAACAGAAGTGAAACCCTCAAGGGACTTATGGTCTAATAGTGGAGACATTTGTAGGTTTTTACCAAACAGAAGTGAAATAACCACAATGGAGAGCCAGCTGGTGGGACCAGGAAAGTTCTCCTATGGAAGGTGTCATCTGTCACGAGGCTTAAAAGGAACCAGGGATTCCAAAAGGCAGAGAGGAGAACAAGTGCATTCCAGGCACGGAAGATGACTAACGCAAATGAACCCATATGAACGGGGACAGGATGTGAAGTGTTGTATGTCAAGAACGGGAAGGAGACCAATTTGTACCCTAGAGGACATAGCCCAGTTTAGGCCCTTAGGCAGAGTGAAGGGCTTGAGACTGAGTCAAGAATACAAAGTTGAGGGTAAAGGAAGCTTGAGACTAGGTGGTAGCACAATCAACAAAAAGTTGCCTTCCCAACAGCCTGGAGGAGGACTCGCTTTTAGTTCCACTCTGCTAAGGTGGTCCCCAGATAAAATGAGGATCCTGTCCCAGCCTGATCCACAGAACCCCTCCCCGCAACTCAACTCAAGGGGTAAGCCTTGTATCGGCCACACGGACCCAGCCTCTAAGCAGGAGGTCCAGGATCTGACCTCAGTGTTAACAGGCTGTCTACACCCAGAATGTAACCCTGCAAAATAAATAGGACAGTTAACTCCCCTTCCTTAGAGTCAGGGATCAGTTTGCTTCCAGGGAAGGAAGGAGAGTTGGCAAACAGAAGTGTTAGTAATGAATCCCGGGGTGGATTGAGGTTTCTTAATGGGATTAGCTAGACCTGAGTGGTTCTAAACAGAGGGGATCAACAAGGTTAGCCTAGGGTCAGGAATTCAGAAATCCCAGTCCTCAAACCAAGCTTCCACCAATCCGAAGGGCCTCCAGTCTCTGGTCTTCCAGTCTGAGGCGGGGAGGGGCACTGAGTGAGTGTCTGAGCCTGACACGTTACCCCTGGAGACCAGAACATTGTGGACCTCCCCTCATGGGAAATGAGGCACCTGGATCCTCTAGGCTTCCCCTGCCCTGAGATGAAGGCAGAACCTCTGGTAGACTACAAAAGACCTTCCCATGGCAGGGGTGAGAAGGCTCTAGATGGGGCCTCTGGCTCTGCCTGAGACTCTGGCCCTTCGGTATGTCCTGGGAAGATGTCAGTCTTTGGAAAAGCTGTTGGAAAAGGCAATGAAAGTGTCCGAGTGTGTGGTGTTAGAAAGTTTATGAAACTCTTTAGATACAATTCATCTGAGCCCCAGAGGACAGGCTCCGGCAGCAATTTCACAGGTCCTAGGGAAACATTCTGGGTTCAGGACAGACCTGTAGTCTGAGCTCTGTGCTGACAGTTCTTTCAATTTAGTAATATTTTCCTTACCATGATTTTAGCTTAAGTGGAAGGTGAACTACATGGTGTAGTGGAGAGAGGGCTGGCCCTGGAGGTGGGGAGACCTGGGTTCAAGTCTTGCCTCTGATACATACTAACTGTGTAGTCATGGGCAAGAAAATTAATTAGTTTCTCAGTGCCTTAGGCTATAAATTACAGACAAGTCGACAGTGGACATCAACAGGAGAAATTTCCATGCCTACAAGTTCTCTATATCAATGAAAGACTAGGTCCAGATCAAAAAAAATGAATATGAAATTACATCCACATATATCATGTGCCTACTATTTGCAGCAGTCTTTGCCATGAAAATGTCTGATATTGTCTCTAAGGCCTCCACTATTTCTTCAACTTCCCTTTATCCCAGGAGAGTCTAATGGCAAGGAATGCTCCAGATCAATTTGTATTTCAAGGCCAAATATGACCCCTCTTCCAAACTTCATATTTCTACATGGAGCCCAGCTGACGCTCAGTACCCAGACTCACATCCTCACTGTCATCCCTGTCTCCTCACTCTCACTCAACCTGCACGTCCAATCTGTTGACACTCACTAGCTGTGTGACCTTGGCCAAGTCACTTAACCCCAATTGCCTCATCCTGGGTCATCTCCAGTCATCCTGAGGAATATCTGCTCACTGGATTCAGATGGAGAAGTGAGGCTGGTGACCTGCACAGCCCTTCCTCACTCAACACAAAGTCAAGTGCAAGTCATGTCATCATTTCTCTGATGGCATGGTCTTCTTAGACAATGAAGGATGAACACACACACACACACACACACACACACATGCACACACACAGAGTCCTCTCCCTCTCCCCACCTCCCCTCACACAGCTGTTATGCTCATTCAGACCCATATCAGTGATAACACTCCTTGCCTGGACTGTTGCAATAGCTTCCTGGTTTGATCTGCCTTCCTCAAGTCTCTTCCCAATGCAATTAATTAATGCTCAATAAAGCCACCAAAGTGATTTGGGGAGCACTCCCTGCCCCCATCCAGTAAACACTAGTGGTTCTCTGTCACTTCTCAGATAAACTCTTCAGGCTCACAGTTAAAGGTCTGCCCAACCAGACCTCTTCTTTTCTTCCCAGTCTTTGAACATTCCTCCTCTTTTCCTACTCTACAACCAAGCCATACCAGTCTCCTGCCCTGCCCATCTCCTACTTTTGTACCAGCTGTCTCCAAGGCTTGTAATACACACCTTCCTTACCTGTACCTCTTGGAATACCCACTTTCATTTACTACTCGGTGCCGCCTTCTGCCCAAATCCTTTTCCAATTTCCCCAGTGGCCAACGTTCTCTCTCTGTACTTGTTGCTACATATGCAGGGTTTGACTTTCATCTTTGCGAGTCCAGTGCATGTCATCAATGCATGTTGGTTGATTGATTGCCGTAAACCACAGCTTTGGCTACACTGGTCGTACCCTTGGCCCAGCCACCTCTTTGGGCATGCCACTTTATAGGGAAGTATTGACTGCAGACAGTAGGATGTGCTTTTCCTTACCTTGCTTGGGAAGCCTGAAGGAGAGGTGAGTTCCTCAGAGAAGTGAGGTTCATTTTGACCTCCATTAGAGAGAGATCAGTTTGCTTTCTCTAGAACAAAGGCTAAGGGAGGAGATTGGTCACCATATGGGGAAGAAGGATGAGGACCTTGACAGCCTGATAACACTGAGTGACTTCGGTATCTCTCAGCTGCCCAGTCTTCTACCCTCCAACTCCAGCTCCCACTCTGCCTTTGTCAGGAGTGAATCCCTTGACCCGTTGTTAGTTCATCTCTCTTATGTTGACTTCTTGGGCCTCTCAACCCAGGCTGGACCCCAAGTTCTCTGAATGTTCATATTTCATTAGCTCCTCCTTAGGATCCTTTCCTCCGTGCTCTCCCCGCCAAACTGCCACTATTTCATAATGCCTCAGTAACTCCCATTACCCAGTATCTCCCTAGAGTTGGCCTTGAAACCAGAAAGACCACAGTTCAAGGTCAATTACTGATCTGTGGCACCTGGGGACCAGAAGCTCCCACTGGCCTAGAAACTTCTCTGAGACCCTCAGTTGCAGAGAAAGTGATGATCCACATGGGTAGGGGATGGTTCTTTACCCAGGTGTTCCCTATATCATTGACATCACAGGCCTAGTGCCTGTTCCTAACTCTGCCCCTATCCCTGCTCCCAAGATGCTGAATGTCTCTAGAGGAGTTGCAATTCAATTCAGCATTTATGAAATGCCTACTGTGTGCAAGAAAGACCCTCCTCCTAGCTACAGGGAAATGCAGCAGGAACCCTCAGGAACTTTAGATCGCATTGGGAAAGGGGGAGAGGAATGGGCACAGAGAAGCAAATACCAGACAGTTAGAAGAGAGCTTCTGCGTTTGTGGGGACAGGGAGTGGGCAGGATGAGGAAAAGCCAATTTCTGCCTCCATGTTTGTGTGGCACATGCATAGCTCCACGCTCCTCTTAGCCATTCATCCCCCCACACACTCCCACGGAGCATCCTGACTCCACACCCTCCGGTAGATCACCTATACATCATTGAAGAAGCCCTCACAAAACCTCACTTCCCTTAAAACTCCTCAGCTCTGCTAGATCTCTCTTCTTGTCGTCATAGAAGAAGGATCCCAGGTCCTCACCAAGCAGAGTCCTCCCTGTGCCACTGATATGACTGTTCTTTGGTGGTGGTTTTGGGGGAGAGGGGAGAAGGCAGTTGTGACTTGCTTGGTTATGTGTCTGAGACTGGATTTGAACTCAGATCCTCCTGACTCCAGGGCCGCTGCTCTATCCACATTTAGCTATTTTTATTATTCCCTCCTGCCCCTCAGCAATTCACCCCTCTCTGTGGCACATTCCCAATCTCTCCCTCTACAGTCTGCTTCCTTCCTCCCCAGAAACATATTTAAGTCTTTCTGATCCTAAACAATAAGCTCTTCCTCGACCTTCCTATCTCTTCTCCTTTGCAGGAAAAAAAATTAACTGTGCCCAATACTTTTAAGTCACAGGATGACCTGGGAGATAGGATTCTGTACTGGGAGACTGGAAGACCCGAGTTCGAATCTTCAGATACTTACTAGCTGTGTGACCTTGGACAAGTCACTTTAGTACTCTCCGTCTCCATTTCCTCCTCTGTCTAATAAGACCACGTAGCTCACAGAAGTATGTGAGGATCCAATGAAATAACGTGTTAAGTGCTTTGCAAACCCTACATCACTCTTATTACTGTTAGTTATTTCTCACCACCCCTTCTCTTTTTAGCCATTTGCAGTTTAATGTTTTATCTGATCCCTCCCTCTGGCACTTCCTCCAGGATCACCATTAACCTGAAAGTCACTGAATCGACTTGCTCTTTCCCCCTTTCATCTTCACCCCCTTGCAGCGCTTGACACAATCCATTATCTTCTCCCAGATGCCTTCCCTTCCCTTGTCTTCAGTGATAAACTCACCCCCTAAAGGTCTTCTCTGACTTCTCCATCTTTGCCCCTGGATGGTCTTCTTTCCAGCAGGGATCCTTTAAGGGGCACTAGAATTCCCTAAACTTCTGGTCTTTGGCCTCTGGCCTCCTGTCATTACAGTTTCTTCCTTATCATCAACTCTGCTGCTGTGTGGCTCTCTGCAGATTCCAATCTTTATTTCCAGCTCTGGCCCCTTCCAAGGTCTGGGCTGGCACTTCTAGCTGCCTCCAGGACACCTCTACCTGTAAATCAGCATATGAAAACTGAGCTGAGCTTCCCTCCTCATTCCCCTATTTCTGGTCAAACCATCATCTTTACCCAGACTCTTGGTGGACCGTCCTTGGGGTTATCCCTGATGTCTCCTCCTTCCCTTCCATCTGTACTTGTACCTTTCTAGTAACAGCCCTCATTACCATCTGCCTGAAATAAAGTCTTAAATAAAGGTCTTGCAGCCCCATCTCTCCCTTTCCACTCCACACTCTGTTCCTCTGCCCTACCCCACCACAATCCATCCCAAGTGTCACCGCTAAAATGAACTTTCTTCCATCTAGATGAGTTCAGAAATCTTCAGTGGCTCCCTATTGTCCACTGAGTTCAATTCAGACCTCCCGGTGAGGCCTTCAAGACCCTCGCCAGACAGGCCTGGCCCAACCTTTCCATTTTCACTTAATCCATGGTGTCTCAGATGTCTCTGTACAGATTTCAGCCTTGAAAGCTTAAAATGGCACCAAGACTTTGGGGATAGGACACCCTCTATTGCTCATCTCCTTAGCACAGTGTCTGCTTGGCACATAGTAGGCACTTAATACACGCTTATTGATTGATTCATTATTCTCAGACCCAACTGCACTCCTCTGTTTCAAAGTATCTACTGGGCTTTACCCCTTCATCCCTAGTCCTTGAATGCCTCCTTTCCCTCCCTCCCTAGTCCTCAAAGTCCACCTGGAATATTCCCTTCTCCATGAAGCCCTCCCTTACTCTCCCCTTACAAGCCACAATCTTCCTGCTTCTAATCTCACACTAAATGCTTTGTTTTATGCTTCTGCAATGTACTCATATACTAGCAGGTACATGGTTAGCGAGTGTTCATCCCCCTCCTCAACTATAAGGTCTCTGAGAGTAGGGACCCTGTCTTATCTAAACTCTGTATCTGTCCCAGTACGAAGCACAGTCTTCTGCATTCCGAAGGTAGACAGGTGTGTGTGTGTGTGTGTGTCTGTGTGTCTGTGTGTCTGTGTGTGTGTGTGTGCACACACGTGAGTGAGCACACACCACATAGAACAAGAGAAGGGCCTGCCTGGTTGCGTGGTCTTTGTCAGGGTCAGGGCTGGATTTGCCATGGGAAAGCTGGTGTGGGAAAACTTGGAGCCAGCTTTCTCTGCCTTGAGGAGTAAAATGACTGGGATTCGCTGAGAGAGGAGTGCTCTCTCCATTTATTCTATCTGCTTAGCAGTCCCAGAAGGAAGAATGGAATGGATATGATGCCTAAAGCACATAGTGGGTCTGGCTGCCCATGTCTGCCTCAGCCCCCTCCCACATCCCATGCAAGCCTACAAGTGTTCTGGGTGTTGTGGGTGGCCTCTAGCCAGCCCTGTGGCTTTCCCTGGGGCCAGGGATTGTGGAGGGGCTGCTTGGGAGAGGCTGGGTCACTCACCACCCCATGTCCTGCCCACGCCTGGGCTGACTCTTTGGAATGTAGCATTTGGCCCAGAGGCTGGTTTGTGTGAAGCCAGGGCTTGCCTGTTTCCCACGAGCTTGACTGTAGCTTATTCTGGGACAGAAACTGAATAAGTAGGGAGAGCCTGCACTGGGGAGCTTTTCTGTGGCTCATCAGCCTTTGAGCTGATGGGGAGCTTGTGGGAAAGAAGTTAAGATTCATGGCACTAAGATACATCAGG
Organism: Potorous gilbertii; assembly: GCA_028658325.1. Classification (NCBI taxonomy): domain Eukaryota; kingdom Metazoa; phylum Chordata; class Mammalia; order Diprotodontia; family Potoroidae; genus Potorous; species Potorous gilbertii. The sequence continues at coordinate 1,675,025 of CM053769.1, forward strand.
CGATTCTCCTCAGTTCCTCCCCAAGCTATCAGAAGGTGCTAAGGAAGATTTTCCCTGAGTGTTAGTTACAAGGCATCTTTCTACCCATGGACACTTCCCCTGTGGCTTCCTGGTGAGGAGGTGGTTTCTTGGGGTCCTAGGATAGGGGATGGGGGCTTTTGCTAACCTGTTGGAGAGAAGAAATGCCAGTTTCATTCTTAGATCATCTGCTGACCTGCTCCCAGGACTGAGGAGGTCTGGAGGGGAGCTTGGAAAAGGACAGCTTGGCTCCCTGGGCTTTGGGATGTCAGGGACTAGGAATTATCAGTCTTTTCATGAAGCCTGAGGTGACAGAGCTCAGGGCAAAGGCTACTGCTTGGGAACACCGAATTCTAGACCCTAAAAGCCACCAGGCACCCAGGATCACAGGGTCTGAAAGGAGCTGAAGCCCAGAAAAGAACACACTCTCAGGAGAGCCTGGGGATGGAGGTGGGGATTGAGGGGCTTGGCAGGGGTTCCCAGGGCTGTCCCTACACTGTTGCACTATTAACTCTGAGCTTTGTTTTGCTTTCAGGGAAATTTGTTTGACTTCTTACATCTGACAGGGTGGCGGGGGTCCCGAGTGCTGTATTTTGGGGACCACCTCTATAGTGACCTTGCAGTGAGTAAACCCCTTTCTCCTTCATCCCCTCATGTTTCCCCCACCCCAAGTTGTCCCTCTGCTTAGCACTTACAGTGGACTCAAATGGCTGCTAGGCAAGCAGACATCAGACATTTTGCTAGCTCCAGTCCTGCAGATAATGTGGGTAAGGACCTGCGGGGCAAGGGAGCAGAAGGGACCAGAGCCTATGGCCTGGCCTGGCCTCCTGAGTGTTCTCCTGGCCGTAACACCTCCATTTTGCCTCCCTCTCTCCCTTCCTTCTGCCATCACCACCCAGGACCTTATGCTACGCCATGGTTGGAGGACAGGCGCCATCATTCCTGAACTGGAGAGAGAGATCAACATTATCAATACGGAGCAGTACATGCACTCACTGACCTGGCAGCAGGCCCTCACGGGGCTCCTGGAGAGGATGCAGGTGCCAGCATAGGCATGAGGGGAGGGGGCCCATGGGATCAAAAACCTGACTCCAAACCCTTCATTCTTCCCAATACACTCTACTGCTTCCTGAGAGTCGCCACCCACCCAGCAGGACTGTCTTCTCTCAGGGCTGTTCCTAAGCAGATTCATTGGATGTCCTCACCATCCCGAATTCCTGTTTATCCTTTTCTATCTCACTTTCCCCACTCCCTGTAAGCCACCAAGGATGTGGATTCTGTTATTTGCTAGGACCTTGCTCACAGTAGGCAGGTGCTGAGCAAATACTTGTTGATGAAAACACCAAGCCCTGTCCCAGTGCGGATGACAGACCTGAAGAGATAACCCTCGCATCCTGCAGGACCAGGCCTCTTTCGAGCTCTGTCTTAGCATCCACCATGGGCTGTGCCCCAGACCAGGCCCTTTGTCCTCACCCCTACAAACATTCTTTCCTAGACCTACAGAGATGAGGAGTCAAGGCAGGTGCTAGCGGCCTGGATGAAAGAGCGCCAAGAGATCAGGTGAGAGATCGAGTGGGCTGCAGGTCGTAGAGTTCAGCCTCAGCTTCCTCCCTCCCCTGGACATTCCAGAGGGAGAGGGCCTGAGAATGGCAGGTTGAAAGATGATGCTGTCTAAGAGTGAGAAAGAACAACTCAGTCCAGCTTCTTGGGGGAGGTGGCTTTGAGCCAGTCACTCAGACAGTCCCAATCATTAGACTTCATGTCATCCAGGGGGTTTTAACTTTTTTGTGTCATAGATCCATTTCATAGGCTATATGAGGAACCTTATGGCCCGGAGGTTGCATGTGCAGGTCCTCAAGTGCAGCCCTTCAATTTGGTCTGAATCCAATCCAAAAGCCACTCTTGAGGACCTAGGGGACCACAAGTGGCCTCCAGGTCATAGGTTCCCCACTCCTGGGCTAGATGATGCCCTTTCAGAATAATGTATTTAAATGTGTGTAATACATAGTATTAAAAAAGGAAATCAATTCTACTGAAATAGCCATTCAATTGAAAAACCAAAACCAAGTATATGGACTCCAGGTTAAAACCCCTGATGCTAAACCAGCTTTTCTCATTGTGCTGATGGAGAAACTGAGACTCAAAGAGTAATCTTCAAGTCAAAACATCCAGTCTGTGGCTGGGCCAGGAGCAGGCCAGGCCTTGGGCGAGTTGGGATTCTTCTCTTTGCCTAGGCAGGTGGACAAGGCCAGGGAGGCACGTGGGGAGGCTGAGGCAAGGGAGGAGGCCTGGGCCAGGGAGTTGGGCTGCGGGCTCCTGACCACACAGGGCACTTTCCCAGGTCCATCACCAAGAACCTCTTCAACCCCCGGTTCGGAAGCATCTTCCGCACTTTCCATAACCCCACGTACTTCTCACGGAGGCTCGTGCGCTTCTCAGACCTGTACATGGCCTCCCTGAGCTGCCTGCTCAACTACAGTGTCAACTTTACTTTCTACCCCCGGCGCACCCCGCTGCAGCATGAGGCCCCGCTCTGGATGGACCAGCTGTGCACGGGCTGCATGAAGACCCCCTTCCTGGAGGAGATGGTGCACATTCGCTAAGCCTCCCCGAAGAGAGCCAGCCCCCCTGCCACCCCACCCTGCACTCCCGGCTCTGGCACCATGGCACCAGCCTCTTCTCCACTCACAAGGGACACCAACCTATTGCCCTAGCTGGAGGCATTCTGTGCGCTTCCCAGCCAAGCCTAGGGGCTACTTCTGCCCTGACTGGGGGAAAGGGACCCACTCAGAGGGTGCATGCCAGAGAACTGAGAACACTTTGGAGACTCATTCTCCCCTAGGGTGAAACTCCCCTGGGAAGAACAGGACAGAAAATAGGCTGGACACAAGAACTTTTATTTTTTGAGTGACATGAGTGTTCAGAGGCACCCCACCCCACCCCATGTGAGCTACAACAGCCACTGTGAGCTGGATCTAGGAGGGTCGAGGTCCCTAAGACCCAGGTCAGTGCCCCCTCTGGAGGGAAGGGATGTAGCACACTGATACTTTCCCCAGGATAGGCCGGAGTAGCACTCTGGCTGGTTCCCAAATACAGGACAGGAAAGAACCACCACCTGTGTCTCAAGGTCTAGGGGGAGGTGAGCCCAAGCCAGCCTTTGGAGGCTGCTGCTTCGCTCCATCTACTAGAGGTGTTGCCAGAGCTGCTGGGGGCCAAGGGGATGGGGGGTGTGGAGCAGGGGGAGCATCCATTCTGTGTAGCCAAGAGTCCTCATAGAAGACAAATAAACATCAAATACTGTTGTACATGTTGCTGATTGGGAGCTCCAGGGGCAGCAACTTAGTGCTTGCCCCTTGTGGCTGACCTAGGTCCAGGGCCTCTAGCCAAGGAGGGAGCTGAGAGTAGGGAGCCCCCCATCCCCTCCACCCCAGGCCTCCCCATCCAGGGCAGTGTCCAGCAAGACATCTCCTGAGGAAAATTTGGGTCAGAGCTGGACCTTAAGATCTGAGGAGGTGATGGAGTGTGAGAGAGATAGGGAGCAAAGTTGGGGTGTCTGGACCAGCCATAGCCCAGGAGGCTCCATGTCTCCTGCAGGCTTGGCCTCTGCAGGAAGAGGCTGTGCAAATAAGGGTGCTACACCCCTCTTCTGTTGGGCTCACTGAGGCCCATGTAAACATCTATGGGGGATAGGGTGGTGGTGGGGAGGCAGAGCTGGGTACGGGGAAGAGCCTGATCGAGAGGCCCAGGCCCCAGTTACTCCTCTTCAAGGATTTTGCGGGTATCTGTGAACTCCTCAATTAATGAGTCCTAGGAAGAAAATTGGAGCAGGTCAGGTTTTCTAAGGGACTCCTTGGCCATATCCAGGGTGCCATCTCTCACTGTCTGAGCAAGTCCAGAATGAAGTCAAAGAGGACACAGGCAGACAGTCTTTGAGAATACGCCTAAGGGAGGCTTGGCAGTTCACATTCCCTCAGTGTCTGATTGGGGGGCTATGGGAGCAGCAACACTACCCCACTTCCTGCCCTCCCTGCCTTCCTCAGGCCAGCTGCTGCTGCTACTCACATCAAAGGGTTCATAGAAGGTGTCATGGCCATCAAAAGTGGGGTTGGGTACAGAGATCAGGGGTGGACTAGGTCCTTCTTGCCAGGGTGAGAAGTCATCTTCATCATCTTCAGCCTAGAAGTAGAGGCAGGCTGGGAGCCGGTGGCAGGTCAGAGTGAAAGGGGGAAAGGGGGAGCAGATAAAGGAATACCCTGTAGGAAAAGGGGACAGAAGCTAAAAGCAGGACAGGGTGAAGAAGGAGGGAAGGAGAGGTGAAGAAGGCTTGAAGGGGGAGCAGGACTGGGGGGCTTTTCTACCTTGACAATTCTCCCCCAACCCATTCCCTTCCCATCTACCTTGAAATAGTGGAACTGGAATCCTTGGCCCTTGACTTTGTAGTGGAAATATAGAGCCACCAATCCAAAAACCAGCCCTGCCCCCAATGCAGTGGATGTGCCAACTGCTACAGAAACAGAGGTCCTTGCCAACGGAGCCTCCTGCAAATAGAGTAGAGCTGCTGTTGGTGTGAATACTCAGCCCATCCCCTAGGCATCCACCCTGTACATCCCTTCCAGGCTGCTTGATCCAGGAAGAGGAATCACAGAATTTTACACCTAGAAGGGACCTCAGTAGACATCTAGTCCAACCATGGCCATCTGGCATCTTCTCAAAAACTTACCATGGAAGGCAGTCCAACCCCACTAACTGGTGGGGAGTTTTTCCTTAAATTAAACCTAAATTTTCCTCCAGCCATTGCTTCTGATTCTTCCATCCAGGACAGATGAGAATATGTCTAATCTCTCTTACATCTGAAAGTCCTTCAAACACTAGAAGATAGCTCTCATATCTACTCTCTCTCCAACCTAACCCCTACCACAAGCCCCCAGGCTAGCCCCACTTCTATCAACCAGTCCTTATATGCTGTGGACTCAAGGTCTCTCACTAGCCTTGAGCTCCTTTATCAGGGTCCTTCCTGTAGCACTCACTGACTCCAATACTCTACCCCAGCCCCATCCTTTGCTCTCCCAAGGTGGCACTCACCGGCTCTGGGGGCACAGTGAGGGGACTCTTGATGGCGTGGATAATGCCATTGAAGGTGATGATGTCCCATTCCACAATAGCACTGACTCTTACTACATCAGGGCCCTCCTGAATGAGAAAAGGGGAGACTCCTTACAGCATTCTTTATCGGCCCAATTTAACTGTTGGCCAGACCTGACTCTGGACTAACAGCCATTCCCTCAGCCATAAATGAATAATAAACCCAACAGTAGCAAGGCCAGTTCACTAGGACTGAGTCATGTGTCTGAGCTAAAAGAGATAGTTCTTTCGTGACTGGGGGAATGGGAGGTTGGCATGTGTCTCCCGTGGCTGCAGGGTGGTTTTGTTCCAGCATGGTCGATGGACTGTAGCTAGGCAGGGAAGTTGGGGGGAAATGGGCAGAATCTTGTTAAGCAAAGGGCCTGATGCTGCCCAATCCCTGGAAGTTGGTAAAAGAAGCAGAAATAAGTGGGTGATGATGGGAGGTGGGTCCCCTGGGAAAAGGCTCCTGAAGTGATACGGGAGGGTCCGGTAGGGAGGTCAGGCCAGATACTAGCAATTTATCCACAGACTGTGGCTGCTGAGGGATAGCTTAGGGGAGGGGTGTCTAACCTTTTTTGTCCCTGTACCTCCAGCTTTATAATAAGCCTTTCCCTGGCTACGACTGAGCATGAAAGGAAATAGATTCTAAAGTATAGTATGTAAGTCATATAAGAAAATAAACAGATTAATTTCAAAAGGATAAAATAGTTACACACCAAATACTCTCACCCTTCTCAATCAGCTTCTTCTCCCCAAGGTTGTGTGTGGGGCGGGGGTGGGGAGCACACAAACCCTAGGTGGGGAACCCTGGACTTGGGGTGAGAGTCCAAAGGTCCGTAAGGCAACGACTGTATCCTCTGTTAGTTTTAATCTTATTTCTTTAAGTGAGAGTAAAATCCTTTTTAAAATGCAGTTTCAATCTAAAGATAAATTAAGACGGAAGGTCTTATCCTGGAGTCCACAGACTCGACTACCCTAGAGGTCCACGGATAGATTTCATCCTCATGTGGGAAGGGCTTGGCTAATCACTTCCTGCTCCTTAGGGCACACTTTCTTCCCTACTAAGACAGTCACCAGAGTCTGTTGTAGACCAGGAAGTCAGGGCCAGGTCTTACAAATGGAAGCAGAGGGGAACCGAGGGAGAATGAGGGAGGCTATTTGACTGTCTTCAGGGCCTTACCTTGAATACAGCACTGTTTCCAGCGGAGGAATTGATGATGAAAAGCTGGTGGCCTGAGTGGGCTGGAAGGATGGTGCTCTGGCTGAGGTTCAGGCTCAGAAAAGTGACATTAGAAGCATGGAGCTCCAAGTCCTTCCAGCTCAGAGTCTGGGGACAAAACCATCATCACCCTTCTCCCCAATGGCATGTTTATGGCTCTCTCCCCGCCCCAGTGACGCCATCTATGACCACTATACCCAAGCTTCTACCTCAGAAATGTCAGAGCATCTAGGGCATGGATCCCTCTTCTCTACTCCCATGAAGGGGATGCAACCCTGGTGCTGGGGGGAAAGGCAGACCCTACTCACCACATTGTCCTCAAACCCAGAGTTGATGGGGACGAAGAGCGTCTTGAAGGTCAGCTCATCAGATAGGAAGCCAAGGAACTCTAGGCCATGCTGTGTAGTGTTGGCATAATCTAGCAGTAACTAAGGGAAGAGGAATAGAGAGAAAGGGATAAGCAGATGGGGCCTGCTAGGGAAAAATCACCCATCTCCCTGCCTCCCCTCCTTGGCTGAGGTAGCCCATCTGGGCCTCAAAGATCTCTAGGGAGGAAAGCAACCCCTTTCTTCAGTCATCTCAACCCAGAACCAGCAAGCCTCCACCCCCAACCCCACTTGGTTCACCATCTTCCCATGCCACAAACCCCATAGAAGGTGGAGAAGTTGGCATTGGCAGCCAGTACATCCAGCAGCTTTCCGTTACAGACTGTGTCCCCGTCACCCACAAAGCCATGACGGCACTGGCACATCACATCTGGATGGGGGATGGGAGAGTCAAACCCTGAAAACAAATCCTGCAAGCGCCCCCTGCAGCTCCCACCCATCCCTGGAGCCAGGCATAGAAGCTAGAAGGGAGCCCGTGACTCCTCACCATGCACACGGTAGCAGTAGGCATCCCAGCGCTCATTGGAGGTGCTCTGGGCTCCATGGATAACAATGCCCACGTGATTGCTGTCACAGTTGGCACTAGGGTAGACACTGGGATAGGCAGCTGTGCCATTTGATAGCCAGCCCATCAAGCAAAGGTGGAAACCGAGCTGGGAAATTTGTTGAGGAAGGAAAAGAAGTTGTTGTGGGCTAAACCCAGATATGGTTCAGCCTCTGTCAGACCACAGCCCCACTTGGTATCCAAGTACAGCTCACCTCCTCGAAAGATTATCCTGGCCCCCAAGGCCCACTCCCAAGATTTTTCCACCAGACTCACCATAGTTACTGCCCCTGTGTATATACCCTTGGCCTTATCCCCTGCCCCTTTACCTGCTGAGCTGCTGAAAGCTGGTCCAAGGAAGCTAAGACAGCACCCTGGGCTTCGCACTGCTCCTCTGCCTCTTTGAAGGTCAGTCTGTACTTGCCCTCTTGAGACTGCAGGTGGAACACTCCAGCCCGTTTCTCTATAGACAGAAGGCCACAGGTCAGATCACTGGAACAGGAAGGGGAACACAAGTAAGACATTAGGAGGTGGGGAGTAGGAGAGGAAGCTGTGACCTTGGAAGTGCAGGTCAGTGCAGATGGCCTCTGGATGGCAGGGCCCAGGAGTCTCCAGGCATCGGTCCTCAGGGGGCTTAGCCTCCACCAGGCACTGCAGCCCATTCCCCACATAGCCAGCTCGGCACTCACAGCGGCGGGTGTTCTGTGGATACAGCAATGGCCTTAATACCCCATCAGTCCCCAGAACTTCCCAAGACACCCCTTACTGACTCTCTGCTTCCAAAAGACCAGAGCAACAGAGAGGCCAGCACAGGGCAGAAGCCTGCGCCAAGGGAAGGAATGAACGAAGGATGAGAACCGTCTAGGGAAACGGAGCAGAAGCAACTTGTGAGGATTAGAATCTATCCTCAGGCCTTCTCTCCCCTTTCTCTCAACAGCTCAGGGGAAAGACTGAGGCTGGGATGGGAGATTGGACTTAGGAGGGGGGCTACAGAAAGGGAGTGAGGTTGGGGCTGGGGAGCAGCTTCAGAACCAAGGACCACTCACTGGGCCAGTGCTGATGCATTCGGCATGCTCACTACAGCCTCCATTCTGACCATCTGCACAGCGGTCCCGGGCCTGACAGAACACTCCATCACCTTCATAGTCAGGGTGGCAAGTACAGGTCACAACTACCCCCTGCTGGCTACAGTTGGCATGTTGGCTGCAGCCTCCGTGTACATTCTGGCAGTGGTCAATCACTGAAAAAGGCAGGGGCCCATCCCGGGGTAAATAAATACAGCACTGTCCTAACCACACCTCCATCTACCACTGGCCCAGGATGCTTCTCTGCTCAGGGAAGCCTGGGACCACCCCCTCCAGGAAGCCCTCCCTGACTACTTCAGCCTATATAGAAAACCTGTGGCACTTTTAGCCTGAAAAAAACAAGAGCACTTAGCGATAGAGAGTGTCCCAAAAGTTTTAGTTCAATTTTAAGAGCTTAAAAGTGCACTACGACTTTTGGGACAGCCTATGAATGTATAATTTGGTCATGTGCTGGTCCCAGGGTATGAAACTTCCCTCAATCATAATGTGAGTTTCCCAAGAGCAGGGACTGACCCTTCCTCTCTCTTGCCCAAACTATGAACTCCCTATGGGAAGGACATTGATCTGTTCCTCCTCTTTGTCTCCAAGCCTGGGAACTCCTGATGCAAACCAGGGGTGAACTTCCATGACCCCTCCCCAACTACCAGGGTCAAACTGGGGAAGGGTCCCACCTACCTGTGCATTTGTGGCCATCCCCCTCATAGTCCAGGTTGCATTCACAGATGTTGTCCTCTCGGCATACAGCATGGAGATCGCAAGGTGGGGAGCACACGGGTTGAACATCTGCCCCCCCCACCCCAATCAGAGTTAGCGTCAGTGACCTAGATCTCTGTTTATCACATCCCTCCTTGCTTCCACTGCCCAGACAGTTTCAGTCCTTCACCATGGCCTCTGTCCCCAAGACTCCTGACCCGGACCCTCCTAGAAGGAAATGTCTAATGCAGAAGCTTTGGAAATGGAATGACTGCTAGATTGAATCCTGGGCCAGCCCAGGCACCTTCAGGCCCTGCTACTCTGGAGTGGGGAGAATCTTATTCTCGCCAGGGCAGCTCTGGATTGATAGCTGTAGAACCCTTTTCCCTTGCGAATAAACCCCAAACATATTGTATTTATTATAGTAACAGGGCCTGGAGGTGCATCAGCAAAGGAGAAGAAGGGAAAGGATAGAGGGAATGGGACCTGGAACCAGGACACTGAGGTATGGTAGCAGTGGCAGAAAGATGGTTAGGCCAGCTCAGAAACCATGAAGTTTGTTGAGGTGAGAAAAGGAGTCCAAAGCCAGGCCAGAGATGCGTGAAGATTCAGTGACACAGGAAGCCAAACTGGACAGACTTTGCCTGTCTCAAGCCTTTGGACTTCTCATTTATCCCCGTTACAGATAATACTTGCTCTTAGTTTTGATGCTTCTTATCAGTTTAAGAAAGGTTCCATTTATTCCTGTGCTTTCTAGTGTTTTTAATAGGAATGGGTGTTGTATTTTGCCAAAAGCTTTTTCTGCATCTATTGAGATAATGGTGATTTTTTTGGTTTTTGTTCTTGATATGGTCAGTTATGCTACTGGTTTGCCTAATGCTGAGCCTACATTCCTGGTATAAATCCCACCTGGTCACAGTTCATGATCTTTAGGATATATTATTGTAATCTCCTTGCTAGTATTTTATTTAAAATTTTTTGTATTAATATTGGGAAATTGGTCTAAAATGTTCTGTCTCTGTTTTTGCTCTCCCTGGTTTAAGGTATCAGAATCCTATTTGTGTCATAGAAGGAATTTAGTCGAACTCCTTTATCTAATTTTTCCAATCATTTATATTTGAACTTATATTTCAAATCATTTATATAGTATTGGAATTAATTGTTCTTTAAATGTTTGGTAGAATTTGCTTGTAAATTCATCTGGTCCTGGGGATTTTTTCTTAAGGAGTTCATTTATGGCTTGTTAAATTACTTTTTCTAAGATGGGGTTAATAAGTATTCTATTTCCTCTTCCATTAATTTAGGCAATTTATATTTTTGCAAATATTCATCCATTTTGTTTAGATTGCCAGTTTTATTGGCACATAATTAGGCAAAGTGGCTCCTAATAATTGCTTTAACTTTATCTTCACTGATGGTACATTCATCCTTTTCATTTTTTGATCTTGATAATTTAGTTTTCTTCTTAATCAAGTGAACCAATAGTTTTTCTATTTTATTATTTAATTTTATAAAAACAACCCCTATGCAAATTCAATGTTTTTACTTTCAGTTTTGTTAATCTCTCCTTAGATTTCCAGGATTTCTATTTTGGTATTTAATTGGGGATTTTTTAATATGCCTTTGTATGTCTCCCATTCTCCCTTTCCCTATTTCCTTTCCCTGTCAAAGTTCAAATTCCCTGAGAGTAATATCTATGTTCTATTAATCTTTGTAGACCCTGCACCAAGGGCAAGATCTTGCTAAACTCAGCATTTAATAAATGCCTATTGAATGAATGAATGCAGGGTTTTGGGAAACAGTATCAAGGAACTGTGGCCACTGCCTGGGGCAGAATGTGTAGTCTACACATATCCCGAGGCTCTTGGCTCTAGTCTGAAGGAACCACTAAGGGCCTGAGCGCTCCTTCTCCTAATCTGTTCCCCAATCCCCATAATTCACCAGGAAGTTTGGGGGAAGGGCATCATAGCATTCCTGGGGGAAGACAGAAAGTAGGTTTCTGAGTTTCAGGCATGATTACTTGTGTGGAAACATGCGAAGAGTCTGAAAGCATGCACACATACAATTAAGAACTTGTAGATGTGTGCAAGTGTTCTCAGAGACATGTAGACACATGCTGGTGAATATGTCTATAGGGTAGGAAGGAAATCAGCATTTGCCTGCTATGTGCTAGGCCCCACGCTAAGCATCTTACAAATATTATCTCATCTGAGGCTCACAATCCTGGTGGATAGGTACTGTTACCAGAACCATTTTACAGTTAAGGCAGTTGAGGCAAACCAAGGTTAAGGGACCTCCCTAGGAACATGACGCTAGCATCTAAGGCTGGATTTGGCCTCCGGCCCTCCTGTCTCCAGGCCCAGGACTCCATCCACTGTACCTCCATAAGCAACAGGAGCTTGTAAGCACACACATGCACAGGGACACTCACCCAGCTTTGTCTCACAGTGTTGTCCACTCCAACCTTCATTGCAGAAGCAAAAGCCAGAACCTGAGATGCCATCATCACATTGGCCATGGTCTGTGCATTGACAAGCTGGAGAAACCGAGGAAGGGAGAGTCAGGGAAGGGGGAGCAGACTTGGGGAAATATAATATCGTCAGAAAACCTTACTTATTGTAAGGCTTAAATCTAACTTTATGTGACTAGAGATTGTTTGAACCCAGAATGTTGTCCTGACCTCAGTAACTCTTCAGGCATGCCAGAGATGGCCACAAGGAATTTTGGGTTCCCCCAGATCCTGGATCTATCCAAAACATTTATGCTTTGGGTCCACTCACTCTGGTCTTGTTTTGGGCTCCCTTTTGACTTTGCCCAAATTTTATTGAATGTTTATATTTACTGATACCCATCTCAATCTATTTGCTTTCAAGCTTCCCTCTCTGGCAGTTTATGTGGCAGTGCCCTTGTCTAAATCCTTCATAATGTAAACCTTCCAGAGCTCAGACAAAAGGGAGCCGTACTCTTCTCAAATAAATGACCTAACAAATTTATTTCTGAGACTGTTTCAGATTTGGGGGTTTGTTCTCGCAACAGCAAATTCTTGAGAGGAATTGAATGGAAGGAGGATATAAGTTGGGGAGGGGCTCACCTTGACAGCGGGGACCAAATGCCCCTGCAGCACAGAGCTCACAGGCTGTCCCATTGAAGCCCTTGTTGCACCTACAGGCCCCTGTGCCTGTCATTCCATCATTGCACACTCCATTGCCACTACATGGGTTTTCTGGCCCTCCTGGGCACACTGCAAGCAAAGAGATGTCAGCCCTAGAACCTCAGGGTCCCTGCAGTCCCTCCCAGTATTTCCAAGAGGTTGGAGTCCTGGGCAAGTCACTTCACTGCTATTTACCTCAGTTCCCTCATCTGTAAAATGGGATCCTACCTCCCAAAATTGTTGTGAGGATAAAATGAGATGATATTTGTAAAGCCTTTACACAGTGCCTAGCACATAGTAGGTTCTATAGAAATGTTAACTATGATGAAGATGATGACGGAACTTAGAAACCATTTTACAGATGTGAAGGAGTTTGGAGAGAGGAGCTGTACCCAGCTAATGACCGAAAGAACTAGGCTTTTAATCCTGATACCTCAGCTGCAAAGCCAGGAATCTTGTCACCCTCACCACCAGCTTTAGGGTGGGAATGTTCTTCCAAAAAACAGAGCAAGGCAGAAACTTAGTGGACGTAGATGTGGATGTGGATGTGGGGAGACTTCAGGACCAGGGAAGAGCAGGAGGAGGAAGACAGCTCTGCATGGGACACAGGATTCGCACTAGAGTTTGCCTAACCCTCACCCTGAATCAGCCGGCCTTTACCCTTGGCCTTGGATAGTTCCAAGAAACACACCAAGGCCAGTCTGGAACCCAGACTTCACTGGTCTGGAAAAAGAACATGGCGGAGGGGCAGAGGCTGCAAAAGGCAAGAACTGAGGACAGCATGGAAGAACCTGGAGCATTCCTCTCTCCCTGGCACCATTTCTGGGAAGCCTCCACTCTGGCCCCAGTGTCTCCCCATTCTGAGATGCTTTCTCCCCTCCATGTCCAATGCCCCCCTGTTACAAACAAACACAACTATCTCTGTCTGTCTGTCTCTCTCTCACTAGACACTGAGTTAGGGTTTGGGAAGGTCTGAGCTTGAGGAGTTGAGGATGTCAGGATAGAGGAAAATCAAGAAGTGGGGTGGTGGCCTCTGACCTTGGCAGTCGATGCCATAATGTCCCTGGCAACAAGCTGGTTTCCAGGTGACTGTAGAGCAACGTCGGCGGCAGCCAGGTTTCTGAGACTTGCGGGAGAATAAAAACGGATCGTGGGGGGTGTATCTCAGAAAGAAAGGTCTCCTCAAAGGGCTCTCCCTCAAACAGAACTCGATCTCACCCTAGGAATCAGCCAGGAAGGAGTCACACCAGGATAGCCACCAGAGTGGGAGTGTGGTAGAGGGACTGGGTCTCATCTCAAGACTCACCAATCCACCACTCCACATGTCCCAGACATTGACCAGTCCCCTCCCCCCACCACGTCCACCTCTTTCTTCACCTCATCCTTGTGTCCTGCAGGGCAAGGGGGCAGTAAGACGCACGAACCGCAGTACTGTCTGAACGTCTGGAGAAGACATAGGTACAACCCTCTCAGTGACCCCTGCCCAGCCTCCTGTTCTCCACCTCCACCCTCCATACCAACCTGCCCCAGCTCTTCAGGTCCCCTTGTGTATTTATGGAATTATTAGAGTTTAGAGGGACCTTAGGGATCATCTATGATGATGATGACTCCTTCATTTAACAAAGAGGGAAACTGAGGCTCAGAGATGTTGGGTCACAAAGATAACAAGCAGTAGAACCAGAACCTGAATGCAGGCCTTCAGGATACAAATTCAGGGCTCTTTCCACTATACTCTCCCTTAAGAAGAAAGCTGTGAGGGCTACAGCTGAAGTCCCCATAACTCCAAGACCTCAGCTCAGTGGCACCCTTCCCTTGCTCCCGTTCCCCATCCCCTCTTCTGCTCCTGCTGATCTGAGTGAGCCTGAGCTACCACCCTCAGCCTGCCCCAGCTTCCTTCACCTTCCCCCATCACTGTTCATGTCTGGACACTCCTTCAGGTTCTAGCCTCAGGTGAAGAGGCCCTTTACAAGGGCAGGGGATGGCCAGAAGCCCTCCTCCCCCCCACTCCATTTCTGACCCTGACAGAAGTCACAGAACTCCATCCTGACACAAACCCATCCCATCTTTTGTTCTCACGCACACTCAGGTTGGAGATGATAAAATCAGGGAATTTGGATTTGAACCCTAGCCCTTCTCCTTATTACCTACGTGACTTCAAGGAAGCTCCTTCTCTGACCACATCCATGAGATGACTAGCTGACCTCAAAGGTCCCTCCTAGCTCCAAATCTGGGATCTCTCTCGACACTAGTGGGGCTCCCTCCAGCAGGTCCTCTCCCAGTTCACCATAAATGTCACACCTTCCCTGATGCCTATCTCCCACCCCCTGGTCAGCTCCTGGCTCTTCTGACCGACAACTGTTCTTTGACGTAGTGGTCACAGCGGGACCCCAGCCCTGCTGGCTCCAGGAGTTGGTTGATGCCATAGGCAATGCCCCCCAGGAACTCCATGTGTCGCTGCACAATCCGAGCTTCCCCCTCGCCAACCAAGAGGTCACCCTGGAGGAGAGAAGGATGGGATGGAAATGTGCCCACTCTGCCCAGCTGATGTTTCTCCCCTCCATATCCAAATCCTGCCCATTTTCCAAGGTCCTTTGAAAAACCCTTATGCCCACGACTCCCTAAGTGTTCCTAAGAGTTTGGTGGGGGGCTTTTTCAGTGATGGACTATGTTTCCATACTATTCAAAACATCATAATAAATCCTCTCAAGAAATTATATTGGCGATATCTGCTGCAAGATGGTGCTCATTCCACCTCCACCAGGAAGCCTTCTTTGTCCCTCCCTCAACCTTCAGGGATCGCTTCTCTCTGGGCATCTTCTCCAGCACACTCCAACTTGACACTTCATCTTACCCAGTCCTCTCTAATTCCTAGGTAGAAATCCCACCTCTTCCAGACTGTGAACTCCCTGAGGGCAGGTTTGGGCTTTCCCTTTGGTTTCCCTTTGCCCTTTCCTTTTGTTTCAGCCTCTCCTTGTCCCATTGTTGCAGAGGAGGCAGGCAGGTCTAAGGGATACTGCTGGAGACAGGGGACCCTGTGGTTTCTGAGGCATGCTGGCTAGGTTCTGTCTTCATTCCATTCTAGCATCTTGACTTACTGGCAGGGTCTTGCTACAGGAGAAGGAGATGGGATTGCCATGCATTGTTCGGAGTTCACCCAGGTGGGGTATGTCAGAGGCCAGAGCCTGAGGGAGGTCAGAGGGGAAAATTCAGCAAAAGTCACATGGGATGAAGGCTAGAAACCTGAAGGGAGATGGTCCCAGGTATTCCAGCCCACGGAACAGACAAATCCCTGAGGATGGCATTTTAGAGACAAATTCTATGGGATCTCCAAGAGTAAGGTTTAGGAAGAAAGGAAGTAGCCTTCAGCCCTGCACATTCTCACCTTGACATTGCGGATTACGTGGCCCCTCAAGATGGCTGCCAACTTCTCCCGATGGTCCTCATGGTACAGCCATGCCTGACGCTCGGGGGAGAGGGCTCTCAAGGCTTCATCCGTGGGCCACAGGACAGTGAAGGGCTGGTCAGTCTTATCATGAAACATTGGAAGCACCTTGGCTGTCTGAAAAAGGCCTAACCCTAGTTATAATGGGAAGCAGAAGGCTATGACCTCAGACCCAGACACCCACTAAACCCGGCTGCCAAGAACAAATATAAGGAGGGAGTTCTGAGCAATAGAGAGATGACCTAAGGAGGCACAGGACCCTCCCTACCTCTGGAAATGCTGATCAGAGGGGGATGAGTTGGGCAGCCTCAGCTGGGAGTGGGGAGAAAGTTGGAAGCACAGTATTTTGGGGGCCCAGGAAGGCAAACTTCCTTGGCTCAGGCTCAGACCCCTCGACCTCCCATAAGCACATCTGGTTCAAACAATTGAACACAAGCACACACACACACACACACACACACACACACACACATGTCCTGTTAGAATGCACAGTGCTTCAGGACAGGGTCTGTCTCATGCCTCAAGAGTTGAGCACAGCATCGGACAGAAAGTAAATGCTTAATCAATGCTTGATAGACTGAGACACGGAGAGACCTACATGTGCATATACACACACAGGTACCTGTGTCCATGGACATTCCTAGACATGCAAACTGACACACGATGGATTGTCTGTACACACATGCAAACACCTGGTTCAGACCAGATAGACAGATATGAGCGCACACAGACAATTACCGTCAGAAGCTTGCTGAAGATTGTGTAGCCCCAACTCTCAGCTGCTTCTGTGATATTTTGCTGGAAATGAATGGAGCCCCCAAAGCCATGAAAAAAGAAGGCACAGAAACAAATAAAACAAGAACCGTTCTCATTTCTGCAGACCCCTGTAAGCTACAAAGTACTTTTCCCACAACAGACGCTATAGGGAGGCAGGCCGGAGGCTACAGTTTTGTTGGTGCTTCATTCTCAGGGAGGTGATGCCATAACATGTTAGTGAATTGGATGTAAGTGAGGCAGGGCTGTGCAAAGTCACCAGCCTCACTGTCTCCTCCAGAGCCATCTGGCTCCAGTGGCCAGATATAGCTCAGAATGACTGGAGATGGCCCTGGGTGCAGCTTAGATCTTTCCTATGTCTCAGTATGACTGAAGCAACATTCTTTTTCTTTTCCAGAGGAGGAAAGAGGCCAAGATGGGAAGACACTTATCAGTTCATGAGAAGAAGATGGAAGAGCTGAAGCCGGGCCTCCTGCCTCTAAGTCTGGGTTTTACTTAGGACCCTCCCCCCATGGCCTCTAGCTCCCTTGTCCACTCTCTCCAGGTATCCCATCATACCTTGGGAGGTAGTGATGAGGTATTGGTCCAATGAACAACCTCTGGGGGCAGCAACAGTTTGTCGATGAAATGTAGAACGCCATTCACCCCGACCTGGTCTTCAGTCACCACTTGGGCGTACTCATTGATGTAGATGTTTCCCTGTAGGGGGCAAGAGAGACATGGTAGTTTGGGACTCCCCCACCTCCTACCCCAGGGCACTTTGGAAACCCTGTCTACCCTCAGAGGTTGGATTTCATGCGAAGGATATAAGATGCCAAAGCCAGAAAGAACCTTAAATATCATCTGTGCCAGAAGGTATTAATTTTTTTATGACATGGACACCTTGGATAGTCTGGTGAAGCCCATGGACCCCTTCCCAGAGTTATGTCTTTAAATGCATAAAATAAAACATATAAGATTACAAAAAATATATATATATATTTTTGAAAATACAATCTCACGGGCCCCAAGTAAACCCTCGATTCTAGAGCAAACCCTTTATTCCACTGATGGGGAAGACGAGGTCTCCAAAGAAAATTCATTTAAGATCACATAACCAGCTGATGGCCGAGCCAGGCCTAGAGTCAAGCGTTCCTGACGTCTAGCCTAAGGTTTCACTGCCAGTCTTTCCCCTCTGTCCTCCAGAGGCGTCCCTCTCATCCCAGGCTCTCCTCCCATAGGCCCCCTCACCTCATGCTGGCTGAAATGGAGCTTGTGGCCAGACAGGGTGGTCACATATCCTGCCTCCAGTAGGTCCTGGGTCAGCAGGCGTCTACATCCCACCGTGTGGTATCGGAACAGGAGCTGCCTATGGATGCTGAATGTGGCCAGCTCTTTCTGGGGGTAGAGAAGGATGATTAAGACCAACCCATCCGTCCTTGAGACAGATGTCCAGGCATCTCCTCAGTCTGAATTTCTTCACTTCTCCCGAGCCTTACCCAGGCTCGCGCCTCGCCCTCCCCAGCTCAGCTTAGCCCTGCTCAGGAGGGTCCCCTCCGGAGTTACCCTGGTGAAGTTCTTCATTAAGTCTTCTTTAGGGACAAAGATTGTGAAGGGCCCATCTCCCTTTAATTCCTGGTATTCCTGTGAGGGAGAAATGTAAGACCATGGGGGGTCATGGAAAATGGGAACTATGAGTTCTATACCATTGGCCCAGTTTGGGATCCAGAGCCCAGAGGGAACAGAAAGTGTCATGTAAATGCATGCACAGTGCACCCTTATTTTACAGAAGGGGAAAGGGTCATCAAGAGAGGGGAAGGGCAGAGTCAGGGGCAAAGAGGAACTAGAACCCAAGTCTCCTCACTCTCAACCCAGGGCTCTTCCTATTAAAGCTCAAGGAATCAACACCTTGACCTGTCACAACCCTGAACTTGGGGAGTCCTTGGTCCAAGGAAAAGACAGGACCCTGTCCTCTCCAGTGGAGAGGGGAACAGAGGTAGGAGAGAAAGAACTTTGGCCTTTAAGGAATCTGAGGGGGAGACATGGTCCTAGCTATGGGAAGTGTTATGGAACCTGCTGAACCCTGAGACCCTGGCAGGGAGATAAGATGGGCTAGGCCCATCCATCCTTGCTGACCTCATCAGGGGGAAAAGCCCTATCCACTGCTTACCATAAAGTAGTGGCTGAAAAAGGCTGCATCCTTGTCTCGGAGGAGCTCCTAGGAAGGCAGTGAGGGGCATGAGGGAGGGGAGCACACAGTTGACTTTGGCTCATACTATAAGGGTCTTTCACTTCCACACCCCAAACACACAAGGGCTTAGGTCTCTGCCTGTGTTCCCAGCCCAAGGTCTGTCCTACACTCAGGGCTGTCAATTTATGAAGAAAGATGTGGGACTCAGGCTGGTAGAATGTGGGATGATGGTAGCATAGGCTCAAAGACTTAGATCAGGAGGTCAGTCCAATGCTCTCATTTTACAAATGAGGAAACTGAGACCCCAAGAAATGAGGTGACTTTCTAGTTTGCGAAGGGTCTGAGGCAGGATTAGAATCTAGGTCCTCCTGATTTCAAGATCCTATATCTACTGTATCTTGCTGTCTTACGTAAGTATAACGTGAGGGATGGAGAAAAGCAGTACTGGTATAGGGGGCAGGCTCTTCAGGAAAGGAAACTGTTCCTAGAGTGGAACAGGGTCTTGGCACATGGCAAGGGATCTCAGAGCTCAGTTTGGATTAGAGATCCCTAGACTTGGTCTCAGGTAGAGATCACCCAGGCTCTATCAGGGACTAAGGGACCTGCCAGAAGGTGCCTCACCAGGCTTATCCTGGTCCGGCAGGTGAAGCCATCACCGACAGTTGTGACACCACAAGTACAGGTCCTCTGTCCAGGCCCTGTGTTGTTACATGAAGCATAGGGGCTGCAGCCTCCATTGTTCTGGAGAAGAACAGAGAGGATTGGCCAGGGAAGGCAGATGGGTCAATGGGGACACTTTTGGGGAAACGGGAGCCAAGGTATGGAGATCATCAAGGGGACGGTGCCCCCCATCTCCCATCAAACCCCTGGTTTGCCCCAAACAGTGTCTGGATTACTGGATACCAGAGTCCTGGAGAAGGGACACCCTCATGCCCCTCCCTTCAGATAGTCTGGAAATCCCCCAGATGCATGTGAGGAGTAGACCATCTGGGCTCTACTCTGTCCCTCTCCCAACCTCAGTCTCCCTTTCTATAGAATGGGAAGTTCTCCAGACTAAAGCTGGAGTATTATGACAACACACCTTTATGCAGAGGTTGATGGGATCACAGCTTTGGATTCCATCTCCAGTGTACCCCGGTCCACAGTTACAGGCCACCTAGACCCCCACCCAACACCACGATAATGTTAACTATTTATCCATTTGAGTCAAGGGTCCATGTCTGAGGGAAACATACTGATCCTGCCCACAGAAGCCCCTATTCTGAGAAGGAAATACCTTTCCTCCTCCCAAGGAGATTCTGATCTAAGGAAAGTAGATTTTTTTTCTAGCCCCAATCCCAAGATCCAGAGGGAAGATGGAGATCTAGGGGACTTGAAGAGGCCGAGTCTGAGTGGTCCCAATTCCCCACACTGATGGATATCTCAAACCCCACCAGACTTCAGGTTACCAACCTGACTGGGCCCTATAGGAACACACTCAGCCTTGGCATGGCAGCCACCATTTTTAATTGGGCATCTGTTGACTTCTAAGGGGAAGAAAGCAAAGGTAGTGAGTGAATCGAAGGGTAAAAGTGGAAAGGGGAAAGGGGAAAGGCAAGGGGAGGGGAAAGACTGCCAGAATTTACACCATCTCCCATGGGGAGCTGCCCAGCCTCCAAGGGCCTAGGGACCTGCCTCCTGTTGTCTCTGTCTTTCTATCCCCTTCAGTCTTTGTGTTTCTTACTTGTTCTCCTGAGAAGAGGAGGCAGCCCAATCTCCTTTGAAACCCTTTTCTCATTTTGGGGGCTTCTTGTGTCTAACCTCAATCACTCTCTGCTTCAGTCAGCCCATTTCTTGCCCAGACTTCTCACCTAAACATAGCTCCCCATCCCCAGCATAGCCCTCCTTGCAGGTGCACATCCTCTCTCCAGGGGCCACCTTGGTGCAATTAGCATGAAGTGAGCAGCCACCGTGATCTTGGGCACAAGGGTCCACTTCTGTAGATGTGCAGGCAGGGGAAAGAGAAATCATGAGGGGATAGGAATAGTGATCAGGGATAGAGAGAAAAAGGTGAGCTGGGGACAGGATGGGACTAGGGGCTGGGACTGGGACTGGGACAGGCTGGGGTTGAGACTTCTTTTAGGCCAGGAGCTGTGGGACTGTCTGGGTCAGAGCTGAGAGAGCTGGGGAGGGAGATAGTGGGGAACTATCTTTGATAGCTGAAGAGTCTCTAGGAGTTGGGAGAATGTTGCTTGGGGGTATCCTGATGACCTGAGCAGCTGGTGCCATTGCCAGTGTATCCAGCAGAACAGATGCAGGAAGTGTTGATACAGCTGGAAGGAGAAACATGGCCTCAGTCAGTCCTGTGCTCTCACCTCAGGGTCAAGGGGAGACCTCTAGAAAGGGACCTACAGCCACCCCACTCAGCCCCCAAAAGCCTCACTTATCAGGGATCACTCACTTGGCAAAGGGGTCACATTTTTCCAGACAGGATGAAGCAGTGGACTCTGGGGGGAAATTGGGGCAATGTTATATGTCAGCTGAAAGTCAGGGTAGGAGAAGGAGCCCTAGGTGGAGTCAGGGAGAGGCTTCCTCACCACAACCCTAGTCATCTGCAACTCCACAGGGCTACCACACATCCCCAAGAGCATCTCTGCTCCTGTCCCTCACCTTGGTCACAGTGGGGGCCTTTCCAGCCCACATTGCAGCTACAGCTCCCATTCCCAAGAAGCCCATCCTGGCACATTCCATGGCCACAGTTACAAACTGGGGGAGGAAAAAGAAATTTGGTCATTACTGATAACCCCACCCAAATGAAGGCTACCATTCCTCTTGCCTTGGCCTTTTAGGATCAGGGTAGGAATCCTCTACCAACACCTCCATTCTCCCCTCCCCCTCCCTAACCCGCCAAGAACTTTCCCTTCGATCAACTGAGGAAGATCACATAGCCCTACCTCACCATTCAAACTCTTTGAGGTTAGATTGTGAGCCCAGTGGGCGTGCCCCCCCTCCTGAACAGGTAGGAACACTGAAGTGATCTTCACCCCCACACACACACACACAAACACACCCCACACCCCTCTGTGGTCATGGTATGAATCTTCTTCCCAGGACACAGATGAGGAAACTGAGCCCAGGAAGGGAGAAATCTCGCCCAACCTGGCCCCTCTGTAGACCCTTACCACCAGCACAGTCAGGCCCATAGCGCCCCAGCTCACATCCCTCACAGGCAGTACCGTGGAAGCCTTCATGGCAGTGACACTCTCCATTACCCAGAAGGCCATCCTGACACTGCCCATGGCCTGAGCAGTTACCACCTGGACCCCCAGGGCAGGGCTCACAAAGGGTTCCAAAGTAGCCAGGGCAGCAGTCAGGGATCTGGGGGTAAATGTGGGTGAGCAAGTTATAACAGGTCTGTTAGAAGCCAGTGTCAGAGGCCTCAGCTCATCAGTCCCATTCAATTCTCCAAGAGTGGAGTTTAGAGGCCCAGGAAGGGAACAGGGACTTGCCCAAAATCACATAGTGAGTTACTTAAAAGCAACAAAAAAATAACACAGGCTTGACATGGAACCCTGGTCTTCCAACTCTCAGCCCAGGGCTCATGACAAGGGTTCCAAGCCATTAGAATAGAGGTAAGTCACCCTATCTTCAGTCTCCCCTTAGCTTCTCTGACAGTAACACGTCTACCTCCTAGGAACTAGACTCTGGAAGGGGTAAACCCAGACTTGGTCTGGGCTCTTCTTGTGGATCTTTTATTCCTTATTTCTTTCCCTAAGTCCAGCCCCAGCCTCTTCCCTCTCCCCTCTTGGATCACAAACCTCTATTTTCTTGACGCACGTATAGAAGCAGCCTGTGACCCGAATTTCATTAGCCAAGTAGATACAGCTCTCTCGGGGGCCTTTCTAGAAATACCAGAATGGGAGGAAAGGGATTCAGTCAAGGGGTGAGATGCAACTTGGATGGGAACTCTGACAAAAACAGATACAGAGACAGAAGGCTAAAAATATTAAGACACCGAGAGACACAGAGACAGAAAAGGAGATAAGCAGAGAGATGTATGGAGATAAAGACCAAAAAATAGCAGAGACAAATCAAGATAGAGAGAAAGAAATAGAGAGAAAAAATGGCAAGATGGACAGAAACAAGTGATAAATGAGGCAGAAAAACTAAGAAAGATTGGGATAAAGTGAGAGGAAAAGATAATCAGGGATCGAGAGAGAGAGATAGACAGAGAGACAGAGACAGACAGACAAAGAGAGAGACAGAGACATACAGACAAAGACAGACAAAGAGAGAGAGACAGGGACAAAGAGAGAGACAAAGACAGAGACAGAGAGAGACAGAGACAGAGAGACAAAGAGACAAAGAGAGAGACAGAGACAGAGAGAGACAGAGACAGAGAGACAGAGACAGAGAGAGATAGAGAATTAAACCAGGACAGAGTTAAAGTGAGACCAAAAGAACCCTTTCTTTAGTTGTAAAATGACTACATTATCTTTCAAGTCCCTTGCAGTTTTAAATCTTATAAACTAAACATGAAAGTGACAGAAAGCATGAAAAGAGAGAGGCAGGAATCACAGCACTAGTCCTAAAGATTTGGGGACCAAAAAGTTATTAACTCTGCATGCTCTTTGATCCAGAAATATGCTTCTATATCTACACCTCCAAAGAGACCAAAGAAAGAGAAAAAGAACCAGTGTGTGCAATATATATATATATATATATATATATATATATATATATATATATATATATATATTAAACATTATCTCTGTAACAGCGATATTGTACGGATGATCGATTGGAAAGACAGTAACCCACCACAACTCCACAGGACTTAAGACGAAATATGCTATCTACTTCCTGGTGAACTCGGAATGCAGACTGAAGCATATTTTCTTCTATTTCTTTTCCTTGCTTTTTTAAAACATGGCTAACACGGACATTTATTTTGTATGACTTCATATTTGTAAGGGTTTTATTATGCTTATTTCTGATCTCAACAAGATGAGGGAAGGGACAGATTTTGGAATTAAAAATAAAATGAAATTAAGGGATAAAAAGAAAGATCTGAGTTCACATCCTGCCTCAGACACTTCCATGCTGCGAGACCCTGGACAAGTCATTTCACCTCTCTTGGACTCACTTTCCTGATTCCTGAAATAGGGAACTTCATAGTTGTAAGAACCAAATTAGATAATCTATGTAAAGCACTATATAAGTGAGTTAGCTGTTGTTGCTGTTACTATGCAGCCTGACAGATGCAGAGGAGGTGACCAAAAAAGGGGCGCAGGGTTCTGCTTATCTGGACCCCTGCCCAGAATTCCGGGTCTGATTTGGATGTCTAACTTCCTACTGAGAAGAGCTGGCTGGGTTTGCTGCTCTTTAGCACCATCTAGAGCCAGAGAAAAGGGAGCTTTTCTCAGGAGCTTGACTTCGTAAATTTATTTCCACTGTCCTCCCCAGCTTCTTCCAGGTCTTTCATGTACCTTGCCTCTTCCCTCAATATTTCTTAGAACTAATCAAATTATCTTTCTCACACACTTCTTTTGTTGAATCATTTCAGTGTGTTCAACTCTTCAAGACCCCATTTGAGGTTTTCTTTGCAAAGATACTGGAGTGGTTTGCCATTTCCTTCTCCAGCTCATTTTACAGATGAGGAAACTGAGGCAAACAAGATAAAGTGATTTGTCCAGGTTCACACAGCTAGCAAGTGTCTGAGGTTGGATTTGAACTCAAGTCTTCCTGACTCCAGGCCCAGTGATTATTCTATCCACTGAGTCACCTGGTTGCCACACAGATCTGACTAAAATCTTCAGTGATAATATTTTTTAAAAGCTGGAAGGAATAGAGAGTTTCATGTAAAATTCTCTTTTCTTTCTACTTTGTAACTCCAACTGCTCATTTTATTGGAAGTTGGTTAAAATCAGAATAAATTTTTTAAAAATCTGTTCAGTGGTTTCCTAGCACATACAGGATCAAGTGTTTATACTTATTAGCCGGGCTCGAGACCGTACATTCATTCACTTATAAGCTATTCTGACAGATGTTCCATCATGTTATCCTTTATTTTCTGTGTCCATGAAGCAAAAAGCTGTGGTGGAAAGAAGACTGACTGTGTGCCAGAGAGCTGGGTCTCCATCCCAGTAACGACACTTCCTAA
The DNA here is from genome assembly GCA_028658325.1 of Potorous gilbertii. NCBI lineage: Eukaryota > Metazoa > Chordata > Mammalia > Diprotodontia > Potoroidae > Potorous > Potorous gilbertii. Next base: position 1,699,773 of record CM053769.1, read on the forward strand.
CGACATAACCTTAAACAAGTCATCTCTCCTCTGTCTTAAAAATGGACATAACATCACTTCCAACCTCACATGCTGTTGCAGGGGGGGATGATAAAAAAGATGATGTTCTAGGGCACCTCCAGGGGAACAGAACTCTCAAAGACCATCAAGATCAATCCTCTTCACCCTCCATTGTACAGAGGGAGGAGCGAGGGAAAGGGAAATGCACTTGGGATTTAGTGGTTGGTCCCACAAGGAAGCAGGCTGTCTTACAAAGTAGTGAGTTGCCTATCCTTCTGAGTGTGCAACCAGAGGCTAGGTGACCTCTGTTAGGGAGGCTGCTTTATAGGTTTGGGGCAGGTTGGGGCTGGGATTGAGGAGGTATTAGATTAGAGACTTCCTCTCTCAGCTCTGAGAGTCTAAATCCTAGGCTTCAGATTCCCAGTCCAGCTTTCTCTAACCCATTACAATGTGAGCTCCCTGAGGGCATGGACTGTGTTTTCACCTTTTTAAAAAATCCCCAGTGGGGGATAGAGCCTGGGACATAAATAAATGCTTTTCACAGCCTGACTCAGAAGTTCCTCACTTATTCCCTCATTGTCCTGAATATTTATCTAGCCCAAGTCTGGACACAGCAAATATTCAATGGTGGCGTGAGAGGGGGAAGGGGAGGAAGAGATGCAGTGACAGAGGGAGGAAGGGGGGAAAACCGAGGAGGGAAGGAGAGGCGGAGAGAAAGAGGGTTAGGGAGGGAGGGAGAGAGGAAGAGACAGACAGAGTTACACAAGACACACTTAGAACACTGAATGAATGAATGGGACAGAGACAAGGAGACCTTCCCCCCTCCCCACCAATCACCTGCATCCTGTAGCCAGAAGGACAGCGATACCTGCGCTCACAGCTGCCACATTTCTTCTGTAGGCCCCAGGAGAAGAGGGATGGAACAGAGAGGGTCAAGAGAGAACACCAATCAGCTCCGCGAACCAGCCCTCCTGCCTGCCGAGAAATCCACCCTGGCCTCCAGGTGTGGGCAGGTCCCTCCGGCCTCTCCCCAAGCCCCAGTTCTCACCCGGACCGCTGCCTCATGCGAGCGAGGACACATGTTGGGTCTCTCCGCCAGGACCCCGCCTAAGCCCAGCACCACACCCCTCTGGGGCTTCAGGGTGGGACCCACCATGGGCACCTGGTTCACCAGGGGCTGTGGAAGAGAGAAAAGAGAGAGAGGCAGCAGCCTGGCGTCGCCTTTACCCGTCTCCACCCCCGATTCCACTGAAGGAAGCTCATTTTACAGGTGGGAAGTGGGGAGACATTGAAGCAGAGGGCCCCCGCTAAGTGCATGGAATCTGCAGGTCTCTTTGGAGGCTACTGGGCTTCTCTACCCACCCGGGAAAGGAAGAAGGGTAGCTGGTCCTAGGGGGGGTGGCTTCTGTTGGAGGTGGAGTGTCCCTGTAGCCGGCCTCCACTGCGTGGGGAGGGAAGGTCCCGCAGGTGTACTTTACTCACCTGCTCCCCCTGCCTGATGTAGAAGATTAGCTCGTAGGAGGAACCCAGGAGGGAATTTCGGTGCATTCCAGGCCGCATGGCATCCGGGGTGAGAGCCTCGCCCACGAGCACGTGGCGCATCACAGTTTCTAGGTCCTGGGAGGGGGAGCAGGGGACAGGGAGTAGGGCTCAGGGAGTGGGCATGTGACCCGAGGATATCCCACACCTGCCCTCAGCCCCTCAGTTCACCCCCATGCCCCCCAAAAGCTGTCAGTGTGTATATGTGTCCTGCTAACTTGCATGTTATATTCATATACAAGGAGATAAATTCCAGGCATAATAATGACAGGGTTTATATAGTGTTTTATGTTATGTCATTGATACTATTCACATGTTACAGATGAGGAAACTGAGGCAGAGAGAGGACAACTCACTGGTACAGACGCATGCTTTTATCCATCCCAGCCTGGTGTTCTGTTTGGTGTGTCCTTCCACCCCATGGCCCTAGGCCTGAGCCCAGCTCACTCACTCACCAGGGTACTCAGATTGGCTTTCAGGCAGTAATCCTCCACTGAGTCATTTGTGGGCACAAAGAGGGTATAGGCAGAAGCGGCCTCAATCTGGGCCAGTAGCTGGTATTGCTGGGGAGAAGGAGGCAGAGGCTGACCTCAGCATGGCCCATGGAGGGGAGATGACACAAAGCCTGGCCTTGTCCTCCTCTGAAAACCCTCTAGTGATGGGCTAAGAATCCCAGACAGATCACACTGGGAGGAATCTTAGATACTGCCTGGCTCAGTTCTCCATTGGATGGCTGGGTAAACTGAGGCTCACAGAAGAGAAATAATTTGGCTAAGATTACATACAGGAGTCAATTACACAGCTGGGACTGGAATCTAGGTCTTCTGACTCCCTAGTTTGGGTCCTGTGGATTCATGGCTTTTAAACTTCCTTCTTCTCCCCACATCCATCAATGTTCCTGGAAATGTCTGCTCACTACATCCCCTAGGACCAAAAGATCAGAGCTCACAGGCGTGGGAGGGAAGGAGGAAGCCCCTGGAAGTCAAAAGCTCTTTGGTATTTCTGAGGACCAAAAGAATCCTAGACAACAGACAAAAGATCATAGGCTTAGCACTGGAAGGGACACTGGAGACTCATGAGGCCAGTCTCCTCACTCTAGAGAAAATCTTCCTAACTGTTTTTGTTTCATGGACCCCTTTGGCAGCCTGCTGAGTGAGGTTTTTAAATGCATAATATGAAATGCGTGGAGTTACAAAGGAAACCAACTATACTGAAGTGCAATTATAAAATTTTGTTTTTAAATTCATGAACCCCAGATAGAAACTCCTGCTTTCAAGCCAAGCCATGATTCAAATCCATTCCCTGCCTCCTGCTCCAGGCTTCCTTTCCCTTTTCTCAAACCTCTCCCACCTCCATGCTCACCCCAGGCACAACTCACCAATAACAATTCCTTAAAGATGCTGAAGGAGGGGATAGCATCCAGTTGCTGTCTCAGGCTGAGCCTGGGAGCGGGAGCATCCATTCGAGATGGCAGCAGTACCTGAGGACCAAATAGCCTGGGCTAGCTGTGCCCTGGACTTGGGACACTCTGGCTCAGGAGTCATTGCTGGGCAGTTTGGGGGACAGGAACTAGTTTGGGGATCAGAATGAGCCCTACAGAGGTTGGCAACACATGACCTGTGTCATCCTCAAGGGAGGCTCAAGTACAGGTAGAGGAACAGACCTTACTGAGGATGTGCAGGACCCCATTGGTGGCAAGGATGTCGGCTACAGCCACACTCACATTCCGAATGGTGATTTCCTGAGAAAAACCATTGAAGAGAGCTCACAAACCCAGAATCAGAGAGAAAGAGGCAGAAGTACATATGGATGCCCACACATGAACACCAAGGTCTGGGATCTGTTATATCTCATGGGGCTCTGAGCCCAGCCCACAGAGACAGGATGGGGCAGGGACCCTAAGTGCTGGTCTTCCTCTTCCCCTTTCAGAGCGCATTTAGGGTTAGGGTTAGAATCCCTAACCCTAAATGGTGGCCCCCTTCTTAGCCCTCCTTCCAGCTCCACCCACCTCTCCATCTCAGAACGCTGGGGAATTTGAAGGGGAAGCATGCCATGAATGAGCCAAATTGGCCCAAGTCTTACCCCACTGCTGTTGCTGATCTGCCAACGTGTGGGCGGATTCAAGGTGGTTACCTCCTGTCCAAAGAGGCCGGAGAGCTGCCTAGTGGTAAGAGTTCCTGGGAGGAAGTGGGCCCTGGATGGGGGGCATTAGGGGGAAACAGTGGCAAAGGTCAGTAGAGGGAGTATTAAAAGATTAAAAGGGCCTGTGCTTCCTTGAGGATGGAGAGAGGGCAAAGACAAGACTGGGAGAGTAGGAAACTGGGAGAAAACCACATTGGAGAGGTTAAGAGGTTTTAGCGAGAAGCAAAGTCCCGAAAGCAGGAGGCTGAGAATCCTTGGCTTTCCATCTTCCAAAGAGAAAAGAACCGGGTTGATGGAAAGGAAGAGGGGATGGGTAGAAGGGTCATTCAAACGTCTCTGAAGGATGAATCCACATCCAGCCCTCTTGACCTGGTTTACCACTTCCCTATGCTGGATGTGGAATGAAAAGACATGGGTCACCACTTGTATCACCTTTGGGAAAGTACTTGGCCTCAGTTTCCTCATCTATAAAATGCATGACCTCTAAGGTCCTTTCCAACTCTAAGTCTATGGTGCCCCAGGTGAGGCAGCCCCTCCCCTCATACCTGAGCAGGTGAAGCAACTGTTGTTGTTGCAGCCAAAAAGCTTTGTCTTCAGGGCTCAGGCTCTGGATAGCAGATTGTGATGGTACCAAGGCTGTAAAGTTGCCCCTGGTAGGGAGGGCAAAGCCAGCTCTCTGGAGCCAGAGAACATGTGGAGGTCACCAAAGGGGGTCAATGCTGAGGCCACATTACAGTCTCCCCATGAGAGCCATGACCATTCATGTTGAAGGCAGACATTATATGTAGAAAATAAGAAGTCCCTAGGGTCGCCCCTCCAACCCAGGTTCTAGACAAGGCCAGATCACAAGTGAGTATCCAAGCGACAAGTTCCTGGACCTGACACAGGTTGTATCCTAGAGTTGACTCTAGGGAGCTAAACTGGACTCAAAGGATCCCTTCCCAGCATCCTACCTTAATCCACTGATAGAACTCAGAAAAGTGGTCATTCCTCTTTAGCTCCTAGAGGGAGGGCAGGGATGGTCTGTAGTTGGAGCAAATTGTGATGGGGGCAGGGATAACCATCTGGGACCCTCCCTTCACCCAGGTCCAAAGTCTCAAATAGTCTCCCCCACCAAGGCTAAGCTAGATGTCGGGAAGGGAAGGAGAAGAGATCAGGAGCTCAAGGTCCACTCACCTCCATGATAGTCCCATAGCAGATGAAGCCATCTCCACCATAGCCATCTGGGCACAAACAGAGTGGGCGTTCTCCATCCCCTTGGGGCCGACACGTGGCCTAGGGACACCAAGACCCAAATGAAGAGACAGAGATTCAAAGGCAAACAGAAACAGAGCCACAGAGGTGCAACCAAAGATTCACATCCTAGACAACTTTCAGAGTTGGAAGGGAATCTCATTCAGTCCTGCCTATACCAGATGCAGGAACAGCGTCTTCTGTGTAATAATAGTAACTCACATTTCTATACCACTTTAAGGATTGCAAAGTGGTTTCCTCATTGTAAACCGAATACAGTAGCTAGTTAGCATTCCCATTATAGAGATGAAGACACTGAGCCTGAATAAACAAAGAGGCAGAGGGCCTGCGTGACCTTGGGCCAATCCCGCCGGTTTCCTTGTCTGTACAATGAGAGGATTAGACTAGTTGACCTTGAAGGTCCTTTTCCATATTTCAATCTATAGTCCTATGACCAATGAGGCCTGATGGCACTGGCGGCATGGTAGAAATCTTGAGATTCTGATCTAGTTGTCCAATACATTGATGCCCCCCTTGGCATCATCTGCAAGTCTGCCAAACACATTCTCCTGCCTTAAAGAGGCAACATAATAGAATGGAAAAATCTCAGAACTTGGATTCAGGAAAGAGCTGGGTTAGAAGCCTGCCTTTGACACAGGCAGAGGCTGCATTTCTTGTCCCCTCACTGTTCTCATCTACAAAAGAGGGAGGTGATCGCAATACCTGTAGCACCTGTCCCAGCATTGTTGTACATATGGCGGTACAAGAGCATGCCACCTTAACATGTTCTGTGGGTGTTGGTTTCATTCCTTGCACCAGAGACACCCAGACATTCACACATAGACAAACACTGAGACAGACACAGACTGACAGCAAAGTATGGGGAAACTGAGGCACAGAGTAACAGGCACACGGGTAGAAACAGGAGAGAGAGACTCACATCGGCTGGAAGACACTTTGAAAAGGCAAGGACACAGGCTGGCAGGCAATCCTACACACAGGAAGGACTTTACAATTATAGAATGAATGAACGAACATCCCAGAGCCCAGCCCTGCTCATGAACATAACTAACCCCACCCCTACCCAAGGGCCAAGGCGGCAGGGACAGGCCTCCAGGCTTCGGGGCTGTTCTACTCACCAGCACATGACACCCTCCATTATGGGTCTTCAGACACGGGTTGATAAGGCTACACTCGTAACCATCCCCTGCAAAGCCTGGCTTGCAGGTACAGGAACTCTAGAAGGGCAGCAGGAATCACCAATCAGGGTGGACCCCCCTACGCCCAAAAGAACCTCCTTCCCTCTTCCTCACTTCTCCCTATGACTGCACCAAAGTTTAACATGGATGGAGATTTTCTCTTCCTTCTCCCTTTTCTTATTCCAAACTTTCTCTTTCTCCTCCTTCAAGGATGCTGCCCTGATCACAGTTCTCTCTCAATTCTCTGTACTAGTTTAGCTCTTTAGTCTGGCCTAGTATTTGACCCTCCACTGTCACTGTTTATGCCTGGGAATCTTAGCTTCCCAGTTAGAATGAGGGAGGAAGGTCCATGGTGGAGAAAGAACCCAGAGCTGGGAGGGAGGCAGAGGTCCTGAGCTCTGTCACTGACTTGTGGGAACTTGGATAAGTCTGTTCCCCACTTGGGACTTCTGTTTCTTCTGTAAAATGAGGGGGCTGGACTAGATCAGCTCCAATGTCCCTCCCAGCTCTAATATTCTATATTCTAAGGGCTCTCCCCGCCCTTCCATTCAGAGTTCTGAGGGCTCTCCCAGCTCTACCATTCAGTGTTCTAAGATCTATTAGAACATTCTCTGTTCTACTAGTCTATCTTCTAATACTATATCCTCTGCTATTATAGTCTTCAAGTTGATGGACAGCAGGAGCCCAAGCCTCTAGGCCCTATCCTATGATGTGACTTGCTGGGAATGGCCAATGGGTAGTGGGCAGGACATTGGGCAAGCATCTTTCCAGCGTCCCTACCTGTCCCGGTCCAACATAGTTGCAGCTGGCCTCCACATGGCAGCCACCCCGAGTCTCCAGCTCGCATGGGTTAATAGCGACACACATTTTGCCATCTCCTTTCCAGCCCTTGTTGCATATGCATCGCTGGGGTTCTGAGACCCCCCTGACACATTGGGCCTAGGGGAGTCACAGGGAGCCCTTCTCAGAGCTGTGGAGAATGTTACCTCTACCACCCTGCTGTAGCCTGTGCACATTTACGGGGGAGCCCAGGGGCCCTGGCCACCTGGGTCCTCTCCCTAACTCTCCCTCACGCACAAGTTCCCCCTGGGCAGGACTAGTCTCTCTCTTCTCTCTGGATGTTGACATCCATCCCTCCAACTTTGGAGGACTTCTCTTTGGGGCAGCCCTCCCCTATCTCTTAGAGCCCTTGTGTCCCCTACAGATCTGAGGTCCAGACCCATGAGTTCAGCAGGGAGAGGTTGGAAACACCCTGAGGAAAAGGGGACAGGAAAGTCACTAACATTCTCAGAGCAACCGCCTCGATCTGGTTGGTCGCAGGGATGCCTGACCTCACAGGAGAAGCCATCGCCCTCAAAGCCAGGGGGACAGACACACCTGAGGAGCGTGAGAGCAGAGGTGTCAGGGCTCAGGAGAGACCATGGTTGGGGAGGTCACATCGCTGGGAGGAGAGGAGGAAGGAGGGCAGGGGATGGAGAAGCTAGTGTGGGCTCAGGGGTAGGATTGGACTCACATGGCACGACCTTCAAGGGTAACACAGCGGGCACGAGGGTGGCAGTGCTGAGCCAGGCCGGTGGGACCACAGTCGGCTGAGGACTCATTGCAGAAGGGACCGGTGAAGCCCTTGGTGCACGTATCCCTTTGACATATGCCCCCACTGCCTGGCCTGTTGTCACAGATACCATGGACACATCCACACTCTGGAAGGGGGAGGAGGTGAGAGAGGTGGAGGAAGGGGAAGGAGGCCATGAGTGAGAAACTCCCCCATCCCGTGTTTATCCCATCCCCCATTGCCTTGGATGGATGGTTCCCCTACTATCCCACCCCAGGACCCTTGGATGAGTGAGGGATTTAAGGCTAGTGGGAAGGAGGGAAGCAGGGACAGAGGTGTCTGTTTGGTGTCTGGTTACCTAATCCTGAGGTCTACCTACCTGTTTGGCTTCTCTCTCCATTTCTAACAGGTGTGTGTAGAGATGTGTTATGTGATTGTGGGCACGTGTTTGAGCCACACCTGATGTTTGATTTCAAGCCCCTCATTCCCCTGTGTCATCTACCTCCCATACACGTGCATGCACACACGCATGCACATGCACGTGCACGTACACGCACACGCACATGCACACACACACTCACACGCACACACACTCACACACCCTGGCAGGAAGTTACTGTCTGACTGAAATCCTCCCTGTTTCAGTTTGAGCCAAGGAGTCACAAGACTGAGCTGGAAGACTCCTTAGTGGGCACAGGGGTGAACTTGTCACTGGGCCCCCTCAACAGCAGCCCTAACAAATGGCCATCTCATCTCCACTAAAACACCTCCAGTGATGGGGATCTCAAGGTATCTTTGGAAAGTTCTAAGACATAGTCGGCTGAAATCTGCCTCTTGAGAGCTCCCATCAGTCACTCCGAGTTCTTTTCTGGCCACAGCAGAAGGGGTATGAGCTTGTGACAGTCCTTCAAATAGTCAAGGACAACCATAGTGTCTTGGCTAAACTTTCCCTCCTCTAGATTAACATCTGTGCCTCCTTTAGCAGATGCATTCATCATTCTGCAAGATGAAATCAGCCCAGAAACTCAGCCCTCCTCAGATGATCTCCCAGCCCAGCATGACTTCATCCCATCCCCCCAAGTCTCTTCCCCCACCTTAGACTGTGAGACTTTTTTGACATGGTGTTTCCCCCTTTAGATTGTGAGTTTCTTGACGGCAGGTCCTGTATTATACCTTTCTTTGTATCCCCAGCTTAATCAATATGGATTATTGATTAATGGATCTCATCTCCAGGGGTGTTGCCCTCCCATGAGCACTCTGGCTTGTCAGTATCTTTTCTACAAAATGCTGCTTCAAACTAACCCCAAGTCTCTTGACTCTTCCTTGTGGCTCTGGCCCTTCTGTTTGCCAGGGGACCCCCACTCCTTTGGGAGGGAAGGGATGGACTCTGGATCCTGTGCACTGGGTTAGATCAGGCAGGGTCACCTGGGCAGGGGGCTCTGACCTTCCTCACATTGCTCTCCATGCCGGTTGGGATCTGCACAGACGTGGCAGGCGATGCCTTTGTAGGCTTTTTGGCATATACAGGCTCCATTTCCCTGGATACCATCACTGCACTGAGAAGGGAAGCCAGGCTCAGTCTAGGGCTGCCTCATAGCTCCTTGGGGCTTTTGTTGATCCCTCTCCCAGACACATCCCTTCTCTCCCCTAGACTGTCTCCAACCTGTTCCTTCCCCTCCAGTTCAAAACTTCACCCTCCTGTCCTACTTCCCTCCTATCCCAAGAGGGATCTGTGGGGCCAGGCAGTGAGGATGGTGAACTGCTGTGCCAGCTGTGTATGACATCATCAGAGACCTAAGAAGTTCACATCTATCTCCTGGGATGGGGGAAGGTAAGACTGTCAGAGAGATGGATTAGGGTTGTTGAAAGACAAAGGGAAGGCTGCAAGTAGGAATTCTGATGCCCAGGGTCAAACTCAGTAGTTGGGGAAGATGAACCTCAAGAGAGGGATGAGACCCTCAGCAAGTGGCACCACTTAGCTGTTGACTAGAAGGACTATGGCAAGAAAAAATCATGCCCCCCCACCAGATGTTGCTACCCTGAGCCAAAGTCATAGTAGTCCCATTCTCGTTATAGCCCTGTATATTGAAATATATAACCCCATGATTGAAACTCACATTGCCTTTTCCATAGCAGGGATTTGAGAACCCCCCGGGACACTGGGAGCACTCAGGGCCAAAGAAGCCTTTACAACAGCCAAGTTTCTGTAAGAGACAGAAGATTTCCATTCTTCAGGGCTAGGAATCAGAATAAGCCTTTGAAGTAACCGGTCCTGCCTCTTGTCCTATTCCTTTCGGACTAAGAGTAAGGAGTCTCTGTTAGCCCTGCGTCCCATTTCCAACTCTGACTAACACACTGTGTGATCTTGGAAAAGGCCCCTTTCCATTCTGAGCATCAGTTTTTCTACCTACAAAGTATTGTAGATGTTTTCTAAGATCATAATAGGCACAAATGCCTGTTCTTCTTCAGGCACTGTGAGCAAAGGCAAGACAAAGAAATGTAAAACTCACTACTGCTGTCCTTGTAGAGATCACAACAGTTCCTGGTACAGAGCAAGTCTTTAACAAATATTGCTTATTGGTCAGGAAGCAGTTAAGTATATATACAAGACCCATACAGTGTAAATAGAAGGAGAAAACCCTAGAAGAAACTGGAGTAAAAAGTCACCCAGGAATGACCTGCTGAAGAAAGTGGGCATTAAACTGAGCCTTGAAGGAAGTCAGGGAAGAGGCTGAAGTGAAGATAGTGGCAGCCACTGCAGAGGCATAGAGTGAGGAGATGGTCAGTGAGGAGGTCAGAATGGCCAGATCTTCAAAGGTGTGCAGAGGCGTCGGGTGTGAGGACTCTTGATGCCAAACAAAGAATTTGTTATTGGATCCTAAAGTCTATCAAGAGCCCCTAGGGGTGCAGGGCCAAGATGGTGGAGTAACAGCACACACATTCTAGAATATTGCCCCCGAGTCCAGCCAAATATCTGCAAAAATGGCTCTAAACAAATTCTGGAGCTGCAAAACTCAGAGAAGGATGGAGTGAAGCAAATCTCCAGCCCAAGACAGCCTAGAAGGTCACCAGGAGGTGTCTATTGAGTCATGCTGGGAGCAGAGCACAGTCCAGCATGGGCCATGCTGGCACAGACAAGATCTGAAAAGGCCTTGGAGAGACTGAATCTCTCACAGCTGTGGTGATTTCCAGACTTCATGACCCCAAAATGCTGAGGATAAATTAGAAGGTCAGTGAGAAAAGCCTGTGGGACCAGTGCTGGAGAGTGGAGTGGTCCGGCCTCAGGCCCAGGGCGTCTGAGGGGTGGAGTGGAGAAACCCACAGCAGCCACAGGGACAGTTGCAGCCATTGTTTCTGGAGCTCTAGGCCCACAGATCGTGGGGGGATCAAGTAGCTGACAGTACACCTCCCCCTCAACCCCACTGGAAGCAGAGAACTACCTTGACAAAGAGCTCAGAATTCAAGTAAATGGCTGGAGAAATGAGCAAAAACCAGATAAAGAATCAGACTACAGAATCTTACTTTGTTGACAAGAAAGACCAAAACATGCAAACAGAAGACAACACAGTCAAAGCTCCTCCATCCAAAGCCTCCAAGAAAAATATCAATTGGTCTCAGGCCATGGAAGAGCTCAAAAAGGATATTGAAAATCAAGTAAGAGAAGTAAAGGGAAAATTGGTAAGAGAAATGAGAGAGATGCAAGAAAATCATGGAAAATGAGGCAACTGCTTGCCAAAGGAGACCCCAAAAACATGATGAAGAAAATAACACTTTAAAAAATAGACTAACCCAAATGACAAAAGAGATCCAAAAAGCCAACGCAGAGAAGAATGCCCTAAAAAGCAGAATTGGCCAGATGGAAAAGGAGATCCAAAAGCTTACTGAAGAAAATAATTCTTTAAAGATTAGAATGGAGCAGATGGAAGCTAACGACTTTATGAAAAATCAAAAAATTACAAAACAAAACCAACAGAATGAAAAAATGGAAGATAGTGTGAAATATCTCATAGGAAAAATAACTGACCTAAAAAATAGATCCAGGAGAGACAATTTTAAAATTATGGGACTACCTGAAAGCCATGATCAAAAAACAGGGCCTAGACATCATCTTTCATGAAATTATCAAGGAAAACTGCCCTCATATTCTAGAACCAGAGGGTAAAATAAATATTGAAAGAATCCACCGATCACTTACTGAAAGAGATCCAAAAAGAAAACCTCCTAGGAACATTGTGGCCAAATTCCAGAATTCCCAGGTCAAGGAGAAAATATTGCAAGCAGCCATAAAGAAACAGTTTGAGTACTGTGGAAATACAGTCAGGATAACACAAGATCTAGCAGCTTCTATATTAAGGGATCAAAGGACTTGGAATATGATATTCCAGAAGTCAAAGGAGCTAGGATTAAAACCAAGAATCACCTACCCAGCAAAACTGAATATAATACTTCAGAGAAAAAAAGGTCATTCAATGAAGCAGAGGACTTTTAAGCATTCTTGATGAAAAGATCAGAGCTTAATAGAAAATTTGACTTTCAAACACAAGAATCAAAAGAAGCATGAAAAGGTAAACAGGAAAGACAAATCATAAGGGATTTACTAAAGTTGAACTATTTACTTTCCTACATGGAAAGATAATATTTGTAACCCTTGAGACTTTTCTCAGTATCTGAGTAGTTGAAGGGATTATATACATATGGAGAGAGGGCACAGGATGAGTTGAATAGGAAGGGATGATATCTAAAAAAAAATAAAATTAAGGAGGAATATATGGGGAGGGGAAAGGGAGAAATGGAGTAGGGCAAATTATCTCTCATAAAAGAGGCAAGAAAAAGTTTTTTCAATGGAGGAGAAAAGGGGTTAGAGGGAGTATAGAGTGAGAGAAGAAAAGTGGCGCTCACTCTCATCACATTTGGCTTAAGGAGGGAATAACATGCATACTCAATTTGGTATGAAAATCTATCTTACACTACAGGAAAGTAGGGGAGAAGGGGAGAAGTGGGGGGGTGGGGTGGATGATAGAAAGGAGGGCAAATAGGAGGAGGGAGTAATTAGAAATAAATACTTTGGGGGAGGGACAAGGTCAAAAGAGAGACTAGAATAAATGGGGGGCAGGATAGGATGGAGGGAAATATAGTTAGTCTTTCACAACATGACTTTTATGGAAGTCTTTTGCATAACTACCCATATGTAGCCTATATTGAACTGCTTGCCTTCTCAATGGGAATGAGTAGGGGGAGGGAGGAAGGAAGAGTAGTTGGAACTCAAAGTTTTAAAAATGAATGTTAAAAATTGTTTTTACATGCAACTGAGAGATAAGAAGTATAGGTAATGGGGTATAGGAATCTATCTTGTCTTACAAGAAAATAGAGGAGATAGGGATAAAGGAAGGGAGGGGTGTGATAGAAGGGAGGGCAGATTTGGGGAATGGGTAATCAGAATGCACAGTGTCTTGGGGTGGGGGGAGGAGTGAGATGGGGAGAAAATTTGGAACTCAAAATCTGGTGGAAATGAATGTTGAAACTAAAAATAAATTATTTTTTTTTTAAAAAGAGCCACTGTGGGTTATTGAGCAGATGGATGATGTGTTCACTTGACAGCTGGGTGGAGAATGAATTGGAGTAGGGAGAGACTTTAGGCAGAAAGACTCACCAGCAGGCTTCTGCAATAGTCCAGGCATGAGGTGACAAGGGCTTGCACCAAGGTAACAGATGTGTGAGTGGGGAGAAGGGGATACACATAAGAGATGCTATAAAGGTAGAAATGACAAGATCTGGCAATGGAAAAGATATGTGGGGTGAATGCAAGAGAGGAGTTGAGGATGACTCCAACATTAGGAGCAAGCAATACTAGAGGACAGTAGAGGAACAGTCTGAAAGAGGAAAAGGTTTGGGGGGAGCTGAAGATAATAAGCTCAGTTTTGGAAATGCTGAATTTGAAATGCTTATGGGACATCTCTTTTGAGCTGTCCAAAAGTGAGATGATGTTGCCAGACTGCAGATTTGGTGGTGGCCAAGAACTGGAAATTGAGAGATGCCCATCAAGTGGGGAAATGGCTGAACAAGTAGTGGTATGGGAAGGTAATGGAATATTATTGTGCAATAAGAAATGATGAAGAGGAAGACTTCAGAGAAGACTTATATGATAAGGAAGACTTATATGAACTGATGCTGAGTGAAGTGAAAAGAACCAGAAACATTGTACACAGTAACAGCCAGTGTGCGATGACTGATTTTGATAGACTTAGCCCTTCACAGAAATGCAGAGACCTAAAACAATTCCAAAGGACTCATGATGGAAAATGCCATCCACGTCCAGAGAAAGAACTATGGGGTCTTAATGCAGAGCAAAGCAGATTATTTTTTGTTTTGTTTTCTTTCTTATGGTTTCTTCCATTAGTTATAATTCTTCTATGCAACATGACAATGTGAAAATGTTTTTAATTGGAATGTATGTGTAGAGCCTATATGAGATTGCTTCCTGTCCTGGGGGAGGGGTGTGGGGAGAGAGAAGGAGAGAAAATTTAAAACTTATGGAAGTGAATGTTGAAAACAAAAAATAAATAAATGAACTAATAAAAAATGGAGTTTTAAGAGAGATTAGAGATGTGTATATAGATTTGGGAGTCATCTGCATAGAAATGATCACTGAACCCAGAGAAAGGATCATTGAACCCAAGGGAGCTGAAGAGATCACCAAGAGAAACAGTACGGAGGAAGAAGAGAAAAGAGTCCAGGACAGAGCTTTGGGGAACACCTCCAGTTAGTGGGCATGGTGTGAATGAAGATCCAGCAAAGGAGACTGAGGAGTTGTCAGGTAGAAAGAGAGCCAGGAAGGAATGTGGAGAATGTGTCCTGAAAACCTAGAGAGAAGACAGCATCAGGAGAGAGAGAGTGGTCAACAGTTTTGAAAGTTATAGAGATCAAAAAGGGTGAGAATTGAGTAAAGGCCATTTGGTTTGTCAATTAAGAGATCATTGATAACTGCAGAGAGAAGCTTCAGATGAATTATGTGGTAGGAAGTCAGGTTACAGAAGGTCTAAAAGAGTGATAGCAGAGAAAGTAGAGACCAATTGTAGTCAGGGGGCAATCTGCTGGAGAAGATGGGATGAGATGGAACTGGATTGGGATGGGGTGGGATGAAGGGTGTATGTAGAAGGATTTTTATTGGTGAGAAGAATCACCTCTTCATGTGACACAGGAGGGAAGGAGGAGGTTGGAGGGGGAAGACAGATGAGTGATATGAGATGAGGAAGAGGGGAGAAGAGAGGGCTCTGGCTCCATAGGGCATGAGACCAGAGACAGAGAGGGTGGTGGGAAGGGGCTGTTCTAACAGCAATTCTATGACTCGGAGTTCCTAAAAAGGGGAATAAATGGTTTGTTTCATCACAGACATGGCTACTGCCTGATCACTTTTAACTTCCAAGCCAAGAGCCTCCCTAAGAGTCATTGGGCCCTGATACCAGTGAAGCTAGGTGACACAGTGGAGAGAGCACTGGGCTTGGAATGAAGAAGACTCATCTTCACGAGTTCAAATTCAGCCTCATGACACTAACTGTGTGATCCTGGGCAAGTTGGCCTCAGTTTCCTCATCTGTAAAATAAGTTGGAGAAGGAAATGGCAAACCACTCCAAAATCTTTGCCAAGAAAAACCGAAATGAAAAAAGAAAAACCCAAATGTTTTTCCCTTTGGTCTGTTTTGTTTTGTTTTTTACAATATGACTAATATGGAAACACATTTTAGATGACTGCACATATATAACCTATATCAAATTACTCAATACAGTTTTAGGAAGAGGGGAGAGAAGGAAGAGGAAAACTGGAACTCAAAATTTTGTAAAATGAAGTTAAAAATTGTCTTTACCTATAATTGGAAAAATAAAATACTTTAAAAAGGAAAAAGAAAACCCCCAACAGGGTCATAAAGAGGTGGGCAAGACTGAACAGCAGAAGGAGGGGAAAAGATCCAGAGAAGAAGGCAAGGGTTGGGGTTTAGGTAGAAGAAACAGGGGCAGCTCGGCTGTGGGATATTCCATCCTCACACCATCAGCCTGAACTGGACGGTACTGATCAGCAGGCCACCTACTCAGCAGAGCCTGAGGGGGTCTGTAAATTTGGTTTCCAGACAAAAATGTGCTTTTTGTAAATTGTAAATAAAAAATTGTTAATGAACTCCCTAGGATTATTTCATCCCCTCCATCCCACCCTTTCAGTCCTGTTCAGGCTCCATCCCAAACCCTCTTGTCACTACTCCTTCATCCTCTGCCTTGTCTTCCTCCTACGTCCTCCATTCAGCCCCTCACTCTGCCCCTTCTGCCCTGTCTGTCTCATGCCCTTCATCCATCCTTTCTGGTCTTTCTCCATTCTGAACTTCCACTGCCCCTCTACTCCCTCCGTTCTGACGGAAGAATGTGGAAGGAGAATAAGCCTCACTTAAAATTTCATTTCTAGAATTCACGGTCTACCATCTTTTCTCCCTCATCAGGAGGGAGTTCCTGCTTGGTTCACTCAAAGCAAGCCACTGCCTGGTTCCCTTAGTCTTAGAGGGGGTATTCCCACACACACCAGGGTCCTCGATGTCATCTGCACCTCCACACACCCAGTCCCAATTCTCAATCCCAGGTCCCTCCCAGACCAAATTTCTTGTGATCCACTCACCACAACAGTCTGGTTACAGTATCGAGCACAGCCCTTTTTCATCACGTTCAGGCCATCTGGCTCATGGATGTAAACACACTCTTTGAGAAAAATGTTCTAGGAGGAGGAAGGAAGAGGGAGTGGGAGTTTTAGGAGGGAGAGCTGTGAGTCACTATGGAACTGGACCTCTCCATCCTGTTCCCTTCTTTCCATGCTGACTTACGCTGTGACCTGGGACAAGGGTTTGCACCCTGATACTTTGTAAACTGTAAAGTGCTCTGTAAATTTTCACTCTTAATATTAGTATTACATAACCCAGTCCCCAAGCCCATTGGTACAGGACTCTGTCCTGACCCGTGTGTAATCAGTGAGACCCTGCCCCTGCTCCTCATGAAGGCATAGGTATTGATCTCCACCAATCAGGAGAGAGTCCCATAACAAGGTTCTTTCATGACTAGTATTATTATGGAGAGGCATCCCGGCATAGTGCATAGAAAACTGGCTTTGGAGCCAAAAAGACCCGAACTTAGGTCCCACCTTTGACGCATGCTGGTTGTGTGACGGTGGGGAAGTCACTTCACTTGTCAGTGTTCTATGTCAGTGGCATCAAACTCAAATAGAAAATATGTAAAGATCCCTGTGGGTGCATATTGACCTAGAAAACTACATATTAACATCATCTATGTTTCAGTGTATTTTTATTCATTTTGTTAAATATTTCCCAAGCACATTTGAATCTGGTTCCAGCTATCCTTGGGAGTGCTGTGGTCCACATGGGATGCACAGGCCTCATGCTTGGCCTAAGTGCCTGGGGTCACACAATCAGCAGGTGTCAAAGGGCAGGACTCCAATCCATATTCTTTTGGTGTTGAGGTTGGTTCTCTAGGCATTAGGACATCCTGCCTCCAGGACAGTCAGAGACAGCTTACTCTCTGGTCACAATTCTGTGTGTTCATCCTTCATTGCCAAAGAAGACCATGCCATCAGAGAAATGATGACATGACTTGCACTTGACTTTGTTTTGAGTGAGGAAGGGCTGTGCAGGTCACCAGCCCCACTTCTCCTCCAGAGCCATCTGAATCCAGTGAGCAGATACTCATCAGGATGACTGGAGATGACCCAGGATGAGGCATTTGGGGTTAAGTGACTTGCTCAAGGTCACACAGCTAGTGAGTGTCAAGTGTCTGAGGTGAGTTTTGAACTCAGGTCCTCCTGACTCCTGCACTGGGGCTCCATCCACTGCACCACTAGCTGCCCCATCACAATTCTGTAGCTACAAAGAAATCAACAGGTAGTGAGATTGCCTGAAAATTCTCATTATTTCTCTTATCTCTATTTTTATTTGCAGAATTGGGGGGGAGATTCTAAGGTAGGAGATTTCCACCCTGTTTAGGGACTACAAGGTAGCAAAAGCAAAGCGGACCATCCCCAGACCTCTTCCCCACAGCTCAGCAGTCACTCATAAACCACCCAATCTTGGGCTGGGTAATTCCCTTCTCCAGTGAGTTATTTCTGAATGTGTCAGTTATTTTTCCTCTTTTATATATTTCTAGCAAATGCTCTGGTTTGGTCCAAGCTGGGGTTCAGGGGTCAGGGGAGGTTTTCATCTTTTACTACCCTGAAAACCTTCCCTCAACCCCAACACCCCTGGACTTTCCTAGACCTTGAGCCTGCTTTTCTCCCTGGGTTTGGAGGCTCCACCTTCAACAGATCCTCAATCACCCTCATGTAAATGGAGGCCACAGGCCTTCCTGAACTTCGAGAGAGAAGCAGGCACCTTTGGGAGATGACTGCAGATGAAGGAGGCATAAGGCCCAGCCAGGCAGAGGATGAATTTCAGTGACCACAGAAACTCAGGCCCAGGCTTTGCTCCAGGCTTTCTTTGTTAAAAATTTAATATTAATTTTTTTCCATGACCAAACATCTATTTTCTCTCATTCTTACCTCTCCCCCTCTCTCCCCCACATACACAATAGTATAATCTTTCTTTAGGTTCCCTCCTCCCTCATGCCCCACTACAAGCACTCCTAGGAGAAGGCTCTTCAACCCCCACAGCACAACACTCACCATCTCTTCACTATTGGGGGGACAGACACTGGCATTCTGGACCTGGCAATCTCCACAGGAGCCCTGGGAAGAGAAGGGTTAATCATTGTGGCTCTGAAGCAGTGTCTTCCTCCTCCTTGAGGCCACTTTCCTGGGGATGGCTGATAGCTGGTCCCCTTTGGGAAGTTCTCACCATCACAATCTTGTACTGGTTCTCATTGCATCGATGGGGCAGGATGGGCAGGATGGATGGGGGCAGCAAGATGCCATCCAGCAGGTGGATGATTCCGTTGGATGCCACAATATCCATGCTCTTCAAGGGGACACCAGGAGAGCCCAGGAAGATACGCCCCTAGGACAGAAATCCCCCATGCCTTCTCATTCACATCTCCCCTACACCAGCCCCAGGAAAAATGGAGCTCACTGGGGTCCTGCCCCTGCCATTGCCTCACTGGATAATCCTGGGAAAGTCCTGTTTCCTCTCTGCACCTCATGGTCCCTAGGGCTCCCTCACTGTGTATTCTATTTGTTTCTTATTGAATTATTGACCTGTAGTGTACAGTAAAAAGAGTTCAGATGGGAACTGGAAGGCCTGGTTTCTACTACCTACTAGCTAGCTGACCTTGAGCAAGTCCTGATAGCCCAGCCCCACCCCAGCCCCCTCCACCATGGGCCTCAATGTCTTTAATTTAAAGAATTTAATTTCATTCTTTAAATTTAATTTAATTTAAAATGGGAAGATGGGACTCAATTATCTCTAAGATGCCAACCCAGGAGTCCATAAATCTACCTATGTGTAACAGAGGTGGTCAGTCAATTAATCAACAAATATCTCCATTATGTTCCAGGCACACAGAAAAGAGAAAAGGGGGGAACCAACCCCAGTCCCTTGAGAAGCTAAAGGACAGCCTTCATCAAAGGCAGCCTGATGCTCAAGGGGTCCATGGCCAATCATAAAACAGATACGGCAGGTTTGTCGGCAGTGGGAGAGTCAGGCCCCACACTGACCTCCTCTGTGATGTTGGTGTGCAGGACCTGGTTGGCCATGGTCTGGATTTGTTTCAAGGAGATCAGCTTGTCCACAGTCAGCTGAAGAGAGAGAGTGAAAAAGCAGAGGTGGGTGGAGCTAATTAGCAAGGCTTTCTGGAGGAGGCAGCTTTGAAAAGGGTTTTGGGCCAAAAGACCCTCTGGAAGAAACTGGGACTGAGGACATGGGGGTGTCTGAGGCTGAAAGCTGAGCCCAGAGATGTCTTACCCCAGCATTGCTGTAAATGTGATACTTCACCAGTTCCTGCAGCTTAGAGATGCCCTGGGGATAAAAGGGAGGGTCAGTCTTTGGTTGATCTAATGCAGCCCTTTGGTTATAGAGCCAAGATCAGACACTGGTCTAAGGGGTTAAGACTTGTCTCTGACCTCAGAGAGCTGCTGGTCTTAGGGTGTAGGCAGGATACTGAGGGGAGAGACCAGAGAAACAGGATTTGGGGGATGAGCTGGGATAGAGTGGGAAGGTCAGAGACCATGTTGATGGAAGGGAAAGTATTTGGGGTGAATAAAGAGCTCCCAAAAAGGTTATTTTACACTCAATGGGGTGAGTAGGGTTGGAGGAGCCCAAAGGTGGAGTCAGGCAGTTGCAGTCCGGTTGGGAGGGCCCTGAGGGTGCAGTCCAAAAACCCACCCCCTTTCCTCAGGCCCCACCCACTCACCTCGGTGAATAGGTAAATGAGCCTCCCGTCTCTCAGGCTGTCCACGGCGGAGTTGCTGGGGGCAAATACTGTGAAGGGTCCTGGGCCTTCCAGGATGGATGGGAGGCCACAGTTCTGGAATCAACAATTCAATTATTAAGCATCTGCCTCATATGCACAAGTCCTGTGCTCCGTGCCAGTGATACTCCAGTGGAAGGAACAGGCCCTGCCCACACACAGCTTACATTCTTGGTGGCCTAAGGGAAAAGCCTGGGTTCAAATCCAGCTCTGTCATTTACTAGCTCCACAAACCGGATTGAATGTGTTACTTCCCAGCCCTGGACCCCAATTTCCTGATCTATTTAGGGACAGGAAGTTCGCACAATCAAACATACAAAGCTGGAAGGAACTTTAGAGGCTGTGGAATTCATCCCCTTATTTCACAAATGCGGAAAGTGAGGCCCCCAGAATTTGTGCAGGGTTATCCCGCGGGTGCCTGAGGCAGAAATTTCCACTCAGCTCTTCCTGATTTCAAAGTCTTCTTTTCTCTATCCACCAGTTTCTCCCCAGAAGCTCCCTATATACTAATAAAATTCCAAGTCCCATTTATTAAGCACCTACTATGTATTAGGCACTGTGATTAGGCAAGGGTAAGGAACCTTCAGCCTCAAGATAACATGTGGCCCTCTAGGTCCTCAAGGATGCCCTTGAGGGCCACATGTGATCCCAAGGCTGCATGTTCCTCACCCCTGGTTTGAGGTTTTACTATAAATATAAAACAAAAACTGATCCTTGACAGGGGAGGAAAGCTATAGGGTGATACCTTGACACAATCAAGAGAAGCTGTTTTATTTTTGTGATAGGGGAATCTCAGACACTTCTATGTTTCATCTGAAGCAAGATCAAGAAGAGACGGGAGAAGACACGATCAAATCAAAGAATGGGGGTGCTCAGGCCGCTGAGGTCCTCAAGGATGGACAGCTGCCGCTATGGAAGTGCTAGCCAGTACCTTAGCGGAAGACACTGAGAGTGGAAAGGAAGCCCCCAGGCCATAACAGCAGTAGAACACATTAGGTAGGGCTTTCCTTATCAACAGCCTGTAAGGTAGGTTGTACAGATGACCCCCATTTTACAGATGAGGAAGTGAAGGCTCAGAAAAAGAAAATTAGAAGCAGCTTAGTTTTTTTGAAAGGAGAAAGAGAGACAGAGAGAGAAAGAGAGAGAGAGACAGAGAGAGAGACAGACAGAGAGAGACGGAGAGAAAGAGACAGAGAGAGACAGAGACAGAGAGACAGAGACAGAGAGAGAGACAGACAGAGAGAGAGAGACACAGAGAGAGACAGAGAGAGAGAGAACTCACGGATGGAAAAAATGTACCTTCTCTTTTCCTTGTTGAGGTGAGGGAGTAAGAGAATGAAATAAAATAATGGGTGTACTGCCAGACTCAACTGATATGGATTAGCTTTGGTTGGCTGTTTCTCTTCCTTCCTTCCTTCCTTTCTCTCTCTTCCTTCCTTCCTTTTTCTCTCCCTTCCTTCCTTCCCTTCCTTCCTTCCTTTTTCTCTCCCTTCCTTCCTTCCCTTCCTTTCTTTCTTTTTCTCTCTTCCTTCCTTCCTTATTACAAGGGATGCTAACTGTGTAGAAGGGAGTGATGTACTCTGAAATAAAGGTGTCATAAAAACAAAGGCTACATACACATCCATTTCAAGCTAGCTCACTCTCCATATCCAGAGAACGAGCTTTGACGTCTGAGTAAAGACGGACGTCACTATTTGCTCTCTTTTCTGTTGTTGTTCTGTTTTGTTTCTCCTTTCTCATGGTTCCTCTCATTAATTCTAACTCTTCTTTACATCATGAGTAAAGTGAAAATACGTTTAATCCGAACGTATAAATAGAGTCTATATGAGATTGTGTGCCGTCTTGGGGAGCGGGGATGAGAGGAAGAGGGAAAAAACTGAAAACCCAAAATCTTATGGAAGTGAATGTTGAAAACTAAAAATAAAATAACTAATTATTTAAAAAAACTAAAATAAAGAGCTAGCGTAAGGCCTGGAGTCAGGAAAACTGGGTCCCAGACTATTTTGCTCTGCAACTTTGGTACATTCCTGCCCCTTCCTGGCCACAAATACCCCGTGTGCATAACAAAGGAGTAAGATGAAATAATCTCTGAGGGCCTTTGCAGTGAAGATGTTATAAGAAGTCCTGTACCGAAGGCTCAAACGCCTCCGACTCAATTACAGCTGAGTCATCACTGCTCATCCACTGTGTCTTTCTATGGATAAATTGATTACATTCTGTAGGTCTCAGTTTCCTTCTCGGTACAAAGGACATAAGAATTCTTGTTTTGCCTCCCTCCGAGGGCTGTTTTTAAAATAATGAATTAAGATAATTGATAGAAAGAGTTCTGATAAATAGGAGCTTATTAAAAGACCAAGAAGCCTGCACTGGAAGCCATCTGGGGGAGCAGGGTAGAAGGGGACCATCTAGGGTGCCAAAGCAGAAACTGCAGCTATCTCTTCGGAGGCCTTCAATCATCTGCTCACCTCCAGGATTGTTTCAAACCGGCTGAAGACATCTATGGAAGCCAGGATCTTTCCGATGGATTTCTGTAAAGACACATTTGGGTTGGGCAGACTTTGGAGTAGTCTGGAGAGAGAACACCTCTTGTTTTTTCTGTTCTTGGCCATTCACAAAGAAAACCCTCCTCCCTGAGGGCCTGGATCAGCTCTGGGAGATGCTTGAGAGTTGAGGGCTCCTGGCCAGAAGGTCTGGGGCTGCTCAACCCCACTCTGTTTATGAGGAAGGCCCTTCAATCCTTCCTCACAGTCTGATCAGCCCTTACAACATTCATTATTCTCTCTCTCTAATTTCACTTAACTATAGCCTAATCTCTCCTGAGACCCAGGATAGAGGGAGGCATCATCAACTCAGTGTATTAAACTTGATTATGGGCAACACTGGAGTTAGAATCTTTGCCTAGCCAGTTCCTGGGGACAAAGATTCCTCTTCCACCATCCAGGAGGGGAAACTTATTCACGTTTGCCTGCCACCCCTGACAGCCCTTAAGACTGAAGGGGCAGGAATTTAGGACTTGCAATCAGAATCCCCTTCGCTGGCCCTCGGGACCAGAGATACGCCAGTACCTGAAGGGCTGTTCTATGGCTCCTTCCAAGGCCAAAGTCATGATGAGTGTATCAAAGGGTGTAGCAAATGAAATAACCTCTTTGGAAAGCGAAAAACAATCTACAAACCCAGAGAAGAGAAAATACCTGCCCTCCCTCAGTCCTCATATCCTCTCTCCTACCTCTCGGCCCTATGAGTCTAGAAATCTTTCGGTCATGGGGTTAGAGGTCAAGAGTCTCCATTGAGCCTGGTTCCCAAGCCAATTTGCACTGCCTACTAGAGTACTTGGTAAGGGTTCCCCCCCCCCGGGGCTCCAGATAGATCATAGGCTTCCTGGAGCCCTGAGGGGTTAGGAATACAGATGACTTGGGCTTCAGATGAAGCTTCTCCCTCCCCTGGGATTCCAGATACACTTCTACACAGAGATGGGCTCTCACTGGGAGCACTGGGGACATTTGCCCAGGCACAAGAAGAGGTGGGTGGTCACACAAACTACCTTTCATAACTGCTTAAATAGGAAAAGAGGAGGGATCCCTGATCCCCTGGGGTTTGAGGAGGGGAGTGTGGCCTCATCCTCACCCCTAGGAAGTCAGGCTTGGATCCCTTAGAAAGGCTTCCTCTATTAAGGGTCCACTCCATTCTGTCTCAGCTAACCTCAGCTAAAACCCCTGGAGCCCTGGGCCAGAGAGGGCATACAGGGACCCACCACCACAAATCATCACAAAAAATGCTTACTTCTGGGACTAGCACGTCCTTTTCCCTGCCGGGGCTCCCTCGTTGGCCTCTGCTTGGCATTCAAGGCTCTTTTTCAAGTAATCCCACCATGGGGGAGCCACAGTACCCCCCCCTCCCCCGCACCTTCTCCAGGTTGCCTTCAGCAGGAATGATTCTGTGCAGGGGCTGAAACACTCTCTTCTCCATCCCCCTCCCCAGAGGAGTTTACTTTGAGAAGAGGGCAAGCTTGACTCACCTCTGGATCTCCTGGGATGAAGGCTGAAGAGGGCTGCTTGCGAATGTTGTTGACAAGATGGATGATGCCGTTGGATGCAGGTAAGTTGGCCTGAATGATGCTGTATGTCAAACTTGGTTGGTCTTTGTATTTGTATGTTCTCCCAGAGC
Source organism: Potorous gilbertii (assembly GCA_028658325.1). Classification (NCBI taxonomy): domain Eukaryota; kingdom Metazoa; phylum Chordata; class Mammalia; order Diprotodontia; family Potoroidae; genus Potorous; species Potorous gilbertii. The sequence goes on from CM053769.1 coordinate 1,724,042, forward strand.
TCTGCGAAAGCATCAGACATCAGATCTCTCTTGCCTCTAGCAAGGGCGCTGCCTGGTGACCCCTGAGTTCCTCCCCTCAGTGAGAGCCAGTCATGCAGCCTACCTTCCAGAAGACCCCCAGCTCCCTGGATATCTTTGGCCAGGGTAAGTACTATAACTTACCCACAATACCTAGTATCTAGCATTTGCTAGCCTAGAGACTCAAGAACCTAACAAAGACACCACAAGGGAATTTCATTTCCAAGTCCAGTCCCCACAGACTACAACATTCGAGCCCATGTTCCTCTGCTTAACCTTCAAGACTGTCTACCTGACAGACATTCATTCCTTCTATGTTCTAACAACTCTCCTCCACAGCTATCTGACCAAGCCTCTTCTCCACCTCCCCTGCCAATACGCTGGGCTGATGACCACTTCTAACACTGTAAGCCCAGGGTAGCTTTCCACATCTCCATGTAATGCCAGAAGGAGGTATCTCCCCAAAGCTTTCTCAGGGGGCTGTCCCTCCTCCAAACATCTTCCTAAGTGTCTATGGTCAAAGTCTCCAAATACAATCCTTTGCTTTGGCCCGTTCAGGCTGTAGAGCTTCCTGAAGGCAACACTTGAGTCAGCTTCTCCCATGTCTCTTTCAGATTGTCCGTTTCCCAAGAGCAGATTTACGTTCTTTCTCTGCCCCACTTTTTCTACCCCCCGTAGCATCAAGCAAAGGACGGAGTGAACCGTGGGGCTCAGACAAAATGTGAGACTTGTTGGTTCTCTGGGGCCTCCTTACTAGATACTTGTCGCTAGTAAAGGTCAGTGACTCTCCAGCCAGCGTCCACCATGTCTTGGAGGATGTGGATAACGTGTAGCGCTCTTTTATAATGTGCTGTCCAGGAATGATGTGTAGCTTGCATACTGCTCTTGATAATGATTCCTTCACGGAAGATAAAAGAGGATGTTGGGGGCTCCTGGGAAAGAGGACTTGGTGACCCAGTGAGATAGGGATCTACTTGGAATAGTCCCTGGGGGTCCATAGGAAGACTGGGGGTCAGCGTAGTACTGCAGGAAAAATGTTTGCTCTGGGGTTGGTGAACCTGGTTTGAAATTCTACCTCTGACTTGTTACCTGTGTGACCTTGGATGGGTCACTTAAACTCTCTGGGTCTGTTTTCTCATCTGTAATATGAGGGGGTTGGACTAGGAGGCCTCAAAGTCTTTTCTGACTCTAGATCGATTGATCCCAGGAAGAGATTGGGGACCGGAACCCCAGTGAAGCAAGGGAAGAAAGAATTTTGATTTCTAGCCCAAATGCAGGCTTCAGGGGAGTCCCTACAGGAATTTTCCCTGGCTTAACCCTCAGAAACCACCAGGAAAGGGAGATGGATTTTATCTGAAGGCATGACACTCTATAAGGGGAAGGGAAATTCTGGGGGAAAGCTTGGCCTTCTCAGGAGGGGGTTAGGAATTAGGGCTGAGAGATGTGGGGTATAATATTACCCTCCTCCCAGCCCTGCATTTTCCCCAGGAAGTCTATAGGTCAAGAAGGAATGAAGAGAGCAGTTGAGCTCCCAAAATTGCACAATTGTGGAGAGGGGAATTCGCCAGGGTTCAGTGTGTTTGCTCCACAGTCTGTCAGGCATGGGAAGATTTGCTCAGGTCCCTGGGTTGACAGGGATGGGAAGGAAGAGATTCATACTCTGGTGCCCTCTGAGAAATAAGGGAACGAGGGAGCAGGTGAAAGAAGGTGGGGCAGAAAAACATGCCTGCTCAGCATAGTGCCCTGGGACCAGGGGGCCAGTAGCACTCACATTCAAACTCCCAGACAGGTACAAGGATGGGACCAGCACCGTGAAAGGCCCACTCTTGGACAGGATGTCCCCACAGCCTTTACCTGCCAAACGGAGATGATGTCATCATCTGCCCAAATGGGCTTCCCCTCTCTCCCCTTACAAGTGCTTTCTTGTATTCCTTGCTTTCTATTCTCTGTAAATAGGCTTCTAACAACCTGGCTCTGCCTGCATTTCTTATACCCCTCTCCCTGTACCCAGACCTGCTCTCTCATCTAATGAAGTCAGAGTCCTGGGCTCAGGCCCTTCCCTCAAGGAGAGTCAGAGTCCCCAGGTCAGCTTAGAAGGGGTATTACTTAGCATGGACAAGGCTGTAGTTAGCCTCCTCTGGTTCGGGCGGCGGTTATTCAGTCTCTCCAGCTCTCGGATAAAGTGTCCATAGCAGTAGTGTCCATCTCCAATCTCCCCTTCATTGCAGACACACCTGGTCGGGGGTGGAGGTGGGGGTTGGTGAGGGATATGAGATCAGCTTTAAACAAAATCCCACCCCTAGATCTGGATCAGTCTCCTCTTCATCCTCGGACCCCTTAGCTCTCATTCTTTTCCTGCATCTACCTATTCAAATTCCTCCTCCCAGGCTCCAAGGCCCAGGTCAAATCTCTCCTCTTCCAGGAAACTGAGCTCGTAAAGTGCCTCACCTTTGACCTTTCCTATTGTCTAGTATTCAGGTCTTGTTTGCCTGGTTAGATTCAGACCTTAACTGCGGGTTCCTTTGTGAAGAACACCATGCTGAGTTAAAATGACAAAGAGAAGACCCAGACTCTACCCTCAGGGAGTTTTCAGTCTGGAGGACCCTGCCTCATCTTTCCCTTCTCCACACAGATGTCAAAGTGATTCTCTTCCAGTTCCCGTCTGGCCTCATCATTCCTCTACTCAATAGACCCCAGTGGTGGCTCCATACTACATATTGAACCAAATACAAGCTCCTCTGCTTGACATGTGGCCCCAACCTATGCCTCAGACTTACTAAGGCATCACACATCTTCTCAAACCCCACAATTCAAACTGGCTTTTGTGTGTTCCATTCCGTACACCCAACTCCCCATTTCCCTTTGAGCGGGCTACTTACTTCCATTCTTAGAATCCCTTGTTTCCTTCTCTGCTCAGCCCAAGCACCAGCTCCTAATCTAAATGAAGGCTTTCCCGATCTCCTTCTCTCCCCTTTCCCCCACCCCAGGTCCTTCCCAACCATTCCCTCTCAATATTACCTCATATTCATTTCATAGGGTTTTATTTTTTTTTTAATTCCAAACTTAAACACCCCAAAAGAGCATTTCCATACACACAGGAGAACACAAAGAAGAGGGTTCCACATGAAATTGAATTTCCATTTCATGCCACTCACTTGAACACAAGTATGTAACAAGTTCTACATATCACTTTCAAAGTTGTCCGGCTTAACTCCTTCCTTTTGTGCTTTTTAAAAAATGTTTCAACAGTCTTCTTGCTTTGGCATAGCTATTGCTGATTCCCCCTTCTCCCTACTCCTCTCCTTCATTTAAGCCTAGAGAAAGAAAGAGAAAAGAAGGAAGGAAGGAAGAAAGGGAAGAAAGAAAGAAAGAAAGGAAGGAAGGGAAGGACAGAGGGAGGGAGGAAGGAAAGAAGAAAGAAAGACCACTTGCAACAAACAAGAGTTGCCAAAACAAGTGGATACGGTGGCCATGTCCTATCTCTTTCTGTATTTCATGTCCATCATTTCTCTGTCAGAAGGTTTTTTTTTTTTTAATAATTGCCTCATCCTGGATCATCTCCAGTCATCCTGAGGAATATCTGATCACTGGATTCAGATGGCTCTGGAGAAGCAGTGAGGTTGGAGACCTGCACAGCCCTCACTCAACACAAAGTCAAGTGCAAGTCATGTCATCGTTTCTCTGATGGCATGGTCTTCTTCAGCAACGAAGGACGAACACATATTCTCTTTACACACCCATATACACATATAATAGTATGTGCAAATACATATTATACACACACATGCATACATATTGTCTCCCTTAGTAGAATATAAATTCCTCAGGGGTTGGGAAAGTTTTATTTTCATTTTATCTGGGCCTTTCACAAATGCTATTTTATTATCAAGAAGCTGGAAAGACACAGCATGGAAGAGGACTGCCCTTGAGAACTTCAACATCTCCCCAGAGCGGGGCAGCTGGTGAAGGCTAGTTGGCTCCTGATGATCATACAAGCAGCTCCCTCTCCAGCCCATTGGCTCACTTGACCTTGAATAGCCAGCATACCCCGTGCCTACTTCCAGTCTCCTTGTCTCCCTCCACAATCACTGAACTTTGCAAGGATCTTCAGGCCATGTAGTCTGACCCGCAACTGAGCAAGTGATATGCTTGACAGGTGAGCATCCCACCTCTGAGTGAAGACCTTCAGCGATGGGGAGAACTCTATCTGCTGAGATTCATTCCAATTTTGGATGCCTCCAATTGTTTTTCTTCTATTAGCCAACATCTGCCTCTATAACTTCTACCCACTGCTCCTAATTCTGCCTTCTGGGGCCATGCAGAAGAAATCTAATCCTCCTTTCAAATGATGGTCTGTCTACAAGCATTTATTAAATACTAACTATGTGCCAGGCATTATGCTAAGCACTGAGTAAACAAAAGAAGGCAAAACAACACAGTCTCTGTCTTGAAGAAACTCACATTCTAACAAAGAATACAAAATGCAAACGACTAGGTACATTCAAGATGGATACAGTGTTGATGGAAGACAATCTCAGAGGGTAGGGCATTAGCAGCTAGGGGGACCAGGAAAGGTCTCTTGTAGAAGTTAGGGCTTGAGCCAAAACTTGAGGAAAGCCAGGAAGCCAAAGTGAGGAGGGAGAACATTGCAAACATGAGGGACTTCCAGTGCAAAGGCAAAGATGGGAGGTGGTTTGAGGAAGAAGAACAGGCCTATTGGGCTAAAACATAGAGTTTGTCGCAGAGAATGAGGAGGACCTTTCCTTCACCTATGCCTTCAGTTTCGTCTCTCCCTCTTTCCCTCCGTAACCCTACTCAAATCAGTCCACCTCTTTCATGCATCCCTTTACTGGCCCATTTCCCTCAAACCACAAACATGCTCCAGTCTTTCTCAATCCAAAAAACTTCCTCTTGACCCTGTCACCCACTCCTCTCACATTTCATCCTCTTTCTCTCTTCCTTTTCTCAGAAAGGCTAAATTTTAGGAAGAATTGTCTATACTTGATGCCTTTGCTTCCTCATCACCCACTCACCCCTCAGTTCCTTTTCAAATTATTTTTCCTTGTGACTATTTCGCTGACACTGGTCTCTCAAGGGTTACCACTTAGGTCTTCACTGCCAGCTTATCTAGGCTTTTCTGATCCTATACTTCCTTGTCTTCTCTGCAGCATTTACTCTTAACTATTCCCTTTTCTCTTCTCTTTGGACTGTCATGATAGTAGACACTACTGGTTCTTCCCTTATCTGTCTGATCTTTCTCAATTGCCCTTTCTGGTTCATCCTACTCCTGTCTCCTACGTGTGCTGTGTGGAGAAGGGTTTCCCCAAGACCCTGCCCCCTATTTCTTCTCTTAGAAAGAGAATCTATTTATTGACATTATCTCATCTACTCCACTGGTTTACATTACCACCTCTATGCAGATGGCTCCAAATCTATCCCTGCTCCATTCTCTCCTTAGACTTCCTGACCCACATAAATGTCTCACCAAATCAGCAGAACCCTTTAACTTCTCTTAATCTGCCCTTTCCTTATTCTGTTGGTGGTATCCTCCTCCTAGCCATTCAGGCTCAAAATTCCAAGATCATCTTTGATTCCCTTCTCCCCCTTCCTCAGTCGGGATGTCTTGTAACTCTACGTTACCTCTCGCACCTGTCCCCTTCTACTCGGTCATCATCACCTCTTCTCTGCACTACTACTGTAAACAATTTACCGTTGTAAACTTCTATCTCATCTCCTTAACTCTGCTCTCTCTTCTTTTCATTCTATCCCGTACTCCACTACTAACATGGTCTTCCTAATGTCTGATGGTGTGACTCCTCTGATCAGAACCTTTGGTTCCCTATTGACACAAGGATAGGGATAAGAATTACAATTATAATATTTACTAGCATTGACACATCATCTTTGAAAAGCTTTTCTCCCCATTTGTTACTATCCTATGGGGTTATCCCCATTTTACAGAGAATACTGAGGCTGAGAGAACCTCAATGACTGTCCAGGGTCACATAACTCGTGAGGCAGAACTCAACCCAGATTCTCCTGACTCCAGGCCTGGCACTGCATGTGCCATACCATGTTACCTATTTTAAAATACAAACTCCTTAACTCCAGGCCCAGTGCTCTGCCCACTGCAGCCCCCTCGCTCCTCTGTACACTTCCTTACGATGTGACGTATTGGGTCCATCCCTCTCTGCATCCTTCCCATTCATCAGTAATCTTATTTTTTTCAAGTTTGTATCTCCAGAACTCAGCACGTGCTCAATTGTTTGGCTCGATGAAATTAAATTGACTCAGGCATCTTAGTAGAGACCTTCACATGTGCACATCTTACCCATAGTCTGAGGCCTTAGAGCTAGAGAGGCCCGAGATTGTATATAATGCTACACCTTTCTTTTCTGCTGCCTTATTTTGCAAATAAAAAAAGTGAGGCTGGTAGGGGTTAACTGACTTCCACAAGGTCCATAAGTTAAGGTAGGGGTTAAGTGATTTCCACTGGGACCATAAGGGGAGAGAGCTTGGATTTGATCTAAGGTTCTAACCCTCAGACTTGTGGCTGCCTCTCCTTTATAATTATGCAGAGAATCCATCCCATGCACTCATAGACTCCTCAGAGGCCCAATATCCTAATCCTTAACTACAACGTGACCCCTCACCCCGACGCATTTCCACATGCAAACACACACAGAGCCATGCCCAGTCCTGCAGTACAACAGGCTCACTCACACTCTCCTGTACTCACCTGCCCTTCCCCTTCTCATCAACCTGGCAAGTGGCTGAACTGTCACAGAAGAAATGACGGCAGGGGGTGGTGGAAGATGTGCAACCTTCTGAGATGTTGAAGCTAATTCTGACTAAGCCTGGTTTACAGGTACAGGTGGACTGGGGAGCCAGGGGAGGAGCAGAAACCCTCTGTTGGCTGTGACTCAGAGTGGCTCCCCCAGCCCCCTTCTTCACTTCTCCCCACCTCCACCCCAGACTGACTCCCATGGGACTCTGGAGCCTGAGCCCCAATCTAGAGCCATCCCAGCATGGAGAGGAAGGAGGACCCTCTCCCTCCCAGCTATGCCCTCATCCAGTATCCCCAGCAGGGAGCCCTTGGTCACCTCTCCCGGTCGCACATATAGGCATTGGGTGGTGCTACTGGGACAGCCACCATAGTTGGAAGTGCAGGGGTCCACAGGCTGGCAGAACTTTCCATCACCATGGTAACCTGCCTTGCACTGGCATTCAAAGTCTCCATTCTCCAGGGCAGAGCACATAGCAAAAGGGGAGCAGGAAAAGGAAGAACAGGGGTCTTGGGCTGAAGGAGTTGAACAAGAAGAGGGGCCATGAATATTAGGAAGGGAAGCTGGGGTTGGCCTGTCCTCTATACAGTGGGGAGGCCAGGGGGGATGTTAGCAGCAAGCACTTAATACACATTCAATAGGTATATGCACGCATGCGTGGGATGATCAATGAATTCTCAGTCATCTGATTGTCCCTACAGGAGAGGATTTGAATACAGGAATATGATTTCAGGGTGCTTCCCTTCCCTGAGCAGCTGATGAATCCATGAATCCCTTTAACGAAGATGACGTCTTTCAAGGAAATCAGGCCAATGCCTAATTGGCAAGGGATTCATACTAACATGGAAATTACTGAGTAGGATCCTTTTTCAGATGAATAGGAAAACGAGAAGAGAAAGGAGTATGAGAGCTGGAAGGGAGGGTAAAGAAAGGAGAGGCTGAAAGCCTTGAAGGCATGGAAGTCAAATTTCCCCATTTATACAATTTGTCTCAGTGTCTAAATGTGCACATGTAGGGGAGAGCTGGCCCCTGTTGGGGTGCGGAGAATTGGGGGTGAGAGGTGGCCCCTTGTTGGGGTGCGGAGAATTGGGGGGTTGATTCTTTTTTGAGGAGCAAGGGCTTCTCTTGGACCTTGAAGGGTCCAAAGCTGAATGGTTCTAGGGACTCACCTTGGCATTTGCCACGCTGGAGTTGGTAGCCTGGTAGGCACTTGCAGCTGGGTACATCAGTGACTGTGTCCACACACTGGGAGTTCTTTGGGCAGACCAAGCCCTTGCAGAAAGGCACTTCTGGAAGCAGAGCCAAACAGGGTCTAGTCCTAGCCCCGGGTCCTGGCCCTCACTCTGACACTGACTCATTGTGTCAACTTGGGCAGAATATTTCCTTCCTCTGAGCCTCAGCCTCCTCCTTTGTAATGGGGGAGGGTATGTGGAGAGGAAGGAGGAGGTTGAACTCAGTGACCTCCAAGCTCCCTTCTAGCCCTAAGGTTCCAGTAGGCAGCAAAGAATCAGGCTGCATGGGAATTACTGACAACTGATCCATGATCCCACTTACTATGTTGTCCTCTCCCATGACCACGCTCTGTCCTGAAAATGCCTTGTGAGGCCCTCCTGGCCCAGGCCACTTACCCTGGTCACACCGGGGGCCAGTGTAACCAGAAAAGCAGAGACAGCTCCCATCACCCAGGGGCCCACTCTTGCATACCCCATGGACACAGGCACACACTGCAAGGAAGAAAATGCCATCCCTAGAGCTTACCCAGCACCTTGACTGGGTATCAAGCCTGGGGTGAGGCCTGGTCACTTCACACACACCTCCCCCACCCCCCCCAACTAGGGACACCTAGGGGCTCTGCACTCTGTGAAAATAAGAACACAGAATCCCCCATCTCATCAGGACTTGGTAAGGCCAGGGGGTGGCCCCAGCAGGGAAACAAAGAAAGACTTCCCAAGGGATCATGGGTGGGTTAGAGGGGTGTGAATAGGTAAAGACAGACTAAATAGGCCTTGGCTTGTCAGAGAAGTCTCTCTGTTTGTCTTTCTGTTACTTTCATCCCCTTTCCCTCTATCTTTTTATCTGGATCTCTGATTGTGTGCTTCTTTTGGTCACTGTGTCTGATGGCTTCTCCAGGTCTGTGTACTCTGCTGTCCCTGACTCTCTGTGGGTCTCTGTTTATCTCTCTCAAGCTCTGTCTCTCTCTGTCTCTGTCTTTTTCTCTGTATTTCTAAGCATGCCTCTCTGTATCTCTGTCTGCATACTTGTCTCTGCCTCTCTGTCTTTCTGTCTCCCCGTCTTTCTCTTGCCCTTCCCTGCCTCAGTCTCTGTCCTTGGTCTGCATCTCTTTGACATCTTCTGTTCTCTCGAACCCCTGCCCCCTTACCTGACTTGCAGTCAGGACCAAATGAACTCCCATCTTTGCAGTCCTGGCAGGCAAAGCCACCATATCCTTCCTGAGGAGAGATGTAGCCCACTGGCTAGCTGAGAAGTCTTCCCTCTGCTTCCCCAGGGCGCACTGGTCCTTCCACTCTTGCTTCACCATCCTAGGGGCTGATCAGCCCCTCCTGTCCTTCCCTCAGTGCCCATCCCACAGCCTCTCACCTCACACACACATGTCCCATTCCGACCAATCCCATCCAGGCAGGTACCATGACCACTACAGGGTTTACTGGCTCCCCCAGGACACTCTGTGAAGAATCAGTAGGATCAGTAGGGCTCAGGCTCCAATCCTAGAAGATGTCAGGCCCCCAACTCAGGCCCCTGTCAATCTAACAGAGATGAGCCAAGAGAGACACTGTGGGCTTCAGTGGGTGCCAAGGGTCCAGCCACCCCTCAATCCCTCCTGGGGTACCTCTTACATCTGATGGCGGTCATGAGACCCCCACCATGCGACTCAGTCAGAAAACTCTACTGGAAGAGGAGCCAGTTGTAAGATGATTTGACCTCTTGTGGCCATGGTCTCTTTGTTGTAGAAGAACTGAGTTTGTAGGTCTGGGGCCCACCCCCAAGGTAAAGCTTGCAATGTTCCCATTATTCCCTTGCCCCATACCATAGCACTCAGAGCCCCAGTACCCAGGACAGCAGGCCTTCTCTTCCACCTCTTTCCAACAGGTCTGTCTGCAGCCAGACATCAAGATGTGGTTCTCTCCCAGAGTCACAGTGTAACTGAGAAAAGAAAGGGGTCAGTCATGGAGCTCCTGCCTTAAAGGCCCCTTCCTGGGGGTCACAAGCATGGAGGTCTGAAACCTGGGGCATTTAGGACCCACTTTAGAGGTGAGGGATGAAGATCTGAAATGAGGTGGAGGAAAGGATACTTTTCTCCATCCACCGGGGCTTTCTGATGTCTCTACAACAGTTAGCCTTTGCATCTGAGACTTTCAGCATTGATTTCCCTCCCATCTTCCTCTTGGGCAGATCCCCACCTCCAGATAATTGTTCCTTTTTTCTCCACCCCACCAGCTGTCCCTTTCCCAAGTTTTTCCTTAAGACCCTCCCAAACATACACTGACCCCTGGCAATTTCTTCTCTGTTCTGTCTGGGACTTCCCAGACACAGGGCTTGGGGTGTTTGGTGGGGAAGCAGCGGTCACAAGGATGGGCTAATACCTGCATTGCTGGGGGTCTTTCTCCCAATTCTTGGTCCAGCCTGGTGGGCAGCTCTGACTCTTATAAGCCGCACATGAGGTACACTGAGAATTTGTGAGGAATTTTGTCTTCATATTACAGTGTTTGGACTGGACCTATACAGGAGGCAGAGAGTGAGGAATGAAGGGCCCCTCAGACTCCCACCTAGGATCATAGGCAGAAAAAGTCAGAGCTATTGGGGGCTTTAAAGACCATCTATTGAAACAATCTCATTTTACAGAGTGAGAACTGAGGCCTAAGGAAGGAGCACTTGTTCAAGGTCACAGAGTAACATCAGGGGCAGAAGTGGGATGAGAACCTAGGTGTCCTGACCCACAGTTGAGGTGTCCTTTCACTACCTCATTATGCCTGTGAGAAGCTATGCATTTGTTTCTTTAAGTTTTGCTCCAAAAAATGTTTCCTTTTCAGATTACAATGTCACTTAATGTTCATGGTGACTAAATTTAGAATTTTAAAAATAACCTCAGATGTTACTTAATATTATTCTATGTTACTGCTTTAACATAAAACCTTTAACATAAAATTTTTGTAAATACGTGTGTGATTGAATGGAACATCATTGAACTCTTTTTCAATTAGCCACAAGTGCGACTGAAACCAACCTGGTCAGACCAGGTAACCTAACCAAAATACTATTGCTTACTTGTGATTGAATTACAAATAAAGTTCTTAGCAAGCAGCAAATAGCCTTCATAGCAAGGAAAGGGTACTGAGTTTGGAGTCGGCAGTACTGGATTGGAACCCTGGCTCCACCACTTGTTATCTGTGTGAATCTTGTGACAATTCACGGAATGTCTCTGGGTCCGAGTTCCCTCACATATAGATAGATGAACTGCTTCCCCTAATTCTTCTTCTTCTCTAACACGAGCCCTCATTTTATGGGACTAGATCAGAGGTGTAAGGCTTGCAATCCTCTAGAATGCAGCCTATACGAGATTAAAATATAATTGGGAAATATTTAACGGAAAATGAATAAAAATGCTGATGGAACATAGATGATGTTAGTATGTGATTTTCTAAGTCAATCTTCATGGAGTTTAATAGCTCCACTTCTACTGGAGCTTGACACCATTGGCATTAGATGACTTAGGTGATCTCCAGCTCTAAATCTAGGAACGGTTGACCTAAAGTGACAAGAAGCACACAAGGGTCCTCGTGTGTGTCTGTGCCTGTGCAGGTGTCTACTGGAAGGTAGACCAAGTGGCCAAGTGTGAGTCTGGAGGGGTTTGGTGTGAGCTCTGACTCCATAGGCATGTGATTTTTGGTTTCTTTACTTGTGATGACTGAATAAGGAAGCCCCACCCTGGGGAGAGAGCTGAGTCCTTGATCTGTGGAGAGTCTTGTGCTAGGGAAACGATCTCCAGACCTATTCCTAGAAGGGATGTGGCAACAGCTGTCCTCCCCTTAACACCACAGCCCCCAGCTAATTTTTGTAAAAGAAAGGCAGATAGGGAAGGAGAGAGGGTAAAAGAGACTAGCCCAGGGTCAAGTCATTCCTTTAACTTTAACTCAGGAAAACTTGAGAGGCAAGGGTGGATGTAAAAAGAAATCCTGGATCCACGAGCACAGACAAGATGTTCTAAGGCCATCAGCTTTCCTGCTTGAACCCCTTTGCAACACAATCTACACATTTCCTGCCTTCAAAATATGTTCAGTGGTATCACACTCAAGTAGCATATTGGCTTAGAAAATCACAAATTAACATTATCTATGTTGCATTATATCTTTGTTTATTTTCCTAAACTTTTCTCAATCTACATTATAATTTGGATCAGTCCATACTTGGGAGTTTGGGGGCTCCATGTAGCCTGCTGGCTGAGAGTTTGACAGTTCTGGGACCCATCCCCATTTTTTCAGGAAGCCTTTTTTGACTAACCCTATCTAAATCCAGAACTATAACTAGGAATCCCAGCACTTGAAACACATTTAGTTGAGTGGTGGTAGTAGCAGTGGTAGACAGGGATCCTCCTAGGTCATCCCAAAGCCAATGACCAAGGCATTTGTTCAGAATAAAATCAGTAAGAGAGGAGGTGGAAAGGATTGCCTAGGCAGGCATGGTCTCACCAGGAGAGGAGGAAGCCTGTCCCACCCAGGGTATGGCCCCACTCCCTGTAACATGGCTAATGATGCCCAGGAGTCTTCAACTTCTAGGGGGAAGGAGAATAGGGGGGATAGGCAAGTCCAGGGTGGTAGGGGATGGCAGACCACAGGGGAAATGCAAGAAACTTAGGACGGTGCCCAGTGAAGTGGGAGCAGAGGACCTCAAGGTGGGGGACAATGGACTGGAGATTCATTAAAGGGAGAATTCAGTGCTTTGGGACAAAGTCCCAGCTGCCCAGCCCTGGTAATAGCATTCTCCAGCCCATGAAGACGATCCTCCTCTCAATCTACAGAAGCCCCGGTCATGCCTGACAAGCTCCGTTCTGCCTCATTTTGATCTCTGACCGAATTCTGGGCATTTGCTTCTTACTTTTCCCTACATTCCCCAACAGGCTCCCCCCTCCTCCCATCTCCAGGATGCGAGTTCTTGGAGGGCAGGGCCCGAGTTTGCCCCTCGTGGGTGGCAAGAATGTGGAAACTTAGAAGCCTGGTCTCGGCTCTTCCAATGATGCTGAAAGGTCTCCCTTTCCTCTCTGGGCCCCAGCTTCTCCTGCAGATGTCTATGCATGTCACATAGGGACAAACCCACTTGGCTGGCCTGACTATCCCACAAGGGTGCTTAATGCTTTGAGGATATGACAGATGGGCAGGACCTTGGAGCAGAAATGGGAGATAATAACTGTTCTCTTAAGGAACCTCAAATGCCAGCTCTAAGTCAGCTATACCTGGTGTCAGCCTTCAGCCAGAAAACCCTGCATCTCTCCTGTACTGAGCCCAGAGAGGGAAACTGAGATTTGGACCTCATGTAGAGACACAGACTCAGACATAGAGGGGTAGAGACATCCCATGGCTCAGAGAGAGAAAGATGGAGAGAGACAGAGACAGAGAGAGAGAAAGAGACAGAGAAAGAGAGAGACAGAGAGACAGAGACAGAGACAGAGAAAGAGACAGAGAGAGAGAGACAGAGAGAAAGAGAGACAGAGAGAGACAGAGAGAGAAAGAGACAGAGAGAGAGACAGAAAGAGACAGAGACAGAGAGAGAGAAAGACAGAGACAGAGAGAGAGAAAGAGACAGAGACAGAGACACAGAGAGAGAAAGAGACAGAGAGAGAGAGAAAGACAGAGTCAGAGAGACAGAGACAGACAGAAGAGACAGAGACAGAGACACAGAGACAGAGAGAGAAAGACAGAGACAGAGATAGAGAAAGAGACAGACAGAGAGAAACAGAGAGACAGAGAGAGAAAGACACAGAGAGAGACAGAGACACAGAGAGAGAAAGAGACAGAGACAGAGAGAAAGAGACAGAAAGAGACAGAGAGAGAGAAAAAGACAGAGAGACAGAGACAGACAGAAGAGACAGAGGCAGAGACAGAGAGACAGAGACAGAGAGAAAGAGACAGAAAGAGACAGAGAGACAGAGACAGACAGAGGAGACAGAGACACAGAGACAGAGAGAGAAAGAGACAGAGAGACAGAGATAGAGAAAGAGACAGAGAGAGACAGAGACAGAGACACAGAGAGATAGAGACAGAGAGACAGAGAGGAGAGACAGACAGAGATGGACAGAGAGAGACAGAGACACAGAGACAAAGGGACAGAGATAGAGATAGAGAGACAGAGAGATAGAGAGAAAGAGAGACAGAGAGAGAAAGAGACAAAGAGAGACAGAGAGAGAAAGAGAGAGATAGAGAGAGACAGAGAGACAGAGACAGAGAGAGAGAAAGAGACAGAGAGAGAGACAGAGAGAAACAGAGAGACAGAGAGAGAGAGAGAAAGAGACAGAGAGAGAAAGGGACAGAGAGAGAAAGAGACAGAGAAAGAGAGAAACAGAGAGAGACAGAGAGAGAGAAAGAGACAGAGACAGAGACACAGAGAGAGAAAGAGACAGAGACACAGAGAGAGACAGAGACAGAGACACAGAGACAGAGAGAGAAAGACAGAGACAGAGAGAGAGAAAGAGACAGAGACAGAGAGAGAGAAAGAGAAAGAGAGACAGAGACAGAGAAAGAGACAGAGAGAGAGAGACAGAGAGAAAGAGAGACAGACAGAGACAGAGACAGAGAGAAAGAGACAGAGAAAGAGAGAGACAGAGAGTCAGAGAGAGACAGACAGAGACAGAGAGGCAGAGAGGAGAGACAGACAGAGATGGACAGAGAGAGACAGAGACACAGAGACAGAGGGACAGAGATAGAAATAGAGACAGAGAGATAGAGAGAGAGACAGAGAGAGAAAGAGACAAGAGAGAGAAAAGACAGAGAGAGAGAAAGAGACAGAGAGAAAGAGAGAGACAGAGAGACAGGGAAAGAGACAGACAGAGAGAGACAGAGACAGACAGAGAGATAGAGACACAGAGACAGAGAGACAGAGACAGAGAGAGACAGAGAGACAGAGACAGAGAGAGACAGAGAGACAGAGACAGAGAGAGACAGAGACACAGAGACAGAGGGACAGAGATAGAGACAGAGACAGAGAGACAGAGGAGAGACAGACAGAGATGGACAGAGAGAGAGACGGAGAGACAATGACAGAGAGAGAAAGAGACAAAGACAGACAGAGAGACAGAAGAGAGAGAGACAGAGAGAGGCAGGGAGGGAAGATGTGGACACAGACACATGCTCAGACATTAGAATTTTTTAGTTCAGCCCCAATCAGAAAGGCTGAGTAGTCTCCTGGTCATCAGTGAAAAACGTCTAGGGGCTGAAAGGAGAGGCAGGGACCAAGTCAGTCCTAAGTGCTGGAGAGGAACTGGAAATCCAGTGACTTTGTATCCCCAGTAGATGCCCCTTCAATGCTGGGGACTCTAAGGGGACAAGAACAGTGTCTACTCTACTAATCGGGGATAGTTGAGAGGCCTGGGAGGGCCTGTTCACACTTAGGCTAGGTAGCACCAAGACAGAGAGACAAGGAGTCACGTAGGGAGAGAGACGCGCGCGCGCGCACACACACACACACACACACAGAGACACTGGCAGAAAAAGATGATGACACGACAAGATTAGAGTGACAGAGAGGCAGACATACAGATATAGGCAGAAAAAAGGAGATAGACTTACAGATGGAGATAGAGAAAGGGAGACAGACAGAAAAAGGACAGAGAGACAAAGACACTAGCAACAGTGGGAAAAAGTGATTCCCCACCCCCATCCATCCTTAGATTTTCCCACACCATTTGTCTGTCTCTCTCCCTTGCCCCAGGGTTCACATTTTATTTTAAAGTTTGCTCATTTCTGAGTCAGATCTCCCCTCCTGGAATGTAAGCTTCATATAGGCAGGGGATGTGTCGTTTTTCTCCACCACTATATCCCTGATAATGAGCACACAACAGGTACCTAACATATGTTTACTAAATTGGAATTGAGAGATACGGAGCCAGAGAGGTCTCAGTCACACACTCACAGACAGCAGCAGCCAGATGAACACAAAGACCCAATTCCATCCGGACAGACCAAGACGCACAAAAATTCATGTACGGAGACATGGAGAGAAGGAGGGAGGAGAGAGAGACAAAGAGAAGCAGTTTGGTCAGGGGCACAAAGATGGAGTCGGGACATCCAGGGCCCAGCTCGTTTTTGTCCCCTCTCAATTCTCCTCAAGTCCCCAAGGACAATTCCCCATGTCTAACATTTTCTCTAGTCTCTGTCCCACCCAACGAGCCCTGAATCTGACTCCAAATCCCCGAGAATCGATAAATTCTATGCTCTCCCCCTCCCCAATACTGGCCCCAATCTTCATCCCAGCCTCCCACCCAGCTGGACCCAACCCACCTTTTCTCCCTTCCCCTGGCCCACACCAGCCAGCCAGAGAGCCAGGAACCAGAGGAGACATGGCCTGCCAGGGCCAGGCATCGCCAACCACTGCAGAGACTCAGCAGCCTCAGGATGGGGAAAAGGGTTGTGGGCAGTGGAACCTCCGGAGACTGTCTGGGACACAGATGATCCAGAGTGGGGAGAGGGGGAAGCTGCTGGCCTTAAAAATCACACATACACACACACACGCGCGCACACACACACACACATGCACACACAAACACCCAGCCAGTTCCCCCCAAACAGGAACCCATCAGGATTTCCTCTTACATATCAGCCGCAAACAGGCGGAAGGAAAACCTCGGCCACTGACCACCAGGAACAGACTGCTCAGGCCCTTGGCAGGTCCAGAGGCTGAGCCCTCAGCAGTCGGCCCAGCCCAGCCCCCAGTGACGCTGCCAGGGGGTACAGGAGCAGGGTGTTCTGAGAGCAACAGCAAGTCCCCGCTCCCATCTCTCCAGCAGCATCTCCTCTGCCCCTCCACGGACGGCACATCGAGTGCCTAAAATGCCACCGTTGCAGCGGTCATTCATCTGGGCCATTTAGACTTCTCTGTCAAAATGGGTCTCTGTAAAGGTTTTATGATTGTTGTGCAGCCATTTCAGTCATATGCAACTCTTCATAACCCATCGGGGGCTTTCCTGGCAAAGATACTGGAACGATTTGCCATTTCCTTCTCTTCTACAGATGAGGAAACAGAGCAAACAGGGTTAAGTGACTTGCCCACAGTCACACAGTTAGTACATGTCAAGTGCCAGATTTGCACACAGATCTTCTTGACCCCAAGCCCAGTGTTCTATCCATTGCACCACTTTAGCTAACGTTTTATTGGGAGAGGAGAGAAGGTGTAGCGATCTTAGCTATTTAAAAATAGGGTTTTTAATTGTTTTTTTAGGCTTTTATATAGCACAGTTTCCCCAGTCTATTCCCCATAGATTCCTATCCCAGACAGCGATCTCTCCTAATAAAGAACTTAGGATACTAAATTACCAGCCACCAGATATTACTAAATACCAGTATCTAATACTAAACTAAATACTAGCTACTACTACTACTATTCTATACTATACTATACTATACTACACTACACTGTACTACATACACTATACTACGCTATACTATACTACACTACTCTATACTACACTACACTATACTACACTACACTATACTGTACTACATACACTACACTACACTACACTACACTATACTATACCATACCATACCACACTACACTACACTACACTATACTATACTACACTACACTGTACTACATACACTACACTACGCTATACTATACTACACTACTCTATACTACACTACACTATACTACACTACACTACACTATACTACACTACACTACACTGTACTATACCATATCATACTACACTACACTACACTACACTACACTATACTACACTACACTACACTATACTATACAATACTATACTATACTACACTACACTACACTGTACTACATACACTACACTACACTACACTATACTATACCATACCATACTACACTACACTACACTACACTATACTACACTACACTATACCATATTATACTATACTACACTACACTACACTACATTATACACTACACTATACTATACAATACTATACTATACTACACTACACTACACTACACTGTACTACATACACTACACTACACTATACTCTACCATACTCTACTACACCATACTACTACCTACTGCTGCTGCTACCACTACCTAGAATTTATCTATCGATTTAAGGTTACAAGAGGCTTTACAAATACCTCATTTGATTCTCACACCCCTGGGAGGTAGCTGCCTATAATCCCCATTTTACATTTGAGGAAACGGAGGCTAAGGGAGGGTAAGTGAGCTGCCCAGGGTCATACAGCTAGGAAGTGTCAGAAGGGAGATGAGCCTGCTGACAAGTCCAGCACGCTATCCACTGGACCACCTAACTGCAGAGATTTTCAGGCTGGAAAGAAGTGCCATCTTGTCCAAAACCCTTATTTTACAGATAATGAAACTGAGAGAAAGAGAGCTTTAGTAACTCACTGAGCTGCTAAGTTTCTTGATGTGGTATTTGAACCCAGGTCTCTGACTCCAAGTGCTGTGTTGTACCTGAATGGAGGTGGAGGTGAGGATGCTGCAGGTGCTGCAGCAAGTCAAGGAACAGAGTTCTAGGTCGGAAGTTAAATCCCTGGTTTTCATTCCCAGTTCTCTCACTAATTGGCTTCTGTGAATATGATCACACTCTTTCCCTTCCCAATGCTGCAGTTTCTGCATCTTTACATAGTGGATGATCTCGCAAGTGTTCACATTCAATGTTAACCAAAGGTTAACAGAATCAGGATTCAGAAAAGTTTGAGATGGACCAGACTGACAGGGAGGGATGGGGGTGGGGGAGGGAGAGAACATGAGGAAGTATAAGAGGGATAAATAGGAAGTTCTGCATTTTTTTAAAAAATAAAAAATAAACCCCCTGGAAGGGGGTTGGTGGACTGAAAATTTTATAGGAGTCAATAGTGCATGAAATTTTCTCTTGGCTGCAATTCTTGTCTCTGAATGATGTCCATGGTTCCAACAAGCTCTAAAGAGCGTGATAGTCTCACATTAGACTGTTTCAATTGAGGCCAAGTTCACAGAATGAAGGAGGTGATGATGGTCCCATTTGTCTTACGTATTGGATGGTGTATGTTGGGAAGGTTGCTAGCAAAATGGAGTACTTCCAGAGAAAGACAACCAGGATGAGAAGTGGAAACCCTCCCATCCAGGGATCCCCAGAAGGTACTGGTGCTTAGCAGGAGAAGTGAAGCTTCAGAAGGGTTCTTCTCATATTTCCTTAGCCTGCCCTAATCTCTCTGCTGCACGCCGGCCCACATTTCCACCTATATACTGTGTATCTCAAATTAGATGTTCCATAGAAAGCTTACAGGCAACATGTCCAAAGCCTGAAGCCACTGTCTTTCCCTCCCAACTCTATCCTCTTCCTAACAAAAAACTCCTAAGAAAGAACTATTGCACTACCATCTTCCGATCATCCAGGCACATGATCTAGGCGTTATCCTCAACACCTCCAGCATCTCCAGTCTATTGCTAAGGCCCATCCATTTCACCTTCGTGACATCTCTCAGGTATACCTCCTCTCCTCAGACACTGTCACCACTCTGGTATGGGCTCTCCTCACCTCCCACCTCACCACCAGCAATGGGCTGCCTTAGGTCTGTCTCCACTCCTTTCTCTTCACTCAGCTGTCGAAGCGATCTTCCTAAAATTCAGTTCTGACAATGCCAGCCCCTACTCAAGAACCTCCAATGACTCCCTATTACCTTGAGGATCAGCTATATTCTTTTCGGTGTTCACAGCCTTTCATAAACTGGCCTCCCCGGCACCTTTCTAATCTCCTTCTACTATACCTCCCCCCAAGCCCACTTCACCCCTATCCCATCTCCCTGCCACGCCCTCTACCATCCAGCAATAGTGGTTCTCTTGCTGTTTCTCTCACACAAGATGCTCCATCTCCAGACTCCGGGCATTTTCTCCGATTGTCCCCCATGTCTGGAATGCTCTTCCTTCTCATTTCTGCCTCCTAGCTTCTCTGGCTTCCTTCAAATCCCACCTAAAATCTTACTACCTATAGGAGGACTTTTCAGATCCCTTTTAATTCTGGCACTTTCTCTCTGTTGATTATTTCCACTTTATCTGACATTTGAACATAGCTCTTTGGCCCCCATTAGAGGAAGAGAGCCTTGAGAGCTGGGACCATCTTCTGCCTTTTGTCTTTTTGTACCCCCAGGACTTAGTACATTTCCCTTAACAAATGCTTACTTCCAATACCCGAAGGGATGCTATGGAAGGAGGGATTGGTCTTCTTCCTTCTTCCTCTTCTTCTTCGATGAAACAGATGGCCTTTTGTGAGATTTGGGAGTTGCCTGTTGATTATCCTGATTTTTGAGGTGAGGGGGTACTAGGGCACTTTCCTTGCATGACTTACACTTCTGCTCCTATTGGACCTGATGATGAGGCCTTCCCTCCCATTTCTTGTGTAATCCATCGTTGCAGATATAGGGCGGCCTTCTTACTCCTGCTGGGCACCTTGACCTTAACCGTCCGGTCATCCTTGATTGGGATACTTAATCGACTTTGACGCTGAATCGTTTTAGATCATACAGCATCACTGGGAGAATTCTGGTGTTGAAAAGATGGGTTCATATGTTGGGAGGCAGCTTGGGATCATGGCAGACACCATAGGATTTCCTAAATGCCATCCATCCACTCTCTTCTTCCTTTTTCAAGAGTTCTTAACTTTCGATCCATGAACAAAACTTTTTTCTGATAACTGCATTTGTAATGTTGTGTATTTTATTTTATGCATTTAAAAACATGATTCTGAGAAGAAGTCCATAGGTTTCTCCATACCACTCAAGGGGTCCACGGCATGAAAAAATAGATGAACAATTCCTGTTCTATTTCTTCTCACCCAGCTGGAGTGACTCTCCAAGACATAATTGCAGACAGTCTGACTGAATGGGTTGAGATCCGAGTCTGGGCAACATGTGCTTTTTATCTGTTTGATTTTTTATGTGGATTGCAAGGTCATTTTTTGAGCCAACATGACTCTCACTGAGGAGGCCCCAGGCCTTGGTGATAATGCATGCATAATCCAAAGAGAAATGTCTGGAGATGCTTGTGACTAAACCCTAGACAATGTGGGGATGTGGTCCAGCCCAGAGAACATAGAGACGGTTGGGGTGGAGAAGGGACAGAGGTGGAAAGGGCTCGGTTGGAAGGGCAGCAGAAGAAGGGGAAAGGTAATTAAGGATTGGGGACAACGTATCTCTGAGCTTTGGAAAAGGGAAGGCAAGAAGCCCAGGGAGTCTGGGGCCTCAGGTAGGGGTTCAGAGATCAGGGAAGATTGGCAGAGTGGTAAAAACTCCAGGGCCAAAGGCAAAGTTATTCCCTGGAGGACCTCCAAGAGAAGATGATATCCCAGGAGGTGAAACCCAATGCCCCAGGACAGATCAGCTCCACAGGCTAGAGGGTAAAGAAAATCTCCCAACAATTTGACTTGTCCACTGCTGGAAGAATGGTTGTGGGGGACAGTGAATTCTTCATGGACAACTCCTTGTTACTGACATCTTACAGGATATCTGCCCACCTGCTCAAGGATGTTCTACTCTAAATAATCTAGATGGTCTAGTTTAGATAGCTCTTTGGGGTTCAGTAAGCCAATGATTCTTTCCTAACTCAGGGTTGCATGCATACATGCATATACATGTGCACGCATGCACATGCATGAACACACACACCCTGATCCCGCCCTTACCCATACCCGCAGTAACCCCCCTTTTCAATATTTTGAAAATGTATTTCAGTATAGTTGCTTTCCTTTTTAATCTTGTGTATTTTGTTTTATACATTTAAAAATATGATTCTGAGGAGTTCACAGGCTTCACCAGACTGCCTAAGAGATCTACAACAGTGAAAACATTCAGAAGCCCTGAGCCAAGGGAAAGAGCACTGAAGCATCCATTTCCTTGTCTCGTAAAATGCTGATAATGCTATTAGCTCGTCACAGAGCTACTGTGAGGATCAAGTTAGATACTGCTTGTAAAGTGCTATATAAAGGAACTTATTATATTATCTCCCCAAGGTAACCCAGCCCCCCTTTGGGGAAGCTCTATTTTTGAGGAAACTTTTCCTTCGATTAGAGCATAAGCAAATCCTCAGCCTGAAATCTGGTGCCACTGAGGGAAAAGGAAAGGAATTTGGTTGGAAAAAGGGAAACCGAATAATCTTCCGTTTCCTTCCTGAAGGACTTGGAGCAATCCCAGCCAATACCTTAGCGTGTCCATAAGCGTGGGGGCTGGGAGTGAGGGGCGGGGCAGGGGCTGGGTGGTCGTGCACCCTCTCAAACGTTATCCTCTGAGTCATGCTCTCAAGGCCTCTTGGCTTACACCCTATTCCCTCCTCCACTTCCACTGCTCCAAGTCCCCAGACTCAGCATCCTAAGCTGAACTGCTCTTTGGCCCTAAAACGAGAGGAATGCGGAGGGGCTTCAGTTTGTTTCTCACCCTCCCACTTCAGTCTCCCAACTGGTCTCAGCTCATGCTGGGCCTTGGGGAAAACTCTTGGGTCATCATCAGCTTCCCCACTCCCTCCTCCACACGGTCTGGGGTCATTTCCTGCTATTTGAAATGGCCTGTTTCTGTGCAGAGGGGGATGAGCTGTACAGATATACCCTCTTCTTCCCCGGCAAAGGATGGATTTCTACTGGTCCCCAGTTTAGTGGTACAGCTGGGCTAATAAACCTTGATTCATGCTCAGGATGGAATGGGTCCAGGGACTAGAACTGACCCACTGGGCCAAGCCAGGAACGACAAACTCAACCAGTCTCAGCAAGGTGAGACCCTGAGTTAGCTGTTCAAACAGCTTGCTGAACTTGAATACCTAAGTCCCTTGGCCATTTCCACACCAAAATGCTTGCTCCTGCTTAAAAAACAAGGGTCTTGTGTTCTACTTCTTGGTAACATCACTATTAGTCATTTTGGGGGGGTAAAGGTCTGCTAAATATGGAATCAAGAAAAATAGGGTGAGGGTTTGTCCCCTTTACTCCCCGACCCCCACCCTGGGACACTATTTCCCTGTAAAGTCTCCTGTGATTACAGGCCCTCCTTATAGCATCTGAATACATGGTATTTAGTTTTTGTAACAGTAAGTCAACATTTTTGTTCATTTTAAAAGTTCATTCAACAAATATTTACTGGTTATCTCTTACATTCAGGGGCCTATGTGGGAAAAGGAGATGAGTAATAGGGTGTCCTTTGCCCTTGAGACCCTAAGAGGATAACAGGGAAACTAAAGCTTAATAGACAGAAATAACCACATTACAAAGCAAAGCACAGTGAGCACACAGGGGAGGTACAAAGTTCGAGTTTGGGAGGTAGAGATAATTTCCTGCCTAGGGAGTGGGTGGATCAGGGAAGGCATAACTGATGGGGTCTGCGCTGGGCCTTAAAGAAGGATGCAACTGGCCTGGGTGGGTTGGGGAAGGGGAATTGTTCTAGACGATGAGCATAAAAATCACTATAGATTCTTTCTCATATGTACCCTGGGAGAAGGCACTTTTTTTTTTTCCAAATTTTTATAGATTTTGCTTTTTATATTACCTACATTTTCCACTGTATTCCTTTCTATCCCACCTCCCAGAACCTCCCTCTTATTTTTAATTTTCAGTTTTCAGCATTTACTTTTATAAGATTTTGAGTTCTAAATATCCCCCCCAAGATGGCATACAATCTAATATAGGATATACAGGTATGATAGTATTACACATATTTCCGCATTAGTTATGTAGTGAAAAAAAGAATTAGAACAATAGGGAAAACCAGGAGAAAGAAAAAGAGAAAATAGTGCACTTCGAACTACTGGATGTAGATAGCATGTTCCATCATGAGTCTTTTGGAATTGTCTTAGATTATTGTATTGCTGAGAAGAGCTAAGTCTAACAAAGTTGGTCATCACACAATGTGGTTGTTACTGTGTACAATATTCTTTCCAGGGTTCTCTGAAGTCTGCCTGCTCACCATTTCTTATGGAACAATAGTAAGCCATTACATTCATATGTGACGTGTTCAGTCATTCCCTACTTGATGGGCATTCCATCCATTTCTAATTCTTTGCCACCACAAAAAGAGGTGCTATATTTTTGTACAAGTGGGTCCTCTTCCCTGTTTCATGATCTCTTTAGGATATAGACCTAGTAGTGGTATTGCTGGACAAAAGAGTACACACAGTTTTATAGCCCTTTGGGCATAGTTCCAAATTGTTTTCCAGAATGGCTGGATCAGTTCACAACTCAACCAACAATGCATTAGTGTTCCAATTTTCCCACATCTCCAAAATTTATCATTTTTCTGTTTTGTCATGTTAGTCAATTTGATAGGTGTGATGTGGTACCTCAGAATTGTTTTAATTTGCATTTCTCTAATCAATAGTGATTTAGAATATCTTCTCATGACTATAAATAACTTTAACTTCTTCATCTGAAAACAGTTCCTATCCTTTGACTGTTTATCAATTGGTAAATGACTTGTACAATCTTATAGATTTGACTCAGTTCTCTATATATTTTAGAAATGAGGTCTTTTTCAGAGACACTGACTGTAAAAATTTTTTCCTAGTTTTCTGCTTCTCTTAAAATCTTGGTTGCATTGGCTTGTGCAAAAACTTTTTAATTTAATGCAATCAAAATTATCCACTTTGCATTTCATAATGTTCTCTATCTCTTGTTTGGTCAAAAACTCTTTCCTTCTCCATAGATCTGACAGGTAAACTCTTTCTTGCTCTTCTAATTTGCTTATAGTTTCACCCTTAATGTCTAAATGGTGTATCCATTTTGACCTTATCTTGGTATACAGTGTAAAATGTTGGTCTATGCCTACTTTCTGCCATACTGTTTTCCAGTTTTCCCAGCAGTTTTTGTCAAACAGTGTGTTCTTATCCCAGGAGTCTTTGGGTTTATCAAACATTAGATTATTAGAGACATTGAGTATTGTCTTACATACCTTTCCTCTTTCACTGATCCACCATTCTATTTCTTAGCCAGCACCAAGTAGTTTTGATGATTGCTGCTTTATAATACAGTTTTAGATCTGATATGGATAGGCCACCTTCTCTTGCATTTCTTTTTGTTGATTCCCTTGATGTTCTGTTCTTCTAGATTGATTTTGTTATTTTTTCTAGCTCTATATTTTTTGGTAGTTTAATTGGTTTGGCACTGAATAAGTAAATTTAGGTAGAATTGTCATTTTTATTATATTAGCTTGACCTACCCACAAGCAACTGAAGTTTTTCCACTTATTTAGCTCTGACTTTGTGTGGAAAGTGTTTTGTAATTGTATTCATACAGTTTCTGGGTTTGTCTTGGCAGGTTGACTCCCAAATATTCTTTATCATCTACAATTACTTTAAATGGAATTTCTCTATCTCTTGCTTTTGCGCTTTATTGGTAATATATAGAAATGCAAATCTTATTTCAAGTATTTTCTGTTGATTCTCTAGAATTCTTTAAGCATACCATCATATCATCTGCAAATAGTGATAGTTTTATTTCTTCGTTGACTATCAGAATTCATTCAGTTTCTTTTTCTTCCCTTATAGCCAAAGCTAGATGATAATAGATACCCGATCATATTGGAAATGCTTCTAGCTTGGTGCTTGCTGATGGTTTTAGACAGATGCTATTTATTTTAAGGAAAACTCCATTGGCTTCCAATGCTATCTAGTGTTTTTAATAGGAATGGGTGTTCTATTTTGTCAAAAGCTTTTTCTGCATTCATTAACATAATCATCTGCATCTATTGAAATAATCATATCATATAATCCTCTTATTTAAAAAAAGAGGAAGAAAAAGCAAAACTAATCCACATATGAGAACAGCTGATATTATACGCAGTTATATGCAGACTCATGGTCCTCAATTTCTGCAGGAAATGGAAGGAGTAATTTTCTTATATCTTTCCTTTGGGGCCAAGCTTGGTCAATACTGTCATTTTTTCCATTTCTATTGTCCTTTTGTGTGGATTTTCTCGGTTTTGCCTTCCTTTCATATAAACCTTTTAATGCATCTCTATCATTTCATTATTTTTTTTCCCTCATTTGATCCTCCTGGGGGGTGCTATTTAAAAGCTGATGAAGGCAGACCAGCGTACAACAGCAGGGACAGGATCCAGAACAGGATTCACGGCACCACCAGCAGCAGTTCCTAGATTCCTCAACCTACAAACGCCACTGACATCCTCAAAGGTCAGTGGTAGCTGCCATTTTCAGAGCCCTCCACCTAGAGCCCTTGTGGGAATTGAAGGGCTGATCTAATCTCAGCCCTGAGTGGTAGCCCTAGGAGACCTCTGTCTAAAGCCCCTATGGGAACTGAGCCACTGATCTGATTCTCAGCCCTGAGCTCCACCCAGGGGTGAGGAGGAACACAGGCGGTACAGCTGGAGGCTGTTGTGGTGAGGAATTCAATTGCAGATTCTGGACAGAAAAGTTTTTGGTTGCTCCCAGACCAGTGTACAAGTCAGGAGAGGAGTAAACACCTCTCCCTTGATTGTGCCACCTTGAAGGAACTGAGAAGTTACAGGCCCCTCCTCTCAACAAAGGTCTCAAAAATCAAGTAACTAGCTGGGAAAATGCCCAAAAAAGGGAGAAAAAAATAAGACTATAGAAGGTTACTTTCTTAGTGAACAGGTACTTTCTTCCATCCTTTAGGATGAGGAAGAACAAAGCATAGTATCAGAGGAAGTCAAGGCTTCTGCATCCAAAACCTCCAAAATAAATATGCAATGGTTTCAGGACATGGAAGAGCTCAAGAAGGATTTTGAAAATCAAGGAAGAGTGGTGAAGGAAAAATTGGGAAGAGAAATGAGAGCAATGCAAGAAAATCATGAAAAGTGAGTCAACAGTTTGCTAAAGGAGACCCACAAAAATGCTGAAGAAAATAACACCTTTAGGCTAATTCTATTGGCAAAAGAGGTCCAAAAAGCCAACGAGGAGAAGAATGCTTTCAAAAGCAGAATTAGCCAAATGGAAAAGGAGGTTCAAAAGCTCACTGAAAAAAATAGTTCTTTAAAAATTAGAACGCAACAGATGGAAGCTAATGACTTTATGAGAAACCAAGAAATTACAAAACAAAACCAAAAGAATGAAAAAAATAGAAAATAATGAGAAATATCTCATTGGAAAAACAACTGA
Organism: Potorous gilbertii; assembly: GCA_028658325.1. Taxonomy (NCBI): domain Eukaryota; kingdom Metazoa; phylum Chordata; class Mammalia; order Diprotodontia; family Potoroidae; genus Potorous; species Potorous gilbertii. Next base: position 1,751,138 of record CM053769.1, read on the forward strand.
CCTGGTAAATAGATCCAGGAGAGACAATTTAAAAATTACAGGCCTACGTGAAAGCTATGATCAAAAAAATAGCCTAGACATTATCTTTCATGAAATTATCAAAGAAAACTGTCCTAATATTCTAGAACCAGAGGGCAAAATAAATATTGAAAGAATCCACCATTCATCTCCTGAAAGAGATCTGAAAAGAGAAACTCCTAGGAATATTGTAGCCAAATTTCGGAGTTCCCAGGTCAAGGAGAAAATATTGCAAGCAGCCAAAAAAAAAAAAAAACAACAACAGTCCGAGTATTGTGGAAATACAATCAGGATACTACAGGATCTGGCAACTTCTACAGAACATACTGGGAGAAGAAAGGGAGAAATGGAATGGTGTAAATTTTCAAGCAGCAAGGAGGCAAGAAAAAGCTTCTTCAGTGGAGAAGAAAAGGGAGTATGTGAGAGGGAAAAAGGGAAACTTATTCTTTTCACATTTGGCTTGAGGGAATGACAAGTTCACTCAATTTGGAATGAAAACATATCTTACACTACAGAAGGGCAGGGGAGAAGGGGACAAATGGAGTGAGGGGGTTGATAGGGAGGGCAAATGGGAGGAGGGAATAATTAAAATTTGGAACTCAAAATTTTGTGGAAATGAATATTGAAAATGAAAAGTAAGGATAAAAAGTTGAAGAAACTGAGGCAGAGGCAAATAACTTGCCCAGAGTTACACAGCTAGGAAGTATCTGAGGCTGGATTTGAATTCAGGCTGGATTTGAATTCAGATCTTACTGACTCTAGCCCCAGCTTTCTATCTACTCTTTTACCTACGTGCCCCTGAGCTTAATATTTCTCTATACAATTAGTCTAGCTCTCCTCAAGTGATTCTACTTTGTTTCCAGATTCTTACTATATCCACAAAACAATGCTGCTATAAATATTTTGTTGCATATGGGACCCTTTCTTCACTGACCTCCTTGGGGTATGCACCCAGCAGTAGTCAGTGGGTGAAAGCATGTAGATGTTTGAATTGCTCTCCTTAACTCAAAGTTGCTTTCCAGAATGACCTGGTCACAGTACCAACAGAATGCATTAATGTGCCCCTCTTCCCACTTCTGGGATTAAATTCCCATTGACAGCATGCATGGCACATAATGAGACAGCACAGGAGCACGGATCTGGAGCTACAAAGCTACCTATGTCATCCTCTCATTTTTCTGAGGAGGAACCTGAGAGTTGGAAGGACTTTCTAAGGTCATATAGGTAAGTTAACAGCAGACAGCAAAAGTTCAGGACTCGATGAAATTTCTTGCTCAAAACATATGGACAGACGTCCTTCCAGTTTAGGAGAGCTTTCCCTGAATCTCAAGGGAAGGTCCCATATCAGGCCAGGTCACATTGGAGGGATGGGTTGGCTCTTAGTTTTATGCCTTTGTGAAAAAGTCATGATTCAGTTTATAAAGCATTGACCCTTTGTAAATCTACATGGAAGTTCACCTTGGGGCATGGAAGTGACGGCCCTGGGCTTTCAGAGGCTACAATGGTAGAACTCAAGCTCACACAGGTGAAAGACTTTTAACTCTTGAGATGCTATGACTCCAGGTCCTGTGGGGGGCCATGTTAGGTTCATCAGAACAACATGGCTGGAGTCAGTGGCATGGGTAGGGTGGGGCTTTTCATTTGAAGCAACTCATGAAACAATCTCCTAGTGCAGGGGTCTTAACTCTTTTTTGTCATGGACCCCTCCTCAGAACAGTATTTTAAAATAAAATGCAGAGGATTGCAAAGGAACCAAATTGTACTGAAATATAAATTGTTCACTGAACCAAAGTTAAAAGCCCCTGAGCTAGGGGAGATGGGATTAAGAATTGCCTCAGGGCAGGTATGCCAGCACTGAGGAAGTCATGAATCCTTGAATTACTCCAAGAACTGTTAGTTTTCACTTCACTTTACATAAATTTGCATTATGCAAATTTCATTCTACCAAAGAATTCTGAAGGAAATCCATATTCCCAAAAAACACTTTACTTTACCATACCATATCGTGTTCTCTCTCTCCCCCTCCCCCTCTGCCTAGGATGCCCTGGCCTCCCAACCCGCCACCAAAATACAAAATCCTAAAAAAAAAAAGTGAAAACAGAAAAACAGACACTTGGAGAGACTGCCACCATTGCTGGATCAGGGGCTTGGCTTGAGACCTCCAGCCAAGAGGGGACCTTTGTCTGTCGTCGTTCCCCCACCCTCCATGGGCACATGGTCCCCTTCCCGTCAGCCTGCCTCCCTCTCTCTGCCACATCTATGGGCAAAACTCACATTACATAAAAATCACTTGAAGTAGAGGACTGCAGAATGGTCCGCTTATGGAATGTGAGAACTGCCAGTATTTTAAAAGACGAGATTGAGTCTTGCTGGCTGGAGCAAGAATACAATGAGAGGACATGGAGAAGGGGGGCTATTCTTAAACTTTTCTAATCCATTCTAGTCCCTTTTCCAGACTGTTCTAGGTGGCAGACACTCTATTTCGGAGATGATGGGCCTGCCCTACCCAAAGGATCAGGAGGCTCACTTAGAGTCAATCTTCCCTCATGAGATAGGATGGACTTTCCCCGAAGCACTGCAACCCAAGCAAACAAGACTGTCAAATTCTACTTTATTGGTACTGTGAAAGGAGGCAACGGGAGCAACAGTTGGTGCTTGGAAGGTGGGCAGCCCAGGTGTCACATGCAGCTGGTCATGACCCTGACCCTCACTTGTCATCCATGTTCCTGTTGGCAGTGAGACTGACTCATCCCTCCACAAAAGTGATGTCGCCCCCACGCCTGGGGCACCTTCATTTGAATTTTCCTATGAAGTTCATGATTAGCAGCAAAATAAAAACCAATTTTGACACTTCATAAAAAGGCAAATCTAAAAGTATCTGTAAATCATAGGAACTTAAATGTTTAGCAGCACAGCCAATAAGAGACGGCTCACACACACAGCACTGCACTTTCTGACATCACGAGCGCTTCTCTCATCATTATTTACAGTGGAATAGTTTGGGTGGACTGATATATACAGGAAACAAATGTGGAAATAGACACAGCCCTAGACAGCACTATGTCATAGTGTTCTGACTCCTTTCAATTCATACAGGTTCCCAGGATGCAGAGCACGATAAAATGTTTACATATTCTGCAGAAAAATTTCTAGAACAGGTTAACAAGACAGAGCCAAGCCCCCACACATTGAACACTGAGAAGAAGCAATTCCATGGAGTTCAGTGTTCCAGGGAGGTCAAAGGTTGGACAAGCCACGTTTCTTCTAGTGCTCATCCTATTCACCATCCAATGGCTAGCGTGTTACCCTGTGAGCTCAAGGGGCAGCTCCCGTCCACACAGAGTTTCCCACTGTCTGGCGAGCATTGAGATGAGCTTCTCTCGGCTCTCAGCACTTGGGATAAAGACATACCACTGCACTTCTCTGCCTCCATCACGTCCCCTGGGTTTAGGGGCTCCCTGGGCATTCACTAAAGTGTCTCCAAAGTGATCCAGGGTGAGGTTCTGCATTAAGTCTTGGTTCTGTACGTCATCAAACACGAAGGTGAGGGCCTGGGGGTACATCTGGTAGCCCATGAGGACCCGGTCCAGGTCCCGGATTCTCCGGCCGTCAACAAACTGGTACTTGTCTTTCTTTGGCGGCTCCTTCGCAAACTCAGGCAGTGGGTAACTGACGTGGTCCTCATCAAAAAGGAATAAATCTGAACTGGTCAGAATAAGTGTCTTTGGCTGTAGCGAACTGCCAGCTGAACAAGTGCCCTCCACGGGATTCACTTGGAATGCCAAAACATAGAGAAGGATATTCAGAGCAGGGCGTTCTGCCAAGTCCTCCATCTTCTCGGCCACAATGAAAGCCAAGTCTCCAATTTCCTCCTCATTCGGGTAAATGAATTTGACTCTGCTAGAGTGGATGTATTCATAATTGTCCATCTTTCCTGCAAACACAAACAGCACATTGCAACCCCATGATTCTTGATTGTGGTTTAGTGGAAAAAACATTGAACTTGGGAGTCAGGAGACCTGGGCTCCCATCAAAGTCAGCTTCTCTGAACTTCAATTTCCCACCTACAAAATGAACTAATGCAATCCTACTGCACAGGGCTGATCAATTATCAACACCATTAATGACTCTTAAGGCAGAGTGACCCATAGCCCTTGGAACAGCTTCCAGTACCCGAGGCTTTAGCCATGAATTCCTATCACACAGGGAGCACCAAGGGAGAAACAATAACCAAACCTTTGTAATTTTAGAAGCTAGCAGAAAAACAAACTTGACAACTCCGAAACAGTCATAACACACAGCAGGAGGTCAAGTACTGTTGGCTAATGCTAATTAAGATTCAAATTCTGCCTCTTACACTTGGCTGTGTGACCCTGGTGTAAGTCACTGAATGTCTCTGAATTTTATAGTAAGTGCTAAAAGTAAATTTTGGGAGGAGCATAACTATTTTGTCCTCTATTTTCCTTCTTTCCTTTTTCTCAGTGATGCCTTTTTGACGTGTGTGTGTGTATGTGTGTGTGTGTGACAGAGAGAGAGAGAGATGGACAGATAGACAGAGGTCCATCACCCACTGATGGTGTGTGTTACAATCCTGAGTGGATAAACTGCAGTTTACCTGTTTGTGCTGGTTTATTTGTGTGGTCGTTAACAAAGGCTCTGAAAATTCTTGCAACATAAGTTATAGATGCAATACAATCTAAACTGGTGGAAAAAGGGCAGACCAAAATCTCACATTCTTGACATACTGAGATAGTATGTGTCAAGGAGACCAAAGGCTAGAGAGATTGGAGGACCAGAGTAGTCAAGGATAGCTTGCAGCATTTGAGCTGGATGTATAAGAGAGGATCCAACACACAGGGGCTGAATGAGGAGCTTTGCAGGCAGGAACAAGGCCCCAGGAATAACAGCTCACTTTACAGCTATCAGTCCTAGTTTGCAGATGGGGAAACAGACTCATTGAAATGAAATAACTTCCTCATGGTCACACAGCTTGGAAGTATCAAGAGGCAGGATCCAAACACATGTCTTTGCCAACTATGTCTGTTCTTCTTTTCCAATACATCACGCATATGCCAAACAGGGAAGTGGGGAGAACCAGCCCGACAAGCCAACTTCCTCAAGGAAAGAGGAGATAGGAGCTTTTCTTTACCTGTATTTTTGTTCCCAAATTCAGAGTAAAAATCCTTGTCAGCTGGCTCTGGGGAAGGCGTGCGGGCCAGCAAGGAGAGGACAGCCATGAGGTGCTGAATGAAGGCGTGAGTACAGTAACTGTCTCGAGTCAGACAAGTTACAATGTGATCGGCAGAAGAGCCTAAGGAAACAAAGTCCACGCTGTTCACCTTGCAAATGCCTGCCCCTACTCCCATGTCCAAAAGGCCCTGAGCTCTTTCCTGTGCAGCATGTTTAAGAGGAAGACTTTGGGGAATCAAACAACAGGAAGAGACAGCCTGCGCAACTCGGATATGAAGCTTCCAGACTGGCAGCAGTTTTGAAGGCAGGAAAGGCTGACACACGTTTTTTGGAATGGGTTAGGAAGGCCTAGAGAAAAAGCTGAGCTTTCTCTCTTTAAAATATATTTAGGAAGTGTGAGCCAGAAACATCCTGCATGCTACTGACAGGGAACTCCGAGGCTCACTCAGTCTGTGTTTAGTATTGTTTACTTGGTTCCCTGCTGACAGGTCGCTGGTGAAATTCTTGACTTTTGTCTATAGTCAAAAGGGCATATTCAGCAATCTCTGCTATTTCCAGAAGTTCATGGTCATTTCCTCCCTCCCTAACTACTTGGCTGAGAGAATCCCTACTCTCACAAAGACATAATGCATGTGTAATAATGAGGCTATATAAAAGACACCATAATTGAATAGACCTGTTTGTTCGTTAGAAAGAAACACAGCAGAAATGTCACTCACCAGTAACCCGAAAATACTGATCAAAGAGTCCTACGTTAACCGACTGCAGGTCATTGAGCTTTAAAACAAAGCACTGGGATAGATGGAAAGGGCTACTGTCATAAGCAGAGTTCCTCTGATTCCAGAAATCTGTGCATAAAAAGAAAACATTGACAAAGATGAGTCATTCTTAGAGAAGTTCAGATTTCCTAGGTGGGTAGGCCTGTGTACATGGATAACTCACCTCCCAATCAGTCTATGTGCTCTGGAGAACACCACATTTCACTTTGGGAAAAGCCATGTCCAGGAGCAAAGGACATTTTCAGTGCCCTACAAACTGCACAGAAGGGAACACAACTCAAGCCTCTGGGAACTGGAATAAAAAGTCTTTTTGCTAAAAGTCAGATGAATTCTTTCTTGATAATGGCTGTGGCACCTCGGAAAATCAGGCCAAGTGGAGGCAGTCAGACTAGTTGCCTGTGTTCTACACCACAGGACCAGCTTTAACCAAAGCTGTGCTCAGCAACCATGTGTACAGCCTCTGTCCCAGGAGGCTTTGAGTGCAACTCTAAAAAGTCAGCACCCTCAAAGAGCAAGGATTCATGCAGAATGAAGACACCTGTGGGTCTAATCTTTAATGGAAAAGATTAGTTTTCACACAAAATTTTCAAAGTCAGAATGGCCCAATCAATGGCTGGGAGTCACCAATCAATCCAAAAACAATCAACCAAACAGTGCAGTAAGTAAAAAGGCTTTAGACCAAGAGCTCAGGGTCAATTATCCTCAGGGAGAAATATAATATTGCTGCAACATATACTGTTCTGGGCATGTGAAAAACAGATAAGGTTGGGTTTCAGCTAAAGATCACCATATCTGGAGAGCTGGGCTAGGACTTTTCAAGTGTGGAGGGTTAAATGAAATGAAAGAAAAGGGAAACAGGCACACTGGGCATTCCCAGCACCTCCATTTCTACGATGGAGACATTCAAATGGCCCCCTTCATTCCTTACCTAGCAAAGGCTCACAATGTCGGATGGAGTCGTCCAGCAGGAAGTACACAGCTTTGGTTGTTAGTAACACACAGGCTGTGACCTCCACATCAGGGGTTTTATAGAATAAAACCGAGGACCACATGAGGTGTCTCAACTCTTCATTTTCAACCTGAAAAGAAAAAAGCATGTGGATCTGCACTCACTGCAGGTATTTCTAACTTGCCATCTCTTTTCCTGATAACATTCCACCCCTATCCTAACCTTCCACTGTCAATGAGGGGCACTACCTGAAAAGAGAACTGATGGGACATAATTAAAGGAGTCAAGGTTGGTCTTCTTATCTAAACAGATTAGTTATCCCAGTCACATTTTTCATGTGGACGGGAAATGATGACCCCAAATAACTTCCTACTAACCGGCCCCCCTATCTAAAATTCTACCATTAGAAAAATATAAAGATGAAAGTCTTTGGGGGTGGGGAAAGGAAGTAGGAGGAGGTAAAGCAATACTTCCTAAAAATCAAGTATCTCTGAGGGGACAACATATTAAACTAGTATCAATCATCAATACCTTGGCAAGAATTAATCAATTTCTTGGGTGAAAATTTTTAGAAAAATGGGGTTTCTAGGAAGGGGATGCCAGAGGTATATAGTGACAGTACTGGGAGCTTGGAGTGATCCCTGAAAGGGGATTGAGAAATAAACTCCACTGGCTATAAAGCCTGCAAAGAACAGCCGCAGCTTGGTTAAAAGAAATGAAAAAGCTCTTCATCTCAGTCTTCACCAACAACTTCTGAAATATGACTCAAAGAGAATCAGTCAAGTCTTAGCCTAACCCTAAGGCTTTGGAAAACAAGGACAGAATGCACGCAAGATAAAAAGCCAATTGGAGCACAATACCTCGGCAACATTGTTATGAAAAAACTCGACAATGGCACTTCCCCTTAATCCAGCCACGTACTGAAGAGATGAGGAGACCGGCAAGTAAAAAGGAATTTGGTTGTCTTCTGTCATTTTCTGCATCAGAAATTCACTCGGGTACAGGGAAGAGAGAGTCAAATGAGGCTTGGAGAAGCTACAAAAAATTCAAAAAAGGTCACATTAGATTAAAGTGAGCCCCAAATAATGAAGCATATTCAAATCAAATGAGGAATTTTTAGGTGGACCAGCCCCAGTTTTCTGTGTAAGAACGCTATGCCAGCTTCCCAGGGAAACCAAGGTTTAAGGATAGATAGTAAGAGTGTAAATGCCTGAAGGGGATTTTGTTCCTGAAGAAGGAAAAGGCCAAAACACAATGAAAGGGGATAAACTGAACCACGGACCATCAGAAAAAATGTTTCCAACTGAGAGTCTTAAGAGTTGTAAAAGCCAACTTTAAAAATGTGAGGAATGTGGTGTCAGAGGAGGAACAAAAAGAAGGGAGATTGAAGTCATTCTATTACAGCAATGTAGATTCACTTCTAAAGTGGCTAAATTCCAACGGTATCAGTAGTGGTGGATGCATGGTTTTCTCACAGTGGCAGACCATCAGTTCTGAACAGATGACCGCCTCTAGACAGGGTACTGCAGGGAATGATTTAGGGTTAGACTGACAGGCACAAATAACAGTTACTCTGCTTCCATATGATTTCTGTGGGCCTCAGTTTCCTTGTAAGATGAGAGCTGAACTAGACGATCTGAAATCCCTGTCAGATCTCAATCTCAATTATTCTAGACTATAAACTGCTGGAAATTACTGGATTTTTAGTTCCTTTGTACCCACCAGCAGCCAGCCTAGAGCTCTGCATACAGCAGGTGTCTGATAAATGTCTGTTGCTGTATCAAGCACAGCCTCTATATTTAGGCCAAGAAACTCAACACCAGAGGCAAGGTTCTGACTACAGGACAATCTTTCAAAGCCCTTGCCTACTAGCTTTGGGGAAGGCTTTCTTTGAAACAAGCTGGTTGTGCAATCCCACAACTTCTCTGTGCTTTTCATCACCTGACATCTCAGTCATGGATAATTAAAGCAAAGGAGACTTGAGCCCACATCAAGTACAAGTATGGTAACCATGCTTTTCTTTTTCATTGAGGGATGGCCAATGATCAGTCCTTCACACCGGGCACTTTGAAAACCTCAGTGCCCATGACAACACTTAATGAGTGTTTTGGCAAAAAGGATCATGGCTGCTATCTTTGGACAAAGGAATCTTTTACGTAAGTGCTAAAGTAACTTGGACCTCACTATCATTAGCATCATGCTGAGTTTAGAACACAGGCAGATAGAAAGAAAGGAAGAATAAGCAAGTTCACAGACTACGAGCACTGTTTGTACTTCTGTCAATGCAATTTTGAGATAATACCTCACATCCTTAAATTGGCCAAAATCATTAAAAGCGATACAACTCAACACTGGTGGGGTTTAAACACATACATTTATTGCTGGTGGCGTTTCAAACTTAAAGAATCTTTTTGGAGTACAATCTGATAGTACTCACCTAAGTTATTTTAAAAAATATACCTCTGACAAAATAATTAGAGTAGGAATTATATTCTAAGATTTCCATTAAGGAGAAACAAAAAAGGTGCTAGCTGTTCCAAGATATTTGGAGCAAGATTATTTTATTTTCACAAATAAATAAAATTTTAAAACTGGAGGTAAACTAACGGAATGAAAAAACGGCAGCTGACAAATCAATCATAGTACACTCGTGTAAAGGAACACAATAACATAAGGGGGAATGACAAATCTGAGGAAGGGAGACCTGCAAAACCCACAGTACACAGAACACTGAGTAGTGGAGTGGGGGTGGGGAGAGAAAACTCTAACCCAAAGAATGAAGCACATGCTACAGACTATCAAGAAACAGAAGGAAGAAGGGGAAGGCAGAGTCAGCTGAGGATGACTTAAAAAGCCAGACTGAAATACGAAGTTTTAGTGTTTATGTAGATGTGCCCTACTATATTTCTAATAAAACGCCTTTTTAAAATGATGTTAATGACATGTGTTGAGTCATATGTGACAAATGAATGGCTAAAACTCAGACTTACTTGTGAAAATTCACACGCATCTATCTTCATTTATTGATGAACACTAATAGTAAGGGGAAGAATTACTATTTGTGAATTTCTACACGATAATTTATCACACACACACACACACACACACACACACTCCACTTCTGACTTGTTAGCTTATATACCGGAAAAAAAACTAAACCAGTATTAGTGAGGCTACCTAATGATCAGTCTCAGAACCCTTGTGGATGGGGATGACCTATACAACTGCACAACAAAGAGTAACACTTGTGGGCTTGGAGTGGGTCAGTAAATACTGAACTATGCAACATCTCCTGAGTTCTGGAAGTCATTACCTCGCTGCCTGCAGATTATTGGAGTCCAAGAGGTGGTTTCTTGCCATTTCCAAATTTTTGGAAGCTTTGAAGATAACTATAGTCTTCACATCCTGTAGGAAAGTCCTCAAGAGGTTGTAGATTCTCAAAAAATGGAATTTTTCATGAGGTAGGACAAATATTGCAGTGACAAATCTGTATCCAACCAGCAGTTCAAGCACATGGCCATCGGAGAAAGAACCTTGAGGCTGAGTGGATTGGTGGGTTGGGTGCAAAAGAACTGAGGCCAGAGGAATTCGGCTTAGTTTGAAGATCTTTCTGGAGTCACTGGAACATCTCCCCTTTTCTGGCAAAGCACTAAAATCTGCTTTTACTATGTTCAAGTGTTGAGGTGTTAGAAATATCCAGCAGGGATGAACTGCAGACTGCCCTGCTTCAGATGACTCACAAAATGGAGGCTGCAGGCCATGCTGAGTCCATTCTGTCTCTCCCTCAGAGTGGCCCAAGGTCGGCCAAATGTCACTTTTATCACCATAAACAAGATATGCAGGAAAACAACCCTTTATCTCACTGTCTTCTGAGGAAATGTGGTGAAATCCCATAAGCTGGTAAATAAATTCCTGCAAGCTTGTCTTGCCACAATATAGCATGGAACTACCTACCACAGGTGTATCCTGTGGAGAACAGCAGGTATGTAAACAAGAATGAAACTCTTGAAGATGTGAGGCATCTGAAATTAGACACAAGCAGTGTCCACCAGCCCTCACCTTTAGCACTAAGCACACTTCTGGCATGAGAAAGCCAAACTCTGTAAGGTCCCCATATGGAAAGCACAACACGAGCTTCAAGGCGGAAAGGATGTGGTGACTGCCCCCTTTGGAGGCCTCTTGGGGAATCTCAAATACAGCAACTACGCTGTCAGTCAGAACGAAACACGCTGCAAATTGCCGGATGCCTTTGTGAACCTGAATGGAGAAGCTCCAGAGGACTCTGAGGACACGGAGGTGCTCAGTCGATGGGCCTCCATCAGGGGCAGTGCTCCACTCCAGAGCTGGTTCTCCCTTAGGAAGCCCCATTTCAAAATAGCCACCCTCCGTATCAATGTCTCTGGAGTCACTCTCAGGGCCCCTTCTGCTGGCTGCTTCAGTCCAGGAAAGCGGCTGTCTCTGCACTACCTGCCTTATCACAGCAGAAAGGTGCTGGATGAAATCCTGGTTGGTGGTTGTGTAGGCTATGCAAGTGAATGGCAAAATTATGATGTTACCTGGGTCAGGCAGCACAGCACGTTCATCCTCTGAGTGGCCCAAACTTTAAAAGGAAAAAACTCTCAGTTAAGAGTAGCATATTTGTAAATTGGAGACATCCTCACACAGCTGGGGACCCGGTAAAATCCATGGCCCTAGCATCTAACAGTTTTTCAAACCAGCCCAAACTATTCAGAGTGTGCTCCCATGACAACAAAGGAGTCCTTCTTCTGAAGTCGTAGTGCTGATAAATTAAAGGCCAGGCTTTTAATTAAATTGTGCTATCCCCAAAGGATAGCCAATATATCTATTATCTTAACCAGCCCTAGGATGCCTGTTTCCATTCAAGACTTCTTGATATGTCTTTAAGAAATTTTAACACAATCTGTTAAGATGAACAATTCAAAGACAGAAAGATAAAAAGCACTAAAAACTGTAAACAAATTAAGCAAATGAAAACTAACATTTCAATGATCACTATTCAAAACATGGAGACTTTTAGGAAAAAAAGAGCTAAGGACAGATTAAAAGAACGAACACAAGCTGTCCAAACATTTGGGTTCCATTATGGTTCTAGTCTGGCAAACATCCCACACATTCAGTTTAAAGATGAGATCTCTAATCTTTAAACAGCACTGCTACAGAGGGGGCACTGGTTTGTGGCTTTCTACCCTCTGCCACTTTAAGTGCTGCTGCTAGTCAACAAGGTTGGCAAACTTGTGAAAAGAAACAGTCACTTTCAACTGGGTTGATTAAAATAGAAAATACTTTGGGAAACCATATTTTTATTTGTTAAAAAACAAACACAAATGCAACAGGTTACTGGTGCTTAGGTACCCAGTAATACATAATCAGGACCACCCAAACCGAAGCTGGAATTTATCAGCCAATCCTCACCATGTGGGATTGTCAGTCTCAGAGTTTTTCCTTGAGTCCATTATAGAAGCTGCCTGAAAAGAGAAGGAAGGCAGGTGTCAACGACATACTAAAAGCAATCCCTCGTCATTCCATTCTGTTACCTTTAGGTTCAAGGCTCTCAGGCTCAAGGTTCTCTCTGAATCACTCACTAAGACGCATGTATGCACCTGTTCTACTGGTTCCCCCATGTTATCTCTATTTTGTTTGAGACCTTTCAGAAAGCAAAGTCTAGTCTAGAAATCTGGCCCAGCTCCAGTCTACACTGGTCACAGAAAAATCTGCTGACACGGAAGACACACACGCATATCCCACAGAACTGCTTCTGATAAATCTTAAGCAAAGGGTAAATCACAAAGTAATGATATATAAGGAATGTCAAGGGCATGGACAGAAAAGGATAGGGTTTTGCCACCATCTCTTCTTTCCTGAATACAGGGACCCATATCAGTAGCAAAGCAGAAGTGTAATGTTACACAATACTGCGCTATGACTCTGAGACTTGATGCAACAACGCTAGAGATAGAAACACCATTGTGTGTCCAACTGGAAGCAGAGATGTCTTGTTTCTGGTCCTGGCAGGCAACACTCTAGAAACACTCTACAAAAGATACTTCTGAGAATATTTTCCCCATAAAATGATTCCATTAATGCTAATTTCTAGCTGAATCAATGGAAACTTCCTCATCTAACATTAACTCTTAAGAACAGAAGTTAAAAGTAAACTCCCAGGGAGACCATTATATTAAGACTGAAAGACCAACAGTTCATTAGTCTTCAAGGGCTTACTACAGAAACCTGTACAGGAAAGAATGTCAGACTCAGGGACAATGGAAATGGTTAAGAGGTTACTTGGAGATCAGCTGGGATCTGCTTCCAAAATTATCTCATTTTAAAAATGAGTTCATTTAGACAATAACAAACGTCACAAAAGACACAGTTACCTGTCCTTTATGTGCAGACATTGAAGGTTCTGAGTAGCTCTGGGTAAGCAAGTGATCGTTAGGAGTCACACTAGCAGGTGGTGAGAAGTTGCTCGCTAGGGCTGCTTTTCTGTGCATTATTTCTAAAGTAAACACAAAAGGTGATTAATTATCATCAGAGTAAATTAAAAACCATTATCCAGTTATTTATCTAGTAATATGGAGGACATAATCCAAACACCAAGGAAACATCTCATAGCAACAGGTCATTAAAACCCATTAGAAGAGATTTTGTGCCATTAACAGATCTAATCATTCTCATGCCTAATCAGCACTGTCTTCACATTTAAAATGAATTTAATGACAAGTTTAAAGTTGACATTTTTCCAACAGGGTAACTACTGCCTTTCAATAGATAAGCTCAGCAATGATCAATGTATGCTGTTTCATTGTATACACAACCTTTCTGGTTTCAGAACTAACAGACTATCCAATTTGCCACTCACAAATTAATCAATATAATTCAATCACCAAAACTTCAGGATCCCAAGCTCCAGTTTGCAGACTCCTGGTCCAAGTGGACACTGTCCCTCCCCAGCTCCTTCACTAAATGACAGAGCAGCGCTCATCTGGAAAAAGGACGAGACTACAGGACTCTCATAGTCCTCAATGGCTGGTAGAGCTCCAGAGCCTCAGAGGGGTCCAGCCACTTGTGGGTCTGTTTTCTTCACAACATTTTATACCAGCCTTTCCAGCAGCCGCAGCAGCTTCCTAGTGACATTTACTTTTGATTTATGTATCATGGAAACAGATGGTGTTTTCAAAAACCACAGAAGCTCATTTATAAAAGCAGCACAACCGGAAATTGTATTTTATTCCTGGCATTTTCTAGATTAGCTAAGAGTGAAGCAAAGACACCAGGCATGCTTCTAAGCAGAGCAAGTTAACAGAACTTGACAAACATGAATGGTCAATTTCAATTACCCACAACATTTAAACACCAGAATGCTCATGTCTTCTTAGAAAGTGTACCTGGAAAGTAAGAGAACCTCTTTTCAGAGAGCATTTCCCATAAGCTGCCTCCTGGTACCTAATATCTGATCTTCACATCCCACATTATCCATAAAAAATTCCTACATTAGTCAAGTTACACATCAAGATAAATCACTTGGAATGTGTTACCCTACCAGGGGATATTTTCCTTAACCAAATGAGGGCTGAGTTAGTCACTGATCTTTTTCCATACCTGATTTTCATGTTCTGAAACAAAAAGGTTATAAACATAGCAAAAAGAAAAGTTGTAAGCCTCCATTTATGGAATGGCCCCATAACACTGCCATTTCTCAATTCTTTCCACTATTCTTATTACTTTGTATGGCCGCAGAACACGGGAAAAGTTCCCTAGAGAAGGCATGCCAAAGAGTTACACAAACTTCCACCACTTCCATGCACAGGCCTAATCAATAGTTTGCAATATTTTAGAAATAATGACAGGTCCAACCTCCAAAGCCACTATTATGGAGTTCTTTGGCTTATTCAAAATGCACTGAATACCAAGAGTTCTCAGGAACATGCATAGAAAGCTATGACTCCATATAGGATATAAATATACACACATGAGTGGACTGTAATAAACAACTTTTTACGGTTAGTGTGGGATGTTGGGATCAAGCATTAGATATTGCTAGACCCATGGGGAAAGTTGGAAAGTAAGCTTTATTACCCAGCTAATAAAAATAACCATTCTGGTGTCAGTATTTTTATGTTCATTTAAACCAGCAACTCATTTTTGTAAAGTTCTTGAAACTTGCTGTTTTTAGGTGCTATTCATAAATAAGAAAAAAAATGGCTTTTAATGCAGGGTCAGCTGAAACCATCAAGGGCTTGGAACTGTTCCCTGAACAAACGCAAATTTAGACATTCATACTTCAGTAAGAAAAAGAGGTCAGCATTTTCTTGGGACTGAAGCACAGTTCAGAGGTTGGGTAATGCAGATAAGGATAAATGACTTTTTGTTACCTATACAAATAACATATTGCGAAGGTAACTCAACAAAAAAACTTCAATTGAGAAAATCTTGTGAAATTTCTGAGAGCAAGGAAAGTCAATGTATTTTTCCCCTGCTGCCTGGAGATCATAAAAAAAGTGAGAGATGGTTACAGCTAACAGTTAACTCTCTGCCAGGGCTGAGAGGGATGAATGTTCCTCACTCCCAAGATGGCAAGTTGCCAACAAGTGACTGATCAGCCTTGGCTCCAAGGTCATTCAGTGGGGTTCAGCGTTTGCTTCTATTCTATAACAAGCCAAATCCTGCCCCATCCATAGACTAACAATGACACAAGGAGAAATGGACTGCTTTCCTTCCTGTTTATAAGAGAGCTTCTCTCGGGAACTAATTTTCTTCATGGTTTTTTTCCACTGGAATCTTCCCCATGTTGTGTTGCTAATCCAGTAGAAATTCTACTCAATTCTAGGTGTATTTCAAGTCTGAGGGGATTTACCTGACTGGTCATGAAAATTATTTCAAAAACTCCATAGCACAGGGTTGACAATGATCATCTCCCATGTTCTATGGTGCCATATACTTCAACAGGGCAGTAGGAGAGCTGGCCTCAGATCTGGGACCATCTGGGCTTAACCTCCACCTCCACCATAAACTGGTTGCCAAGACAACTCCAGGTAAGTCACCTAGTGACTCTACTGCAAGGCAACTCTCTAAGGAGATGAGCTGCAGAGGAGGAGGTGCTTAAATGGAAAGGCAGGAAAAGTTCCTCATTGAAACCTCCCTAAAGAGATGAAGCCCCAAGTTCAGTTTAAAAAAAAAACACCCCACAATCTACAAAGAGCTTTCTTATGCATCATCTCCTTTCGTTTTCAGAAGGGCCCTGGAATGCCGGGTTATTATCCCGATTAATCTATTTTTCCAGGTCTTAGAGAAGTGAAATGATGTGTCCAGAGGTCCACAAAAAGGTCTGTGCTCTTTCTCCATGACACCATGTGGTTTTTTAACAAAACTAAAGGACATTTTTGATCCTACAAAGGCAGAAGTTTAAAACTGCAAGTCAGAACGGAGGTAAGCACATATATGGCAATGGAAAGGTTTGTCTTTTGCACCAATTAGACAGTCAGAATTCTCAACCAGGTAAATTAATGAACAAATGACTAGTATTTTGGCTGACTCAATTATTCTCGATTAATTCCTAGTTCTGTAAAGAAGAGGTCTCAAACCCTCAGACTGAGCAAAACTCCCTAGTGTGGCCTAAACCAGATTCAAATGAAACTGGGGGAAAATGTTGAACAAAATCCATACAAATACAACATACCACAGATAATACTGACTTGTGGTTTTCTAAGTCAGTGTGCAGACAGCAAGGAATTCTTTCTATTAAGTTCTCTGAGTGCTGTAGATACATCTGTAGCTGAGTGATCACCACTCCTCCACTGAGCAGGCCTCAAGAGTCCCAACTAGATGGGGGAACTGACTGGAGGACATAAATGTTCCCTATTCTCTCCCACTGTGTTCCTCACCTTCCTAGAAGGAGTTCTGAAATGACTGTGGAATGACAGGTTTTAATGACCTGTCACTTCAGTTTTCCTTACCTTACTCACTCTCAGTCCCTTCCATTACAGCAGAACCTTCACAGACACTAATATACCAACTTTCACCTTATCTCACTGGGGACTATGCAACTTTTTGGCTATCTTCTCAACAGGCTATCATTCCCTACCTACCACACCCCAACCCTCCCCTACACTCCTCCCAGCAACCTTGGGTTCTGGCCCTAAGTCACCCAGTTTGAACAGGTGAGTCTCCACCTCACCTCCCCAACACAATACCCTTCTCTTTCTCCCCATTAGAATGGAAGCTGCTATAGGGCAGAGGTTGTTGAGTTTGCTTGTATTTCTATCCTCGGTGTTCAGCACGGTGCCTGATCACACAGAAAGTGCTTACTAACGGCCTGCACTGTCTGTCTCTCCAATACAGCCTAGAGAAGCCACCCTGCTCACGAGCACGATACATACATGATTACCTTGACTGGGGCCGAGAAGCCGAGGAAGAGAGGGAGAAGAGGGACGAACAGGGAGAGAAGAACAGTTTGGTTTGGAGCTGGCAGCAGTGAGCCGGGAATCCTCACTGATCTAATAAAGAAAGCAGGTGGGGGTTAAAGACAAGGAGACGCCACCTTAGCACCACCAGGAACTGCAAGCACAAGTGGGCTACCTCAATGGAGGTGCCTTAGTCATAATCTGTCTTCCCTCTTTCCATAGACCAAACAACACTTGTAAGTTAGCTGTGCAGGTCAATGCCCAAGTCTTTTTTCCCATCTGGTAATTTCATGAGGGAAAGAGGGAAAAGAAAGATTGGGAAGGACAGATATAAAACAAGCAAAGGGAATGGGGACATAAGTGCACAAAACACCAAGCAATTTTCAAGTCCTTCCTGAGCAGGTAAACGGAATGGAACAGACATGAGCAGAGCCATTAATTTCATTTTTTACAAGACTAACTACTTGTCCTTGGCCATGTAAACAGCATCGATTAAGATAATGTAACACACCAGGTCCACAGAATATTCTTGGGCCCCCCTCATGCCCACACTGTCCCCCCCACAAAAATGCCCCCAACAGCAAACTCACCTTTTTATCAGAATTATTCAGTCTGTACTTAGCTTCCTTTGCTTTCTGAATTGCTTTCAGCACCTCTACGGTATCAAGTTCCTTCTCGGTAGTAATGATATTATCCAAGCAGACCTAAACAAAATGCACAGAAAAAACAACTGTGAAAGTCCTGAGGGCTGTCCATGCATACACTCTGCTAATGAGAATGAAACAAGTTTTTAATCAACCTCTACAACGTGCTGACTCCATGAAGAACACCAAAAGAGAAGACTCTCCTTGGCCCTTCATCTGCCTAATCATATGGTCACACTCTAAACAAGAAAACAAGACAATATTGACAATAATATCATTTAACAGACTGTCATCACCCAACTTCACTGATTCTCACCAGATCAATTCTTCCAGGTAACCTTTCTTTGCCCTAGGTCATGTCGCCTCCATCTGAGGAGGTGGGTGAGCCCCAAGACGAATCCTCTTAAGACTCTACTGCTGACTCTCCCCTGTCCTCTTCATTGTGCGTCCTCCCAGACCCAAGCTGGATCCTCTTTTTGAGTTATATTTGTAATTTCAATGGTTAGTACAGTAACTGGTACGCAGTGGGAGCTTAAAATGTTTACAGACTTCACACACACCCACACCCACGCGTGCATACACACCCATACCCACACCCACGCATGCATACACACCCATACCCACACCCATGCATTCCACTTCATTACACAGTTCAGACTACCAGAGTTATATTTACTTGGAGAAGGCCCTAGTTTTGGGTGATATCGAAGAGTTTCAGGAAGGACAAACATGGCTAGGATCTGGCAGGTTAAAGGGAAGTGAATTCCAAGCAGATGGGGAGAGGGAAGGCTGTGACTAAAGGTAAGAGGCTTGAGGAGAGTAGAGTGGATTCAGGGTTAGGGCTGACTGGTGCTGAGAGTCATGGCATCAAGCTGGAGGAAAGGAGGAAGGATGGCGTCAAATGCTGGGAAGATGACTTCACATTTTGTGCTCTAGTTTGGTGAGTGTGTTTAGGATGGGGGCAGGGAGACTAAGAGGCATGAAGGTACGAGGGCCCATAAATTACTAAGTGAGAGGCAGCACAAAGGCAAAATTTATTCAATCAACATCTATTAAGTGCCCAGTATATACACAACACAATGTTCAGCATTCACTTCACACTTCTAGAGGACTTTTAAGTGTCAGTAAAATGCAATGGAGAACTGAAATTCAAACACTGTGTGACATCCAAAGATAACCAGAGTAACCTGGGAAGGCTTCCTAGAAGATGTGGCCTGTGAGCCTGGCTTTCTTGAAGGGATTCAGTGTACTGGGGTGAGGGAACAATAGAGAAAGGAAGGAAGGCAGAGAAAGTTTCAGTCAGAGAAAGTAGGACAAAGGCACCACAGCTGCATGCCATAGCAACAAGGTGGAAACAGTGCAGATGCCCAGCACAGGGGCATAGCTACACTTGGGGCTCGAGGATGTAATGGAATGCTCCTGTGTTCTCAGAATTGATGACTCCTGGAAGAAAGGACAACCACAAACGATCTGATGCAAAAGGAAGTAAACAACACTACACAATGCCAGACCACCCTAATGACCCAAGCAGGCCCAAAAGAAGAGAGAGAAGAAGCTGCCGCCCTCTTCTTCTTGGCAGACTCGGAGGACTTCACTGCACATGAAGTCAGGCTTGATACGCTGGTTAGTTTGCTGAACTTTTTGCCCCCCTCCCTCTTTTATTCTTTGTTATAAGAGATTACTCTTAGAAAGGAAAGGAAAGAGAGATACACGGAGAAACGTAGGAGAGGCAGAAACAAGGGGCATCAATAGTGATATTTTTTAAAGCACAGAGGTAGGAAAGGAACGGTGTGTGCAGAGGGTAATGAGTGCCCTAGTTTGGCTGAGATGTGGGAAAGAATGTGCAGATGGCCTTGAATGTTAGACTAAGAATAAAAACCTTCACTCAGTAGTCCATAGAGAGAATGGCTTTCATCAGTTACTCATCAGTGACCACACCCATACACAGACAGATACCGAGGAAGAAGAATCTAAAAGATTTGGTGACGAATTAGACACAGGACATCTACAAAAACCTCTTCCTAAGAGGCTGGTGGTGGCCTTGATGGAGAAAAAGAAGGCTGGAAAGGAGTGGAGTAAAGAGAGGGTTTTTATGCTGAGTCTGAGATGACAGGATACCCAAATGGAAAAGTCCTATAAGCATAAAAATAGCAATATAAGAATATAACCTAAAATTTATGAGCAAAAAGTCATTTGGGATTTTTTTTAAAAACGTGAAGCTCACCAAATCATGCTGGACTGTTACTGGTTGTTACACTTTATCATTATCTTAAATGTTTATTTTTTCAATAATAAGACATTAATGGAAAAAAGTTAGTCTCAAAATTGCTTGTCTTGATTTGAGTTCTTACCTCGAGGCCTCATATGGAAGCCCCAGAGGTCACTTTCGGTTCCACTATTGCTGGCAAAAAGCAGGCTGAAGAATGCTTCTCTCAGAGACACATTTCAACCGCTCTCCTGACAGAGCTGTCAGCTCAGGCAAGTTGTCGTGTTTGTCCTCGGTTTTTGAAGAGGACCCTGACATCAGGGAAATGATGGCACGATTTGCAGCTGACTGATTTGAGGGAGAGAGAGCTGTGCAAGGTCACCAGCATCACTTTCTCCTCCAAAGTCATCTGGATCCAATGGCCAGATATCCATCAGAATGACAGGAGAAGGCCCAGGATGCAATGGCAGACTCTGGCACTTTCAGGCTAAGGTCTTTTCAGAGGGAGGGAATGCCCCTTCAGTGAATAGGCCTCTTTAAGAAGTAGTCAAAGTATGGCCCCTTTCATTAGAAAAAGAAAAAAAAAATCAAGCAGGGAGGGCAAGGCCTTCAGGGTTGCTGTTCCAAAGAGAAACAGTTACTCTTGAGATTCACTTTAAGACCTATTGTGGTCCAACCTAGGGGCATGAGAGGAAACTGGGAAGAAGGAAGGAAGGAAGGGAGGGCAAGCAAAAGACGCCAGAAGAAGACAGCAGACTTCTCAAACCTGCAAGTGAGGCACTTTCTTCGAACTGGGAAAAACCACCTAAAAGCCACAAGGATTTTCTTTGGATTTCCCAAAGGCAGGAACTGAATATTTCCTCCTTAGGGTAGTTGCTCCTCTCATATTCTATCTTCCCTATTTGCTGCAAGCTCAGGGAGGGCAGGAACAACATATCTGAATTCCTATTTCTCCCAGTTCAGAGAGCCCTTGGTATAGATACTCCAAACGGATATTAATGAAAACATGAACATGTAGCAAAATATGGCCCAGCACTTGTCCCAGGCTCTGCGAATCCAGGACCTTGGATGTGACTATCTGACTTAGTGCTCTCCAAGTAGGGCTTACCTCAGAGGCCCTGTCCCCAAACTGAGCTAGCACTTTGGTCCTGTAATCAGGAATGATGCTCAGAGGATTGCTGGACAACACCACTTCTTCCAAGCAAGGGAGGTTTCCTATGTTTTTTATCTCCTCGATCTGAAAAAGGACAGTGTTAAAACCTTTTGGTTTCAAAATTTAACATAGCAAATGCCATTTTGGTGGACTTAAAGACAGTTAAATTGTCTTTTCTGAAGGAAAAGACACCACTATCCACAATGCACCTATCACCTGAGTGTTGCAACTTTAAAAGAAGTTATCACCTGTTCAATTTTATTATTACTGAGGTCCAAGTTGACTAGAGAATATAGCTTGTTCAATCCACTCAGACTTTCCAGCAGGTTCCCTGCTAAATTCAGAGTCTTGATATTCCCTAGTTTGGTATGAACGCCTTCTAATGATGTGAGTTTGTTGTATGACAGATCCAAATGAATGAGATTGTACAGGTGCTACAGGCCATGAGAACAGAAGAGAGAAAGAAGAGCCATGTCAATTCAACACGAGTGAAGGTTACATCAAAATAAAATATAAAATAAAGTCATCTTCATAATTTAGGAAACTACATATTTAAAAATGCTTGTAATATAGTAATCCTTTTGATTGGTAGGTACTTTAAGTGAATATTTAAATTAAACTCTCTGTAATATAAGTTCTAGTCTTCTGACATGTAACTTTACCAAAACCACAATGTTCTACATTACTTACAACAGCATCTACAGATGCATGTGGCATATTATATATTCAGACTACAGAAGATGTTTATTCAGATGTACATTCTTTCAATTCCTACACTCCTAGAAATAAGCAAGCACCCTCAGCCCAGATGTCTGTGGCCCCTGACCAAAGCAGTGCCCTGAGCTCACAGCCACATGCCATGCCAGTGCAAACAATTACTACCCGTTTGAAGTTAGCTTTCTACAGGACTCTCACAAGGCATTTTCACACTAATCATTTCATTTGGTCTTAACACTGGATCCTTACAACCGGAGGAAAGAAGATCATTAAGTTGTAAAGGACTATGGTGCCCCTTTATTCTTGGCTGCGTGAGCGATTCAATGCTTAAACTTTGCTTTTTGAAACACAAATCAAAACAGATCTTCTATAAAAAGGAATGATTTCTGCAAAGAAATTACCTGGAGATTTTCTACTACCATCACACCATTGTGACTCAGATCTAAGAATTCAATCTTCGGAGTAAGTTTCTGAGGAAGAAAAAAAATAGTCACTAGCAATAATCTCATGGTATATGCTCATACTTGCATAGCAACAACAGTCTATAAAGCACTTTCACATAAACTGTCTTTTATTGCTCTTATCTTTGATCTTGAGGAGTTGTAAGTGCTGTACGTTTTACTAATTCTTTGTTGGACCTCTGAATTCCGACATTACTACAAGAGAACAAGCCCTCTGGGCTTTTCTTCTAACAGATGCACATGGCTGCTACTTCCCCTCATAAAGTGCTGTTTACAATTGTTTCCTTACCTTTCCAGCCCATTATCAGATTGAGCAAAGAGAAGATACAGATAAGACTGGTCACTTCAAGACTCCAATAGAATTCTTTAAGGATAAGCATGATGACTGAATTCCAAATCACGTTAACATATCCCCAGAAGCCACAGGTTTCTCAATTCTAATTCTTCTTTACTAAAACTTTACTGTTCCAAATCAGTGATGCTAGAGATCAATATCCCTATGTAATTAACCTTCATAGTTAGAAACATTGAATACTGGAACTGGAAAGAACTTCAAGGATCACTTAATTCAAAACTCATTTTATAGCTGGGGAAACTGAGGCTCAGATTTAGGAGAAGATTTCTATAGATAATACAGGTTCTATTGATGTGAGATTTATACTCTATTAAATACCCAATGAACTTCTCTTCTCCACCTTCAATCCAATCCTTGGGACTCTTAATGCAGAATTTCATCATTTGTGCTATTTCTCCAGTGAAAAGCACTACACCCTATACACAGCAGGGATGGATAAAATACTAGTTCTTTTCATGAAAACAAAAACAACTCTGAGGTTTCACCTTACACCATACAAATTGCATGGGTGACAAAAGAGGGGGAGAGCAATTTTTTGAACAGCTGTACGGAGACAGACATGGTGACTCTCTATTGGCAGAACTAGGAAGAAGTATCTCCAAATGTTCTGATTTTCAACTTGTAATCATGTCAAATGACTAAACTATCCACATTCTCTGACCCAGTGGATTCTATTACTGGACAAATACCCAAGGAAGTCAAAGACAGAAGCAAAGGTCCAGTATATACCAGAGAACTCACAGCCTGTTCTTTGTGCTAGCAATGAAGTTGGAAACAAAGCGAGTGTCCATCGATTGGGGAATTGGGGAGAAAAAAGCAAATCTGTACATGTATGGAATCGATGAAATTATATAGTAAGAAGTGACAAATACAGAATTTAAAGAATTTGTATGAAATGATGCAGAGCAAAAAAAAAAAAGCAGAACCAACAACAATACATGACTAATAACACTGCAAATGAAAAATCACTAAAGAGAAGTTAAACTCTGAGTAAATAAAAAAACCCAATGAAGGTCCCAGAGAACAGATAATGAAATATAACTTCCCCTTTCGGTAGAGGGATGGGGTTCCTACGAAGACAGACATTATAAACACTGTCAGCTATGGTCACTGTACTGGAAAGGCTCTATCTGGAAGGGTGTGTGCAAAATGACTGAAATGCAAGGGCAAAGGGATAAATAAGAGATATTTTTTAAAAATTATTTCATTCTAAAATACATTCTCACTTATACAAACAGCATATGGAGTCTTACGGTCTGGTTAGCCTATGTGCTTTATAATTTTGGCAAACCAGGGAAATTCCCAAAGACCCAACCTTTTCAAAATTCATTCATCTATTTAACCAATATTTATAGATTACCTAACTGTGTGTAAGGCCCGCTCTTGACAACTTAAACGGAGATTTTGAGATTCTTACCACAGAATCGTCAATCTGTGAGATGCTGTTGTGACTCATGTCCAGAGTAGTCAATGCTCTCCATGTTGGGATGACTGCTGTGACGGGGCAATCGGGATGTGCACCCTCCGGCTCCCATTCATCAAATTCGGATGCTTCGGGAACAATGATCTCCTATATAAGAACAGTTCCAAATATCGATGGATGTGGAATGAATGCCTTCCTTTAAAACTCATCATTATAACAGTCACTGAAAAGTTTAAAGACTTCGATGAACAAAAATAAAAATTTCTATAAATTCTAACACATAGAAGCTCCCAATAAAACAAAGTTTCAAATTATTTGCATTAATGCCATCTTGATAAATTGAGAAGTTTTTAAAAAGCCTATTTGTGAAGTTTACTAAGTAAAAGTTCCTTTTCTGTCTCAAATCTCAAGTCATTACAAAAGGTATCTTTTGAGCCTTGCTGTTATGTTTCAACAGCTTCCTCTGGCTTAAACTGATTCAAGCTTACTACATGTGTGACTGGTGGTATCATGAGCTTGAACACCATGGACTTCTATCAAGTACTCAGTGAGTAGATGACATATCTTTCATCCAAAATTCTCTATCCTGATTCTAGGATAAACACTTGGTTACACTTCACCAACTCCCCCTTAGCCTTGGCATTACTTAGATGCTAAAACCAATGGAACAGAGCACATTTAGAACAGGGGAATAAAATCTTTGATACACAAAAGCAAGGTCACTAAATCTTTGCTACTGCTTCCAGAAAACAAAGCAAAATTTCTTTTGTAATGATGTGAGATTTGAGAAAGAAAAGGAAAAAAGCAAAATAAAGCAAGATGGGACTATCTAATAGCTGCCCAACTTAAACTCAAAGCTTTACAGCTGAAAGGGACCTTGGAAACTAGTCTAATCTTGGAAATCTTGGTTGTTGTCAGTTTTTTAAATATTCTGAAAACTGTATTTCAATTCAATTGGTTTCCTTTTTAATCCTATATGTACACATTTAAAGACATGGTTCTGAGAAGGGGTGTACAGGTTTCACCAGACTGCCAAAGGGGCTCATGACACAAAAGTGGTTCAAGAACCTCTGACCTAATCTAATTCTTCCTTACTATAGATTGTGTAACCAGGAAGACTTGCTTGAGTCACACAGGCAGACTTGGTTAGAATCTCCTTACAATGTGTTTCTTTGCCTACTGTACAAAGGTGGTCTTTTCAGCATATAACTCCAATGAAAGATTTTTCACACATGCCCCAAATCTGTACAGCAAAGACACACTTTTTTTTATACTTGGAGGAGGCCTCATAAATTAATAAGACAATTCCAAGTTTAAAAAAACAAAAACCTTCTAAATTCACTTAAAATACCTCTCCTGCTAAGTCAAAACAGAGTGCCCTTAATAGCCAGTATCCTTTGCATTTCTCTAGGATTTCATCCTTTTTCAAAAGCTTCCACATCCATGACCTCACTTGTTCCATCTTGAGCCTCCCTTAAAATTCACCAAGAATGAAAAAATGAACATGGTCATTTAAGCCTGTATTTAAGCTAATGACAACATTTATAATCCAATTTGCTTAAAGACATGTCATTATACTAAGAAAAGTTCTAGTAGTACTTATTTTTAATAACCTAGTTCAAGTTAAAGTTATATGATTAGCAAACACCAACATATATTTTTCACTCTAAAAAGAAAAACTGTACAGTTTCATTAAGTATCTTCTTGATACCACTCACTGATTTAAATTAATATCCATGAAGTAATTCTAGGGAGAAATAAAATAAGTTAAGTTAGATGGATCACTGGGATCATTACAACCTAGAATAAGGAGGACCTTCAGTAATTAACCAGCTGGAGCTGGCTGTGACTTGCCCAAGGTCATATGACTAATTATTAACAGGGCTGGACTAGGATTTGAGCCTGAAGTTCTCAGTGTAGTGCCCTTTCCACTGTACTAAATGCACAGACCAGAGACAGGGAAAGGGCTGTGAATAACAGCTGCCCCAGACTACGCACGACCTTTAACTTCCTGGAGGAACACAAGCTGAATTTAACTTTGAATAAAATTTGAGATTCCTTTGGTGACTTTCAGGACAGAAAAGGGCATAAACTTACTTTCATTGAGGTCGCTGAGAAACGGACACTCAGTGTGGCTAAGGTGCGTTTGGATGAAATCAGTCCTTTGATATGCTTTGCATCACAATGACTTATCTGTTTAGAGACAACATAACGCATGAATTCAATTTCCCTTACAATAAACAGTGTTATGAAATGGAAGGCAGGAAGCCAAGTCAAGACCTGCTGTCACCTGAGTCTCTGCAGAGACTTAACACCAAGTGAACGTTTTCTAAAAACTCTCATTCTCACGTTTAACAGTAAGCTTAGGGCACCCGTGTTACAGGGGCTAACAAAATACCATTATCCATCAGAAACACGACTGAGTGCAAATACCCTCTCCATCACACTAATGACTGAAAGAACATCTGGATTCATGCAGTATGCCCCTGAGTGACGACAGAAGAGGGCGGAGAATCTCTGTTCAAACTTGCCCATTTGATGATACTCATAACCACCTTCATTTTGGCAAATCTGGGTCAGGCCACCAGTTTCCACCTAAGCATAAGTGCACCACACCACACTCAGGGCTGGAAGAACTATGTTTCACAACAAATAAACCATTTTCACAGGTCTCTGAAACAAACACAATTTCTGGTCCGTGGTTAGTTTTTCCAAACTAGAACATAAAGGAGTTCACACATTATTTTACAAAGGACTTTCTTAGACAAATAAGTATTAAAATCTATGTAATTCAATATTAACATGAAGTACCTCTAATAAGTGTCAACTCTCAAACCATAAATGTGAACAATTTAAAATGGTAGAAATTCCAACCCCATCAAAAATTTCACACAAAATAATAAGGTGTGAAAATCTGACTTAGGGAGGGCTGGAAGTCCTTTTTTATTTAAAAACAAAAAACTTTTTTTTCAATTAACAAGCATTTCTCTCTCCTACCTCCTCCTAATTGAAGAAAAAAAACAGTTGTAACAAGTATGCACAGCTCATCAAAATGAATCCCTGTATTAGCTGAAAATCCTAAAAACGTATACATCACTGGGCAAAATGAGACCATCACTTGTCAGGAAGTAAGAAAGCTGGCTCCTTCATCTGTCCTCAGGCATCATAGCTGCCTGTCCTTTCAGCTTTTCAATCTTCATACTCAGGGTATAAAAAGATATGTACATAAATCACATCATAGACAAAGCACTAGAATGAGCTAAGTGCTTGTCTACTTTTAAACTTGATTGAGATAAACATTCTGCTTTCAAGAACCTTTCTGCTAGGGGAAGGGGAAGAGTATAAAAGATGCTAAATACCTAACAAAATGTATGTGTCACCTGAAAACAAGAAATACCTTTTGGTTAAGGGCTGCTACTTGATATAAAAATAAAGATAATTTCTTCATAATTCTCAGAATCTTATAAACTATATCAATGGAAACCTTACCTCTATCTGATGAAGAGACTTAAATATTGACAAATCAAAAGGCAAGAGATGCTCTTGAATGTTGCTGGTCCCAAGAGGTCCTCCTGTACCAGATACCTTAGAATTAAGAATTTCATTAGGCACGACCTTTATAGGACCCCCCACAAATGTTCATGTCATCAGTGTGTAGGTTAACTGCCAAATTCAACAGGCCTGAATCAGGCTTTTCCAAACAAAGCTAACACCAGCTTTAGTTGAGCTCTGCTATGAAGTGTTCGTTTTACAATGAAGAACTAGACAAGCTTGTGGGTTTAATAAAAATAAAATAAACTGAGCTAGATTAGGCCCGAGGTCAACTGTGAGTTCCAGCTGCCACCTGGTGCTCAGCAGGGACAGTACACAAGCATCTCAGCACATCCTACTTCTTTTTAAATGAGACAGAAAATCTATCAGCTTGGACAAAAGGTAAGGAAAAGTTCAAGGATGCTGAAAAGTTCATTTTCCATGAACAATCTCCGCCCTACCACAAAATAATAAGAATAAATTCTTACCTAGTTAAATAGTCATGGCATTTACCCAACTCCTCTGAAATACAAACAGATCACAGGAATGGGCAGTAAGAGGAGCTTAAGAGTTACCTTCAGGTATCGGAGTCTACATGTAAAGTCCAGAATGTGACCCAGGTCAGTCTGGGCATCTCCATTAGCACAGGTGGGTTTCCCTTGCCGGAGTTGCTGAGTGATCGCATATAACTGCAATGGCCTAATGGCAAAAACCTCTCCAGCCACTAAGAGCTGTTCACCTGAAAACAACAAGGAAGTTAGTTCCTATTAGAAAAAGTGTTTTAAGCAACTTGCAGGTCTGTGGCACCCAAGCCGCTTGGCCGCTCTGATCCCTACCAGAGGCTCAGGAAGTTGCTGTCAAAAGATACCCTCTATGTATAGCTACAAGAGACAAGCACACTAAGGTCCAGGAAATCCTACAATCCACAAAGGAATCTGTTTTGTTGCTTGTATACTACCAGGAAGAGGGCCACTAGATGGTACAGTGGATAAAATGTTGGTCCTGTAGTCAAAAGGACCTAATATCTGGCCTCAGACACTTTCTAGCTGCATGTTTCTTTGGGCAAGAAATTTAATCCTATTTACCTTAGTTTCCTCATCTGTAAAAGGAAAGAAGGAAACGGCAAACCACTCCAGTTTCTCTGCCAAGTGGAACCCAAATGTCGGACTGAAATGACTGAACCTCCCCACTCCCCCCATTTAAGGATGGATGCACGCGCACACACACTCACTCACTCTCGTTCTCTCTCTCTCTCTCTCTCTCTCTCTCGAAGTTCTGGTAAAGGGAAGACAGAAAGGTCCTGCACTTTTGACAGAACTGATAGGGTTATTCCAGGATAAGGAAACTCCTTCTACCCATATAAGCTGGCTCTTTTTCTGCAGCTCAGTCTTTGATTTTTAATTCCCCTTAACCCCTAACTCTCAGAGTTACCTGTGGTCATATGAGCCAGCCTGTGTTGGCCAGGACTTGAACCTGGGTCCTTCTGACTCCAAATCCAGTTCTTCATTCACTATACTACACTGTATTTCAAAGACGGGGTATTAATAGCCCATAAAAGGTAAAAATTCAGGAATGGTTTCCATAAAAGTAGGGTACAGATAAAACACACAAACTGTAGCCGAACATTTTGGAGAAATGATTTGTTTTAGGGAGACTGAATCTTTAGCTGTTGTCACCAGGGTCCTTATCAGTTGGCCTGTATGTCTATATTCACTTAACCACTAATTAATTACGGGCTGAGCAGGATCTATTTTATAGAAATGTGTCTGAGGTAAAAGAAAAGTAATAATCCATGAGAAAGAAAAGTGACTAATGTGCTAACTATGAGGGCCAGTTAAAATGTTTTTAAATTTTTCTTTACCTTTGTGAAAGAGTTCCTCAGCTAGAGCAGCAGTGATGCCATTTATTTCCTGGAAAAAAAAAAAAAAGAGTGGTGATGGTAAGGAGGACCCCACCACATTTAAAACAGATTTAACTTAATATTCACCCAACTTGCAGAGGAATGAGTACTTGCAAAATCCTTAAACTGTTCAAATTTTTACACTATAGAAAATA
Organism: Potorous gilbertii; assembly: GCA_028658325.1. Lineage (NCBI taxonomy): Eukaryota > Metazoa > Chordata > Mammalia > Diprotodontia > Potoroidae > Potorous > Potorous gilbertii. Next base: position 1,781,040 of record CM053769.1, read on the forward strand.
AAGCAAAATTAAGGGAAAGGTCTTACCCTGTAAGTGTTTATGAAGGTTAAGACAGACAGTGGTATATAAACCTGCAAAATGTGCTTAAAAGACAAAGGGTGAAGAAAACGAAATCCTCACAGGGCAACAATTCAGTAACCACAGCCACCAAGTAACTCTCTCACTCTAAGAAAGAGGCCCAGCAAGGAAGCTGTTACCTACCATTGCAAAACAATCCAGTGCTCCTCAGGGGAGCAGGAGAATCAACTGGGTAGATTTTTACACATTTAGTAAGGAAACATGCATGTCTCCCCAATAATAACAGTATGACTCTTTAAAGTTTATATACAGTCACACTGAATCCTCCTTGGAAGGGGGGTACTACCGATAGTAGTATCCCCATTTTACAGATAAGGAAACTGAGGCTCAGAAGTATAACTGATTCATCCATTGCAACATAATAACTACCAGAGCCTTCTCCGGCTTTCCCTTCAGCACTTCTCCATCCTCACACTAAGTGAAGAACCACTGCTCCCCACATCTGACTAGTACAAGTCTAAAAAGTTCAAACACTTTCTTGAAGGTTCAGTCTCTCAGCATTTTTCCCAATTTGGAAATCAATATTCATGTTTCTAAAGGGAAGAAGGAGAGCAAAACATTTTCCTTCTAGTGCTGGGATTCTTTTATTTACACTGATTTTGGAAATAATGAAGGAGAGGTATAGTAAAAGGAAATGCCTCGAATATAATAGATCAGGTTTTGGCCCGCCTCCGTGCTTCAACTTCAGAATCACTGGGTTGTCAAGGCTCCTCAGGGGTCATTAATAGAGTGTCAAATAATTCAAAACCATGGCTATCAGTCCTATTTACACATATTTCCAGAAGGGGAATGGTTTCTTTATAACCTGTACATTTTTAATCATCTGATTTTGTTTTAATATTTTTTGTCTCAAAAAATTATTGCTTTCTCTTTGGTCCATTCTAATTTTCATGAAGGTCATATCTTAGGTTAGGTTTCCCACCTTTCCCATTCTTTCCTCTATAGCTCTCATTTAATTCGTTAATTCATTTAATACTACTTTTTACATCTCACTTCATTTCTCTCAGGGGCTCCTGTAGTCCTTGTGGCCAAGCCACTCTCCTGAGGCTCTACTTGGACTTCAATTGTAGAGTTAATTCTTTACTGCTGGGTTTATATCTTGGGCTTCTTTCAATCAATAATTTCTTCATTAGGTCCAGGGTATTTTTGTACTCTCTGCTCCATATAGCATCTTAATTGAATCTTTGTTCCCTCCCCTATCTGTGGAAGAAGTGGCCTCACCTTGCAGACTCCTGGAAACAGTGGCTAACCACTGGGCCCTGTTCTCTGCAGGAGTTCCTGGGTTTTGGCTCAGTCTCCTAGGGATTCAGCTTGGGTTCCGGTTGGTGCCTCCACCTTCTCTGGTGTGTCTCCCCTCAAGAGACCCTAAAGTCCCCAGCAGTGTTCTTGTGCAGCCAGGGGCTGAATGGGGCTTTTTGCTACTTCTATCTGGTTTTCTTCATCACTGCTCCTTCTACAACATTTTGAAAACTTTCCTGGGGTGTTTGTGAAGGATCCGACCTCCTTCAGGTCCCATCATGTCCCCTCAGCCAGAAATCTGATTCTGATAACTTGTGGATTTTTGTTAAACTCTTCACTGAATGGAAATCCACCCTAAGGGTTAATGTATTAAAATCCCTTACAATTAATCCCTACTTTCCACAGCAGAAGCAGAGCTGGTAGTCTTATCACAGCACTTTAGGTGTGAACGGGGCCTCAGACATTATCTACTATAACTCCTTCATTCTATACGTGATGGCCCATCGTAACTTATCAAGTCTCCGAAGGAGGTCCGCTAGCTTTCCACTTCCGTTTTACAAATGAGGAAACTTTGGCTCAGCAAGATCAAGTGACCTGCCTAAAGTCCCACAGGTGGCACAGAGGTCCTTGGATTCCCAGACCCCTGGCTCTTTCCTCTGGACTATGGTGGTTCAAACTAATGGCAGAGTCATCACTTTCTTTAAAAGAATTTTATAGGGGCGGAGCCAAGATGGAGGAGTAGAAAGACTCACATATGCTAGCTCCGAACCCACAGTCCATGGATTTCCTCTAAAAAGAACTCCCAACAAATTCTGGAACAGTGGAAGCCGCACAGCAACACAGCGAAGGAGATTTCTGTTCCAGAGAGCCCTGAAAAACCAACCCCAAGGTCCATCACGCCCCGGACGGGAGCGGAACCCTCCCCTGCCCTGCCCTGGCCGCGCGGCACAGACAGGAGTGAGCAGATCCCAACAGGCTTCAGGGACAGAATCTCCAGCGGCCTCGAAGGTCCCTCCACCCACGGACTCGCAGGTCTGTGAGAGAGACGGGCTGAGAGGGGAGCAGGGTGTCTCCGGGACTCAGGCCCCCTTGGGAGGCAGCAGGCAGCAGGCCGCGGCAGAGGCAGCAGGCAGCCAGAGGCTCCCAAAGCAGGCAGGAGTTTGGCAGCAGCTCCATTACAGAAGGTCTCTGCATAAACCCCCTGAGGGAACTGAGCCTAGGAGGCGGCCCTGCCCCCACCTGAGCACCAGCAGATAAGCTCCCATTGAAGAGCAGCCAGGCCTGCCGCCGAAAGCCCTGAGGCTGGGGAGAAGCATTTGAATCTCAGACCCCAAGCACTAGCTGGGCGGAC